>BSBK01002989.1:682500-1882500 GCA_027943335.1 Chamaecyparis obtusa
TATGCCACTTATCTATGCTCATCTAGTAGTTTAAGTTCTTGTAACCTAGACACTCTGTAATCATCATCTATTACCAGACCATACATTCTGATTTTGAGTGTTGGGATTTCAACCTCTATAGGAAGTACCGCTTCAGTCCCATATACTAAAGCGAATGGAGTAGCCCTAGTGGGCATTCTAATACTTGTTATGTAAGCCCAAAGAGATGGATTTATCATTAGGTGCCAGTCTCTACTTTTTTTATTGATAGTACGATGTAGGATCTTCAATAAGTTCTTATTAGATGCTTTAGCTTGTCCATTCCCTTGAGGATAGTAAATAGATGACCAATGTTGAGTGATCTTGAATTTAGAGCATAAGTAATCTAGGTCCTTGTTCTTGAATTGGCCTCCATTGTCTTTGATGATGGAGTGTGGGATTCCATACCAAAAAATTACGTAGTTTAGAATTAACATTGAGATTTATTTGCCGGTTGCTTGTGTCAAAGGAACTGCTTCAACCCATTTTGTGAAGTAATATGTTGCTGTGATTATATGGGTATGACCATTTGATGAATGTGGATAGATAGATCCTATGAGATCAAATGTCCATTGTTGGAAAGGCCATTGTGTCATAAAAGGAATCAAATCGCTCCCTAGCATGTGAATCAAGTTGCCATGGACTTGGCATTTCTGACAATTCTTAGCATATTTTATGGCCTCTTTCTCCATATCTGGCCAATAGTACCCTGCCCTAATGATTTTTTGAGCTAATATTACACCATTGGAATGTGATCCACAAATACATTTGTGGACTTCCTCTAATGTGCGTTGTGACTCTTCACATTCTAAACATCTAAGAAGTGTACTGACTAGACTTCATTTGTATAGATCATTACCAATCATGACATACTGCGATGCATTTCAGATAAGGTAACATTTTTTGTGTCGGTTAAAGGAATTAGGAATGATGTGGTCTCGAAGGTAGGAGTATATGTTTTTTTATCAGGAGGAATCATGACCAATAACGGTGCAGATCATGCGGGTTTCTAGGAAATCATAGGCAGGGAATGATAATGCTTCCACCAGGAACTCATAGTGTAGCTCATGTTCAGGCTATTGTAGAAGAGATGATAGAATTTTCATGGCATCAGTAGCCTTGTTCTCCATTCTTGGTATCTATTCAAATGTGACTGAAATGAATTACTTCTTTAGATCATCCACCGTGCGCTTGTATGGAATGAGCTTTTCATCTTTTGTTTGATACACATCATTGACTTGGTGTATGACCAATTGTGAGTCTCCATGAATGTGTAATTCTGTTACTCTCCATTCAATTTCTATTTTCATCATGTTTAACAAAGCTTCATATTCAGCTATGTTATTGGTACAAGGGAATTAATTTTGAATGCTTTAGGAATGGAGTAAGGGTAAAAGTACAAACCTGTGTCACACTTTTATAAAGGAAAAGGAAAACAACATTCAAAATTTTCAACTTTAACGACATAAAAGTGACATTTGTGTTTAGAATTTGAAGATGATGTAAACTAATGAAATGTGTAAAATTTGATGATGTTTATGCTTTTAATTTTTTTTTAAAAATTTGAACAAAAATTGACATAGTTTTCTAATTTTTGAAATCCATTTTTTTATTGCTGAAATATGCTGAAAATCTACGGTCTAGTTTGCGTTAACAAACTATATGCAAAAAATATTTTTTTCCTCTGATTCCATAATATGTTTTAGATGACATGTATAGCTAGTGCATAAAAAAGGAAAGATTGGATTTCGGTATATATTTTGTCTGTTATAACTATCCAAAGTCGGTGTTACCCGAAATCAACAATTTTTAGTTCGCGTTCAATTTTCCCTATCAAATCTACACCATTTTTTTTAAAAATTATATATTCTTGAAGAGGACTCTCTCCTCTAGTGTTAAATATAAAGTTTTAATTTTTCTGACATGATTTGTTATTTTTAATATTTTTTGAACGAGCATGTTCTTAAATATTAAAATACCTACTTGAAATATTTTGAACTTAAAATATATTATATGAAATCAAAACATGATAAAAATTACATAATCATAATCTTGATTACGAGCTCTACAAAAGGGTAGTTTTAGATTTTACAGAAAGGTAAATTTTGATAGAGAATTCAGGTCCAGAAGTGAGAACTTCTGAGAGCCACCCTTTTTGCTGGCAAGGCTACCAAATAGGATTCCACATGGGTCTGGCCAGAAGGGGTTAGACTGGACCCCGTCCGGCCAGACCATGTACGGCCGAAGCCATTGAGCGACCAAACACGATCGCATGGCCAAGCGATTAAATCCGATTTTTCACAATATGCAATTTTTTTAAAATAAAATCAGTTTTTTTTTATAGATTTATAATAGTTTTTTTTTTAGATAAATTCAGTTTTTTTAATAGATTTATTATAGTTTTTTGAAATTTATAAATTATTTTAATTTTATTTGTAAGAGTTAAGTGGTTTTTATCTTTAATTAAGTGATTTTTAATAGTTTTTTTGAAATTTTTAAATTATTTTATTTTTATTTGTAAGAGTTAAGTGGTTTTTATCTTTAATTAAGTAATTTTTTATAGTTTTTTAAAAAATTTAAATTATTTTTATTTTATATTTGAGTATTGCATGTCAAGTTTTGATTTAGTGTTTTTAAGTTAACTGATTTTTTGCTATTTTTCACAGGGCAATTTACCTGTTTATTGTGTTACATGTATTGAAACTCTTATTCGGTTTTCTTTATTAAGAGGATTTCGGCTAGTATTCGATATACGGGTTTATAGATTTTAGCTCTAAGATTGAATTGGAGGATTGTGAAAGTTTTGGAAAATTTTAGGGTTGCTGGATTGTTCTCTGCACGGTTTCTATCGAGTGGTGGTTTAAGGTAGAATTTGAAAAACAATTTTGCAATTATTTTTGGAAAATATTGTCTTCATTGTGTTTCCAAGATAGGTTGATGATTTTGGAGTAATTATATTTTTTTCATTGTCCTTGAGAAATTTTGCAAGATTAGATTATTGTGATTTTGTGAATGATAAATATGTATATATTTTGTTTGCTTATGAGCGTAAGCTTTTATATAAATTTGTGAGTTTTTCCAGTTAAGTGATTCTTTTATATTTTTCAATCTGAACAGTTTTTGCAATGGGGAATAAAAGGAATAGATTAAGAAAATATGATCGAACAAAGGATGACAAAAAATATCAGACAAAACATAATCAAGATCAACCTGTTGAAGTTCAGGAAGAACCTATTGATATTTAGGAAGATGCAATTCAAGCAAGGGAACAAATTGGTAGTTCTAGAGGTGAAAATAGATCTTTTGGCATGGGCAATTTGATGGAGATGAATGAGGATTCATTTTTCAGTCAAATTCCATCTGAAGAAATGTTATCTGAAAGTACAATTAAAAGTCATTGCAAAAAACTTTGGGATGAATATTTTGAAAATAAAAGTATGGTTGCAAGAGCTCAATTATTTGTTAGGTTATTCAGGAAAAAACAAATGACTCCTGTTTTGGAGTTGTTGGGTGTTGACAACAAGAAAAACACAGGAGAAAATGTAAATCGAACAATAGTTAAAAATTTACAAGATGCATTGAACAACATTAATAACTCAAGTCGAGGAGCTGATTTAAGTGTTGCACGTAGCGCAATTTTGAATACTTTATCTAGTAGGAGGTTGACACAGAGAAAACAAGTGCATGCAATTTCTGATTTACTGAATGTATCTACAAGAACTATTCAAAGATATATCAGGAAGAGAAATATGTTAGATGAAAATATTGAAAAAAATTGGGTAAATATTTGTAGGCTTCCTCGAAAAGATAGAATTTTTGAACATGCAAAAAAATAGGTCATTGAATATTGGACCGCTCACTCTCATGTTTCTTCTAATAGAAGAGATACAATACAGATGAAAGATGAAGAGACTGGTATGAAAATTGCACATCCAAAACATTTTATAGATACAACACAAAGTGAATTATTTGAAGCATTCAAGAAAGAATTTTCAAATGTGAAAATATGTCAAAGAATGTTTGAGAGGTTGCACCCTTGCTTTGTATGCATAAATAAGGTTCATGAAACTTGTTGTTGTTGAAATCATGTTGAGTTTCATCTATATTTACAATCATATAAAAAAGTTATGGCAGTTCTTGATTCAAATATGGTCATCCCTGAAAGTACGACACAATTTGTGAAGTCTATTTTATGTGATAAATTAGAAGATTCAGATGAGTTCAAAGTACAATGTATAAAGAATGGATGCATTGATTGCGGAGATTTGCATAAATTTCCATTGCAAATTGAGAATATTAATGTTTCAACACTGGTTTTGTGGAAAAGATTTGAATATGAGATATATTGAACAAAGAGCGGAGATGAATCCAAAAAAATTGTATTGAAGAAGAGTGAATTGCCCTACCTTGAGTTTATGACCAGATTCCATACTCTAATTTATCCACATATCCAGCATTGTCATGGTGCATGATGGAAAGCTAAACAGTTTTGAGATTCCAAAGATTGTTTTCCACCTGTTGTATTCTTTCAATTGTAGATTTCTCGGAGAACTATACATTTGCCCCTCAAAAAGATCTTCAAGCTCAATATTATCATTCTGATCAGGTTGCAATATTTGTGCAAGTGACCTATAGACATGCACAATATAATTTGGATGGGGTAGAAAGTCCCGATCCAAATGAACGCATTATCATCAAGGAGGTTCATTTTTATATCAGTGATGATAAGGTTCATGATAGAAGCTAGGTGGCTCATTGTTTTGCAATGTTTTTTGAAGATATTGTGAATCATGGGATAAATGTCTCACAACACTGGATTTGGTCTGATGGTTGTGCAGGTATACATGTATAGATACTTCAATTTATTTTCATTGTCATTTAATTATTTGTTAAATTATTAAAATATGACATGTATGTATGTATGTACAACTTAATTTTTCAGGACAATTTAAATTTGCAAAAGCCTTTAATTGGCTAGCCATGCAACATGCTAGATGCAATGTTAAGTTTTTGTGGAACTTCTTTGAAAGTGGACATGGAAAAGGAGAGCACGATGGAGCAGGAGCATGTGTGAAGTGTGCACTTCACCAACATGAACTTGCAGGTACAAATGGTGTTCAATAGTTAAATATATATATGTATATATAAATTTCAAATAATATAATTTTAGCTTAGATCTCCATTTTCTTTAAACTGATAATTCAAAAATGTACAAGTAACATGATAGAGAATTCAAAAAAAATTATTGAATGGTGTGAAAGTCATTTTGCTCCTCGGGACACCATATACAACAAACGTTATTTTTGGGAAGTGAAAGGTAATTTATATTTTGTTGTAAAATTTTAAATTAAATTTTGATTCTGTGTTCATGTTTATCTTTTTATAATTGTTGATCTAAACATGTGCAACTTTCATTTCATATTTGTAACAGATATAGACCGATCTAATCCTTACAATTGTCAAACAATTGTTGGTATTAGAAGTTTACAACAATTGATCACTACAGGACAACACAAGCCTCTTTTGATTCAAGTAAGAGAAAAATCATGTTTTTGTGCTCATTGCATTGAGGACAATCCATTGAGTCAATGTGAGAATATTGCAAATGGATATGTTTCATGATGGGATATGAAGGAGTTAATTAGAATGCCTCCTTATGAAGATGATGAAATTGACATAAACATTCATGATCCTATATATTCAGCTGATTATAAGCGTGTTTCTAATTTAGTTGTTACAGGTATGTGCACATACATGTTATTTTATTTAATTTTAATTTATCGTATAAGTGATGTTTAATTTTAATAAAATCTATTTGTATCTAGGTGATATTTTTGTTGTAGTTGTGGATCCTGACAATATAGAAAATGTAGATTATTATCTACTAAGATGCACGAAAGCAAAATACAAGTTGATAGAACAAACTGTAGATGGTGATGGATAGAAATATCCAATTGGTTCAGTTGTTATTGAAGGAACCTATTATCAGCAAATAAAGGTCGACAAAAATGGTGTTCAATTTATTGAATACCAGTCTAGCAAAAAAGTTCTACATTACAGTCACTTGGTTATAGCAACAAAGTTGCAATTCGAGACATTGCCAAAAAGAAAAAATGTCAATCAGAAGTGGAGGTTGTCTATTGAAGAACATGAAAAAATTTTGGAGATAATAAAAGATAGAGAGGATCCAAACTATACGTATAATGAGCTTTAGAACTCTATAAACTTCAGAATAAACTTCTTTTTGTAGCTCTTGTACTTTTGAATATATTTGAACTCATATATATATTGTATGTTTTTATGTATACATATGTTAGTTAATTAATTGTATGCTTTGATTAATGATGTTAGTTACTTAATTATATTAGTTAATTTACTTAATTATGTTAGGTAGATTACTTAATTAAATGTATGATTTGATTAATTACATCACCTTAACATAATGTATACATAACACGTATATATATATATTGTATGTTTTTATGTATGTATGTTAGTTAATTAATTACATGAAAAATGATTAATTAGTTAGTTAATTAAATGTATGCTTTGATTAATTACATCACCTTAACATAATGTATACATAACACATGTATGTGTGTGTGTGTGTGTGTGTGTGTGTGTGTGTGTGTGTGTAGTATGTTTTTATGTATGTATGTTAGTTAATTAATTACATGAAAAATGATTAATTAGTTAGTTAATTAAATATATGCTTTGATTAATGATGTTAGTTACTTAATTATGTTAGTTACCTACTTATTTTAGTTACAAATTCACTAAATTATGTTAGCTACTTAATTATACTTAATTATGTTAGTTAGATTACTTATTTATGTTAGTTAAATTACTTAATTATATTAGTTAATTTACTTAATTATGTTAGATTACTTAATTAAATGTATGCTTTGATTAATTACATCACCTTAACATAATGTATACATAACACATGTATATATATATTGTATGTTTTTATGTATGTATGTTAGTTAATTAATTACATGAAAAATGATTAATTAGTTAGTTAATTAAATATATGCTTTGATTAATGATGTTAGTTACTTAATTATGTTAGTTACCTACTTATTTTAGTTACAAATTCACTTAATTATACTTAATTATGTTAGTTAGATTACTTATTTATGTTAGTTAAATTACTTAATTATATTACTTAATTTACTTAATTATGTTAGTTAGATTACTTAATTAAATGTATGCTTTGATTAATTACATCACCTTAACATAATGTATACATAAAACATGTATAAAACTAAGTCTAAAAGATGAAATAACACACGAACATATAACATGTAACATGTATAAAATATCTAACATGTAAGGTTTGAAATATGTAATGTGATGTATAAAATATGAAATAACACACAACCATATACCATGTAATGTATAAAATAAGAAATAATACATGTAACCATATACCATGTACATATATGAAATGACTAAAATATCTACATGTACATAAAATGTCTAAAATGTCTACATCATGTATAAAATGTATAAAATGTATAAAATGTCTACATGTATAAAATGTCTAAAATGTCTACATGTATAAAATGACTACATGTATAAAATGTCTACATGTATAAAATGAAATATCTAAAATAACATGGTTGCTCAAGTAGGGCTATGTCCTGATCCGTGCCCTGATGCTGGCGCACCTCCTCCTGATGTCGACGCACCTCCTCCTGATGACGATGCACCTCCTCCTGATGCCTATGTACAATAAACAAAAATATGTCATGCATACATACATGATTTTAAATATGTATTATCATAGAAAAATTAATTTTGTGAACAAACATCTCAATGTACCTGTGTATCACGGTGAATAGGATCGCGTGGAGTCTCTAAATCTCCATATGGTGCAGCATCGTACATAACCTCCTAAAGTACACATATATATAACATATATTAATCAAATTTCAAATATGTGTAAGTTTTTTAAATAAATAAAAATTAAATTTAATTATAAATATACCAAAGTGGTCTCTAATGCTCTCCCGAAAGCACTCAAAACAAATGAGTCTAATGATATAATCGCAGGATCAATCTGGTCATCTGTAAGCACTGTAGTAAAAAGTTGACAACCTGGATGTGATGAAGTGGTCTGCCTGGTCTGATGATCAGCTGTCTGTGGTGTCATCTACGAAGGAGTTGTCGATGGCGGTGTAGTCACCTGAGGACCTGTCGGTGGTGTAGTCTACTATGGAGGAGCTATCGGTGGTGTAGTCTGTTGTGGAGGAGCTGTCGGTGGTGCAGTCTGCTACGAAGGAGCTATTGGTAGTGCAGTCTGCTGTGAATCTGTCGGTGGTGCAGTCTGCTGAGAAATGATATAGGACCTCACAAATGATGGAACCTCCCTAAGTGAAATCCCACTGAGCATCTGTATGGTCTGATAAGCAGAAAGAAGATTGTTGGATAACAATGCACTCATAGATCACAAATGAACTATATCTAATATACCTACAACCTCCACGGGAGATGGTATGTCGACTATATCATATAAATCAGGTGCACTAGAAGATGCATCCTGTGCAGGTGAAGGAATGCTAGAATGAGACCATAACATATATCTCCCCACACGATCAGAGGATATCTCATGAACCTATGTGGCAATAGTCGCTATACTAGAAAAAACATCCATCCTCATCAGGCCATCTGCAACACTGGCTCCTGCCACTTCCAAACCTTTTGGTACGACCAAAAGGTTTGGACCCACCCTTGCCCACTTATTAGTGGGCATAGGGGCATCAGGTGCTCTGAACCTGTCTAATAATCTCCCTTTCCCTTGCCCAACATAAGTAGGGAAATCTATATAATCAACATCAAGGTGTAAATGAAATTCTACAAACAATTGTTTGCAGAAATATAATGGCAACTCATCCTTCTGGGGCCACATATGGTGAGTAGCCAACCAGCGAGGATATATAAATGGTCCTACCAAGTCATCCTCACTCATAGGCATGTACCCTCTGACCTTCTTCAGGTCTCGATAATGGGGAAACATCTCCTTCACCATAGGAGTGGAAACAGCTGTATCGATCTCACTCAACTTCACAGTGCCAGTAACACTACGAGACAAAGAAGCATAGAATCTATCAATACTCATGTCCTGATACAGGTTGTATGATTGAACTATGTCAATCATATGCACCAACTCATCTCTAATAATGTTCACCATTTCCCTATTTGGAATGTTGGTGGGTGAAGCTAATGTCTAATCAAGAATAAGTAATGCTCGTGTCAATCTCTCAATAGTGTCTGCAAATAGCTTCTCTCTAGCTTGTGATGTATCAGCTGATCTATGAGAGGAGCGAGTACTAGTACCACTATCACTATGAGGTCCCCCCCCTTGAGCACTAGGCTCTCCTGAACCAACTGAACCTCTACCTGATGCCATGTGTAATAGATAAACAAGAAAATATATATAGATCTCTGCACATGTACATACTTAAATTTAAGAAACATACATGTGTTACAAATTTAAGAAATGTATACATGTACATACAAATTTAAGAAACATACATGTTACATGCATCTATGTTACAAATTTAAACATGCATACATGTAAACTACAAATTTAAGAAACATACATGTACATACAAATTTAAGATCATCTAGTTTAAAAATGAAATCTATATATACATGTACATACAAATTTAATAAACATGTTAGAAATTTAAGAAACATAAATGTTACATGCATAGATGAATTAGAAATTTAAGAAATGTACATCTTACAAATTTAAACGTGCATACATGAACTATAAATTTAAACATACATGTCACTAGGTATAGGTTAAGTTTAGGTTAAGTTTTAACTCCAGTCAATTAATAGGTCTTAATTGGTTAAATATTAGTCACTAGTTCTACATCCTAATTGGTTAGGTATTAGGTTTAAATTGATTTAGATTCTATTAAGTGGTCATATTAGTCACATGTTAGAAATTTAAGAAACATACATGTTAGGTGCATAGAGGAACTAGAAATTTAAGAAACATACATGAACTACAAATTTAAACATGCATACATGAACTACAAATTTAAACATACATGTCACTAGGTATAGGTTAAGTTTAGGTTAAGTTTTAACTCCAGTCAATTAATAGGTCTTAATTGGTTAAATATTAGTCACTAGTTAGATCTTAATTGGTTGGGTATTAGGTCCTAATTGGTTTAGACTCTAGAATTTTTGTTTATGTTAGTTTCTAGTCTTACAGTTTAATAGGTCTTAATTTGTTAGGGTTGGCATTTAGCGTTAGCATTAGGGTTAGAGTCTAGTTTATATTTATTATTATGATTAGGGTTAGAGCTTATTATTAAGGTTATCTTTATTAGGATTTGGTTTAGGTTTATAATTATGGTTAGGGTTAATATTAGGGTTAAGGTTAAGTGTTAAGGTTTAGTGTTAAAGTTGAGTGTTATAAGTTGAATATATTAATATAATTAGGATTAGGGTTAGCATTTATATCATGGTTCTAGGGTTAGAATTTTGTGTTATGCTTAGGATTATGTTTAAGGTTTACATCAAAGTTAGGGTTAGGGTAGGGATTAAGTTTAAAATTATGATTAGGGTGACATAATGATTGCGAGTGTAATTATTATTATGATTAAATGATAGAATAATAGTTATGTTAGGTTTAAGTTCAAGATTAGGATTAGCATTAATGTATCATGGCTATGGTTTGATATGTCATTTAGTACATTACAATTTATATCAGGTTTAGGGTTAGCATTAGGGTTAGAGTTTGGTATAAATTTATTATATTAATTAGGTTAGGGTTTAGTGATAGGTTGGGTTTATGGTCATGGTTACAAGTAGAACTATGGTTAGTATCATGGTTATTAGGGTTAGATTTATGCTTTCAGTAAGGAATATAGTTAAGGTTAGGGTTTAATGTGTGGATTAAAATTAGGATTAAGGTTTAGTGTTAGGTTTATTGTTAAGGTAAGCTTTTATATTATGGTTACTATTATGGTTGGGGTTCGGATTTTGATTAGGATTATAATTAGAGTGAGGATTTACATCACAGTTGGTATTATGGAACTATTAAGGTTAGAAATTATGGTTAGTTTTTAATAATCATTAGTATTATACTTAGAATTATAGTTTTGATTATTGTTAGGGTTTATTTTTTATTAGGATGATGGGTTATGGTTTAGGATTAGGATTTGGGTTTAGCTCTTTAGGTTCAAATTTTAATATTCATGATTAGGATTATGTTCAGGTTCAAGATTTTATATCATGCTTGTAATTATGGTTTGAGCTAGCATTCTGATGAGAGTTAGGGTTTAGGGTTACAATTAGAATTTTTTTTTAGGTTTATTCCATGGTTAGGATAATGGCTAGGGTTAGAGTTTTAAATTAGGGGTCAAGCTTAGGGTTTAGGATTTGGATTGTTGTTAGAGTAAGGATTTATTTCATGGTTAGTATTATATTTAGGATTAATTTTTTTATTAGACTTAAAGTTTTTGTTATGGCTAGAATCAAGATTAGTGAGCTACGATCTTATGGTTAGAGTAAAAGTTTATGCATCATGGTTAGAATTATGGTTATTAGAGTTAAGGTTACGATTGAGGGTTAGGGTTAAGATTAGGATTTGTGTTAAGTTTAGGTTAAGAGGTATAATTTGGATTATGTATAGGGTTAAGGTTTAAATTAGGTCTAGAAATAAATGAGGATTAGAGTTCTAAAATTAATATTATGGTTGGGGTTAGCATTATATCCAAGATCTAACTACACCCTAACTCCTATTAAACTATATCTAACAAAATTAAATTAAAACATATCTAACAATTAAATTAAACTAATATCTAACAAAATTAAATTAAACTAATATCTAATATAATTAAATTAAACATATCTAATAATTAAATTAAACTAATATCTAATATAATTAAATTAAATTGAACTATATTTAACAAAATTAAATTAAACTATCTTCTATTAATTAAAATAATAATTATTATTAAACTAATATTTTTAATTAAAATACAATTATTTAATACTAAATTTTAAAAAAAAACTAAAAAAAAACATTTAAAAACATTAAAATTAAAAAACTAAAATCCTACTTACCCGTTCCAGCCGGAAGCCCTCTGTAGCTCTTCTCCAAAGCCCCAAGCCGCTAATGACAATGACATCTGTGGGCCCCTTTTTGGGTTATATATACTTTTGGGGGTCTGGCCGGACCCCCTACGCCACATAGATGCCACCTGGTGCCTGAAAGGCGCCACGTGGTTCCGGTCGGACCCTAGCAGAATGTCCTCAACCGTGACATAGCAATATACTTTTACCCGTAACTTTGTGGCATTATGAACAATATTCCAACTCTAGATCCATTTTGTGTGTAAGATCCGTCAAAGAATAAGTGCCATGTTTTGGAAGGTATGTGCATGATAGAGGAATCAGTAAATTTCATTTGCATTGGTTGTATATCAAACATTGGAGCTTCTACTAGTTGATCTACAATGACTTGTCCTTTGATAGCTTTTCATTCAACATACTCGATGTCAAACTCACTTAGTAACATTACCCATTTTGCTAGTCTACCTGTGAGGGCAACTTTGCTTAATAAATACTTCAATGGATCAATCTTTTCTACTAGTTGTGTTGTATGAGCTAACATGTAGTGTTACAGTTTCTCTAATGCAAAGATCACAGCTAGATATGCTTTCTCTATCATAGAGTAGTTCTTCTCATAATCTACCAATGTTCTGTTGATATAGTAGATAGCTCTTTCCTTCTTATTCTCATTATGTTGTGCCAATAATGCCTCCAGTGATTTATCTGTTGCGGAGACATACAATATTAATGGCTTCCCTTGAATAGGAGGCATGAGAATTGGTGGATTTGCCAAATATTGTTTGATGTGATTGAAGTTCTTCTCACATTCTTCATTACAGTTGTAAGTCACACCTTTATGTAATGTTCTAGAAAAAGGTTGTGATATGTCAGCTAACTGAGAGATGAAGCACCTGATACATTGTATCCTCCCTTGCAGAGTGTGCATTTGACTAATGTTTCTAGGAGGTTTCATCTCCATGATTGCCTTGACTTTTTTTGGATCTACTTCAATGCCTTTCTTTGAAACAGTGTATCCTAGAAGTTTTCCTGAAGTGACACCAAAGGCACATTTCTTAGGATTTAGTCGAAGACTAAATTTTTCCATTCTATCCAGTATTGTACTTAAGTCAACTAGATGTTCAGATCATTTCATTCATTTAGCAAAGGTGTCATCAACATAGTCCTCCATATTTTTATGCATCATATCATGAAAGATAGATGTCATGGCTCTTTGATAAGTAGCACCAGCATTCTTACGACCAAATGGCATTATGTTCCAGCAAAAAATACCCCATGCACAGGTGAAAGTTGTCTTTTCTTGATCTTCTAGAGCTATCTTGATTTGGTTGTATCCAGAAAAATTATCCATTAAAGAGTACATTTTGAAGCCCGTAGTCATGTCCACTATCATATCAATGTTTGGTAGCAGAAAATCATCCTTAGGGCATGCTTTGTTTACGTCTCTAAAATTAGTGCATACTTTGATAGATTTATCTAGTTTTGAAACTAGAACTATGTTTGAGACCCACTTTACATAATCTATGACTTAGATAAATCTGGCTTTGAGAAATTGTTCCAGCTCAGCTTTGACAAGGAGTGCATAATGAGGATGCATTTTACATAACTTTTTCTTGATTGGTTTAACTCCTAGAGCTATAGAAAGATGATGCATGATGAGATCAGGATCCAATCCTGGCATATCTGAATATTTCCATGCAAAGTTGATCTTCTTCTCTGTTAAGAATTTGGTAAATGCTTGTTTTTCTTCTTTCGACAGAGATTTTGCTACATGAATTAGTTGAGGTTCCTCTATTATACCCAGATTGATAGGTTGAGTTGGTTTTATCAACACCAGAGATCTATCCTATAAATGACTTAGAAGGACATCAAACATCTCATCTTTAGGTGCCTCAGAGAGGTTTTCACCTTCAGATATGTCTTTTGTTTTTACTATTTTTGGTGCTGAGAATGCACATAGTGGTTTTCACCCTCAGAATTTTTTTTCTTTTTTCTTTTATTCTTTTGAGTAAGATATTTGATGTCTGACTCCATCATGCTAATGCTAGGTTCACTGATGGAAGTTGTCATGGGTTCTACTACATTGAGGTAACATGCGAGAACGTAATCAGTTTGGAAAGTATGGATGTCTTGTCTTGGATCAGTGGATGTTTGGTCTATGAGTTCAGGAAGTTGGATAGTAAGCATAGGAAAGGATTGGCTGATAGTGTTCACACATATGGTATTATCATCATTAGTCATGATCTGACTCTCAAATTCAAAGGTGATATTACGACTCAAGATATTTAGTTTAGTAGATGTCTCAACATCATCATTGGATCCAATGTTAGTAATAAGCAAATCAGACTCATGAGGTATGTCATTTCATTATAGACTCACACCATGCATAGGTGTGTATCGGTGAATGACATCTATGTGTTTTTTGTTATAAGCTCATCTTCTTCTGGAACAATTCCCCATTCAAAATTATTTGATTCATCATCTGGATCTTTGGGAAAATCTAAAATATGTGTAAAATTAGGATGAATTCCCCAGGAAGGGTTACCTTTAGAGTCTGAACAAAACTCATACTCATAGGAATATGTGTCAAAATCACCAGAGCATCCTAGATGTTTAGCTATAGTGAGGGATATCTCTGCTTCTTCTAGATATGTGTGCTCTTTTGTGGTAGTAGGTTCTTGTGTGTCTACTACGTTGACTTGTTCTTTAGGTTTTTGTTCCTCCTTAAGAAGGTCTAAGATGTTCTAAGGAATACGTTCATAGGGGAAAACATTTGTGGTATTTGAAACATCAATATCTTCTTGGTGTGTTTCCTCCTCTTCATGGTTATCCATTCCTGGTTCTATTTGTTCTATGACATCATAATATTTTGTAGTGAGATGGAAAGGTTTCTTCTAATAACCTATGCCTATTGTATCTGTGTTTGTTTGGCCATAGTGTGCAATAGGTGTGATGATACCTTTGCCTCATATTCCTAGAGGTCCTTTCCTAGTATATCCTATTTTAGACATTAGTTTGTGTCTTGATCCGTATGATTTTGAAGGAATTTTAGGTGATTTAGAGTCACACTTCTGAACTTTTTGTGATTGGGACTCATCTTTGTATAACCAGGCAAGCACAGATTCCTCTTCATCAGATTTTTGTTTTGACACTTGTTCAGTGATGAAACTCCCATTGAATATAACTTGGGGTTCTTTAGTTGAAGGTCTTTCTTTCTTAGAAGGTTGTCCATATGACTTCGATGAAAGTGAGAGAGATGTGAGAGATAGAACAGGTTCCATAGTGTACTCTCACATGCTTGTATCTTTGATCTTGACTCCTTTTGATAGGTCTTCCATTTTAGATTTAGATGCTATGTCATCTTGTTTAGTAAAAGACTCTCTGTTATGTGGGACAAGTTTGTCTGTGCTTTCCTTCAAAGTGTTGCAAGATGCTGACATGTCCGCAGGTATAGTGACCTCTACTCCATCATAGGGAAATTTGACACATTGGTGGTGCATTGACGGAATATCTTGCATCTCGTGGATCCAGGGCCTTTTGAAAAGGATGTTATAGGCCAGTGGGAGGTCCATCACTTGACAAGTGATATCTTTGATGATAGGTCTTGTTCTGATAGGTAACACAATGACTCTTTTTAAGGACCTCTCTTGTTCATCATATGCTTTTATGGTGATTTTATTTTTAGGATCAATAGCATCTTCTGACAATCCTAGTTGTGTTACCAGTTTATAAGAACAAATATTTAAACCAGCTCCCCCATCTATCAAAACATGCTTGACATGACATTTTTTAATTAGGACATCAATGTGCAAGGGTTGGTTATGCGGATAACTCTATGAGTTGTCATCTTCCTCTAAAAAGGAAATGTATTGAGGTGAAGTTAGATGACCCACCATAGCTGTTTTGAACCGATCAAGATCAAGATTATCCAGAACATTAGAATTGAGCAGAGCTTTGCCTAGGATAGCTCGATGTGCAGGAGATATTTGAAGCAACTCAAATATAGAGATTTTGGCATTGTTGTGCTGCATTTGTTGGATGTTGTATGATATCGCTTTGGACTCTATAGGATTGGTAGATTTGGAAGCGGTCCTTTGTTTAGATGTTGAAGCAAGATTGAATGGCACCTTTGGGGTGTTTGATGAACCTGAGTTTTTTCCTTGGAGAGTTACCCAAGCTTGAGATCGAATTACTATATTAGCTAATATGGTGTCTTTGTCCTTTTTAACAATGGTGATGACATTGCAGTTTTGAGGCATGGATGGTTATACCATTTTGATGATAGTATTATTGCCCAAATAAGTGTAATTGACTTTAGCACCCATGTTTGGTTTGGAAGATGATGATTCTCCCTAATTATGCTTCAGAAAAGGTTCTATGAATGTTGTATGATCATTATTGGTTTTATGGTTGTCAATCACAATTTCTCCAGCGTTAATTTTATCCTAAATGAGATGTTTTAGATGCATGCAGTTGTTGGTTTTATGACCCTTATTTTGATGGAAATCATAGAAATCAGTCTCCTTCCACCATCTAGGTTTGACTTTGGGTTCATATGGTTTGATCTCAAGTAATGTGATGATATTGTTTTCCAATAAGGTTCTTATGCCAGATTCCAAGGACTCATCCAAAGGAGTGAACTCACACTTTGGTTTTGTGACCCACAGTTTATAGTCACTTGACTTTTTAGAAGGTTTTGTTGCCTTCATTTCTGAAGCTTTTATGGCTTGGGTGCCAATGGTGAGATTAAATTTAGGTGCCATAGGTGGAGCACTGATGTGATCAACAACACCATCTTTGACAACATTTTTGTTTTTGTTCTCAAATTTGACTTTGTCTTTCATGTTGGAACTAGAACCTAACTTGTACTTGTTCTCCTTATGAAGTGATATGTCTCCCTTATGAACAAGTACATCCTCAATTCTTATGGCACTATCTTCCATTTTGTCAAATGAGGTATGATTTTGGATCTCGAGATGATAGTTAATTTCCGAGACTAGATTATTGATGAAGATTTCTAGTTTCTCTTTTTCTAGAATTTGTCGGGCATAGAGTGAGAACTTATTTCTCCAATGTTTGAGGAAATTCAAGAAGGGTTCTCCTGACTTCTACTTCAAATTGCAAATATCGATCATGGTGACCAGGTCTTGGATATTATAGGAGTATTATTGATAAAACAATTTGATTAACTCCTCAAAATTCTTGATGGTTGGAGGTATCTTAGAGAACCAGTTGATGGTTTCTCCTCCCAAAGATCATGGGAAGAGATGCATTAAGAATGTTGCTTCATGCATGAACTCCATGGATAGAGTGTAGAACTCTTTGACATGATCTTGAGGATCTGATTTCCTATAATATTTGTCATACTTTGGCAGTTCTACCTCTTTAAGGAATTGTGGCATATACAAGCTCTAATCGAATGGAAATAGACATAGGGCATCCATAGAGAATTCCTTAGGTTCTTTCTCCTTTTCCAATTGTTTTAGTTTAACTGGCATTGCATGCATTTGTTTCATCATAGTAGTAATAGGGGTCTCTTCCTCATGTGTGATGATATCCTCAATGTTGAAGCTTGGAGGAAGCTTGGCCCCTTGTTGAGCCAATTCAAGGAAGTATGTCTCTTTCTCTTCTCATAAGAAGTGTTTCATCATTTTCTTAAAGAGATCATCATTCTGGTATTGGGCTATTTTAGAGGGCATGGATTCTTGGTCCCCACCATGTTCGGAATGGTGACCCTATGAGCCTTGGTTTGTTCCACCTTGAGACATGGTAGTTCTTTGATTGGGATCTGGTGTTGATGCAGGAAGGGTTGTGTGACCTCCTTTTAAGCGCAAATTTCCAAGGGCATCTTCTTCGTAAAGATTGGTATCGTACAGATGATGAAATTTCTAAGCAAGAAGAGAAGATAAAGGTGATATCTTGGGTTCTTCTCTTGTTTTTCTATGTGAGGAGGCGCTAGTTTCCACCATTACCCTTGGGTGAATCTTTAGAGCAAGATAAGACAACTGAGAGATAATATGATTTAGGAAAGATCAAGTGACACAACCTTGTCAAGATTGGATTTGACTGATAGATTGGACATAAATGAGGGATATTGTGTCTGAGATGTATGGGACACCCAAAAGATGGTGGACATGAATTCACAACACTTAGCCATTTTGAAGACATTGATTCGGGGTTGTTTTGACAAGATTTTGACATGAGATGAGATGTGATTCAGACTGATCAATTAGAGGATAAATTAAGCTCAATAGGTCACTTTGGAAAATAAGATGAATTTATTGTTTCTCTACTCTATTCCTGACAGAGTGGGTATTTTGACAAATCTGGATAATAGTTTCAGGTTGAATGAATTTCTAACAAAATTTGGACTTTCTGGCAATTTTTGGTAAAGTATTGTACAACCTTATCCAGGCTCGTACGACACGAAATGAGTTTTGGCATGACACTTGTAAAATCTCGTATGACAATTGATGCTAGGGTTCACTTTTCCTATAGATTTTTTACAACTCTCGTATGACATAGTATGGTTTCTCGTATGAAACTTGGGGGGTTCTGATATGACAGTTGAATGATCAAGGCAATTTTTGTATGACAATTGCAGGCTCAAGATGACAATTTACACCAGAAAAGGATTTTGCTTCATTTTTTCATGTTTTTCAATCTTTTTTATTTTTTGGTCTCAAATGTTTTGCAAATTTCTCTATCTAGTTTTGAAGACCTATGTATTGGATTTTCTGAGGTTGTTTATCATAGCAATAGGCTCACAATCATAGAAAACATGAGGGAACTGACTCACTTAATCAATCACACCTATCTTACCCTAGCTAGGAGAAGAGATGTATTACTTTCTCATTGACTTAGGAACACACTTAATGACTCCTTAGAATATGGCGGTCCAACAACACACAATGGATGTTGGAGCCCATATCATCCAAGTTCAAATATCAAGGAGTCTTGATATGATGAGTTTCTTGCGATGATTACTATTCACCTCACACAAGCACTACAAATCCTTTGGGGGTGGATCGGTAGAAAACTAGCTTAGGATTTTAATCTGGACATCTTTTCACAACTATCTCCCATAGTCTTGCAAGAAGGATTAAGGTGTATAGCCCTATGAGTACTCTGATCAATGTAGTCTCACAAGTAAGATTTAAGTGGCTCCACTCTACACAAAATCAAAGCATGTTCATGGGATGAATCCAAGGATGATGTAGGGGCATCCTTGATTCCTAAGGATTTTGGTTGACTCAGTAACTGTCTCGTGGAGTTTGGTTAATTGGCTGGTGATCTCAGTAGAAGACTGGAGTTTCTCAGTCTTTGGTGATATTTCTCAGTCGGAGTCTGTTTATCTTCACCGATGGAGCTCGGTGGTCATGGTAGTGATTCTCAGTTGGAAGTACCGACAGAGCTCAGTGGATGATGGTCACTCAGTGACTCGATGTTTCTGGTGCTTAGTGCTCGGTTACCAACTAGGTCTCAATGTTTATTACTGGCACTCAGTGTTCTTGTTGACTGACTTATTTGTTTGGATGAATCGGCTTGGCTAACTGGTGCATTAATTTGGGTCATGCTCCTCGAGTTATGGATTGACCGTTGGATGTGTGGGTACCTAGATCTAGCATGTTGCATTCTCCTATGTGGATCTGGATGCAAACATGATGAATTAATTATCGGAAGGCTATGTGAGAGCCGACTGATGTTTCATTTAATATTTGTTTGTCTTTGGAATCTGACTGGGTTTTGGGATTTATTTGTTTGTAAAGATGACTTGTGACTACAGATTAGTATAAAAGAGGGTGCTTGGGTATTTATTTAGGGCATATTAGGGAGATCTAGAGATAGAGTAGATTTCGAAGGAAGAAGTGTAACAGAGTTAGTAGCTTGCGAGCTTAGGAACAAGAAGATTGCTTGGTGGCTTGTGAGCACAAGTTTAGATCTTTCTTGGAGTACCTACCAGTGTCTTATTGTGTTACAGACCTGGGCTAGCTGAGAAGTGTGTTGGATCCTACATGATCTTGTTGAACTATTGTAATCTTTGATATATTTGGTTGTAACTGAGAAGGCCTTACAGCTTAGCATGTTGCTTGTAATCTTGGTTACTTATGGATAAAGAAGAGTTTAATTCTATATTGTGCTATGTTGTGTTATTCCACATTGTTGGTGTTTGGCTACAAGTTTGGACAGTCCTTAATTGGATCCTCCTTGCTTGACTATAGTAGAATGGTATCAAAGCAAGTTGATCTTGTTTGGAGAAAGGTTGGTGAAGAGATTGTGTGCAATCTGAGTTGCAGATCAATGATATTGAACTTGTGAAATCATGGCCTAGTTGTTCATGCAAGGTGGTAGGTTGTGATCTGACTTTCATACAACTCAGAGGTTGTCACAAGGTGGTCGGTGTTGGGTTTGTTGCAGAGGGTTTTTAAAGATCTTTGGAGATGCCTCTGAGAAGATTGTACCCTGGTGCGATTGTAGATCTCTATGATGTGGTAGAAGTGAAGATTTATGAAAGGTTTTCTTGGTGGGAAATGGATTTTTTGAGCTGTATGGAGAACCATGTTGATAACCTTGTGAAGGAAAGTGTTGTTGAGATTTGTAAATCTTATTAGAGTTGGGACATGCCAATCTGGAAGAAATTTATCTAGCATGTTAGAAGACTAGTCCGAGAGAGAAGAAATCTTGACAAGGTTTCTTATGACCATGTGGAATTATGTGGAATTGGTTTTGATGGTTAGTTGGTGGATTCTTACATAAAACTTGCAGAGCAACTTGTGGTTGTTGTTGAGTTACTTGTGCTTACCGACGATGTTGTTGACCTTGTTGAGGCTAGTGAGGAGATTGGTTTTCATGTTCAGTCAGTTGTGCCTAACATGGAGATTGTAGAGCATCTGGTTGTGCCTAGTCAGGTTGTTGTTGAGGAGTTACCTACTATTGAACACCTTTATGATGATGGTGTTACCGAATTGCTTGTGTTTAGTGTTGAGGTGCAAATGTTATTTGCTGGTTGTAGATGTGAGTCACTGGTTGACAGTGATAAGTATTGTGATGAGATTTTGAGATGGGATTTTGACTTGATACTTGGTGATGTGTTGAAGGCTCAATTTGTTTAGGATGTTGAACATGTTGACTGGTTGGTGACAGATCGGTTAAGGAGGACTTGGTTGATGAACTTGTGTATTTTTCTAGCTTCGTGGATTGACAAGCCTTGTGTGAAGCTAAAGTGGATGGTGGATTTTCATGAAGGAGAAAAGTGTGGGACACATTTTCTTATTTACCCCAGGTGTCTGATGTAGGGGCATCCTTGGTTCCTAAGGATTTTGGATGTCTCAGTAACTATCTGGTGGAGTTTGGTTAATTGGCTGGTGATCTCAGTAGAAGACTAGAGTTTCTTGGTCTTTGGTGATAGTTCTTGGTTAGAGTCTATTTGGCTTCACCAATGGAGCTCGGTGGTCATGGTAGTGATTCTCATTTGGAAGTACTAATGGAGCTCAGTGGATGATGGTCACTTGGTGACTCGATGTTTCTAGTGTTCGGTGCTCGATTATCAACTAGGTCTTGGTGTTTATTATTAGCACTCGGTGTTCTTTCTGACTGACTTATTTGTTTGGATGAATCAGCTTGGATGACTAGTGCATTTAATCTGGGTCGTGCTCCTAGATTTATGGATTGACCATTGGAGATGTGGGGACCTAGATCTAGTGTGTTTCATTCTCCTATGTGGATCTAGATGCAGACATGATGAATTAATTATTGGAAGGCTATGTGAGAATCGACTGATGTTTCATTTAATATTTATTTATCTTTGGAAGCTGACTGGGTTTTGGGATTTATTTGTTTGTAAAGCTGACTTGTGGCTAAAGATTAGTATTTAAGAGGGTGCTTGGGTAGTTTTTTAGGGAAGATTAGGGAGATTTGGAGGGATAGGGTAGATTTAGAAGGAAGAAGTGTAGCAGAGTTAGTAGCTTGCGAGCTTAAGAATAAGAAGATTACTTGGTGGCTTGCGAGCACAAGTTTAGATCTTTCTTGGAGTACCTACCAGTGTCCTGTTGTGTTATAGACCTAGGCTAGCTGAGAAGTGTGTTAGATCCTGCGTGGTCCTGTTGAACTATTGTAATATTTGATGTATTTGGTCGTAATCGAGAAGGCCTTACAGCTCGGCATGTTGCTTGTAAGCTTGGTTACTGATGAATAAAGAAGATTTTGATTCTATATTGTGTTATGTTGTGTTATTTTGCATTGTTGGTGTTTGGCTACAAGTTTGGAAAATCCTTAATTAGATCCTCCTTGCTTCACTACATCAAAGGAACAAGCGCAGCTATGTCTTTCGAGGCTTTAACCTTAAGGAAGCACCAAATTTTATAGTGGGGTGGAAGAGTCAGCTTAAGACTTATCCCCACTTGGGTCATTCCCAGGATCATTTTACCTCATCGGTAGGCCCTCTAAAGGATTAATTAAAATGTGAGGTTGGGGACCATAGGAACTAGGTTTCTAATTCTTTGAAAGAGAAGAGCATAATCTCCTAGCCTTTTCCTTTTCCCTATCCAAGACACGCCAAGCAGAATCAATCTAGAGATAGTACACAAACTGGCACCGGGGAAGATACCTTCTAGGTTTATGATTCTCCTAAGAAGGAGAAGAGCATAATCTCCTTAATATCTACCTCAATGGAAATAAGCGCATGTACCTAATTAACTAGGTGCCTATAAAAAAATAAAATACTAAGCAAACAAAATATTCACTCGTAGAAGATTCAGCAACCTACAAAACCACTTGTCAGAAATCTTTTGTTGAATGAGCATCTTAGGCAAGCGATTTTCTGAAAAGGGTTTCCTGCAAAGAATTACTGAGAAGTCAAGACAAGAAGAGCCTAAAAGAATATCTTTTTCTATTTAAGTCTTCATCTCTCATCCTGCAAAGATATGTTAGGCTATCTCAAATAGTCTCACACTAGAAAATAGCAATCGTTAGGGTTAGCTATCAGTCAAAATCTAAAATTAGAATCTCAAAAATCCCATACGACAATTGAAAATTGGCATCAAAACTCGTACAAAAATATAGTTGCTCTCATATGACACTTTAGGTATGATATGATTTTAGGTACCTACCCACTCAAAAATCCAAGATCAATATGACAATACATAATAACCGATACGAAAATGCAAAAATGTCATCTATCGTACGATAGAAAGAAGCTTCTAGTATGACAATCTGTAAATGTCATATGAGATTGTACGGAAAAAAATTGAATCTTGAATCCAAAATGTCAAAAAAAATGATGAAAATAAGAATGGAAACCCACTATCGAGCCCCATGTTGGGTGCCAGAAATGTGTGTGTGAAAATTGTACATGTTTAAGAGATACAACACATCAATAAAACATTATTGGTTAATAATCAGAAAATAAGCAGTGAACAAGTATATCATTATCCAAGAGATTTACTACCTTCTAGTAGATGTGAGTATGGTATTCTATTTGACCGAGATCAGTGACAATGCAACATCTAAATGAAGGATTTAAATGATGAAAGCTATGAAAATGAATGCAGATTTAATCTATATTTTTGGGGTTTCTATGCAATAATGATGAAATCTATGTAAAATGATCTAAACTTGATGAAAAATGAATTAAAATCTAAACTATGAATGCAATGAAATCAAGAAAATAATGGTTAGCAAAGAATCTCAAAAATTGCACAATCTCCAAGTTCTCCAGATTGCACGAGAAAAGATTCTCCAAATTTGCAGTCATTTGTTAAGGACTGAGGCCTGTTTATATAGAAATCTAAGGTTTTGAGAACTCGTGGAAAGCCAAAAATCTCTCCCTGATCAACTCAGATTGATTGTTGAGTCATCAGGAAATTAGAAATAGTTATCTCACTAAAATCATGTAGAATCATCTTTTTAACTCGAATTAGAAGTTGAGATCACTTCCATCTATTTTTCAACTCACAATCACATGTTGAGTTTGAAAAGTTAACAAATTGAACTCAATAGTTGATTTTGAGTTAACTGCTTTTCTGATTTGTGCATAGATAATTATGAATTTATTTAATTTTCCATGTGTTTTACTCTCAACTTAACTGATTTGAACAATTAAATAACTAATTTATGGGTTAATCAATTATTTTATCAAACTTTATTCAAAATCACATTATTAAATTTGACAATACAATTTTAATCAATTAAATAAATGTTCAATCAATTATTTTTAGAAATTATGATTTATTATCAAATAAAAAATATTAATTAGGAATAAATAGCAATTAAATCTAATTAAATTACTTAAGTGGTAGAATTAAGTTTGATTAATTAAATATTCAGCATATTCAATTAATTGACTTTAGGATAAATAAAATAATATCATTTATCACCAAATAATATTTAATTAGAAATAATTAGGATAAATTAGGAATATTTAGGAATATTCCCCGATGCAGATTTGAAATAGGATCGATTAGGGTTTCAATGATTTGGTGTGCATATGTGCCTTAGGTTAGGACTTTAGGGTTGATTTCAATCGATTTGTGAATGTAGGAGGTCAATGGTACTGAAGCTCATTTTTGGGGTATTACACTAATGAAGTCATGACGATAAAGAAAATATCCCAAGGTTTGAAGCAAAGGAAAAAGGAGTGTATTTCAGAGGTTACCATGATTGGTAAGTTGAGACACCGTAACCTTGTGTGACTCTTGGGATCTATGACCTCGATAAGACTCAAATGAGGAGTAAGTTGAACTAAACTCGTACTTCTTTCATACGTGGAAAGTATAAGAAGAGAGGTGGAGAAACTATCACCATTTTTAGCAAACAATTTTAACTAGTGCAGACTTTATAGGAAATGTGACTGGCGTATAGTTGTTTACTATAATAATGATGTGTATGAATGAGGTGATTTTCTTCTTGTCTACGAATTCCTACCAAATAGAAGTCTGGATAAGTATCTGTTTGATGAAACTAAAGTTTGCTTAAATTGGGATGTAAGGTACAACATTTCTTGTGGCCCAGCCTCTTCTCTTACTTATCTTCATGAGGCGTGCGATGACTATATTTTGCACAGAGATGTGAAGGCTAGCAATGTGTTGCTGGATTCAAATTTCAATGCAAAGTTGGGTGATTTTGGTCTGGCGAGACTGGTAGAATCTAGTCATGGGGCTTCTCCTACAATAGTGGTTGTAGGAACACATGGGTATTTAGCACCAGAGTATATAGACAATGGGAAAGTGAGCCCAGCATCAGATGTGTATAGCTTTTGCATTGTGGCTTTGGAAATTGCATGCGGAAGGCAACCCATTGACTACACCTTGCATGAGCACATTTGTAGATTGGTAGCCTAGGTTTGCGATTTGCATGGGCAAGGGAAGCTTTTGGATGCGGAAGACAAAAATCTTAGAGGTAATTTCAATAAAGATAAAATGGAGGTTGTGATGTTGGTGGGAGTGATGTGTTCTCATCTGGACCCAAAAGCTAAACCCACTATGAGAGAGGTGTTAAAGATTTTGAAATTTGATGTTGAATTACTAGTGATTGAAGTCTAGGGTGTGGCGTATAGCCATGGTTGTGTGTTTCTATTCCAGGAACTGAGTATTTATATTTTGTTGTAACTTATTTAATATCTCAATTTTGTGAAGGTGGTACAATGAGACCAATCGAAATAGAGATTGGATGATGGTATTGCAGCCCACCCGTAACAAATTAATATAGTGGAAATCTCTAAATGAGAGATATGAATGAGAAGGATAGTTGAGGAAGATTGGAAGGTTAGGTTGGCATTGGAACTAAGATTACAAGTGGCTTGGATAATTTTTATTGTGTGTGGGATGGTTAAAGAGTCAATAAAACTAAATGTGGTGATTACCAAACAAGAAGTTCACGTCGAATACCACTCGGTCATTCTTGGGAGAAAGCACGTTGGTCATAGTTGGTCAACAGAGCATCGATTCAATAATACATGGTTATGGTGGAAGATGTCCCATCCATTCCTAGAAGAGAGTCAAGCATGTTAGGATAAACACAATGCTTGTCAACTATGCATACCGAGCAAAATAGATCCAGCATATGAAGAAGAGACAAGAGATGATGTATCATTGACATTGTGGCACAATCTCGGCTTTTAGTATATCACAAGTGGATGAACATAAAGGTTGTATTTTTGAGGAGTCCTCGGTCTATATAAGTGGCATGTCATTTTGTGAAAATTCTAAAATTACACTCAACTCCACAATGTCAACAAATAAACCAAATAATAGTTTGCCTAAGGAAGTTATCCACAAATGACTCCAATGAAGGATGACCTCCATATATTTGTCGTATCATTTTTTTTTGAACAACCAAATGCAATTGTACATGTGTTGGAATATTTATTGATGTTGTCACCAGAGAGTTTTGTTGGTCATGAGCTCTATGTAGTTAATAACATATCGGGCATTCTTTGATGGGAATTGTCTATAATCAGACAGAATTTACACATGGTTCGCATCTGTCATTTGTCTTTGTGGAAATCCTACAATCACGTCCCAACATAAAACTATATTAGACCATATCTACATTATGATGGACTCATAACCGATTAATGTGATCACATGCTAGTTTCATTCCTTACATGAAAGAGTAATTCGATACCATCTACATTTCAATATTGGACTCAGCATTGGGTCTTTCTATTGACATTTTTTCCAATAAGATGAACACATCAGCGATGACAAGGACAATCAAGGATGTTGATATATAGATAAGTATTACATTTATCTACTCATTGTATTCTCTCTCTTATTTGTATTTCTATATGTACTATAAGAGTTATTTTTCTTGATCTTTTATGGGGATACTCTTGCAGGAAAAAGAAGATTGATATCAGATTCAGAGAGAGTCTGGCAGTTTATCATAAGCAATCTTGGATGAAAAGATAAAAAAATTGATATCTTCTTAATGAGTTCTTCTCTGTAAGAGAGAAGTTTGAGGTGAAAACCCTTCCTGCACCCTCTAGGAGAAGCTATGGTAGATCCACCCCCCCTAGGAGTAGCCATGGTGGAGGTCATGTGAGTGAGTCCATGACTAAACACATGTGTTGAGTCACCCTCTAAGAGTATCTATGGTGACCATCATCGTAAGATGATGATATTACATGAGTGATTTCTTGATAAACACTTGTGTTTGTGTGCATTTCCATTCATGGGAGAAGCCATGATGGAGCCACCCTCTGGGAGTAGCCATGGTGAACATTACTCTATAACTCAGATATATGAGAAGACCCTCCTTAGCTAAGAGAGAGTGTTGATTTTAGTGTCACAAGGACAAACCAAAAGTTATCAAGAAGGATTCCTCCCTAGCTAAGAGGGAGTGTTAGATTTAGCTTCAGGAGGATCACAATAATAATTCAAGTTGGTGGAAGAAATTACCAGAGGGTAGTAATATTTGACAATAAGAGATAAGTATTTCTACACTTGAATAATGTTTATAGTTCAGTTTTATGAACTAATTGTAATCTCTCTTTGAAGTTCTTTGAGGACAAATCTGGAAGCATAAGAGATTGCATTCAAGGGAGAAATAACTTAATGCCTGCAGTTATGGAATTGAGTTGAGAGTTGATATCAAATTTAGAGTTAGTCTGATAATATCAATATGGAACATGATCTTGATTCAAAGGGAACATAAAACAATCTTCAGTAGCTCAAAGTTCTACAGAGGCTGAATACATCATCTTTGATGGCTGCTAGAGAAGCAATATGGCTCAAAAAACTACTTACTGGGTTATTTGGTAAACTGTTAAAACCAACTACTATCCATTATGATAACCAAAGTTGCATCAAGTTATCAGTGAATCCAGTGTTTCATGATAGATCCAAGAATGATGAGATTCCTTATCACTATGTTTGATATATGGTTGAAAGGAAAGTGATTTAGCTGGAATATATTAGTACAGGAGATCAAACTATAGATATTCTTACCAAAGCACTTCCCAAGGTGAAAGTTGATCACTTCAAGAAAAATCTTGGTATGGTTGTAATATGATTTTTTATTTTTATTAATATAATAAAGATGTTTAATGTGTAAACTTCTTATGGGTTCATCCATCCTATGTACATTTATGAGAGGTGATGACTTTTCAGACAATGAACACTTGTATTTGATATTACAAGGTGACGATCTTGTAATGGAGATTCATTATGGTAGACTTTTAATATGTCAGTGCACATACCATAATAGGGTTATATGTAAGGGGAAGGTAATGTTCTCAAATTACTATATCCTTGTATCACAATCTAAGGTGATATGAAAATCAGGTATCACGATCTAAGGTGATTCCTCATATCACGATCTAAGGTGGTATGAAAACTAGGTATCACAATCTAAGGCATTTCCTTATATCACGGTCTAAGGTGATATGAAAACTGGGTATCACGTGTTAGATGATTCCTCATATCATGATCTAAGGTGATATATAAAACTGGGTATCACATGTTAGGTGATTCCTTATATCACAATGTAAGGTGATATATAAACTGGGTATCATGTGTTAGGTGATTCATCATATCATGATCTAAGGTGATATGTAAAACTTGGTATCACATGTTAGGTGATTCCTCATATCACAACCCAAGGTGATAGGTAAAATTGGGTATCACATGTTGGGTGATTCCTCATATCACATGTTAGGTGATATGTAAAATTGGGTATCACTTGTTAGGTGATTCCTCATATCATGTGTTAGGTAATTCCTCATCTCACAAGTTATGTGATACTTAAATTGTTAGATTAGGTGAAAAACTAATCTCCCAAGAACACCTGCATGCATAACCCTATCACATGGAAGAAGCAAATAACAGAAGGCAAGAAAAATCTATGGAGGCCAAAAAGCCAGAGACATCATATGCACAATCAAAAAACAATCTATTATGAATAATGCGTTGAGTTGTTGAAAAATACAAAGAGGGAATCCTTATAAAAGGATACAGAAACCCTAAAGGAGAAAACCCTAAAGAATAATAAGATACCTAAGTCTAACTTAAGTGTAGAGAATAATAGACTAATAATTAAATAAATTAATTATTAGCTATAATATGACTACTCTAACACCCCCCCTTAAGTGTAACTTAGGGAGAAGCTAAACAACTAAGGACTAAAAGATGCATGAAAACAAAAATGCATGAAAGAGCAATGGGTCATGGCAACAAGGCCTGATCAGGTACCCAAATACAAGAAATAAACTAGATGAAGGAAACAAAGCCTCCAATCTAGGGAATGTCCCAAAGAAAGGAACAAGAAAGAGCATGAAGCATCTCTGAAGCAAGAAACTCCAAACACTGTCAGAAGAAACTGCTGGAACCCCCACTGAAATAGTGCATGACCAGGTAGAGAAGACAAATTTTGGAGAGCTGATCAATCAAAGAGGTGACCTCCACAAGTAGGAATGGATGAGAGTCTATATAGTAGATGAACCATCTCACCGAAATGCATAGGTGCCTAGCCACTGCATCCGCCTAGTATATAGGAACAAGAACTGAATACGTAGATCACTCAACCAAACCAAGGAAGAAATAGAACCAACAGGTGAAGCCCCCCCATAATGCTGAATAGGGAGAGGGGTGACAGGAACACTGAAATGCAATGCTAGAAACATCTGCAAGAAGAAGAATCAGGAACACCAACAATGCAACAGAAGTACAAGCACAAGATAAAGGGCAATGTCATAGACACACAACATGGGCTAATGTCATGGAAGGTACACTCACTTGAAAAAGGTGGATGAGCACAAAAGGCAAAACATCATAACCCCCCATGGCACTTTATAACTGAGTGCGAATACAAACAAACACAAGGAGTACAAGATCCCAGAGACATCATATGCACAATCAAAAAACAATCTATTATGAATAATGCATTGAGTTGCTGAAAAATACAAAGAGGGAATCCTTATAAAAGGATACAGAAACCCTAAAGGAGAAAACCCTAAAGAATAATAAGATGCCTAAGTCTAACTTAAGTGTAGAGAATAATAGACTAATAATTAAATAAATTAATTATTAGCTATAATATGACTACTCTAACATAAATGAGCATCGCATGTTATGTCATATTTGCCTTCACAAGATATGTGAGATTTCTTATCACAAGAAATGTGATATATGATTTTATCTTCCCTAGCTAAGATGGAGTGTTGATGTATGTAGCATCAATCAGATAAAACTAATTATATATAATAAATTATGAGAAATTATTTACACACACACACACACACACACATATATATATATATATATTGATATTTTTTATATTAAGGAAAACAATTTTTGAAGGGACTTGAAACCCTTTACAAGAAAGTCACAAAAGATAGGCAAAGACATCCCACTAAGATGAAATGATTCAAGACCTAAAAAAGAGTTTTATCAATAGGCTCCCACAACCTAGAACATATATCTCGAGCGAGGCCTCAATCAAACCCAGCCAAAAGAAAATCCCAAGAATTTAGGATTTTCTTTTGGCTGCCTTCTGATGGGATCGAAGGGTCATATCAAAATAAGGTGAAGATCTCTTAGAATTTTTTCCTTTAACTGTGATCCATCCTTTTTCAACCTTAGCAGTAGCATTCTGCCAATCCAACAAGTCCAAACCAATAGAACAAATCCCCCAAAGGGAGCACCACACTGCCTAAAGGTAGTCGACTAAGAACCATGGCCAAGAAGAGGGGAAACTCCAGCAAAAGGACCAATAGGAGCAGACCCAGAAGCTAACCTTGTAGGAGAACCAAAAGGAACAGTGTCAACCCCAACAGAAGGGGAGGCCACCATAGACGTGGGGGGTCCCACACACATGTAGAAGAAGAAGGAAGAATAGAAGCACCCATGGAAACTTCAGCAAGATGAGAGAGGGGAGTTGCAAAAATCTCCAGTAAGAAGACACCTTCTCCACTGTATAGTGCTGAGAAGAGACACCCTTCCACCACAACGAAGTCCTTTTAAATTTTTTAAGCTCACATTGGTCCAAAACATGACCAATCTTGAAGCACCTTCTGCATCTGAAGGGGATGCCTTCATAATCCAAGTGTTGAATCCAACTTCTACCATTAGGAGTAACGATTTTGATCTCAACAGGAAGACCTTTAGAGATATCCAAATCCACTAGAATGCGGGCATAAGTAGAATGAAGAAAGTCAAAATATTTCTCATCCACCAAAATAAAATCACCAATAGCATCCCCCATAGTTTCGAGAAGAGAATCAACCCAAATATGGAGGGGAAGATGAGGTAGCCTAACCCAGATGGGAAGCTTATTAAATGCTTCAGAAGATGGGGAGAAGTCAAGATGCCAAGCTTTTAGCATCATCATGAAGTGACTTGACCGTCCCATCTGAAAAAAAATTCACAAAGGATTGTATTTCTATCCACAGTATTTTCAAAATTAGCAACAAAAAAACCCTTAGCCATAGGAAAAATGTGGATTTTACCAAAGATGAGGGGCTCCCACTGCTTGGAAATCCAATAATGTAGATTAGGAAAGCTAGGCTAGTGACCCTTAAATCTACAGATCGGGCCATGTAAGGAGAAATCAGAGGCGGCAGCATCAATCTTAGAAATAGTCTCCTCCAGTTCCACAGTAATATTTCTGCAAACTGGGAAGGCACAGTGAGCTGACTTCCCCATAATAGACCTAGCATAGGCATGGGAGGACACCAAGCCAAACCAAAAGAGGAAAGGGTTGCAATACTCTACAAGAAAGCCTCCACAGAAGGCCTGGCAAGAGCCACATCTATATGTGAAACTAAGGAAATAGTCATTGTAAGAGCCCTAGGGACAACAAAAGTGACAAGGGCATCACTAGCATCGGTAGCAGTAATAGAAATGGAAGCTACAATGGGGGTAGCAGAAGCCAAAGAGCAGGAACTAGCAACAGCATCACCAGACCTAGCTAGAGCCATCAATGGGAGCCATCAGCTGCCACAGCAGAACAAGGGGGAGTGGGAGCAACAAAATGAGTGGGAGTAGAAGCCATATAATAATTGATATTATTTGTATTAATATACATACATACATATAATGTTAATCATTTATTTATTATTTTTATGACTATATAGTTAATTAATAAATTATATTGATGAATAGACATGTCCCATGAAGGGACATGTCTCTTCTTGTCTTTACCATATATATATATTCAAGAGATCGATGCATTTGGAAGACACATACTTTTACGACAATGCTATTACATTTGCAGCAATCTAGAATTCAACAATCCTAAGTCTTAGATTTTTCTTTAGCTTGGGTTTGCATGGAGTTCTATTTGTGCATTGTTTGTTCTAGGTTGTGGAAGCCTATTGCTAAAATCCTCGTGTTGGTCTTGACCCGTTCCTTTTAGTGGGATTTCTTTGATTATCTTAGAGACCTTTTTGTAAAGGGTTTTGGGTCCCCTCAAAACCTATTTTTACCTTAATAAAAAACAAGTATTTTTTTTTGTTAATGGGGTGATTCTTGTATATTACCTTGGTAAATTAAATTGGTTCTTCACACATAGCAACCTTCTCTACAAAAAAACATCTTAGCATACGTAGCCCAAGTACTCCTCCATCTCACATTTCAAATTAAAAATGTATTTTTTATATGGAAAATAAATTTATGCTATTTCATGGCTATGTATTCAATGAGCAATGATTTTTTTAAAATATCAAAATATGATTATGTGATTATTGATTCGTAATTAAAATATTTTTTTAAAAAAATTAGGATTTCAAAATTTTCAAATATGATATTATTTTACAATTTAGATGCTTATCTACATTTCACTGTTACAAAAGTCATTATCCATGTACTTTTAATTGATCTTTTTTTTAATAATATTTTGAACTATTTTATTAATAATTATTTGCTTTCATATTGTATTGTATTTATGTCTGGTTAATTAATTGAACCTAAAATATAAAATCGATATTATAGATTAAATAATTTTAAATTTTATTCTTTGTTTAATTGATCCTGAAATATAAAATTGATATTATATATATGAAATAATTTTAAATTACATTCTTTGTTTAGATATAAAATGGACTTGCATTGCAATGAGCAAAACTTTGTCATAGAAATATTAGACACAGAAGACACTATAAATGTGCTGCCTCCATCAAGTCCTACAATTTCTTTAGCTTCAAATGGCTACATAGAAACACCCATGGAAAATGTAATGAAAAAAAATTGTGGCCATTTCACAGAGATGGTAAATGATATTGAGAACATAGTATTGCATATAGATATTTTTGATGATACCGATGTCAATACATCCAAAGAAATAGAAAGCTTCGTACGGAAAATAGCTTGCAAAATAGGAAGCTTTGAAGTATTTCTGAAAAAGTTTTTTTACGACAAGGAGTATGATTTAGGACACTCAAAAATTATACGTGATGATTTCATACGTCACTTGAACAAATAGAGTTTGTAACTCTTTTCTTTGTTTACATGTTGTTGCAAATAGCTCAAATAAATAAATGGTTAACACTTATGTAACTATAACTATGTGTGTGTGTGTGTGTGTGTGTGTGTGTGTGTGTGTGTGTGTGTGTATATATATATATATTTGTATTTTTGTCACTTTTTGAGTATGAGTTTTGTAAAATCAATTTACAAGTACATATTTATTGGATAAGTAAATGTCTATTGGATAAATAAATATACAATATTAAAATTAATAGAGTCATTACTTAGTTGTTTTATTTATAGAAAACTATATATTTAAACATTTTTTAATCAAAATTGTTATCTATCAAAGGAAGAAAATCTATTCAGTTTGTTGACTTTAATTTTTTCTCACTATCAGCTATGGTTTGCCCAAAATGCAATTTTGCATTAGAGGAGAAAAGAAGACTATATGTAAGATAATATCAAAGATAGTATCGTAGACAACAAAGAGAACAAATGACAGATGCTCAGATAGAAGAAAAAAGAAGATGTAATGAAGCTAATAGAGAATGATATGCTAGGAGAAGGGAAAATCTAACTGTAGAATAGATGGAAGTTGAAAATAGAGGAAACAAGTGTGCAGACAAATTTTCATCAAAGGAAAACTTATCAAACCTCTAATTCTCAAGCACAAGAAAGACAAGAGGTTAATTCCCAACCAAGTGAGAGAACCAATCCTCACTTAAATGGAAATATTCAATTGAGTGGTGAGAATAAAAATTTAATCTCAATAGATCATGTTCCAGAAACACCACAACATGGGAATCCAATACATATGAATGCATATGTTGAAGATGGTGTAGAGAATATAACAAACCCTAATGGTTCACTTGAGTCTAATTTTAAAAGGTTTCAAATGCAATTTAGAATTCAACTAGATATTTTTAGAACCCCAAAGATGTTCTATGTATGTCAAGAATCTTATATTAAAATCAGAGTATCTCAAATCTTTGAAGGTCCTATATGCAATAGATGTCAACAAGAAGAGGAAATCATAGGTTTTCATCTTCAAATAATATGGATCCTGAACCACAACCAGGAGGAGCTTTCAAAATTGACACGGGTAGAGGAAATGTTGATTGTAAGTGTAAGCCTGATATTGCAAGTGACACACACAACAAGTGGTCAATATAAATACAAAGGACACACAATAAGTTTTCCTTAAAATGTACAATAAATTTCAAAAAAATTGCCACACACAATATACAATTTTCCTATTATTATTGTTAGAACAAGGAATCAGCATGGCACAGATTACAATTTTATTGTCAATAGGGATCGTGTCTACAAATCACTCAAATGCATAATAGAGCATGACAAATTTTACTTAAATGTTATAATTGATCAAAATACTCTCAATGACCTACCAAGAAATACTAATGAAAATATTTTCAATAGATTAAAAATAGTACAAATGGAATTTGATTCATATACCAATGAAATCACATATGTTGGTCCTATTTTGGAGACTGGTGAAGTTAATACAATAGATCACACTACATCAATGGCTTCAAGACCACCGAATGCCCAAAGAGAAATGGAATTAATTCAGTTGTGGGTTAATAACCTTGATTCAACTCCAAGAACATTGATTGATTGGCCTAGTATTGGTGTTTCTCCTATCAATGAGTATGTAATGTCAGGATTACTAGACATGGCATTTCCAACATTATTTCCTGATGGTAGATGTGATTGGTTAGAACCATGAATGATACGTGTGCATCTGCATGAATTCTTAAAAATAGAGATCATAGGTTTGGTAAACATCCATGGTTCAGATATCTTATGATGAACATGATAATGTGACATTGTGCACAAAATTTATCTGCTATTTTTTGTGAAAAAAATATCCAAGACATGTCCATCACTATCAATGAGTTACGTGAACATATGGAAGTGATGTCATAGTCTCATCTACCTTATAAGTTGATGCAATTTGGAATGACATTAAGAGGAACAAGGTCATATTGGACTAAATATCATGCAGAATTGATAGACATGCTTCACCAAATTGGCACTCCAACAATATTTGTCACCTTAAGTGCAACAGATATTCATTGGCCTAATCTTCATGCTCTCATGCCAAGAATATGTCCAAAAAATGGGCAAGAAGCTCAAAATTGACAAAAACAAAATGTAATCAACTATCCTCATATAGTTGCACATTACATGCACTTAAGATAAACAATATTCAAAAAAAAAATTCTAGAAAATAGAATGGAAGTCAAAGATTTTTTGTGTAGGTATGAGTGGAAACATAGGGGTTCTCCACATGTGCATGGATTTGTATGGATCAATGGTGCACCCAATATGGACAATATTGATTGGTCAAATGAGGAGGAATGAAGAACCATTGAGCAATATTTTCATTGCACTGTTCACGCATGGAACTGTAGAGAAGATCCACATCAAATAAATATATAGGTGAGCTCATAAACATTTTATATTAAATGTCTCATTAATATATGACATAATTTATTAAAAAATATAATGACATAATTGATATATTTAATATCCTTATTTCCATTGTAGGCATTCCAAAATTTTGGTCAACATCCATGTCTCAAAAATATAGCACAACTTGTCAAGATGGATATTGACAACGACTATGAAGAACTACTAAATTTTGTTGAATGCCACATGATCTGTAGAGAGGGTGCATGCCTACAAAAAAACAAGGAAGGATGGTTTGCAGGTGATTGTTACACCAACTAATATTTGTATATCATATTTTAATATCTACTTAAATAAGTAACAATATGATGAACTACAACTGATTGAATATCTAGATGAACTGCAAAACAGTGATTAGAGATCACCGAGTACTGAAATGATATGTAAGATGATTAAATTAGTCAATATGTTTTTATTGATGTCAACTAGTCTTGATAGTACTTATCATGATAGTTACAAACATATGAACATCTGTTGAAGAAGAAGAGATGAAGAACAGAGATATCTACATGAGGAAAAGATGGATATGACAGAGAAGGAAAAGATAAACACTGGGTAACTTATTTAATGAGGCTATGACTTTATATTGTTGACTTGAGCATATTACATTAATATATTATGAAGAAGAGATTTGAATTTGAACAAGTCAATATGGTCAGTAATTGAAGATTTTTGTATACACTGAGCCAGTGCAGTGTATACCGAGTGACAGTATTAACCAGCTAGTCTAACTAGTTATCACAGACACATTTCTATATTAATCGAGTATGGATCAAAACATTAAATGCTAAGAACAACCGATTGAATGTGATGAGCTGGATATTGTTATGATTTTGAGGTTAAGGATGAAGTTTTTTATGAGATACACAGCTGAAAAAATTTGAAGATGATCTAAAGGATGAGATTGAAACATGTTATGGATACATCTACTAAGGAAGGTTTAAGCGGAAAAAATGGATGAAGGAGATTAAGTGGAAAAATCTAATGGTTGATATGAAAATGTTTTACCTATCTATATAAGTGATATGAGTTTCATTATTGAAATATGCCAGAAGGAGACTGTAGATATTTCATGTGAAGACTATATTCATGCATGCCTGATCAAATTGGTTATTGAAGAATCGAGCTGCAGAGTTTTACCAAGCATCAGAGAACCATTTACCGAGTGAAATTAAGTTGAGATATTGAAGGAAGTAAATTTATTAGTGATCAGAGGATTATTTTAAGGGCTTAGCATAGATCTGAATAATTTATAATTGAGTTGTATTTGAATTGGATCATTATTGTATCAGTTTAACCATTTATTCATAAAATCTCTTAACCAAGTGGACTTGACAATCTTATGTAATACCCTATGACATTCATTGAATGTAAAGTGTTATCTTGTTGACCCCATAGTGAATGTTGGTCAAAAGTCAACTGTTAGTGATAAATCCTCTAACTAGGTCACACCTAACATTGTATATTGTAACCTTCAATAGGGTTGGCTCTTCACCGAGCTCACTTCAGAAGAGTAAATTATTTTTGGTTACCAATCCCAGGTGGTTTTTCCCTTAACAGGGTTTCCATGTTAAATCATTGTGTTATGTGTTATTTGTTATGATTGTTTTGATATCATACTTTACATACTGCATAGTTGATTTAGTCAGTAATCACAGTTGGATATTTACTGGTAACTAGTAAAGTGAATTGAAAAATTGATATTATATGTTACCGAGCTGCATAATTTGGTTCAATTGTTTTGTGAAGTACATATTTGTATTTGGGACTGTAGGATAACTGATCTAACTAATTCACCCCCCCTCTCAGTTATTCTAACAATTGGTATCAGAGCATATTGGTTGCTTGAAAGAAAGTTTTAAGGACTTGAGCAGAAATATCACAATATGTATAAGAGGGAAGTGTCGAAGCTAAACAAAGACAACTTTACCACATGGAAAAACTGAATGAAACTTCACATATCTGGAATTAGAGATTTTGCATTACATTTAATAGATCATGGATACTTACAACCAATGGTTGGACCTTTAACTCTTGATCAATTGAAAGATCGATATGAACACAACATTACTATGATAGAGATTGTTGTTTCTCTATCTGATGCTAAATTTGAGGATGTCAAGGATTGCACTATAGTGAAGCAGATATGGGATAAACTTGCTCTAGTTTATGGTGGTGATGTGAATGTGATGAGAGCCTGGGTTGAAAGCTTGAGAGGCTAATTTGCTGACATGAAGATGAAGGAAGGAGAGAACATCACACAATACTCAAATTGAATCAAAGAGGTATTCAATGCTATCTGAGGAGTACGAGGAACTATTGATGAAGATACTATGATAAGTAAGATATTGAGAACTTTTTGCATGTCTATGCAATCATAATATCCCTTATTCATGAAATGAGGTCTGCACCTAATAGCACGCTTACTCTTGATAGTCTTATTGGAAAGTTAACAACTGTATCATCTTAAAATGGAAGCACTTCCATTTGGATAGGTTTAGCACCCTCTTTCAGTGCATTTTTTATGATAAACCTACATTTAGGATGCATTTGTATGTCCTAGGTGAAATTAGGGTTATGATCCTGAGGATTCTCCTTAGTTCCCCTCTTCTATGACTCTAATTTCTAGGTAGGATATAGAAATGGGTCCTCCTAGCCTTCATCATGTCAATCACATGATCTTTTATCTATCACAGACATTCTATTCTCATCAGACTTCATTTCTAAGTTTCTGGGTACTCTCGGGGCCTTTAAACTACATCCTGGCAAAAGTTAGGTTTTCTAGTCTAGGTCGACCTCGACCCTGACTAGATCAGGGTTGACATAGACCTTGACCTCATTTTGCCAAGATTTCAAATTTTCAATTCCTGCTAATTTATCTTTCGGGATTATTAATTTCCCACCTCCGGGTTAGCTGTTTCAGGCTCCGAAACGGTAAATCCTTTAATTACATTTAATTTAGATCCATTCTCTAAAGGTTAGGACCTAATTGGGATTTAATTCTCCAAGGTGGCCCTTCTAGAGGAGTGTGACCTAATTCACTATAAAAGGAGGCCTTCCTCTCTCATTTTCACATCTCATCTCAAGTAATCAAGCTCTCAAGTTATCAAAGTGTTCAAGCAAGCATTTCAAGTCTTCAAGCATCTTCAAGCATTCATATTTGGAGCAAGAGAGAATCATTCTTCCTTGATCCATCATCATCAATATTTCAAGCATTCAATCATGGAGTAACAACTATAGATTGTGAGAATGGTAGAAGTACTTTAGCCTTGGGGGCTTGGTATGATTTTCTATCACATTCAAATCTATGCATTTTTATTTCATACATATTCATGCTAGGGTTTTAATCTAGAGGATTAGATCTTAGCTTTACACTTTCAATATACACGCACACATAATATTTCAATCGACTATTCGTGGAGGTGGGAATCACCAAAACAGCGGTTTGACTAAGGCAAAACCCTATATAGCCACCCCAAAACCCCCTTTTTAGATATCTGCAGGTGTTGTTTCAGGAATCAAAGGACATATTGGAGTACCCTTTTCGCTAAACTTTCAGGATCTACAAACAAAATTGGAATCAGACTTCGGAATAAAAATGTGGTCTTTGACCTTTTAAAAGGTCAAAGTCGACCTGTGTGAATCTGGAGAAAAGATTTTTGGGTTTTGTCTGCCTCGACATTTCCAGTCTAGAACAAGTGACAGAATCTTCTGAAATTTCATATAGACTTCAAAAAATAGGTATTTCTAGATTAATTTCATGATGAGGTATGTACTTTGATCTAATTAATTTCCAAGCATTTTCAGATCTATTTAGTCTATTACAACTTCTAAACATCCTTTCTAAATGAATAGGTGATGAATGTTATGTGTGTTACTATGCCTCCATTTTCACCTTATTCATTTTGGTGAACCCATTTACGACAACTCTTTCTTTTATGGTGTTAGATTTAAATCTTGTAGATTTCTTTCTTGCATTTATCTTTCAAAAATACAAAAAAATTGTAAAATTCCTTTAAAAATACAAAAATATTTCTATTTTTCATGCTTTAAGTACTTTCTTTATATTCAACATGTATGATTCTTGTTTTGAGTACTTTGATGATGCTTTTATTATACAAGAGGATAGAATCCCTAATGAGGAACATGGTAGTGAGGATGAAAATGGTTCAAATATGGTCTCCATGGATCCTATTCCTATTTCACTCTCCTCCACAACCTCTCCAATTGACCTTTACCATAGGGTGTGTGCATGGTTACCTTCATGTCCCACTATTTGCAACATTGATAAACCAAAAATGATATTTCCTAAACCTTTGATGATGGTAAAAGGATGTCCTCCTATAACAGTTAAGGGTAAACCTAGAGATCCCTTGGATTTCTTTGATAACACTGATTCCATTTCACATGCTTATCGCACATGAAATAATCCTCAGCCTACTGTTCCAATTTCTTTACCTCCTTCTCAACCTACGCTTCCCCAAGCACCTAGGTATCCTTCTACCTTTAAGGAGTATAACTTAGTTGATCAATTACATGCTACTCCTGCCAAAATATCTCTATGGGAATTACTTCAAACATCCCCGACATATTATGAGGCTTTGCAAAAGGCTTTATCCACTCTTCCTGCTACACCTCCTAATCAAGAAAACATTCATTTGATTTTGGATTGTATGCATGCTATGCCTTCTGTACCTCCTATTGTGTTTTCTGATGATGATTTACCTTCATTAGAGGTGCAGAATCAATATGATGCTCTTATGGTGGTTGTTTCTATTAATAAGAGCATCATTCAAAGAACCTTAATTGATAATGGATCTGGACTTAATGTTTGTAGCATGGACATGCTTAAAGCAATTAAGGCTAATTTATCTACTATTCAACCTGATAATGTTCCTATACGTGGATTTGATAATATTGTGAAAAAAACTTTGGGTATTATTACCTTACCTATTAAGGTGGTTCCAGTTATCCTACATACTCCTATTCATGTTATGCCTAGACCACTTAACTATAACCTTCTTTTAGGAAGACCATGGTTACATACTATGCATGTAGTTCCTTCTACTCTCCATCATAAGGTTCGATTCATCTATAACAATCTAATGTATACATTACATGTGGATGATGCTCAGAACTCTTGCCTAAATGTAGAATATGCTAAAATCTTTGAACCTATTCAACCTAGTAAAGAGATTGAAAAACAATCGCCAATACAATAATCTAAGATAAAACAACCTGAAATTCAACAACAAGAAGATCCATCTTCTTCCTCTTCCTTGACTAAAGATGATTGGGGAACATTGGATTTTAATCCCACATTTATTGGCAAATATAAGGTCTCTGATTTAGACTTTATGAAGCAACAGAATCATGAATTTGAGAAAAAAAAATTATTTCTTCTCCATTATCCGAAGAGTTAAAAAGTAATTTTGTTGCTGCTTCACACAATGAAACACTTGACACTATAAAACCTGATTGTTATGATATTATGACATATGCCACTCCTTGGACTCCTTCTGATATGACTGATCGATATGGTCCTGGTTATCATTTGCTGAAGAAATCAGGATTCAATGGGAAAGGATGTGGTAAATATGAACAAGGTATACAAGTACCCTTGGATAATGACATCTATGACCATACATATGGATTAGGATTTAATCCTTACTGACAACCCTCCACTTTTCCTCTTAATGTTAATCATATTTGTAGTGGATAGTTGAAGTTGGTTAACCCATTGCTTATTGATTTTAATCAACAACCTTCTTTGGATATCTTCCCTAAAGAAGAGGCTTTAGTGGAATATTTAGGGGTTTATGAGGACTTACCTAAGTTTCATCATAAGCGAGGAAAGCCTTATTGCTTAAAAACTTATGCTTATTTTGGAGAACATGAAGAACAAGATATTTCTCCTTTACCTATGGATTCTTCGATAAGAAGTGATTTATTAATCACTGAGACTATTGATATTCAAATGGATGAAACTAATTTTGAAAGGGTGATAAAACTTGTGAAATGTTTGACTCATGATGAGCGTGATCAGTTGACATCCCTTTTTCTTGAATTCAAGGATATCTTTGCTTGGACATATTCTGATATGCCAGGTATCGATTCTAAGATTGTTTACTCATAATATTGTTTTAAAGCCTAATATGAAACCTGTAAAATAGAAAATTTGAAAGATGAATCCACGAATTACTTTGTTAGTCAAAGGTGAAATTGAAAAACTATTGAATTCCAGATTTATCCATTCTATTGATTATTTTGATTGGATTTCAAACATTGTACCTATGTCAAAAGGAGAAAATAAGATAAGGATGTGCACTGATTTTCATGATTTAAATAAGGCATCCTTGAAAGATGATTTCCCGCTACCTAATATTGATATGATTGTGGATTCCATAGCGGGCCATGCTTTGTTATCCTTTATGGATGATTTTTCAGGATATAATCAAATTTTTATCCCTCCTGAAGATCAATTTAAAACTGCATTTATAACACCTTGGGGAACCTTTTGTTGGGTCATGATACCCTTTGGATTCAAAAATGCAGGAGCAACTTATCAACGGGCTATGACTTTGATTTTTCATGATTACATCCATAAGATTCTTGAAGATTATGTGGATGACATCTTGGAAAAATCCATACAAAGAGAAGATCATGTTACTATTTTACGCTAGATATTTGAAAGAATTCAAAGTTATAATATGAGATTGAATCCTAAGAAGTGTGTCTTTGGAGTTGATTCTAGTAAATTATTAGGATTTATAATCTCTAAGCGAGGCATTGAGGTAGATACTGAAAAGATCGATGCTATTGTTCATATGCCTCCTCCTAAAAATATTTCTCAATTACGAAGTTTGCAAGGAAAAATACAAGCTATCCATCTCTTTATTTCTAACTTGGCAGACCGAACCATCCCTTTTACTTCCTTGCTTAGAAAGGATGCCACTTTCTCTTGGAATGAGGACTGTAAACAGACTTTTGAGCAATTTAAGGAGTATCTTGCAAATCCTCCTATCTTGTAGCTTTCTAAGTTTGATAAACCTTTTCAATTATACACTTCAGCTACCCAACAAGTTGTGAGTGCGTTATTAGCTCAAATTGGTGACAATGGTAATGAAAGGCCTGTCTATTACATCAGCAAAACTTTATTGGATTATGAAACAAGATACACACCTCTAGAAAGACAATGCTTAGCAATGGTTTATGCATGTCAAAAACTTAGGCATTATCTCATAAATGCTGAAGTTAATGTGATTGTCAAATTTGATCCCTTAAAACATCTTTTCTCACAAACTGATCTCTCCGGCCGCTTGGCAAAATGGGTAATGTTACTTACTAAATTTTATCTCAATTTTATTCTTCATAAATCAATCAAGGGACAAGCATTGATAGATTATTTAGCTGAAGCTCCTTGTCCTCACTCTGTTGAAGCTTCTACTCCTATCAAATTTCCCAATGACAATATTTTAGCTATTCAATAGGATGATATTTGGGAATTATATTTTGATGGGTCTAAGTGTAAGACAGGATCTCGCGGGGGTATCATATTGATTCCCCCTACAAAGAAACCCATCCCTTTATCATATAAATTGACCTTTCCTTGTACTAATAACATTGCAGAATATGAAGCTCTTATAGCTGGCTTACGAGCCACTTCATCTCTCAATATCAAACATTTACATGTATATGGAGATTCACAATTGATAGTTGAACAAATTAAAGGTGGATATCAGACTAAAAACAATAGAATGACATAGTATAGAGATTTAGCTCTCGATGTCCTTTTACAATTTTCCTCTTACACAATCCAGACATTACCAAGGAAAGATAATCGGCACGCAGATGCTATGGCAAGTGCGGCATCCTTGGTTTGTCTTGAGAACAATACTAAAAATTTCCAATTTACAATACAAACTCTTAGAAGTCCTGCAATTTCTGATAAGATTACCTCTAATTGTTTCAACTTGCATTTAGATGAATGGTATTCACACATTTTTCATTTTTTGAAGGATGGTACCTTTCCTAAATCAGCAACAAGAAACATGTGTAATCACATTCAAAAACTTGCAATGTGCTATATCATTTTAGGAGATGCGCTATACAAATGCTCTTACAAAGGTTTATTATTACGATGTCTCAATAGAACCGAGATTCTAATAGCTTTAGCAGAAGCTCATTCTGGTTCTTGTGGGGGACACTTTGGTGGAAAATCTTTAGTCCATAAGATACTTCAAATGGGGTATTATTGGCAAACTATGGAACAGGATTCTTTTATGTTTGTTAAAAAATGCCCTCAATGTCAACAACATAGTAATTTGATTCATGCTCCTACTCATGAGCTTCGTAATCAAGTTTCTCCATGGCCTTTTAGTATTTGGGGTTTTGATCTTATTGGCAAAATCTCACCAACTTCTTCTCAAGGGCATACTTACATTCTCACCGCTACAGATTATTTCACAAAATAGGTTGAAGTTGTCCCTCTTCATTCTACAACAGTAGATGTTATTTGTGATTTCATCCTTAATAATATTAAAGCAAGATTCGGTATTCCCTCGACAATAGTTTTAGATAATGGAACATCTTTTAAAAATAAAGACGTTGCAAAATTCTTGGAGAAATATAGGATTCAACATAGATTTTCAACTCCTTACTATCCTCAATCTAATGGACAAGTTGAGGCATTGAATAAAATTATTGAACAAATTTTGCAAAAAATAGTTAGTAAGCATGCCAAAGACTGGCATACTCAACAGACCTACACTTTATGGGCCTATAAGACTAGTGTTTGTACTGCTATAGGTACTTCTCCTTATAATCTTGTTTATGGTACTGATGCGATTATGCCTTTGGAACTGGAAATACCATCCTTATGTGTTTCATTTCATGGGATAATTGATAAAGATACTTTTTGTGAACAACATTTACAAGAATTGGAAATGTTGGATGAACAACGAATACATGCATTATAACATATCAAAGCTTATCATAAATCTCTTCAAAAACAATATAATCATAAGGTCATTGAACAAACATTTGCAATTGATGTTTAGTTCTTTATGAGAATCAATGAAATGTGAATGCTTTACCGGGTGAAAAAGGAAAATTTAGCCCTAATTGGCTTGGATTTTTTGTTGTTATTGAAAAATTTCGTTCATGTGCTTACAAACTTGCTGATATGGATGGTGTTTCTTTTAAGGAACCCATTAATATTATGCATCTTAAATGTTATTACCCTTAATCTCCTTTGTTGTATGTGCATTTATGTGTTCCTTATAATGATTTCTTTTACAGGTTATGTAGTTTTAGTAAAAATTACATATTGAACATGTTTATGCACTTTCTTTATTTCTTTCTTTCTATTAAGTTTTATATTGATGAAAACATAATATTCAAATATAGAACTAATCAGTAAAGAAAGTTTTTCATTTATCAGCAAAACATAGTTTTTCAAAGTTCTGATACATATGAGGCCAATGGCCCTATCTATCACTACACCTATCACTATGCCACTCTGATGGACGATGACTCCCGGATCTCTCTACTCTCTGATAGGAAGATGAAGATTTGTGTGTCCGTGTATGGCTCCTAGATATGTTCATGGCATGAACACATTCTTAGAGACTATGCATCTCTACCATCATCTTCTCCTCCCTCTCTCTGCACATCCTCAACTCCCACTAGATGCATACAAAGATATCGGCATGTCTTCCTGGATCTCTATGCCCAATGGAGGACTCTCTCTCATCAGCTGGAAGTCAATAGGAAATAATGTTATCCTTGAGAACCTCAGATACAAAACTCCTCCATTCTGCTACGCTAGTTGTAGAGGAAAAATACATTTATCATGCTAATATTATATTTATTTTTCATCAAATCATATTTGTAATCAAAAAAGTTCATAGTCCATACCTATGTCTCCCTCTTGGACATCTCTAAAGTGTCTAGATAGTGGGGGCATGGAGTGACTACTCTCTCCATGCTCGCTATGTCTAGGCCATGGAGGTGGTGTCTCTATGTGGGGTCATGGGGGCCATTGCGATCTCAGTGGTGATGCAGGAGTGATAGGTATATCTAGACCAGTATCACTGGCTAGGGGCATGTCCTTGAATCTATCATCTGCTCTCTCCTCTTCCTCCATTGGTTCCCCCTCAGAGATGTGTTCCTCCTCATTTTTGATATTCTCATCTTCCCCACTGTCTGCACTATCCTAGTGTGTCCTCTGTCTATAGTCTAGATCACCTGTAGGATAATCCTAAGGGAAGATAGGGCGGTTCCCTTCTAAGCTCCAGTACTGGATGTAATCTTGACTAACACATGCATAGGATACATCTGATGGTACCTCAATATCCTCTATCTCCTCTGTATCACTATCCTCTATGTCTATCGCTAAAGGTTGACATATGGTGCTGGGTCTCTGATGGGATCTCGTCAGATGTGCATAATGAGGTACTACCTTAGGAATACCCTGTGGTAGGCCGAACTATCTCATCACTTGATCATAATAGTATGGCATCACTATATGGCTTTGGTGACCTTCTAGCAGCTTACGCTACTAAGAGTGTCTCATCTAGAATCAGGTGTCTGGCCACTCTGTCATCTAGCAGTAGGGTCTCCATATCACATCAGTACTGGCAATATGGTCAAGATTTACTCTCCAATAGATCATATCTCCAAGTTTCCAGATATCTCTCATGGGATATGCAAAGGCTCTCACCGTACTCGCATCTACCATCACTAGCACTCCCTGTGGATGTGTACATGTGAAGTGCTCAAAAATCCAAATCTGTAGAATGGTGCACATTGATAAACTCTCTCACTGATACCTCACTAGCTGACTCAACTCATGGTATAGTTGACAGAGAATGCTGCGACCCCATGAGAACATAGTCCTCTCTCTCTCCATCCTCTGAATCAAATGAGTCATAGGTGAACAAAATATAGTACCCTTTGAGTTGGGTAACACAACCAAGGCTACTATGCATAGCATCACCTTCTTTACTAAGGGAATATGACCTGATACTATGGATGATAATGAGATGTGATCTGAATGAGTCTGCATCACTGGACACCCACTTGTACAGTACTTTGTATCTGCATGAATCTCCTCCCAACTTCTATGTGTCCTAGGTCTAATAGTCTCTCCTCAGACTAGAAGTCTCATAATCCTATATACATCCTCTAATGTCACTGTAATCTTGCTGGTAGGAAGATGGAAGGAGCGTGTATCCTCATCCCATCTCTTTATTAGTGTGGATAACATCTCCTGATGCAACCTGATCTATGGAAGGACTGATACCCAATATAGTCCTACATCTCTCAGCAACTGTAAACCCTCATCATCCAAATTAGACAGTCTCTCCTTGACTTGCACTAGCAGTTTCCCAAAGGGATGCTCTCAGAAGTAGATGAGGTCCTACAATCAAAAACTAGCATCATATTAGTCATCTACATCACCAAATCTGCAAGTACAACTGATCTAGGTCAAAGTCAACCTCAGTTAGGTCAAGGTCAACCTTACTGGGTCAAGGTCAACTTTTATGGGTCAGGGTTGACCTAAATGGGTCAAGGTTGACCTAATTAGGTCAGGGTCAACCTCAAGGGGATAAAATTGACCTTGCTCAGCAAAACATGAATTTGGAAAGAATCTTACCTCAAGGAGTGCTTGTCCGGTAGCTAGACGGTGTCTCACCGTCTCCAGGCATGTCGCTCGCAGTTCCTCCCTTCTCGGCATCTTGCTTCTAATTTTGAATCTGTAAATGGTAAGAATGAGTAAGTATCTTTTTCATCTCTTTTATAGGTTTAAAATTAGGGCTAGGGTAAGAATTTCCTTTTATGCATTATGATAGACATTCATTCTTTTCATCATAACTTGAGTTAGATAACTCTGTTTTCCATGCCATCAGTGGTGTTGGAATCATGATTCAGATATCTAACTCCTTGAACCAGTTTAGGAAGGGTAGGAATCCTTCTAACAAGTTTAGGAATGAACTTTTCAACACTCTGCATATCCAGTATCTAGAATTTTCTTATCACCTTGTTTCACCCTTCCAAAGTAGAAAGCCGAAATAGGGGGGGGCATAAGGGGCTCTATATACTTCTCAAACTATCATATAGTAAGCTCTAGGTGATTATAGATTTTCATTAACCTAGTGTATTATAGGTTCTAACAATTTTCTATAGGATCTTTACATCGAGGACTTGGCTATATCCTTTTTCATTTATATGATATTTTCTTACTTTAGCTTGCATATTCACGTAGTGTCATATCTAAGCTAAAGTGGGGGCTAAATGTATCATCTTAAAATGGAAGCACTTCCATTTGGATAGTTTTAGCACCCTCTTTCAGTGCATTTTTTATGATAAACCTACATTTAGGATGCATTTGTATGTCCTAGGTGAAATTAGGGTTAGGATCCTGAGGATTCTCCTTAATTCCCCTCTTCTATGACTCTAATTTATAGGTAGGATATAGAAATGGTTCCTCCTAGCCTTCATCATGTCAATCACATGATCTTTTATCTATCACAGACATTCTATTCTCATCAGACTTCATTTCTAAGTTTCTAGGTACTCTTGGGGCCTTTAAACTGCATGTTGGCAAAAGTTAGGGTTTCTGGTCTAGGTCGACCTCAACCTTGACTAGGTCAGGGTTGACCTCAACCTTGACCTCATTTTGCTGAGATTTCAAATTTTCAATTCTTGCTAATTTAGCTTTTGGGATTATTAATTTCCCGCCTCTGGGTTAGCTGTTTCAGGCTCTGAAACAGTAAATCCTTTAATTACATTTAATTTAGATCCATTCTCTAAAGGTTAGGACCTAATTGGGATTTAATTCTCCAAGGTGTCCCTTCTAGAGGAGTGTGACCTAATTCACTATAAAAGGAGGCCTTCCTCTCTCATTTTCACATCTCATCTCAAGCAATCAAGCTCTCAAGTTCTCAAGGTGTTCAAGCAAGCATTTCAAGTCTTCAAGCATCTTCAAGCATTCATATTTGGAGCAAGAGAGAATCATTCTTCCTTGATCCATCATCATCAATATTTCAAGCATTCAATCATGGAGTAATAACTATGGATTGTGAGAATGGTAGAAGTACTTTAGCCTTGGGGGCTTGGTATGATTTTCTATCACATTCAAATCTATGCATTGTTATTTCATACATATTCATGCTAGGGTTTTAATCTAGAGGATTAGATCTTAGCTTTACACTTTCAATATACACACACACATACTATTTCAATTAGCTCTTCGTGGAGGTGGGAATCACCAAAACAGGGGTTTGACTAAGGCAAAACCCTATATAGCCACCCCAAAACCCCCTTTTCCAGATATCTGTAGGTGTTGTTTCAGGAATCAGAGGATAGATTGGAGTTCCCTTTTCGTTGAACTTTTAGGATCTATGAATAGAATTGGAATCAGACTTCGAAATAAAAATGTGGTCTTTGACCTTTTAAAAGGTCAAAGTTGACCTATGTGAATCTGGAGAAAAGATTTATGGGTTTTGTCTGCCTCGACATTTCCAATCCAGAACAGGTGATGGAACCTTTCAAAATTTCATACAAACTTTAGAAAATAATTATTTCTAGATTAATTTCATGATGAGGTATGTACTTTGATCTAATTAATTTCCAAGCATTTTCAAATCTATTTAGGCTATTACAACTTCTAAACATCCTTTCTAAATGAATAGGTGATGAATGTTATGTGTGTTACTATGCCTCCTTTTCACCTTATTCAACAACCTTTGAGCTGAATAATTTTGATAATAGTGTTGTACCAAGTGTTGAATCTGCTTTTATGTCATCTCTTAAGATTGGTAAGTCTAGTAGTAAGCACAATATAAGGAATGAAAGTGACACTACTACATTTGGGGCCAAATTTTGACAAAAACTTTTGATGGGTAATTTATTTTAATGAATTTGTTGTTTTTCTAAATAGGCCCCAATGGTGTCGGTATTTTGATGGGTTTTAAATTGACCATCGGAATTCTGACAGTTTCAGGGTATAGATTAAAAAAAAAAAAAAAGTGAAGTGCCAAATCATTTTTATTTCGATTGAGCAGGAGAAAATGAGCAAAAGCTGAGCGTGAGAGAAGGTATGTGATTTCTTCATCTTTCGAGCCTCTGGAATCATATTTGACTACAAATTTCAAATGCATTGCATTTTATTTGATAATGAATGCTCTCTGAAATGACCACATTCTACTGGTGTCATGCCCTAGCTAGCGTTTTATCTCTATTATTTTATGTTATTAGTGCTTTGGCTCAAGGATATCGATTCACTATTTTGAAATGTTTGGATTCACATTTGTTGATATTACTGGCACGTTTAATGACACCATTGTATATTGTTGAGATGCTCACTAAAATGACCACATTGTACTATTGTCATGCTTTAACTCCATTATTTGATGTTATTGGCGCTTGTGCTCAAGGATATCCATTTTTTTGAAATGTTGATTGTGGTTATCAAATGGATAGCCCGTGAGCTTCTAGCTAGGCACCATTTGTATTGATAGCTCATTGATAGTTGAGACTTTGTTAAAAGGAAATAGGATAAAGAATGATTTTGATTTATTTTCTCTATTTTGATCCCTAAGTGGCTTACAACCCTAGAGAAGTATATGCATATTTACAGATGTAGTTGCAGGATACATAGCAACCGATAATTCACAATAAATCCATGCATCCAATTTGAATAGCAATTAATACAAAGAAATAGGGTCTTCAAATGGCCCATTCATTCATACCTTAACTGTCCCCTCAACTAGTGACCCTTCAAAACTGGGTTATCATGCAATCAGTGAATGATCCTTCATTCTCCTGGTTTGCCCTACATCCAAACTTATTGGAAATACATAATACAATGATAAAAAGTATTTCACAATCCCCCTTCCCTCAAGGAACACTATAAACATCTGAACCTTGACTATCCCCTCAACCGGTGACCCTTCAAAATTGGGTTATCATGCAATCAGTGAGTGATCCTTCATTCTCCTGGTTTTCCCTACATCCAAACATATTAGAAATACACAATACAATGATAAAAAAAATTTCACAATCCCCCTTCCCTCAAGGAACACTATCAACATCTAGACCTTAACTGTCCCCTCAACCAGTGACCCTTCAAAACTGGGTTATCATGCAATCAGTGAGTGATCCTTCATTCTCCTAGTTTTCCCTACATCTAAACATATTTGAAATACACAATACAATGATAAAAATCCTTTCATAATCCCCCTTCCCCAAGGAACACTATCAACATCTACACCTTGACTGTCTCCTCAACCAATGACCCTTCAAAACTAGGTTATCATGCAATTAGTGAGTGATCCTTCATTCTCCTAATCTGCCCTACATCCAAACATATTGTAAATACACAATACAATGATAACAAGTCTTTCACAAACCCCCTTCCCTCAAGGAACACTATCAACATCCGAACCTTGACTGTCCCCTCAACCAGTGACCCTTCAAAATCAGGTTCTCATGCAATCAGTGAGTGATCCTTCATTCTCCTAGTCTGCCCTACATCAAAACATATTGGAAATACACAATACAATGATAACAATTCTTTCACAATCCCTCTTCCATCAAGGAATACTATCAACATCCGGACCTTCACTGTCCCCTCAACCAGTGACCCTTCAAAACTGGGTTACCATGCAATCAGTGAGTTATCAACCATCCCTATATAGCTCTCTACTATATATCACTCCATCCTATGATGACCATAGTGATGAGTAAAAGTCTACCAAATCCTTCTACAAAACTAAAGCATCTGGAAAGTGATTTGACCTGGTCATGGGAAGTATTTTTGCCTCAAAGATCAAGGGGAGGGATCCCCATTCTCTTTCTAGAAAAAATTGTACAATCTCTCATGTCTCCTATTCATCCATGTAAACACCCCATTCTTGGTTCTAACTTCCCAAAATCCATTTTTGGTGACAAAGATCTGAAAATTAAATTGGATCCTACTCATAGTCCCCTTGCTCTCTTTCTTATCAGCCATATCCAATGTTTCATTGAAGTCATGGCCAAGAATGAAGGTCACCTTACCCATACCATTCATGGATTCTGAAATGTTCTTCCAAACTCCTAAAAACTTTTTTGTTGCTTCTTTCTCTAGTTTAGTTTCTTTTGGACTTAGATTTATTTTTCTTGATTGTTCTATTTTCCAAAATTTCTTTCCCATCCTTCAAGACAAATTCATCTTATGCCCCTCCCTGATTAAGACCCCCTCATCCTCAACATGGTCTTCATCACCTATAGTCTCGATTTTATGGATAGGGGACATGTAAATATCTTTAAATACTTCTTCTACCACAATGTCCTCATGCCCCATCTTCTTGATCTTCCTGGCTAAAGTGGATTAATCCACACACAATAACCCAAAATGAAGGGTTTTGTATCCTTTAATGAATCTCAGTCACTGGTAACGCATGGACAGTCAAACCAGTAGTCTCCAAAGCATTCAATAAGTGAATATGAATGTTTGAAAACTTTCCTCTCAACTTCCCTAACCACTCCTAATTGGTTAGAGGGATATTTATAGAATCTCCACTATTCCTATCCTTACCAACAATTCTTAAACGTACTTTATCTGATATGATAATAACATGCTAAACTGAACCAATGGAATGTTCTTCGTGTGGTACAAGGAAGATTTGGCTATCAAATCTTCCTTCGTGAAAGCTTAGTGTGAGAGAAGGTATGTAATTTCTTCATCTTTGATTGGTATCTTTGACGGGCAACATCTTTCGAGCCTATGGCATCATATTCAACCACAAATATCAAATGCATTACATTTTATTTGATCATGAATGCTCACTGAAATGACCGCATTCTACTGGTGTCATGCCCTAGCCTGTTCTTTATCTCCATTATTTGATTTTATTGGTGCTTGTTCTCAAGGATATCAATTCACTATTTTGAAATGTTTGGATTCACGTTTGTTGATGTTACTAGCATGACCATTGTATATTAGACCTTTATTAACAATTCATCATATCAGATAAACTATGTTTAAGAAGTTTTAGTGTCTAAACACTCAACTAATCCCTCTAACCGATTAGGAGTGGTTGGGGAAGTTGAGAGGAAATTTTTCAAACATTCATATTCACTTAGTGAATGCTTTGGAGACTATAGGTTTGACTTTCCATGAGTTACTAGTGACTGAGATTCATTAAAGGATACAAAACCCTTCATTTTGGGTTATTGTGTGTGGATTCAAATGTAGGTTTGATTTGGTTAATGTTTAGAAGAGATCAATAAAGTATTTAAAGACATTCTTATATGTTTTGAGAGGTTTGAGAGGCATGTATAATGACTTTACCGTCACAAACAGCGGCATAGACTGGTTTTACTAAGTTTCCTTTCTCTATTTTGAGGTTTCCTTTCTCTATCGCAGGGGTACAGTCAGAGGTTTCATTGAAAAAATTATCCTTTGAATGGTTACTATGAATATGAATGATTTGATATAGCATATTTCTCATTTTACTTGAAGTTTGGAATAGCTTGTGCAAGGGTGAAAGTACTTTTGATCATTTTAGTCGTGATTGTTCCTCTACACAGTCAAGAAATGTAACTGTCTAATGATTATATGTAATGTTGAATAGATTAAATTCTTTATTCTTGGTAGAAGTGAATGGAAGGAATAGTATTATTGTTAGGTTTAATTTATTATTGAATTCAATGGTTTCCAAGATGTGTTGAGGATTTTGCTCCTTGTTTAATGTTAACTATTCCTGCACAATCCACTCATACAATAGTGAAATGCTATGTGATTGACAATTTCATACAACTGGTCCTTTGGCGTGTATTAAATACAATCCACTCATACAACTGGTCCTTTGGCATGTATTAAACAAAATAGAATTTTCAACATATTATTATCATTCTATTTCTTTGTTGTAAACATGTCATTCGTTCAGTTTTGTAAATTTCTTTTCATGTTAAAATTTTTTTTTCTATTTTTTCCATTTGATAACCACAGTCAACATTTCAAAATAGTGAATAACATCAAATAATGGAGATAAAGAATGGGCTAGGGCACGACACCAGTAGATTAAAACTAAACCAATGGCATGTTTACAACAAAGAAATAGAATAACAATAATATGCTGAAAATTATATTTTGTTTAATACACGCCAAAGGACCAGTCCCAACAATTCTTAAACAATAAAGTATGTTTAAGAATTGTTGGGAGTAGTTTTCAAACATTCATATTCACTTATTGAATGCTTTGGAGACTAGTGGTTTGACTTTCCATGCGTTACCAATGACTAAGATTCATCAAAGGATACAAAACCCTTCATTTTGGGTTATTGTGTGTGTATTCAAATGTAGGTTTGGTTTGGTTAATGTTTAGAAGAGATCAATAAAGTATTTAAAGATAATCTTACATGTTTGGAGAGGTTTGAGAGGCACTTATCATGATTGTACCCTCACAAACAATGGCATAGACTGGTTTTACTAAGTTTCTTTTCTCTATTTTGAGGTTCTCATTGCCAAAGTGGCCAAAGACTATGTTGGGCTGATAAAATATGGGGATTCTCTTTACCACTACAAATATTTGAAGCTTTCTGCACTTGTATGGATGTGTGCCATTGTTAAGAGAATTGGAGCGAGTTTGGCTTACCTCAAATAGGTGAGGCAGCATATGGAAAGGTTGTTGTCTATTGACCCAAATACCAGGACTATTTTGATTTTTGGGTACCCTAATGTTGGCAAGAGTTATTTTATTAATTATGATGATTTGTATCATCCCCATCATGTCCCATGCTTGCACCATGTCTACCCTCAAATATAGGATGTAAATCATTGTTCTCTCTTGACCAAAGGCTGCCATATCTTGAGGTAGTGGAGTTATGTCACTGTTATGAACTTAGAATTATGGTCATACCCTGGTGAAAAATTTTAAATGGATACAAGCACCTTTTTTGTGCAATGGTCAGGCCCAACCTTTATATCTTGAATTCCAATGCTAGATGCCTCTTCTTTATTGATTAATCTATGTGAAAATCTGCAAACTTGTGAGAATGAGGAAAGGAGCCTCTACTGTCCAAATTCAAAACTTGGGACTTTTCTTTCCTTCCATCTTCAAATTCACCACACACCACTAAATTTAGATTTTCCTCATCTTCAAATTCACCACACACCACTTCATGTTCTTCACCAATTTCTGATTCAAAATCAATCTTTGAGAAATCTGAATACTCATCAAACCTCTCTTGAATGTCCTCACTACAAGGCACATGTCATCTTCATTGCATCTTCTTTTTATTTCATGTTTTAATCTTTAAGAACTTGATCAAGAACATAGTTTTTAATGAAATATCAATTTGATTTGCAAATTTTGTGTTCTTTACAAATTTGAAAGGCTCTAATACTTACTAGGGCGAATGTGGATTTGCAACCTTATGCTTTTACTACTAAGTCTCTATTTGTTGGGCATACTGACTATAAGTACTTGACATATATCACAAATGTTGCTAATTAAGGTTGGTGGGATGATTATGCCTATCCTAAAAAAAGACTGTCAAATCATTATGTTTTCAAATCAATTACCTATTGGCGTATCCCTTGTGAGGGAGAGAAGCCAAACACATAAAGAACATGCACATAAACATGGCAACTGAAAAACTTAAATGGAATATGACAACAAGTACCAAATGAAGAGTGCTCAATTTTTGTAATGGAAAAGCATCAGAACCGTCCATTTCTAGAACTTGATTTTCTAGTCTAAATGATTTTTCTATAGTCGTAATGATTTTTCTGGAACTTGATTTTCTAGTCTTAATGATTTTTCTATAGTCCTAGTGATTTTTCTATTGTCCTAATGATTTTTCTTTCATCCTAATGTTTGTTTCTCTTGATAAATTAGGCCTTGTATTTGAATTTTTTTCACTATTTTATTTCAGCTTGATATTTCATTCATTTTTCATATACATAGAGACTAAACATGCTAATAAAAAAATGAGCTATTTGATTTAGGTTAACTATTCATGATTTTAAATGGTCAATATTTCTGATGGTACTCCTTGGTGTATTCCATTTTAAAATAATCATGTTTTTATGGCTATGATAAATGTCCCTTTGTGTTGAGAAAATTAGAGTTGAAAAAATGGTTGCAAACAAATCATCCTTCTTCCACCAACATTCTAGTCAATGTACAAGTAACGAGTCATTCCATTCAAGAAAGACCATGTCTGACAATATCAACCCAGAACAAAATAAGAAGTATGCAGAATTTAGTGATTGTATCTTCCATTAGAGCCACTTTATATGCACAAGTGATGAACATGCATATTTGCCTGAGCGCTATTGGGAGCTTACCCAGAAACACATGTACTATTGTGAAAATCACCACAAATCTATTTTTTGTTGGGTCTAGCTCCCAGTATTGATTGGCCAAATATGCATGTTTTTCACTTGTGCATATACCTTTTATGATCAACACTTATATGCACAGGTGATGAGCATTCAGATTTGCCTAAGCTTTGATGAACATTCAGAGTCATGAGTCTTAAGATTGTACTTAATATAGCCAAGCTTCATTCAATGGTACATTCAAACATGAAACAAACCATTCTTAAACTAGATTAAACTAGTAAACCAAAGGATATACTAATTATCAGTAAACTAGTAAACCAAAGGACATGCTTTTACTACTAAGTCTCTATTTTTTGGGCACACTAATTTCACAAATGTTTCTAATTAAGGTTAGCAGGATGATTACGCCTATCCTGAAAAAGGACTGTCAAATCATTATGCTTTCAAATCAATTACCTATTGACGTATCTCTTGTGAGGGAGAGAAGCCAAACACATAAAGAACATGCACATAAACACAGTAGCTGAAAAACTTAAATGGAATACACCAAGAAGTACCAAATGATGAATTCTCAATTGTTGTAATGGCAAAGCATCAGAACCGTCCATTTCTAGAACTTTATTTTTTAGTCTAAATGGTTTCTCTATAGTCGTAATGATTTTTCTAGAACTTGATTTTCTAGTCTTAATGATTTTTCTATAGTCCTAATGATTTTTCTATAGTCTTAATGATTTTTCTTTCATCCTAATGTTTGTTGTTCTTGATAAATTAGGCCTTCAATTTGAATTTTTATTCACTGTTTTATTTCAGCTTGATATTTCATTCATTTTTCATATACATAGAGACTACACATGCTAATAAAACAATGAGCTATTTGATTATTCACTGTTCATGATTGTAAATGGTCAATATTTTTGATGGTTCTCCTTGGTGTATTCCATTTAAAAATAATCATATTTCTATGACTATGATAAATGTCCCTCTATGGGCCTATGAACTATGGGCTTAGTTCCATGTTTTCTTTCATTCTTACATTTGAAATGTTAAATATGGGCTACATATAGAGGTATTATGTGTATCTTTGTTGGTGATTATTTAATTGCAATATTTTCTTTTTTATTTGGTTGTATTTTTTTTCTTGTTGTTTCTTTTCCATTTCAACAATATGGACATGTACTTTGCTTTGAGCACTGTGCTTTATGTTGTGGGCTACAAGGTAGAGCCATTAGGCCTCCGTGACAGTCTAAATCTATTTAGCCTATTGATACCCTTGGTATTTTGGACTACCCCTTGGAGGACAAGAACACCATAGAGATGCTCAATATAATTACCTTGGCTCATTTGAAGGTGGTTGTTTTGTTTTTCCTTGATGTTTTAGGGTCCTGTGGTTATAGTATTGCACAACAGGCAGCTCTGTTTCACAGCATAAAACCTTTGTTTGCCAATAAGCCTCTTATTGTAGTTTGTAATAAGATTGATTTGCAACCACTAGAGACTACAAGCTTGAAGAAGCGATATATTTTGGCAAATGAAGAGTGGAAAGAAGATGATATTCCTGAGATCATGGATGGACACAATGTTGCAAACTTTATTGATCCAGATATCTTGCAAAGGCTTGAATAATTGGAGAGGGAAGAAGGGTTTAGGATGGAAACTAAGGGTGATGAGGATGATGAGATGGGGGAAATAGAGTTGAATCCTTATGAAAAGGAAGCTCTGGCTGCAATTAGGAAGAAGAAGATTCTTATCATTGAACATAAATTGAAGAAGAGTACTATAGAGAGCATGCCTATCATACCAAGGAAGTTTGACAAGAACAAGGAATATGGCTTAAACAGAATGGGAAGACATCTTTCTAGCCTGGGCTTGGATCCTTTGACAATTAGCTTGATAATAAATGAAGCAGATGAGAGCTAAGCAATTAGCTTCCAAGAAAAATCTCATAAATGAACTGTGTACCCCCAATTCCTATGCCCTTTGTGCGTACCCGAAGGATATATTTGAAACAACAAGGGTAAGGCTTAAAGAAGTTAATTTTGCATCACTAGACAAATCTTTAAGCCTTACCCTTATGTTTAAAATTTATCCTTTGGGTATGCATAGAGGCCACGGGAATTGGGGTATGCATAGTTCATTTATGGGATTTTTCTTGGGAAGCTAATTGCTCATCTGTCATCTACTTCATTGTTATGAAGCTAATTGTCATAGGATCCACGTCTAGGCTAGAAATATGTCTTCCCAAACACATAAAAACATGCACATAAACACGTACGACAGCTAAGAAACATAAATGTAGATATCACAATAGCTGAGAAACATAAATGTAGGCATCATGGTCATAAGCTTTTGGAGATGACCTAATTGAGTTGTATACCCAGATGATGCAAAGAAACTACTACTCCTCTGGAACCAGAGGAGTAGTAGTTGCTTTGCATCATCTGGGTATACAACTCAATTAGGTCATCTCCAAAAGCTTGTGACCATGATGCCTACATTTATGTTTCTTAGTTGTTGTGTCCCAGGACCCCTTATGACCCTTTACGACCCCTAAGGATACACATCTTAGAGGTCTTAAAATGTCATAAAGGGTCATAAGAGGCTCCTAGGAGGGGCCAGATGAGCTTCCACCTTCACGTGGTTGGCCCTGTTAAGTAGAGAATGTTAAACTATTCTTGAAATAAAGAGAAGCTCAATAATTTAAGGTCTCAGTCCATGAAGATGGTGAAAATGACAAGAATCAATGCTAGAGATTTTTTAGATACTGAGAAGACGTATATGTAGTGGAGGCCAGAAGGGATTTTTGTGGATATTTTCTAGATGTGGAGATTTTCTAGAGAGGGTTTCCAGATTGAGTACTAGTGTAGAGATGATGATTCAGTACTATGTCTATAAAACCTTCACAAATATCCCTTTTCTAGCCTCCACTCATACCTCTTCTCAAAATCTAGAAACTTTGGATATTGTTTCTCATCCATGCATGAAATGTGCTAGTGATCGTATAAAATTACTTTTGTGAGACTGGGATCAATTATGAGAAGGTAAACAAGAAGATAATTTTATTGTATCTTTCACTTCTTTTATCCATTCATATTTTATGCCTTCTCTTATATTGGATATTGTGTAGTGTACATAAAGGCAAGGCGGTGATTATTCTCAACGATCAACAAGTATAAGTCTTTCGGCCCTTACCCAGTAGCTAGGACTAAAGATAGTAGAGCTCAAGAGACCATCATAGTTGATCTCCATCCTTGGTCCATATACTGACAAAACATTTTACATTTTGTTAGCTCAGCAAATGCGGTGATTTGAAAGAATTTAATGCATGATATTTTCATGTATAATTTATATTATTTTAGTTTGATGATGAACGAATTTATCTACTTCATGCACTTATATACATCAAGCACAGCCATAAAGAAGCATCCCCTCCCGTGGCTTGAGTAATGTAGGCCATAGGATGACATGCTTCTTTATGGCTGTGCTCATAGTATACAAGTGCACGGAGTCGATAAATTCATGCAACGTCAACTTAAATAATATACGTTATCATCAAAATATTCTATTAAATTCTTTCAAATCCCCTCATTTGATGAGCTAATGAAATGTAAAATGTTTTTTCAATATATGGACCAAAGACAGAGACCAACTATGATGGTCTCTTGAGCTTTGTTATTTTTACTATGCTACTCCGTCATTTTTTCAAGTACAGGTAGAAATCCTTTTCTGACAGAAGAGTTATTCCTCTGACAGCTACTCATGTCAAAACTTGATTACCTATCATCGGATATTCCATAGGTAACCATCGGTGGGACCCCAATCTGATAGATTGGTGTGATGGGATGGCTATACTTTTGACAGGTACTCTTGTCAAACATCTATTGAATATCTGTCGCCTTTCGGATCGATGAAACTTCCTAAGAAGCATTTTTTGACAAATCAGTCCCATAGTAAAATTTCTATTTATGTGGCCAATTCTGATGGGTAGTGATGTCCGAATACTAATGGTTATCACTTCCGTCACCATTTCCAATGCAAAAATGCTGATGGACAAATGTGTCAAAGTTTTAAAAAATTATCGTTGAAAATCCGACAAATGGCTGTCAAAATTTTGCCTCAAATGTACTAGTGTGATAGTAACACTGAAGATGAGCTTGATGAACTTGAAGCACTAATGGCCCAGAGACTACAGAAAGGTAAAGGAAGATATAGGGGAAAATTACCTTTAGGTTGTTTTAATTGTAAATGTAATACCCCAAAAATGGGCTATAGGTTCATTAACCTCCTACATCAACACATCGAATGAAATCAACATTAAAGTCCTAACCTAAGGCACATCTGAACATCATCGAATCCTAATTCATTATCATAAATTCTGCATCAAGGAATATTCCTAGAAAATATTCCTATTTATCATAATTATTTTAATTTAATGATTATTTGGCGATAAATCCAATTTATCCTAAAGTTTGATTAATTGAATATTCTCAATATTTAATTAATTAGATTTAATACCTGCCACTTAATTGTTTAATTGAAGTTAATTCTATTTATTCCTAAATTGTATTATTTAATTTTGACAATAAATCCAAAATCCTATGAATAATTGATTAAATTCTTATTTAATTAATTAAAGCAAGTTGTCAATTTTTAATAATATTGTTTTTGAATAAAGTTTGAAAAATGATTGATTAACCCATAAATCAATTGTTTTATTTTTCAAAATCAGTTAAGTTGGAAATAAATCACTTTATTATTAAATTAATTCATAAATAAAACATGCACAATCAGAAAAGTAGACAACTATCAATTATCAATTAAATCTAAACTCTATATTGAGTTAAACTTTTTGCTTTTGCATGTTTTTGTGAGTTAATTATCCTTTATTTAAAAATAACTCAAAAATCAACCTGAGTTATTTGAGTGATTTATGGATTTTTTTCATGCACCTACAAAGCCCTAGATTTCTATAAATTAAGGCCTCAGCTCTTCATAATGAATCGGACAAGTTTGCACACTCACGCTGTTGAATTGGAGACTGAAGAATCGATCTTGAGAATTTGAGTTGTTGTGAGATTTTCATTGTTTTTGCATAGTATCCATATCATTTAGAATATTATTGTTAGATCATTTTAGCACATCAATTTTCATATTAGCATAGATTCATATCAAGTTTTCATTATCATAATGCACAAAAAAACCAAAAAAATAGATTAATTGCATTCATTCCATATCTAGATTTTGCATTCAAATCCTTCGTTTAGGTGTCATCAAGGTCACTGATCTCGGTATAATCTGAGAATACATACTCGCATCTACTAGAAGGCAGTAAATCGCCTAGTTAGTTTAGTTTTTCATTTATTGCACGATTTCAATTTTAGCTAACCTCTAATGTTTTACTGAAGTGTTGTGTCTACAGATTAGGTACAAAATTCACACACACATTTTTGGCACCCACCATGGGGCCCTAAAATGGGTTTCCCTTCAAATTTTATAAATTTCTATCATTTTCTTGTCTTTTTCTGTTCCAAGCTATGATTTTTATTCTTTGTCCGTACAATTTTCATATGAGTTTTGTCAGAAACTCATACCAAGAGATACCCACTGTCATACAATAGTTGATTTGATCGAGGATGGTGCAAGCAAAAATCCACTGTCATCTGGAAGCTTGATTGTCGTACAATTTGATACCCATTGTCATACGAGCTTCTAGATCATCATCTGGGAGGTAACCCACTGTCGTACGAGTTTCAATGCCAGGGTTCAATTTTCATTTCACTTTTTCAGGCAGTTTGTTAGATTTGGTTTTCAGATTTTGACTAACAGCTAACCCTAACAATTGAAATTCTTTGTTTTTGATTGACTTTCACTAGTTTTTTATTGGAAAAAGTGCAAGAATTGCTAAAAATAGGTAAAAATCTACTAAGCATGTTGCGAGGAATTAAGGTAACCTTCTCAACTGATAACATTTTGATTTGGATTAAAATGAACATCTTGCATGTCTAGCTTGAGTGCCTTTCTTTTCCATATCACACATTTCATTTGGGCTCTAAAAAATGAACATAGATTTTCTTTCAGCATCTTTGTTACACATAGTAAATAGGCCCCATGAACACTATTCATGGCTCTTGAGAGAGTGAATTTCTAGCAAAATTCTTCTCAATGAAGGAACCCTTGTAGGTAGGGAGGATACTGAGGGCATCTCACGTTCTACTAGATCCGTGTGTCTTCAACTTTTGATCGAGGCATTCTCTCTCTGGAGAGGTTGATAGATCATAAGGGGTTGACGTCATAGATCTTTATGAGATAATCTTGGTCTTAGCATGTCAGATTAATCTTTCTGCTTTGTCTTGGTTAAAAGTGAAAAGGCTAGAGGACTATGCTCTACTCCCTTTTTGGGTAGTACCAAAAACTCAGATCCTTGAATCTGGAGCCAGTCTCCATGTGGTCTATCTTGTGAGTCACCTTTAGAAAGGGTTAACCATAGTGGACATTCCCTTAATTGGGTCAACCACATTGATGGAACCTCAAGTGGTAATAGCCATTTCTGCCATGGTAGTGACAACCGCTATATAAATGTCTTGTTGGAAGAAATCTCCACGGGTGTGGTCTCTTGTTGGGCTGTCAGATCTCCCTAGCAGATCCTAAAGATTAAGTTCTCAGACTATGTCAAAACCCCCGTGCGCCTGGATTGGAGTTCGCCCTCTTGGATCATAAAAGTTATAGAGTCAAACCATTACTAAAAACCCTAGTGAGGCCAAATTTTCATTTTCTAGGAATATGTGCGTTATTGCAAAACTTTTTGGAACATACACAATTAGCACTTCTAAGGATTAGCACAAATAAGTCACTCGATTGTTCATGCACAAGGTTGCTTTTGCCCTTGTTCATTGTTTTTAGACATGCTTGAAATCACTTGCTTGTTGTTTTGCATGCTTGCTTATCTATCTGGTTACTGAAAATGAACAAATCTGTTACAATCCTCAAATCTGGACATTGAAATCTGCAAACAATCTGAAACTAAAAACCCAAAAATTTGCAAAAATTGAAGTGAAATTCCTTTCTGAAGTCAAAAGTCATCCCAGAGAATTAGAAAGTCATACGAGTTTTGGAAAGAGTCATTTCATAACCCCCTGAGTGTCATATGGTAATTGGTATATTGTCGTACGAGTGTTTCTGCCAGTCATTTTCAAAATTCAATTTTCTTCTTGTCAACTGTCATACGAGCTTTTCAATTATCATTTCATGCTATACCCACTGTCGTACAACCCTGCAGAAAGTTGTTTGAGAAGTTTTGAAAAATTGCCAAAAAGTTGTCAGAATTGCTAGATATCTAGCTTTTTCAGCCTATTTCCAAAATCTGTCAAACAAATCACTATGTTAGGAACAGAGCAGCAAACTACTGAGAATCCAATCATTTTCCTAAAGTGACCTTTTGAATCTGATCCAGCCTTCTATTTAATTGATTTGAGTCTTTTTTAATCTTGTGTCAAAACCTTGTCATAACTATCAATCTTCAAAAATGACTAAGTGTTGTGATATCTTGTCCGCTATCTTTTGGGCATCTACCCATACATCCAAGGAAAAATATCCCTCATCTAAGTCAAATCTATGCTTCAATCAATCAAACCTTGACAAGGTTGCATCATCTGATCATCTTGATTCAATTCATTCTTCAGTTTTCTTCATCTTATTTTTTTGCTTCACCAAAGGTTAATGGTGGAAACTAGAGCTTCCTCTCACAAGAAATCTAGAGAAGCATCCCATACCTTACCTATAACCGCTATCAAGGGTCCAACTCTTGAGCAACTCTACAATTCTGGTCTTTACAAAGACGACAGTCTTGGCAACTTTCAATTAAAAACTGGTTACAGTCCTCCTTCATCAACTCACAGAGGTAATCAAAAAACTCCTCCTTGATCTATCCTAGGGAGAACTCCTACCATGTCTCAAGAAAGGAAAAATTTTGGCTCTCAAAGAGCTCTATCTCAACATGGTGTAGATCAGGAACCCACACCTGAAGAAATTGCTCAATATCAAAATGATGATAACTTAAAAAGAATGATGAAGCATTTATTGAAAGAAGATAGAGAAGCATACTTTTTACAATTAGCTCATCAAGGAGTAAACTTCCTCCCAACTTTAATGTTGAAGATATCATTACACATGAGGAAGAAACTCCACTCATGGCTATGATGAAACAGATGCATTCCATGCAAGTCAAACTTAATAAGCTTGAGAAAGAAAAGGAACCCAAGGAGTTCTCCATGGAAGCCCTATGTCCTTTTCCATTTGACAAAGACTTGTACATGCCACCATCCCCGAAAAGAGTGGAGATGCCCAAGTATGATAAGTATGATGGACACTCTGAGCCTCAAGATCATGTCAGGGAATTCTGTACACAATCTATGGAGTTCATGCATGAAACAACCTATTTGATGTCTCTTCCCTCAATCTCTAGGTGGAGCTGTCATTCATTGGTTCTCTAGATTGCCTTCTACTATCAAAAATTTTGAGGAGTTGATCGAATTGTTCTATCAGCAATACTCCTACAATATCCAACATCCAGTCACCATGATTGATATCTGCAATCTCAAACAATATCCAGGGGAACCATTCCTGACATTTCTCAAGAGATTGAGGAAGAAATTTTCTCTATATGCTAGGCCTATTCCAGAAATTGAAAAACTAGAAATCTTCATTAATAACCTTGTTCCAGAAATCAACTATCCTCTACAAATGCAAGATCATACATCTTTTGATAAGATGGTAGAGAATGCTATCAAAATCGAAAAAGTGCTTGTGAAAAAAGGAGAAATCACACTTCAAAAAGACAAGTATGAATCAGGATCTAGTTCTAAAGACAAGAACAAAAACTGGAACAAGAATAAAGGCATCATCATAGATGGTGTTGTTGATACTATCCATGCCCCATCAAAGGCACCAGCTTTCAATCTAACTATTGGTACCCAAGCCATAAAAGCTTCAAAACAAAAGGTGCCTGAATCATCTCAAAAGAAGCCAAAGTATAAAAAGTGGCCCGCTGATAATAAATGAACATTCACTCCTCTTGGAGAATCTTTGGAATCAACTATGAGAACTTTGTTGGCTAATAACATCATCTCTTTGCCTAAGATCCAACAATCTGATCCTAATCCTAAACCAAAATGGTGGAGAGAGAATGAACTCTGTGATTTCCATCGGGGTAAAGGTCACAAAACTAATAACTGCTTACGCTTGAAACATACTATTCAAGATCTGATTGATAAGGGAGACATCACCATTGACAATCATAAGAGTGATAACAATCATACAGCATTCATAGAACCATTTTCAAAACATGGTCAAGAAGTTTCATATTCTCAGCCTAATATGGGGGCAAAGGTCAATTATTCTTACCCTGGGAATAATGTTGTTATCAATATGGTTGAACCTTGTCTCTCTAAGCATTGCAATGTCATCATGATTGTGCAAAAAGATAGAGATCATTCTTTAGCTAATGCAGTTACTCGATCACAAGCTCAAGCACATCTGAACGGACAAATCCCAGATTCATCAAATGTCCCTAAGATGCCCTTAAATCTTTCTTCCACTTCCAAACAGAAGGCTGCTTCTAAATCTTCCAATCCTAAAGATATGAGGCCAACATCTTGTAGCATTGTTCAACAACTCCAACATACTAATGTAAAAATCTCCATGTTTGAGTTGCTTCAAACATCTCCAGCTCATAGAGCTATTCTAGAAAAAGCTTTGCTCGGATCCAATATTCCTGATGACCTTGATTTAGATAGGTTCCAGACTATGGTTGGACATCTTACATCTCTTCAATATATCTCCTTTTCAGAGGAAGATGACAACTCCTTGAGTCACCCACATAACCAGCCCTTGCATATAGAAGTCTTGATCCAGAACTATAGAGTCAAACATGTGTTGATAGATGGAGGCGTTGGCCTAAACATTTGTTCTTATAGCTTGGTCACACAATTGGGGTTTTTAGAAATGGCTATTGATCATAGAAAGAAAATAACTATAAAATCCTATGATGAACAAGAAATATCTTCTAAAGGCACCATTTTCTTACCTATCAGAGTAGGTCCGATTATCAAAGATACTATATTTCAAGTTCTTGATCTACCTTTAGCTTACAACATTCTTCTAGGGAGACCATGGATACATGAAATGCAAGCTATTCCTTCTACATTCCACCAATGTTTGAAATTTCCTTATGAAGGAGTAGAGGTCACTATTCCAGTAGACATATCTACCACTTGCAATACATTGAAAGAACATGCCGATAAACTTGTGCCCAATAATAGAGAATCTTCCATTAAGTCAACAAAAGAAGCATCCACTTCTAAAATGGAAGACATTGCCAAAGACGTCCATATCAAAGAAAATAGTATGGGAGAATATACTATAGAGCTAGTCTTATCTTTGACATCTCTCCCTATCTCACCTAGGTCTTATGGGCAATCTTTGAAATAGTCCAAACCAGACTCTAAAGAACCTCTTGAGGCATATAAAAATAATTTTGTAGCAGAACAAGTCTCCAAGCAAGAATTTGAAGAAGATGAAACCGTGCTTGCATGGCTATACAAAGATGAATCTAAATCCCATGATATTCAAACTAGTAACTCAGCAATACCAAAAGAACCTTCTAAGTCATATGGCCCAGGAGATAAATTGATAGCTAAGATGGGATATCCAGGTAAAGGACCTCTAGGAGTCAGAGGAAAAGGTCTTGAGGCACCTATCCCACATACTGGTAGAGCAAATAAAGACAAAGTTGGCTTAGGATTTAAAAAGAAACCCTTTCACCTCATAGGTAATTGTTCTCATGTCATAGAGAAGATCGCACCAGGAGAATCCCTCCTTAAGAAAGAAGAAATAGATCCATCAGATAGTGATTCAGATAGCTTAGAACTCATTCCCTATGAAAAATTGCCTAAAGAGATCAAAGACCTTCTTGATGTAGAAGATGATCCTATCAGAAGAATCAATGTAGTAGAAACACAAGAACCTACTATAAAGCAAGAGATAGTTGCCACACAAGAACCAGCTAATCTTGAAGACAATCAAATAGACAAAGAGGAAGGTGGTAGTTCTTCTGAGATAGATTCCCATGAGTATGAATTCAAATCATAATCTAAGGGTAACCCTTCTTGGGGTATTCATCCTAACTTTACTCATGTTCTTAGATTTCCTAGAGGCATAGATGAAGAATATAATGACTATGAATGGGGAGCCATTCCAGAAGAAGATGAGCTTATCATAGAAAAACATGTTGATGTTATTCACCAATATGCACCTACACCCAATGTAAGTCTAGAGCGAAGTAACGAACTTATCGATTCTAATCCACTGATGGCTGAATTGGACTTCCACAATGACATTGAGCCTATTCACAAATTGAATGTCTTAAGTTGTAATATCACCTTTGAACTCAAGCATCAGTTCAGTACCAATGATGATAGATCCATATCTTTAAACACTATCTCCCAATCCTTCCCCACTTTGACTATCCAATATCCAGACCTTATCGATCAAACCTCCACAAATCCGAGCCATGGTATTTATACCTTCCCAAATGACTATGCCCTTGCTTGCTACCTCAATGTAGTTGATCCTATGAGGACTTCCATCAGTGAACTAAGTGTTAGCATGATAGAGTCAGACATCAAATATCTTAGTTAAAAGAATAAGAATAAGAATAAAAAGAAAGGGAGTTCTGAGGGTGAAAACCACTTTGTGGTAGTCTCAAAACCTACAAAAGTAAAAATAAAAGATGTATCTGAAGGTGAAAACCTCTCTGAGGTGCCTAAGGATGAGATATTTGATGTCCTTCTAAGTCATTTACAGGACAAATCTCCCATTCTAATTGAGCCCACTCAATCCATCAACTTGGGAATAGTAGAAGAACCACAGTTGATTCATGTAGCACAATCTTTATCAGAAGAAGAGAAGCAAAAATTTACAACATTCCTAATAGAGAAGAAGATCAACTTCAAATGGAAATATTTAGATATGCTAGGGTTGGATCCTAATCTTATCATGCAACATTTATCTATAGCTCTGAATGTCAAACCTGTCAAACAAAAATTGAGAAAGATGCATCCTCATGTTGCACTCTTGGTAAAAGCTGAATTAGAGAAGATCATGAAAGCCGGATTCATCCGATTTATTGACTATGCAGAGTGGATCTCTAATATTGTACCTATTTCAAAACTAGATAAATCAATTAGAGTATGCACAGACTTTAGAAATGTGAACAAAGCATGCCCTAAGGATGATTTTCCCCTACCTAACATTGATATGATAGTGGACATGACTGCGGGTTTTGAGATGTACTCTTTAATGGATGGTTTTCTGGATATAACCAAATAAAAATTGCTCCAGAGGATCAAGAGAAAATTGCTTTCACATGTGCATGGGGCACCTTCTGTTGGAATGTTATGTCATTTGGGCTTAAAAATGTTGGTGCTACATATCAAAGAGCCATGACATCTATTTTCCATGACATGATGCATAGAACTATGGAGGATTATGTTGATGATACTTTAGCAAAATCTATGATTAGAGTTGAACATCTAGATGACTTGAGCAAGATACTAGACATAATGGAAAAGTTTAGCCTCCGACTAAATCCAAAGAAGTGTGCTTTTGGTGTCACTTCTGGAAAGCTCTTAGGGTACATAGTTTCAAAAAAGGGCATTGAAGTTGATCCAGCTAAAGTAAAGGCTATAATGGAGATGCAACCCCCAAAGAATATCAGTCAAATGAGGACATTGCAAGGAAGATTTCAATCTATCAGAAGATTCATATCATAGCTAGCGGACATATCACAACCTTTTACAAAAACACTACATAAAGGTGTGACCTTTGCATGGAATGAAGACTGTGAGAAAAAATTTGATCATATAAAACAATATCTATCAAATCCTCCTATCTTGATGCCTCCTATTCATGGGAAGCCTTTGATCTTATATGTCTCCGCTACAAATACATCATTGGAGGCATTGCTTGCACAACATGATGACAATAAAAAGGAAAAATCTATATACTATATCATTAGAACATTGGTGGCATATGAAAAGAACTATTCAATGATTGAGAAAGCTTGTCTAGCTGTAATCTTTGCATCATAGAAATTGAGACACTACATGTTAGCTCATACCACTCAATTGGTAGCTAAGATTGATTCACTAAAGTACCTACTAAGCAAAGCTGCCCTCACAGGTAGATTGGCCAAATGGGACATGCTCTTAAGTGAATTTGACATTGAATATGTGAAAAGAAAATCTATAAAAGGACAGGTAATTTTTGATCAATTGGTTGATGCACCTATGATTGATGATACACCAATGCAAATGGAATTTCCAAATTCCTCTATCATGACTCTTTCTTCTAGAGAATGGTAATTATTCTTTGATGGCTCCTATACATAGAATGGATCTAGAGCAGGAATATTGTTCATAACTCCTCAAGGATACTCAATACCAAAAGCATTCAGATTAAAGTTTTTTTGCACAAACAATATTTTTGAATATGAAGCCCTTCTTAATGACATGAAACTAGCAATTGAGTGGAGAGTAATAGAGATACACATTCATGGAGACTCACAACTTGTTATCCATCAAGTCAATGATGTGTACCAAACTAAAGATGAAAATCTCATTCCTTACAAGAGAATGGTAGATGATCTTAAGAAGTATTTCATATCTATCACATTTGAGCAAATACCTAGAATAGAGAACAAGGTTGTTGATGCAATGGCAACACTATCTACTTTATCACAATAGCCTGAACATGAGCTACGCTATGAGTTCCTGGTGGAAGCACTATCTTATCCTGCATATGACTCCCCTGAAACCCACATGATTTGCACTGTTGTAGGTCATGATTCATCTAGATATAAAAACCTCTTTTCCTATCTCAAAGACCAAATCATTCCCGATACCTTCAACCCCCATGAAAAGAGATATCTTATCCATAATACCTCCTAATATGTCATCATTGGTCATGATCTATACAAATGAGGTCTAGATGGTACGCTACTTAGATGTTTAGAATGGGAAGAGTCTCAACGTGCATTGGAGGAAGTCCATGAGGGTATTTGTGGGTCACACTCAAACAGTTTAACACTAGCTCAAAAACTTATTAGGTTGGGTACTATTGGCCTAAAATGGAGAAAGAGGCTATCAAATTTGCTAAGAATTGTCAAAAGTGTCAAGTACATGGCAACCTTATTCATGCTCCAGGGAGAGATCTAATTCCCTTTACTACACAATGGCCTTTTCAACAATGGGCATTTGATCTTATAGGATCCATTCATCCTCACTCTTCTAATGGACATACCCATATAATCATCGCTACAGATTATTTTACAAAATGGGTAGAAGCAGTCCCTTTGACACAAGCCACTAGAAAGCAAATATCTATTTTCATATTGAACTATATCATATGCAGATATGGGATCCCACATTCTATAATCACAAATAATGGGGGACAATTCAAAAATAAAGACCTAGATGATCTATGTGCCAAATTTGAGATCACACAACATTGGTCTTCTATCTACTATCCTCAAGGGAATGGACAAGTTGAGGCTTCTAACAAGAATCTATTGAAAATCTTGCACTGTACAGTTAATAAGATAGGAAGAGATTGGCATCTCATGATCAATCCAACTCTCTGGGCCTACAGAACAAGTATCAGAATGCCTACTAGGGCTACACCTTTCGCTTTAGTTTATGGGTCTGAAGTGGTACTACCTATTGAGGATGAAATCCCATCACTAAGAATCAGAATGCATGGTCTAGTAACTAACGATGACTATAGAGTGTCTAGGTTGCAAGAACTTGAACTACTAGATGAGCGCAGACAAGCAGTGTATGATCATCTCAGAGTATATCAGAAGAGAATGTCTAGAGGTTACAACAAGAAAGTCAAACATAGAGAATTTTAGGTTGGTGATCTAGTCTTGAGAGAGAATCCTAAAAATTAATCACAACGAGAATGCAAGGGGAAGTTTGAACCCAACTAGCTCGGTCCCTTTTTAATCACTGCTACTTTTGGCTTTGGTGCTTATCAACTCACAACGACTGAAGTTGAATAGCTTTGAGAACCAATCAATGTTCTCCATTTGAAGAAATTCTACGCCTAAGGCATTCAATCTATGGTAAAATGTCTTGAAAAAAATGAACATCTTGGTGAAAACCTAGCAATAGGCACCTTGATGATTCACAAAAAAAGTTAAAAATATCAAAAGTACAAAAAAAAATTTAAAAATGAAAAATACAAAAAAATGAGAAAAAGAAAAAGTGCCTTGGTGAAAACCTGGAAACAGGCGCCTTGGTAGCAAAAATAGAATCTCTGCCAAGATGGTGAAAACCCGACAAACGGGTGCCACTTGTTTCAAAATGCTCCATCTATCAGCGCAATCTTGGTCTTTCCCAGCTTTCAGTTTGCTTTAGTCTGTATATATCCTTGTTTCAAAACGTCAGTCTATACACCAATAAGCTCAAGCATCTGTATCCTATCAATGTTCAAACTTGGGGGCAATCAAAGTCATGTCCTATGGCCTCCAATGTATCTTTAGATGTGTCATTTCCAGTCAGAGTCCTTTGAAGCTCCATTTGAGTCATTCAGTCTGTCTAGACTCCAGAAAGGATTTTTCATCTACAAACAATGCAATCAAACATCAAACACAACATGAAAAAAATCTATGCTTCTTCATGCTTTTATCTCCTTGTATGCTTACTGATTTGTACTGAGATTTTTGCATATTGTGTCCTTTCGAGCTCTTTGATGATGTCCCTTACAGGATTTAGAGAGTGATGACTGGGGGCATAATCTTTTCTTTGTTTTCTTCTTGGATGTAAAAATCTAACAACTTTAGAAATTCTGGATTGAAATGGTGTCCGATTGTAAGAGCCTCTATCTTGAATTGGATGGCCATGCGTACCTCGACCATTGATACCCAAAAAATTCAAGGAGGTTTGATCTAACTATTGTCTTTTTGAGTGAGTTCTTTCTCCTACTGTGAAATACGATCTTGCCTAAGGATGTGAATGATAAAAGGTCACTACGGGTAATTCACATTGGATTTAGCATAATCTCTTGACTATTTGATGTGTTTGAATGCAAGGCATATTCAGGTCATCACGATGTTTATGTTTTGATGCTTATACAAATTGCTATATCAAAATGGACATGATATTCAGGTCATCCTGGCATTTGTGCCTTGGTGCTTATATCTAATCTGACATTCTGAAAATAAAATCAATATTCATATGTCCATGGTTGCCTAACTAGTGGGTGTTGTATTGATTCCTACGCATACAAATTGATATTCATATGTCTATGGTTTCATAACTAGTGGGCATTGTATTGATTTATCCAATTACCCAAAAATTAAATGATGAGAATGATCAACACATGATCAGTGACTAGGTCCTAGGTCTTAGGTTGCATCTCATATTGCATGTTTCTTTGCATTTTACATGTTGCATGATCTCACAATGGCTCAATGAACTTCAAATGTTTACAAGATTCTTCACTCATCTCTTGAAATCTAACAAGAGCTGAAACCTAACTCAAAGGTCTCTTCAATCGAATCGCAAGCAGTTATCCTCCTGGGTTAAAACATCCTTTTTGACATAAGATTGAGTACTTTCCTTCATCATACCTACAAAACATATCATCTATCTCATTGCATTTACATATCATAACCATTTGTTGCATTACAATTCATCCATGTGCATAAGCATAAATCATACATACATCTTTCCATAATCAAATACATTTGCATAACATCCATACATATGAAAGAAATCGTTGCATTGCATTGATCCATACATACATTCTACTCTACTCATAGCATAAACATCACATGATATCATCATAAATCGAAACATGACAAGTACATATGAAGTCACAACCAAAATCTCGATCTCGTATATATATCAAAAATATCGAACTAGTTAGGGGTGCACTACTGGCACAGTGTACAAAAGAATACGCTCATGTGAGCTATCGAAATCAGAACAGTATATCAATGATCAAAAAGAGTACAGTATATCTAAATCAATAGATCAAAAATGGTAGAACATATCACAGAACAAATCAGCTATCAGCATGATCCTCTGCAACTGGTGGAGGAGGAGGTGGTGCATCTGGTACTGTCTTTGCTCTGGGTTCTCTGGCTCCCTCTGATGCCATCATGTACTGGGAATATGTGGGAACTCTCTCAGCCAATGGAACTATAGTATAATATGCTGATACATAGTAAGCTGATCTAGAGGTCTGATGAATCACCTCTGCCTGCAATCTTTGTACCTTAGTATGCAACTCAGTCTGCTATCTATTTTCCTCTATGTATCAATCCTCCCATCGAGCACTGTGCACCTTCAGGTCCCTAACCTATGTACTAAGTTGTTTGATACTATCTTGTGGAGTAGGAGGGACAGTAGGATCAATGTTTGGCATCTCAGTATCTGGAGGAGGCTTCTTTGTAGTCTCTGCTCTCTGCGCCTTTCGACGTCTAACCTCAGCACCTAAATCAAAACTAGTATCCCCCTCTATGAATTCCACACCACCACCTACCACCTACTCAGTTGCAAGTACTTCATCTACTGAACCAACTCCACCTAATGTCCCACCCTCTCCACTAGTCCATCTGTGTGAACCGAAAGATCTACCTATTGTAGAACTAGTGGGATGAGGGGGCCTCATCTGTCCTGATGGTCTCTATGGTGGAGATATCACTCTGGGTCTTAGAGGTGTGGGATGTATGATAGGGGCCTGTGTAGGTCTAGGACCCTATCCCATCGAAGCACCTATAATATCCATCACCTCCTCCATGGAGGGTATTAGCTCAGTGGGATCAGAGAATCTATGAATAGGGTAGTCAGCAAGCCATGAGATGAATCCATCAGTAACACTAGCATCTAGTATATCTGGTCTGTACTCCCACTCCCGGCCAATAATAGCACTATACTCCTATGAACACAAAGCATAAGAAGGCCTCTGCGTCCATCCCAGTCCAATCTCATTCACTATCCATGCATATGTAGCATAATCCTTCGGGGCATCTTGTATACGTCCATACTATCGCCAGACCCTGGTAAACAAAAACCTCTCTATAATGGAGGATGACCTCCCAATCAGTACATGACTCTGGAAGAAATAACTAAACTTATCTCAAGCATTAGGCCAAGGCTCAATGGCTAAATATGGTCTCCAGTGCACAAAAATCATATCATCGAGGCATCACCTCTAGTACTCAGTATGGCCCATCCATCCCTAAATAACATATCTAGCATAAGTATAGATGACAAGCTCCTGAGGCTGCCTCTGCGACATACATATGGGTCTCACAACTAGGATGTGCTCCCATGCCCATATCTATAGTACTAGGGCTCCCACTACAAATGATCTACTATCATGATACACGATCTCGTGCATCTCTAAAAATATATGTGCAAGGAGGCACTGACCCCATGCCAACTCAGAGGGAGTGGCCATCAAACGTGCTACCATGGGTGCCCAGCCCATCAAAAGACCATTCTGCTGACGGTCAGACATAATGATACCACCAATCATACCAGCAATAATACACTCTAATCAGTGTGTCTGTCCATATCTCTATACAAGCAACTCCCAGGAAATAGATGAGGTCATCTGGGTATCATCTCTGAAGATATGTCTGAAAGCAAGCAATCTTGAGTTCCCAGAACTCACATACTCTGGTCTCCTAGTGGCATGGAAAGGAATGTGCAATATCTGGTACACATCCTCAGGGGTAATAGTAAGCTCCCCAGTCGACAGGTGAAAGGTCTGAGTCTCTGAGTGGAACCTCTCAATCAACATAGTCAATAGTCCATGATTTACCCTAATCTCGGGTAAATGTATCAAGTGCTCAAATCCACAAGAAGCAAGGTGGACCCTCATAGGGTCTGGCAAGGAGACACATAATCTCTGAGTAGCAGGATGTGAGATCCGTACATGTACATCTGGATAAATGACCTACACAGTGTAGAAATAGGGAATCCTATCAGTAATTGGGTCACAAAATAGGTTATAAGGATAGAAATGGGGTAGTTCAACATTTCAAAAGGTAGGTTAACAAGTCAGGAATCAGCCTACAGAATCAAAAAAATCAAAAATTTGACCTAATACTGAGTTTTCAACTCACTGTTTTTCATACGACAACTCAAATTGGCATGAAAAGTTGTACGACTTTCCACATCATTCCAAACGATAAACCATAGTAGCATGACAAAGCATCCCTCATCATACGAGTTATGAGGGACCCGACGGAATGTCGTACAACTCATGGGTCCCTTTGATATGAGTTGTGGGGGCTTATCAAACGACAACCTAGCTACAGTTGAAAAGTCATACGAGTCCCGCTGGGGAGTCGTATGAGTTTCCGTGCATGCAAAATTCAAAAATAAAAAAGATGTATGAAAAATTGCTAAAATCTTATAAAACATGGAAAATTTGACATTTTAGCAAAGCATAGAGGTCCACCTACCGGATGTCCGTACTGTCGAGGTCTCTAGTGTCTACGACTGCACTCAAATCGGTGTGAACTCATAGGTACCTTTGGTTCTACCACTTTATCTGCCATTTTTCTCAGAGGGCTCCACAAAGGTTTCTAAAGTCAAAAGGTTGAAATGAATTGAAAATGACCCTTCCGGCCTTTATATAGCTTTTGACCTAATTTTTAAAAGTGCTATGTTTTTCATGAAAATTGCACCCTTACCTAATTTCGACGTTGTGAATCCATTTTTGGGATCAAAATTCAAATCTGAGATCATCTCCTATGTCAAAATCATGATTTAAAATTTTTGGACCCAGGATGGTCTACTGCTTGCATAATCGACCTTCAATCATCACAGGAATCTAGAATTCAACTTAACTGATTATCTTACATCAAACTATCAAAATTTCAACTTGGTCCACCATGGTCAACTCATGGTCAAACCTAGTCAAACTTGGTCTCCAGAACCTCCAAACGATGCAGAATGCATTCTCGAACGTGTATAACCACTTCTCAAATCACTTAACATGCTTCTAAACTATCAACGCTGACTTTTCTTGTCAGATTTCAATTTTCATCCCGAAGGGGGCATGGTATTAGCATATCATTCAAAGTCTGTAATCTAAACTTGAAGCATATCTTTCCTCAGTAATCAAGACAACAACCACGTCTAGTTGTTGATTCATCAAAAGACCTCATCACTCGAGGCAAATCAATCATCACTCGGGGCATATCAAATTCATCAAGATCCATATCAATCTGGTATTCTCTTAATCTTGTAAATTGTATCAGTGTTTTGTAACCATCGGTTCATTAGTGCTATTTCCTTGGTTCTTCAGAAATTGAAGGGTTCAGATGTGATACCAATGTGATTCTTATCGACAATCAGGTCTGGAATCGGTCACTCACTTCTTCACAATTATAAGGTTCAACATTAGGCATTTTGACACTTTTTCGCAATCATCGGTTCATTTACTGTTATAGTTAACATTATCTTTGGTCATTCAGGACCTAATATCTTCAAATCTCATATCACAATTTCTATTTCATATCAATTTCAATTTCAAACATTAATCAACATTGTACACAGACTGTCTTTGAACCACTGCGCTTCGCACAGTAATTCAAAGAGGGGCAAAATGTAATACCCCAAAAATGGGCTATAGGTTCATTAACCTCCTACATCAACACATCAAATGAAATCAACATTAAAGTCCTAACCTAAGGCACATCTGAACATCATCGAATCCTAATTGATTATCATAAATTCTACATCAGGAAATATTCCTAGCAAATATTCCTATTTATCATAATTATCTTTAATTTAATGATTATTTGGCGATAAATCCAATTTATCCTAAAGTTTGATTAATTGAATATTCTCAATATTTAATTAATTAGATTTAATACCTGCCACTTAATTGTTTAATTGAAGTTAATTCTATTTATTCCTAAATCATATTATTTAATTTTGACAATAAATCCAAAATCCTATGAATAATTGATTAAATTCTTATTTAATTAATTAAAGCAAGTTGTCAATTTTTAATAATATTGTTTTTGAATAAAGTTTGAAAATTGATTGATTAATCCATAAATCAATTGTTTTATTTTTCAAAATTAGTTAAGTTAGAAATAAATCACTTTATTATTAAATTAATTCATAAATAAAACATGCACAATCAAAAAAGCAGACAACTATCAATTATCAATTAAATCTAAATTGTATTTTGAGTTAAACTCTGCTTTTGCATGTTTTTGTGAGTTAATTATCCTTTATTTAAAAATAACTCAAAAATCAACCTGAGTTATTTGAGTGATTTATGGCTTTTTTTCATGCACCTCCAAAGCCCTAAATTTCTATAAATTAAGGCCTTGGCTCTTCATAATGAATCGGACAAGTTTGCACACTCACGCTGTCGAATTGGAGACTGAAGAATCGATCTTGAGAATTCGAGTTGTTGTGAGATTTTCATTGTTTTTGCATAGTATCCATATCATTTAGAATATTATTGTTAGATCATTTTAGCATATCAATTTTTATATTAGCATAGATTCATATCAAGTTTTCATTATTATAATTGTACAGAAAAACCAAAAAAATAAATTAATTGCATTCTTTCCATATCTAGATTTTGCATTCAAATCCTTCATTTAGATGTCGTCAAGGTCACTGATCTCTATATAATCTGAGAATACATACTCGCATCTACTAGAAGGCAGTAAATCACCTAGTTAGTTTAGTTTTTCATTTATTGCACGATTTTGATTTTAGCTAACCTCTAATATTTTACTGAAGTGTTGTGTCTAAAGAATATAATGACCGATCTGGTGATGGGAAATTTGGTAGAAGAAATAACAGAGGAAATTGACAGTATAACAGAGACAACCGAGATTATAGAGATAAAGGTAAGAAGGCTTGTTACCTTGCTGATAATGATGATGACACTAACACTGACATTGATGATGATGTTTAGTATTTATTGCAATGAAAGATAATTCAGAAGAAGAGGAAAGGTATCTAGAAACGTCACTTATTTCTAAAGTTAGTAAAAATGATACTTGGATCATTGATAGTGGATGTACCCATCACATGACTGGTGATCAAGATAAGTTTGAACATCTTGAGCATTATAATGGAGGATCAGTGAAAATGGGAAATGACAACCATGTATGGTAAAAGGAAAAGGATCAATCTTGTTGAATGATAGAATTAGATGTGATAATGCATATTGGGTAAAAGGACTTAACTACAATTTGCTAAGTGTAGAACAACTGAATAACACAGGTCACTGAGTTGCATTTGAGAGAAAGAAGGTGAAAATCTATGATGAAAATGGAACGCTTGTTGGTACTAGAGGACAATCAAAAGATAATTTATTTTATCTTGACAATGTTGAAACTTTTTGTTTGTTGGTGAAAAATGAAGATGCATGGTTATGGAATAAGAGGTTATGTCATGTAAAATTTGATAACATGATTAAGATCAGTAGAAAGAGAAAAGTTAGAGGATTTCCTAAACTTACAAAACCTTATCATGTTATGTGACATCAATGTCAGAAAGGAAATATGACCAGATCTAGTTTTAAAAGTAAGGACTATTCATTTGGAGTTGGTACACACTGACTTATGTGGTCCTATGAGAACTCAAAGTTACTATGGTGATAGATATTTCATTTTATTTGTTGATGACTATACTAGGCTGATGACTGTTATGTTCTTGAAAGAAAAATCTAAGGCATTCAAATTGTTCAAATGGTATAAGGCTAAAGTTAAAAAAGAAACTGGGAAATTATTGAAATGCTAAGGTCCGATAGAGGAGGTGACTTTGTTTCTGATGAATTTACTAACTTATATAATGAGCATGGAATCAAAAGGCAAGTTTCTGCACCAAGGACACCACAGTAGAATGGAATTGCTGAAAGAAGGAATCGATCAATTGTTGATTGTGCTAAAACTTTGATGATTGAGAAAAATCTTGCACAGATGTACTAGAGAGAGGCAGTTAACAATGCAATATACACCTTGAACTGAGTTCAACTGAAGAAAGACACAAACAAGACACCTTACGAGTTATGGTTTGGATACACACCAAGTGTAAGTTATTTTAGAATATTTGGTAGTAAGTGTTATATTCTGAAAGATGATAGAAATGGAAAATTTGACTCCAAAGGTGATGAAGGTTTATTCGTAGGATATTCTACTAAGAGTAAAGCTTACACATGTTTGTTTAAGGTTACTAATAAGATGACTGAAAGTGCTAATGTAAGAGTTGATGATTTTGATGAAAAGAATGATGAAGAAAGCATGAAGGAACCGGAAGACTATGGTAGGTTTACTTATGTTGAAGATCCAAAATATCTACCAAAGCTACAGGCTGAGTCTACCAAGCATCAGGAAAATGCTACCGACAGTCAGCAAATGCAAACTGAGAATCAGGAAGAATCTACCAAGCAGGGAAATGAACCTGAACTAAATAATGAATGGAGAAGACAACAAGTGCTAGAAAAATTTATTATAAGACACCATCTAGAGAATCAAATCATTGGAGATAAGCAAGCTGGCATGATGACCCAAAGTAAGTTAAGATAAAACACATGCTTAGTTTGTGAATTTTAACCTAAGAATGTTAGGAATGAACTTGAAAATGAGGAATGGATTAGTGTTATGAATGAGGAAATTGAACAAATTGAAAAGAATAGGACATGGACATTGGTACTGATGAGTCTAATTATTGAATCAATTTTGTTATGATCTTTATGTTTTGATGATACTCTGACAAACATTTCCAAGATATTTTATTACTTATACTTATGTGAACCTATGCCAAGTATAGCCAAAGTCACAAGATCTAAGAGTAGCCTGAATGATATGTTTTTCTTGTTATTATAAATATAATGCAGTATTTCATATAATTATTTCAAGTTGTGTTCTAATAACTAAGTAGGAGTTGAAAATGTTGACTTGCATATGTACCGAATGTTACTAACCTTTCAGGTAAATACGGAGCGGTATTAAGAGTGGTGCATCTGCATTGGAGAAGGAAGTTAGAAGACCAACCATAGCGAGAGGATTCAGCATGCTTCCAATGGATATGTCAAGCTTTGAAGGAGTTGTTGTTCCAGAAATATAGAGGATTAGCCTTGTTACATTTCCTCTAGACTGTTATTCTGTTGACAGCAGTAATTGTATCATGTTATGGTTAATTTATCTCATCCGCATGTGGCGAGTCTTAATGAGACTTTTCTGTTATGTTTTCCATAAGTGTTGATCCTTGATATAAAGGGATTTTGATGAATTTAGTAGGTAACAGAGAAAGATAGAATGATGTATTCAGTATAATAGAAGTTACTCTATTTTCTGCTCTTCATGAGTTATTCAGTTATGTAACCAGTTAAGAAGATTTTAATGGAAGAGTGATTTTGGATTATTTTCTTGTGTTGAGTAGTTAACAAAAGCCAACCAAGGGGGCCCACTTGGGAGGTGGATTAGATTAAGTAAGAATAGATTTGCTTTTTATACTTTTCCTATTTTCAAATAGAGCTACTATTTCACTCCTATAGCATTGTCACTATAGTTGTTCTTGTAGCATTTGTGAAGATGGGTATAGTGAATGTTTTGAGTTGTTAAATAGGCTTATGTTTATTTCATATGTTTTCTACAGTAATTTCATTCAATAGTCAATTGTGTTTACCTTCCTATAGCAATAGCATAGATTTCTTTCATGCATTTTATCTTCCTACAGCATAAGTGTTTTGACTCCTAAAGGAACTTAGTGCACAAACTGTGTTGTCCCATTTCAAGTCTATGTCCCTTAGTTGACAATCTAAATGCATTTCATGATGGGGATAGGTAATCCATAGCATAGATATATTACCCTTGAGAGAGACAATGGCATGATTATCTCTACCTATTGTGAGACTGTTCATTTTTGGTGCTGTTGTCAGGGATGGTGTCAAACTAGGAACCTCAAAAGAGTCATTTATTTCTAAGATCAGATTCCTATTTTTAGTTAATAACAAGAAGTTGTAAGCTTGCTTCACAAGTCATCAACTTACTTGCAAGCATCGAAGAAGGCGTGATGCTCATGGCAGATTTCTTCCAAAGGAGCCTGTTAAACTGAAAGAATAATTTGAAGAGATTGAATTATCATTCCTTGACGCTAGTCCTAAGTTTGTTGCATCATCTTCAATAGAAGAAGAAGAAACTCAAGAAACATTTGACCTCCATCCTTTTGTAGAGATATTATCTAGTTTCCATAATAATAATCCCAATCCAAGACCACCTGTTGCTCAAAGCCTGCCAGTCAATAATACTTTTGAGCCATAGTTTCAATATCCAACACCTCTAGTAATGGCAGCTCCTACATTTCCTTTTCCAATTCCAAGTCTTATTAACAATCCCAACCTCAAGAACATACTTGCTTCAGCACTTCCAAAGTTCTATGGTCTTGTTACAGAGGATCCTGACACCTTTTTGTTCGAGTTTGACATACTGTGTCAAATTTTTGACTATAATACTAACAGTCATAAGCTAAAGTTGTTCCCAGCAACTCTGAAAGAGTCAGCCCTCAGATGGTTCATGGGCTTAGGAGCGAATGCAATAGCTAATTGGGATGGGATGAGAGATTTGTTCCTAAGGAAGTACAAGGAATACTACAAGGGGAGTGATTCAAAAAGAAATGACATCTTTTGTATGTTACAAAGGGAATATGAGACATTAGAGGACTACACATCACGCTTCTTATTTGGTTTACAGAAGAACCCGCAACATGCATTGCAGGAGGATTCAAAGAAGCTAATTTTTCTGAGAGGAGTGAATGAAAGTTGTCTTGAAGCTCTGGACCTCATGGCTGGAGGTGATATATCTCAGTCCTCCTAGGATGACCTTCAGAAGATTTGCATGAATTATTCTAGAACAGCAGTCAAGAAAGGAAGGGGATTTCACTCAACACTAAATAAAGGAAGTGGCTCTGGTATTTCAAAGATGGAGATTTCAAACCCGTTGTCATATTTCAAGAAAGACATCATAAATGATGTTGCTACACACCTGGACACTATAACTGCCAAGAAGAAACATGTAGACACAGAGGCACGACTGGTTGAATACTGTCCTCATTGTCACAAACAAAAGAAGGATTGTTAGTGCAAATTGGTCACAAACCTAGAGAACCAGCATCTTCCAACTGAGTACTTGAAGAAAGAAGGAGAGGATGAGAAAGTATTCTTTGTTGCTCAACACCGGCCATGGGCCACAAGACAAGGTATGCCTCAAGACCCATTACAAACTTTAAGTCCATATAATAGTCAGTGGCAAAATTGGAATGTCCAAAGTCCTCCATAGTATAATCAACCCACTTGGAATAATGCCTGGCCAAATAATCCACAGAACCAATGGTATCCTCCACAACAACCCCAATGGTCAAAATTTCCAAACCAATGGCAACAACCACAAGGAAATTGGCAGCCCACTAACCAATGGAGAGCACCTCAATAATGGACTAACCCAAATCCTGGATATCCACCTCTACCACCTCCAACAAATATGCCTGCAATAATGCTACCACCTCCAAATGCAGGTCCCCAAAAGAAGACGCAATTACTTGCTCAACCTCAACTAAATCCAAATAGTCAACAACCACAATAGAAAATGTATGCTACTGATGCTCAGCAGTACTCACCTATGCACTTAATATAGCTGATATACACCTAAGATCAGGTACTACCTTTCCAGCACCTAAACCACCCCTTATCACTGAAGTGCCAGACCTTCCTGCAGCAGCAATACCAATTCCAGAGAATGATTTGCCAAATACTGTTGCATCAGAAAATGTTTCCAACTTAGCTAATGTTCAAACATCAGTTAAACCACCTTTTCCTCAAAGGCTCAGCATGGAGAAACCCATACGAAAAGAAGAAGATCATCCATTTGATATTATTGACCAGCTTAAGAACATGCATGTCCAGATTCCCCAATTTCAAGCAATAAAAGATGTTCCAGTATATGGAAAAGCAATAAAAGAAGCTTGTCTTAAGAAGCCTGGGAGAAAGAAAAAGGATCCTATAATAGTTCATGTTATAGGACAATTAGCTGATATCATGCTAGGAAAACTGGTGATACCAAAATATTCAGATCCAGGGAGTCCGGTTGTGAATATCATCATTAATGGCCAGTTTGTCAAAAATGCATTCATAGACTTAGGTGCAGCCATTAATGTAATGACTAAGGATACTATGAATAAGTTGAGTATTGAAGGGTTGAGAGCTACTCCAACAGTATTACAATTAGCAGATAGCTCTACTATTACTTCTAATGGAATGATAGAAGATATAATAGTTGCCTTAGATTCTTGGGAGTACCCTGCTAATTTCATGATCCTTTCACCAAAAGTCAACCTTGTTGGTTACCCTGTTATTCTAGGATGTCCATGGTTAGCAACAGATGATGCAAACATAAGTTGTAGATAAGGGAACATGACAATTTTAGATGGGCAAGCCACTAAGAAATTAGCATTATATCCTCCAGGTCAACCGTGGCTAGATTTGAGTACACCTATATGGCCAGGCTTAGGAGATGGGGAAGAAGAACTGAATTATGTAGTTCAGCTCATGATTTTACATAGGCAATCATTTCTAAAGCTGCAAGAGGAAGATGAAGTCATCAAGAGAATTCTTAATAATGACTATGTTGTAATCAAAGATGTATTTGAAAGTTTTATGTTAGAGTTAAGTATATATGAAGATAATCCTAAGGATTGTGTATTACCTTCAGAAACCAATATTATCCACTAGCTGTTACCTAGTGAAGTGAACACAAGTCCTATACCTGAAGTATCTATGCTTGACCTTACAACCACTATTGAGCTTTCTAAAGGCCATAATCTCCATGTGAATAACAAGTTGCCTCCACAACAAATGGAACAACTCACTAAACTGTTGCAAACACATGAGAAAGCCTTTGCATGGGATTATGGGGACATGAAGGGATTAAGCCCAATATTATGTACTCACAGGATATATATCAATGAAGGAATCCTACCCCTTCCTCAACCTCAAAGAAGGATTAATCCAGCATTAAGGGAGATAGTAAAAACAAAATTGCAAAAGTTATTAGATGTTGGCTTTATATATCCTATATCAGACAATAAGTGGGTATCACCTTTGGTTATAGTACCTAAAAAGGGAGGCAAATGGAGGATTTGTGTAGATTAGAGGGAGTTAAATAAAGCTACCAAGAAAGATCACTTCCCACTACCATTCATTGACCAAGTACTTGATACTTTGGCCAATAAGAAATATTTTTCCTTTCTTGATGGATATAGTGGCTATAATCAGATAACTATTACTCTAGAGGACTAGGAGAAGACTACATTCACATGTCCATGGGGGACATATGCATATTCAGTTCTACCTTTTGGATTGTGTAATGCTCCAGCAACATTTCAAAGAGCTGTAATAAGTATTTTTGCTGACATATCACATGACTGTATGGAGATATATATGGATGACTTTACAGCATTTGGGGTAACATTTGATGAAGCTTTGAAGAATCTTGAAAAGGTGCTGATCAGATGTAAAGAACATAATCTCTCTTAATAGTGAGAAATGCTTTATGATGATGCAAGAAGGAGTGGTACTTGGGCATTTCATTTCAGCAGCAGAATTCAAGTGGACCCAGCTAAAGTAGAGGTAATACTAACACTACCTTATACCCCTACTAAAAAAAAAGATGTAAGATCTTTTCTAGGGCATGCTGGATACTATAGACACTTTATTCAAAATTTCAGTCAAATTGCTAGCCCTCTGTATACACTTCTTACCAAAGAAGCTAAATTTAAGTGGACACAAGCATGTGATGAGTCCTTTCTGCAGCTTAAGAAACTCCTAACCACTGCCTCGGTCCTCAAAGGACCAGATTGGTCTATTCTATTCCACATCCATACAGATGCATCTAATTATGCCATAGGTGTTGTGCTAGGACAAAAGTCTACTAACCTTGAGAATGCAATTTACTATATCAGTAAAAGCCTCCATGGCCCTGAATTGAACTACGCAATTACTGAAAAGGAACTCCTAGCTGTAGTTTATGCATTGAACAAATTCTGACATTATGTCACAGGATATCCTATTTTTGTTCACACTAATCACTCTGCAATAAAATATTTGATGAAAAAACCTTCTATAAGAGGTAGGTTGGCAAGATGGCTCTTACTATTGCAGGAATTTGATATAACAATTGTTGATAAGCTAGGAAAAGCCAATGTAGTTGCTGACTACTTGTCTAGACTACAAAATGTTGATGAAGACACTACTCAGGTTGAAGATACATTTTCCAGATGAACACCTATTCCATATAGCAATCAAGAACCCATGGTATGCAGACATAGCTAATTATCTAGCAGCAAATAAGATGCCCCCACATTTTTCTTAGAAAGACAAGAAAAGGCTTGCAAAGAAAAAAATTTCAGTTTTCATGGATAGATAACAATCTATTTTACACTGGTCCAGATCAGATTATGAGAATATGTGTGAGAGAAGATTAAGTGTATGATATACTCCATGCTTTTCACAATGAGCCTTGTGGAGGTCATTTTGCAGCAAAGCGGACAGCCCTAAAAATCTTGACCACGGGATATTATTGGCCTCAATTACATAAAGATGCAGCCAGTTATACAAAAAAATGTGATAAATGTCAAAGGATGGGTAGACCAACGAAATCAAATGAGATGCCACTCAATCCATAGGTAGTAATAACACCTTTTGACAAATGGGGTATGGACTTCATTAACCCAATTGATCCACCATCAAATGGAAAATCCTACATCTTGGTTTGTACAGACTATCTGACAAAGTGGGTAGAGCTATGCGGAATGCAAGGGATGAAAAAGTAGCTAAATTTATGTATGAAGAAATATTTACCAGATATGGAGTACCCAAAGATCTTGTCATGAACCAAGGAGCATAGTTCACATCAAACCTAATCATAGAGCTAATGAAGGAATATAGCATAAGGCATCAGAAATCTAGTCCTTGTCATCTGCAAGCCAACAGACAGGTAGAGGTGACAAACAGAGAAATGGAGGCAATACTAACAAAGATAGTACAGTTGCATCACAAGGATTGGAGCAGCAGATTACCAGAAGTAGTCTGGGCTTACCATACCACATGGAAGACAACAACAAGGTTCACACCATTTGAATTGATGTATGGGAAAGAAGCAATGATGTGCATTGAATTTGAACACAAAACATTGCGCACAGCACTTGAGCTAAACATCAATCTTCCTGCAGCACAAGCAGAACATCTCCTCCATCTTAATTCCTTGGATGAAATGCGCAAGTCAGCATTAGAGAGAATAGAACTAATACAGAACCAAAGGAAAAGATGGCATGATTCACATATCAAGAATAAATTTCAAGTAGGAGATTGAGCTTTATTATATGATTCCAGATACAAGGAGAACCTAGGAAAGCTGCAAACCAGATGGCTCAGACCCTATGAAATTCAACATGTCTTTGATAATGGAGTTGTTCAGCTAACCACACTTGATCCAGTACAATTTAAGCTGCTATTCAATGGACACTGCTTGTGCCTGTATCATAAGCCTCGAACCAAAGAAGAATTCTTACAATAGTTCAACATGCCCAATTTAAAAGACTCTCAGGAAATAGTTCCTATAGCTGAAGGTGAAAGCCTTCCTCCTACAACCTCACCATGACATGCTTTCTATCAGCATTCATAATAAAACTTCATTTAATGAGGTAAATTCATTCATTCATTTTTCTATATTCTTCTCGTCAACTCATCTCATTTCTATATCTACGACCCACCCAAATTCCATGTCACCCACAATTTCTCTTTTCAAATGCTTTCAATAAAATGCCATGTCAGTAATCTTAAGAAGCCGCTGGAATCAACACTCTAATCAACTCACATTCATGTATGATAATTCATCGCCAGGTACAACTTTCTAACTCTTTACTTATTTTTAGTGCACAGGTTAAATTAATTATATCTAGTACTGCATTAAATATATGATATAAGCACTAAGCCAGTTTCCCAACCTCGTGCTAAAATTAACAAGTGAGGACACTTGTTCAGCTTTCGTATGGGGTAGGGGAAGTGTACTAACTTCCAAGTGTCATTCTTAGACTATCCTTGTCATACCCCTATCACATCATTGTTGTACTTAGGCTGCATTCCATTAATTTCTAAATCCTTCGCACATTTTCCCCATACTTTCAAATTTCAATTTCCTAAACTTGACATGACTTCAAAAGGATCATAATTAATTTGTGAGGTAACTCACACTAAATGTATTGATGTCTTATGAAATCAATGACATTATTATAGTTTGTGTCAAGTGAAATAAAGGTAATGCAAGCGAAAATATTGACATTTTTTCAAAGAATCACAATTGCATTTCAAGAGAGGGAATTTACAGAAGAACTAAAAATTTAGTAGTGGGTTGGAGAGCTGAGAAGTTAGAAATTGGCCACTATTAAGATGGGCAGACATTTACAGAGACATGAACCATTTGTTCATGGTATTTTGCTGGTGGATGTTGAGGCAGTCCATAGGTTCAATGCATGCGACTGGCTTGGTTATTTTCTACAGCTGACAGAGTTTAATGAGGAGGTTGCTGCGGAATTCATGGGTACATTTGAAGAAGGGAAAGTGATAGTGTGGGGATTGAGAGTTGTGGCCACTGAAGAGAGAATTGTTGAAGTTACAGGATTACCAGTTGTGGGTGAACATTATCCAAACAAGCATGATGTTATGTCATCTCGTGCTCATTTTTCTAGGCTGGGTGATCCTTTGCTTGAAATTACTAAGAAGGGGTGCAGTAGATTGTCCCTTCCTTAGCCATTCCCAGGACTAGCTATGCACATCATCAGGTATTTAACCTATGAGGGGAGATTTTCAAACTTACATGCTCACCATTTTAAGCTGCTTAGCTGTATCAAACATAATCTTCAAGTTAATATTCCCAATTTTCTTTATAATATGCTAAGTATTGGTGCTGAGGAAACTCAAAGGGGCAATGAAAACTCTATTAGTCACCATGTCCTAATCAATCTTTTAGTAGAAAAATCTCTTAGGGATGTTTCCCCAATGTCATGGGCAGAATTTGTCCAACCTAAAACTTTGCAACCTCAAGCAAATCATGTGGCCCAATCTCTAAATGATGCAATACAATCCTCCAACCCTACTAAAGAAGCAGTTGTGAAAGAAAAAGAGCCAAAATTATCACTAGCAAACCAACCCCCTGAACCTACTCCAGAGAGTAGTGTACCCACTTCTTCCTCAAATAAAGGAAAATAGAAAGTTAGGAAAGAAATCCCTGACTTAGAAGGAGAAATTTCAAACCCTACAATCCAAGTTAGTAAAAGGAAACAGTCGAGTCCTATAGTAACTACTCCTGCAGCATCTATTCCTGCAACACATAAAGCAAAAAGGTCTCGCCAGTCTAAAACTGCAGTGGTTGAAGAGGCAGTTATGCGTAGAAGCCCTCGAATGAGAGGACAAGTGACCCCACCTTCTCCTCAAAAACTAGATATTCCATTACCAACACCAGCTAAAGAGCCCTCTGTCGAAGTTATTCCTGATGATTCTCCTTCACAAGCAGAACCCCAGCACATGGAGGAAACTCCTAATGAGCAAGAACCTAGCAGTAGCATGCCTCAGAATGATGGAGTGCCTGAGTAGAACCCTGAAGTAATACCAGAAAACATTCCTAAGAATGTTCAATCTACTTCTCAGCATCCTGTGTATTCTGATGTGTCCATTATACCTTACCAATCATCATGGTTCACTAATTTCTTCTAGTAGATTGTTAAAGAGAAGAAAAATAAAGCCCAAATGTAAGAGTTCCCTCCATCAACGATTCAATCTATCCTCGTTCATCTGTATAATCACTTTACCTTTCAGAAAACATGGTGGAAGTAGGAAAGGAATCAAATGAAAATGGAAATATTTGAGAAGGATGAGGAAATTGAATCCCTCAAAGAACAGTTAAAGAAACAAAAAGAGAAAATGAACAAGGCCTTGAAACTAGCTGACCAGGTGATAGCTTGTAGGCCACCACCTAGAATATATGCTAATTGCTTAAAGGAGCAATTTCTTTTGTTCCAACTTATGATGAAAATGAAGGACATTGATTGTGAATTCAAAACGGCCCAAGAATTATATGGTTTGTATCAAACTTTGCCAACATGGCAACAAAATCTATTATGTGAGTTTTATCTGCACAATTTTGTTATTCCGCATGAAATAGAGTGGAATCCCCTACTCTATATAGGGGACATTCACCTAAGGGCCTTAATGTCATGGATGCATAATGAGACAAATTATGACAGACAGTTGAACACCTATAGGGAACTAGAGAAATTTGAGCCTCTGCCATTAAGGGATGAGTCACATAAACCGGATGTTCTTCTGAGGGATTGGCTCAATTTGACATATGGGAGATAAAAGCCAGAAATTAGGGAGAAAGTGTTTGCATTAAGGGATAAAGTTTACAGGGATTATCAGACAATGCCCAATTTTACAGCTCAAAGAGCTCTTTCAGAGGTCAGAAATAGGTGGAACGGGATGCCAGATGCTTTCAAAAAAGTAGAGCCACATAGCCCCATTAATTATGAAGTAGTTATCAGTAGAGTGGCTAATTACATAAAGTTGGGACGACAGCCCAGAAGGGAGTTATGGATGCCCTTATCATTCCAGCCACCTACACTCTTTTGGCCATTATATGACATGGGTACTTCTAGGTTGGATCCACTGGTTGAGGAATATTAAGGAAATCACTTGGAGCGCACAAGAGGGTTCTACTACACTTTTAGAAGTGGAAATAAAGGAAAGACTACTATTGGAGATTTCAGGACAATTGCAAAGAGATACAATGCTTGAGGATAAGCATTCTGCTAGTAGGGGGCGGATGATGAGTCTAATTATTGACTCAATTTTGTTATGATCTTTATGTTTTGGTGATACTCTAAAAAACATTCCCAAGACATTTTATTACTTATAGTTATGTGAACCTATGCCAAGTATAGCCAAAGTCACAAGATCTAAGGGTAGCCTGAATGATATGTTTTGCTTGTTATTATAAATATAATGTAGTATTTCATATAATTATTTCAAGTTGTGTTCTAATATCTAAGTAGGAGTTGAAAATGTTGACTTGCATATGTACCGAATGTTACTAACCTTTCAGGTAAATATGGAGCGGTATGAAGAGTGGTGCATCTACATTGAAGAAGGAAGTTAGAAGACCAACCATAGTGAGAGGATTCAGCACACTTCTCATGGATATGCCAAGCTTTGAAGGAGTTGTTGTTCCAAAAATATAGAGGATTATTCTTGCTACATTTCCTCTAGACTGTTATTCTGTTGACAGTAGTAATTGTATCATGTTATGGTTAATTTGTCTCCTCCGCATGTGGCGAGTCTTAATGAGACTTTTCTGTTATGTTTTCCATAAGTGTTGATCCTTGATATAAAGGGATTTTGATGAATTTAGTAGGTAATAGAGAAAGATAGAATGATGTATTCAGTATAATAGAAGTTACTCTATTTTCTGCTCTTCATGAGTTATTCAGTTATGTAACCAGTTAAGAAGATTTTAATGGAAGAGTATTTTGGATTATTTTCTTGTGTTGACTAGTTAACAAAAGCCAACCAAGGGGGCCCACTTGGGAGGTGGATTAGATTAAGTAAGAATAGATTTTCTTTCTGTACTTTTCCTATTTTCAAATAGAGCTATTGTTTCACTCCTATAGCATTGCCATTGTAGTTGTTCCTGCAGCATTTGCGGAGATGGGTATAGTGAATGTTTTGAGTTGTTAAACAAGCTTAGGTTTATTTCATATGTTTTTTGCAGTAATTTCATTCAATAGTCAAGTGTGTTTACCTTCCTGCAACAATAGCATAGATTCCTTTCATGCATTTTATCTTCCTGCAGCATAAGTGTTTTGACTCCTAAAGGAACTTAGTGCACAAACTGTGTTGTCCCATTTCAAGTCTACATCCCTGGGTTGACAATCTAAATGCATTTCATGATGGGGATAGGTAATCTGTAGCATAGATATATTACCCTTAAGAGAGATAATGGCATGATTATCTCTACCTATTGTGAGACTGTTCAGGTACCTAGACCAATAGATAAAAATGTTATTGGTACTAAGTGGATTTTCAGGAATAAGTTGAATGAGAATGGAGAAGTTACAAGAAATAAGGAAAGACTTGTTTACAAGGGATATGCACAAGAAGAAGGTATTGATTATGGTGAAACCTTTGCACCTGTTGCAATACTTGAAGGATTTCAGATACTACTAGCATATGTTGCACATAAGAGATTCAAGTTATATCAAATGGATGTGAAATCAGCTTTTCTGAATGGAATTCTTGAAGAGGAGGTCTACATAGAACAACCAGAAGGGTTTGTTGATCTAAATCAGAAAGATATGGTATGTAGATTGTACAAAGCTTTATATGGACTGAAGCAAGCACCGAGGGCATGGTATGAAAGACTACATGCTTAGCTTATCAGTATTGGCTTTGTAAGAACTAGTGAAAATAGTAATATGTATATGAAAGGAGATTCTGATGATAACATTTTGATTGCTGCAATATTTTTTGATGATATAATCTTTGGTGGACAACATCATATTTACAAATCTTTTGCTAATGAAATGAGAAAGGAATTTGAGATGTCAATGTTTGGAGAGATTAAATTCTTTCGAGGTTTGCAAATTATACAACAGAATGATGGGATTTTCATCACACAATAAAAATACATTAAAGAAGTGTTGAAAACTTTTGGCATGGAAGATGCAAAACCAGTAGGAACATCGATGGTAACTGGATGTAAATTGACAAAGGATGATGAATATACAGAGGTAAATAAAACACTATACGGATCTATGATTGGGAAACTAATGTATGTTGTACACAGTAGGCCTAATATTGCACAAGCAGTTGGGATTGTGGCAATATTTCCTGCCAATCCTAAAGATTCACATATGGTTGTAGTTAAAAGAATTCTAAGATACTTGAATAAAAATGAAGAATATGGTTTATGGTATTCTAAGGAAGGAAAATTTGAACTAAGAGTTTACACTGATCTAGATTGGGCTGGGAACATAGATGATCGGAAGAGCAGAACCGATGGAGCATTCTTTTTAGGAGATAGGCTTGTGACTTGGATAAGCAAGAAAAAAGCATGTATCTCTCAGTCTACTGCTAAAGCAGAGTATGTTGTTGTTGTTGCAAATTGTTCTAATATTTCTTGGATCAGACAAGTGTTGGAAGGAATAAATGAGGTAATCACTGAGCCGGTGATTATATATTTTGACAACACTAGTGCTATAAACATTTCAAAGAATCTTGTGATGCATTCTAAAACAAAGCATGTATCTATTAAGTATCGCTACTTAAGAGAACAAGTTCAAGAAAAGCAAGTGAAACTAGAATTTATAACATCTAAGGAACAACTTGCTAATATCTTTACAAAACCATTACCAAAGGACACATTTGAATACTTGAGGACTAGACTTGGGGTATGTCCCTTGTTTATTGGTCACTGAGGTGATCAGTAGGTTGCATCAACTTGTCCTTATCTGAAGATCATTCATGTTGATGCGCATAGCTCACACTTTAGTTTTTCTAAGGTTATGAAAGATTGAAGAAGTTGAAACAGAAATTTTTTTATTTGTACACTGAAGGTACCTGACTGATATGAACCGAACAATAGAGATTTACTTGGCTATTTAGAGTTGTTTGTTTATTTTCTTTGGCATTGTTGTCAAAGGAAGAGAGATTGTATATGAAAATCAGAGAGGAGATCGGAAAGATTGCAAAAAGGGAGAGAGATTGAATACTTGTTGCTGAGAACAAGAATCTGAGAACTGAAAAGATCAAATTCGCAAGGAGAGTCTTCTTGTAATGTTGTTATGTTTTGTAGTGATTAAACATATTAAATATCAAGCTAGGGAGAGCTTACTAAGTTCTGATATTTTACTTACATAGTTGTAGAATACATGTTTGGTATGTGTATGGCACATTTTCATATTTTTTGTGTTGTCATCAATGCCAAAGGTAGATATTGATGAACTACAACTGATTGAATATCTAGATGAACTGCAAAATAGTGATTAGAGATCACCGAGTACTAAAATGATATGTAAGATGATTAAATCATTCAATATGTTGTCATTGATGTCAACTAGTCTTGACAGTACTTATCATGATAGTTACAAACATCTGTTGAAGAAGAAGAGATGAAGAACAGAGATATCTACATGAGGAAAAGATGGATATGACAGAGAAGGAAAAGGTAAACACTAGGTAACTTATTTAATGAGGCTATGATTTTATATTGTTGACTTGAGCATGTTACATTAATCTATTATGAAGAAGAGATTTGAATTTGAACAAGTCAATATGGTCAGTAATTGAAGATTTATGTATACACCAAGCCAGTGTAGTGTATACCGAGTGACAGTATTAACCAAGCTAGTCTAACTAGTTATCACCGATGCATTTCTATATTAACCAAGTCTGGATGAAAACATTAAATGCTAAGAACAGCTGACTGAATGTGATGAGCTGGATATTGTTATGATTTTGAGGTTAAGGATGAAGGTTTTTTATGAGATCCACAGCTGACAAAATTTGAATATGATCTAAAGGATGAGATTGAAATGTTTTATGGACACATCTACTGAGGAAGGTTTAAGCGGAAAAAATGGATGAAGAAGATTAAGTGGCAAAATCTAATGGTTGATATGAAAACATTTTACCTATACATATAAGAGATATGAGTTTCATTGTTGAAATATGTCAGAAGAAGGAGACTGAAGAGATTTTGCGTGAAAAATGTATTCATGCATGCCTGATCAAACTGGTTATTGAAGAATCAAGCTGCGGAGTTTTACCGAGCGTCACAGAACCATTTACCGAGTGAAAGTAAGTTGAGATGAAGGAAGTAAATTGAGTAGTTATCAGAGGATAATTTTAAGGGCTTAGCATAGATCTGAATATCTACAATTGAGTTCTATTTGAATTGGATCATTACTATATCAGTTTAACCATTGATTCAGAAAATCTCTTTAATCGAGTGGACTTGACAGTCTTATGTAATACTTTGTGACATTCATTGAATGTAAAGTGTTATCTTGTTGACCCCATAGTGAATGTTGGTCAAAATTTAACTATTAGTGATAAATCCTCTAACCAGGTCACACCTAACAGTGTGTATTGTAACCTTAAACAAGGTTGGCTCTTCATCGAGCTCACTTCATAAGAGTGAATTATTTTGGGTTACTGGTCCCAGGTGGTTTTTCCCTTAACAGGGTTTCCACGTTAAATCATTGTGTTATGTGTTATGTGTTATTTGTTATGATTGTTTTGATATCATAGTTTACATACTGCATAGTTGATTTAGTTGGTAATCACAGTTGGATATTTACTGGTAATCGGTAAAGTGAACAGAAAAATTGATATTTTATATTATCGAGCTACATAAATTGGTTGAATTGTTTTGTGAAGTACATTTTTGTATTTGGGACTATAGGATAACTGATCTAACTGATTCACCCCCCCCCCCTCTTAGTTATTCTAACAATAATATATATGCCTTCTTATAATTTTACGAATCATGCTCCTTGGCCATTGAATCTTATGGGATCCAAATTATAAGAAGATATAGAAACAAGTGAAAAAAAATTGAACCAGCGGGAAATGACAATAGAGTGAATTCACATTATCATCACATACTACAATTATGGAGAGCAAATATAGATTGGAAACCCATTTTGTCCAAACATGCAATAATAAAATACATTGCAAAGTATGCATTGAAAGCTCAGAAAAGCTCAAAAAGATATCACCAAATGTTGATGTGTCTTTCAAACTTGGAAAACACTGATGATTTACCTACATGAGTATATAGAAGGCTTCTAATAGAAACTGTCATAGAACGGGACATTGGAGCTCAATAAACTTGTCACATGTTGCTAGAACTTCCACTGATTGAGAGCAGTAGAAGATTTCTCAATCTAAATGTCTCACACCAAGTCTTCAAATTAGTAACTCTGAATTATGAGAAGGACAATGATGAACAAATAAAATATTTCATTGATGGATATAAGCAAAGGCCTCTTTGTATGGAAGGCATCACATTAATTGATGCAAAAAAATCATGGATATACAATTTGAAAAGAAGAAGAGACAACAAATGGGAGCCAAGGGAAAGAGCAGCTATTGTCAAAGTTTTTGCAAGATTTGTATCCATTCCTCCATGTGGTTCACAAAAATGAGTTGAGTTTTATTTTTTAGAGTTATTACTATACAAACCATTTCATGACATGTAAAGGGATATTGGTGAGGATACTGACTCCATAATAGAAAAGTGGGACTCATTCAGTGCAAAGAGAAACAACTATAGAGGAAGGTGAAAATAATAATAATACATAAATTGAAGAAAATGAACCTACTATGGAAAATACCATAGAGCATGAATAGGAAATCATATCTAGGCTTCATAATGGTCAAAATATGCAAGTTTTATAAATAGATATGTTGGGAAGAAGAGACATTGATATAAATATAAATTGGTCTAATGAGTATTAGAGTGAAGAATATTTGATGGGAGCAATCAATTTCATTAAAAATATCAAGGAACATGGATGTCTCATTTATGATGATATTCTGCAATGCATCAACTATACAACCCTCAGCAATAAACAACAAAAGGAAATGGACATAATTGACACATTACCATAGAAATAAAAATAGAGGGCATTTTTCCATGATAATTCAAGGAAGAGCAGGAATAGGAAAGTCATATCTGAATTGTGCCAATTGTGAAGCCCTTCAAAATTCAGCAATGACAGGTCCTTCTACTCTTCTTTTACTAGTGTTGACAGGAGTTGTAGTATTCAATATTGGAGATTTTACAATTCCTTCAAAATTAAGAATCCCAATAATTGATTTTTCTCATCTAGAAGGAGCACATCTTATAAGTTTCCAAGAAGAAATGACAGATATCAAATATATTTTGATTGATGAAATCAGCTTCGTTGGTGAGATTATGCAGGAAATCATAGATTCTCGACTAAGGCAAGCATTTCCACAGAGTTCGAACAAAATATTTGCAGGTATATTTTCTCTTTTATTAGTACCAACTAACATAATATGTAATTTTTAATACAATACTTAACTATTAAATAGAATATAAATATTGTATAACTTAGTTATGTTTATTTTGTAAATTATCTTTTAGGTATATATATATGATTTTTGTTGGAGACTTGGGTCAACTGCCTCCAGTGAACGATAGGCCTGCATATGATATCCAAAGACGAGCAAAATTATTGTGGGGAGAATTGAAAATTATGGTTACTTTAGATAAAATTTCAAACAAGATGGACAAAACTTCGAACAACAAAGATTTCATCAACTTCTGACAAATCTTAGAGATGTAGACCATAAATTAATGACTGGAAATTGCTTATGATGAGAATTCCTATCAATTTAAATATTGCAACAAATGATGAGTTTCAAAATTGTGTCCATTTTTTCTCCACAAATGACAATATGTATAATCATAACAAGATAATGTTATATTCATTGAAGCATCTTGTTACACAGAGCATTGCAACAAAAGTAGGAAGTGTTAATACAATAGAAGATTGTTCAAATGGTGAGCTTGATATTGAATTATTAATCAGTAATACTTCAAGGGTGATGTTGACTTCAAATTTTTGGGTAGAGGTAGGTCTTGTAAATGGAGCATTGGGGTATATTTGAAATATTGTCTACAAACTAGAAAGTGCACCACCTGAGCCACCATCATATGTTATGGTTGAATTTAAAAATTACTCTATAATACCATTTGAAGATAATCACCCAAATATAGTTCCAATAATACCAATACAAAGGGGTAGAACACTTCAATTACCATTAATATTGGCATGGGCATTGACAATTCATAAATCTCAGAGACTAACTTGCTCAAAAGCTACAATTGATATAGGTCCAAGAGAGAGAATAGGTTTGACATTTGTGCTTGTATCTCATGTGAAATCTCTACAAAGTCTCAGAATAACAATGTCATTCACATATGATTGTTATGAGAAAATAAAAAATGGCATACAACTTTCAAAACGAAAGGTTGAAGAAAATAGACTCAAATGTTTAGAAGAATAACGAGGCATTTTTAAAAAAAATTGCATCAATGTCTATATTTTATAAGTAATGTATTACTATGTAAATGACTATTTATAGCTCTTCTTAAAAACCTAAATATATTTTTTATCATTACTAAATGATATAATTTATTTATTTTTTGGTGAAATTTTTATATTTATATTAATAAAAAATTGGTTCAAAAAGGGCTCCCGGAGAAAAGAACCAGTAAAGAAAAACTCTGTTCGTTACCCGTAATACAAAAAGCAAAAGAATCTGTAAATATTTCAAAGTTTACCTTACAGAGGATCTGTAAGTAAGTTTACCCTAAATCTACCCACCAAGCCAATTAGAGGCTTTATACAATCAGATAAAGTGTACATTATCCCCCCAATTTGTACAAGAGCTATAAGGTTGGATGTATACAAAAATCCAAACCTTATTTACAATAATACATATGAATAGAATGTTGACTAGGTACATGTAACAGAATTGAAGGTGGCCAAAGACTTCCCCAAAATTTCATATGTCTGGAAGATCCATCCCTGAAGCTATACAAAGAAGGATGCAACCAAAATTGTGGACCATGAACAAAACCATGAGCAGTCGAGGATGATACCAAACCAAAAAGAGCAGAAAGAGGAATTATCCATCCAGTTGAGGACCTTCAACACCAGTTGGCAAAAAGAACAATGAACTCCAAATCCTGTCAGCTTCTCTGTCAATAAAGGAATCTGATTCAATAGGAGGGCTTAAATGGTGGGATGAAGATGGCACTGCTACATAACAGTGTGCAGATTGCAATGTTTCATCTGAAGAACTGGCAACCGAACTAGTTTCACATCTATTCAACACAGAGGGAGCCAGACATGGGTTAATGTTTTAATTAACAATTTCATTAGAATGATCTAAAAGACCAAGGATAGCATAGGTTTTAGTGAATGCTTTCCCATGAAACACAGCATCAACTAGATTCCTGTTGACCATAATGTCTAGAGGCATAATGGAGGATGAAGCAATATAGTCCTTTATCACCCACAATATCAACACGTATTTATCTGAAGACAAAAGAAGGTGGCGTGGAAAAATTCCACCCACAACTGTCTCCCCTTGCCATAAATTATACCTCTGCACTGCAAGGATCAACTTATTATTCTGAACAAACTTAGGAAGGAGAATCCAATTTGCTAAATGAAAAAGTAAAGACCATGACTATGAGAGATCAAGGAAAATGAAACAAAAGATAGAGACAATTTGAGAAGGAAAAACAAGTCGTTTAAAGCATGGTGAAAGGATGGCTTCCCCAAGCAAACGATGAATACACCTTCTGCATTTCGGGCAGTGAAGTATAAACATTGAGTCAAGGAATTCATCAGAAATTCTAGTCTCAAACGGAAGCTCCAAATCATCTGGAAGCAGAGACACTCTCAAATTAAGAGGCTTAAATTCATCAGCAAAGCGAGAGCCAGATATATGAGAAGCCATTAGAAGGAAATGAACAAAGAAAGATTTGACAAGAACCATAGAATGGAACAATAAAATCTCCATAAATAGCAGCTGATAATAGGACTCGTGTGAAATGAAACAATCACGACAGATCTCATTGTAAATAAAAATGGGAGTTCGATAGCATAAATTATGTCGTACAGAAATCAAATGAAAAGAAATGAAGGCTTCAAAAAATCAGCATTATATATGAACAAAAAATACTCTCCCACAATCTAAAAATAAATACAATCATGTGAAACATAAAATCACCCTGCAGGACTAAAGATATGAAATGACACAACGTCCTTTATAACTGATGCCATGATCCATAATCAGTGCCAAGTTGATAGCAAGTTAGAATCATGCGAGAAGTTAAACAAACCTACAAATTTTAAAGATATGAATGAAAGCAAAGTCCTTTAAAGAGCTAACATCGTGATCCCATAATGAGTGAAAAGACATAAACCAAATACGAAGGAATGAAGGAAAGGCGATGCGAGAAATGAAAAGTAGAATAAGAGTAATCATAAATAGGACCTCCACCTCTGAAGCTATGAGGATATGCATAATCATAAACACGTGATAACTTCAACCCTCCTGCTGTCAAAATGAAATAGAGGAATAACCATAGGTACGAAAAACTTAATTACAATCAGCCCAATTACCAAGAGAGATGAGCGAACCTGCATGGTTAGACAAATGAGATGGAAAATAAAACCTCCATGCGAATAATCTAAGAGACTGATTCAAGGGTAATGATATTAAAAAGTGAAGGGTGTGAATCCGCAGAGACCATAGAAGATGGGAAATAAACATTGTGACCTTCCACCCCTAAATTAGCTAAATGATCAGCCAGATTATTTCCTTCTCTATAAGTATAAGAAATGCAACATTGGGGGAATGAATCCAAGAGAGAACAAATCTGTAGAAGAACATAGTGAATATGCCAAGACATAGATCGCCTAGAGATACATGAATTAATAATGACAGAGGAGTCACCTTCAATATGAAGATGCTTAATATTTAATTTTTTAGTAGCAACTAATCCATGAAGGAGGGCATAAGCTTCAGCTAAGTTATTAGTCCCAGGAGGGATAGGAGAGGTCTCAAAATAAAGTGGAGAACCTAGATAATTTCGGATCACAAAACTAATACCAGAGATACCAGGATTACCCCTAGAAGATCCATCAAAGTTAAGCTTATGAAAACCTGGTTGAGGGGGTATCCATTAAACTTGTGATCTTATTACTGATCTATCTTGAGGGCAAAGTGGGAAAGGAAGAGAGGGAAACACCAATCCCACCCAATTCTTAGATACAAGAGAGTCCCATGGTGAGAAAATTACAAATTTTACTTTTTTACTATTTATATTTAAATTTAATCTCCTAAATCATATATACTGATTAGTTATATTATTTTAAAATTAAAATCACTTTAAAATAGTTCCATCCATAGTTACTTACATATATATAAATCTGGAAAAGTGAAAAAGTAAATTTTACTTTTTCACTATTTATGTTTTAATTTAATCTCCTAAACCATATATACTAACATGGATTTAATAATTTTTGAATGTGTAGGAAATATTTCAAACTATGGATCTAGCAGAAAATGAATTTGAAATTGTTGATGCAAGTCCAGACACCTTTGTCAACTCTACTAATTTTTTTGAAACACCTATGGACAAGTGCGCAAGATCTGTTTTAGAGATTTGCACTAAAATTCTACAAGATATTGAAAACCTTGTCTTATCCATTGATTATGTTGAAGAGCTTGACATACTACAAATGAAAGATGTTGCACACAAGGTTAAGGAGACATATACAAAAGTGGATGATTTTCCAAGTTTTATGGAAGAAGTATATCGTGATCATTTGGAAAATAAAAGTGTTAGCTTCTAGTGACTGATCAGGAAAGTACTGTACACTTTTCCTCCTGACCTCGTCGGGGTTCGAGGTCAGGCCTCGAGCGGGGGTTTGGGGGCACAGGCCCCGAGGCAAAAAATTTTGAGGCTGACATATTTTTGGCTATTTTTGGGCCGACATATTGTAACTCATTATAATGCTAAAGCGAAAAAATATTGTATAATATGGCTTAGGGTTAGGGATTTTCATAATGTATGATTTTAGTACTTGCAGCATAATTGAGCTATAAGGGATTACGGATTGTAATCAGGTTGTAATCACTAGATAATAATAATATTGGACTCGTTGTTGGTGGACGTAGCCCAGGGATTGGGTGAACCATGTTAAATCTTTGTGTATTGTGTTCACTTCTGTGTGGTTTATTGTTTTTTGATATTGGTTATATTTGCATGTAATTGTTATTTCTGTCTTGTTAATCCTAACAAGTGGTATCAGAGCGAGGTTTTTCAGTTATCCTCTATAGGAAGATCTCACGGTTTAGTGGGAGTCTCACGGTTGAGTGGGAGCAATGGCAGATGAGGGTAGGCTGAAGGTTGACAAGTTTAATGGGCAGAACTTTCAGTTATGGAAAATGCAAATGGAGGACTATCTCTATCAAAAGGATCTATGGCGGTCGTTGGAAGGAAAAGCCAATAAACCGGCAAGCATTTCTTATGAGGACTGGACAATTCTTGATAGAAAGGCTCTTGGTAGTATTTGATTATGCCTGGCACAATCGGTGGCATTCAATATTACACAAGCAACGATGACTGAAGATTTGATGAAAACCCTAGCGAAGTTGAATGAAAAGCCCTCCGCTTCAAATAAGGTATTTCTCATGAAGCATTTGTTTAATATGAAAATGGTGGAAGTTGGGTCATTTGTTGATCATTTAAATGAGTTTAATACAGTGATGCAAGGGCATCCAAGGTTAAGGTAGGACATTATGTGTCCTCGGTGAAACTGCATAGAGTGTTTGTATTTTGGCCGGTTTTACTCGGTTGCAGCCTTCACCGACGGTCTCGATCATTGAAGGAAGCTCGGTCACTGAAGGAACTCGGTAGTCTCTGGCACTCGATAAAATTGTTGCTTGGTCATGTCTGCGGTGCTCGGTCGACACTGGTGCTCGACGATGCCTAGCGTGCTTGGTAATTTTACTGTTGCTCGGTAGTTCTGACTTACCGACTAGAGTTTTGTGTGATTTGTTGAGCCGACTTGGTGAATTAATTGTTGGTAGCCATTGTCTTGGGCCGACATGCAGGATTAAATGTTTGTATACATTTGTAAGCTGACTTGTATGGCATTTAATTATTTGTTTTGGGAAGTTAAGGGTTTCATCCATCCAACTTGTGGCTGATGATTAGTATTTAAGGAGGGCTTGGGTAGATGTTTAAGCATAGAATTTTGGGAAGGGGACATCAGAGTAGATCTGGAAGTCAGATGTGAAGCTTGAGAGTGAAGTTGTGGAAAATTTCTTGATGTTCTTGTAGATCAGACTGTAATCTGATAATCATCTGTAGCAGAGCTAGGGGTTTGCATACTTGGGAACAAGGAGATTTCTTGGAGGCTTGCGAGCTCAAGTTTAGATCTACTTAGGGTTTCCATCAGCTTCTGATTGTCTTCAGAGCTAGACTAGCTTAGATTGTATTGGATCTGGTTGTGGATCTTGCAGAATTGTTTCATTTTGTAATTGGCCCTAACCTGGAAGGCCTTACAGTCAGGCATGTTAATGCAAATTACTTGAAACATTTATGGTGTTGTTTGTTGTATTGATTATTCCACTGTGTAATTATGTTGGTTGCAAGGCTTGGACTGTCCTTCATTGGATCCACCATCCTTGACTGCATTAGGTGGTATCAGAGTGAAGTTTTGATCTTGTTGAAGCAGAAGCTTGATCTAGAAAGGTTGATCTTGCGAAGTTGATCTTATTAGAGTAGAGATTGTGCATAATCTAAATTGTAGATCTGAAGCATTGGACTTGTGAAATTCTGCCCTAGTTGTTTACAAGATTATAGGTTGAGATCTGACTTGTTGCAACTTGGAGATTGTCACAAGGTGGTCGGTGAGGGTTTTTTGCAGAGGGTTTATCTTTTCTTTAAGGATGCCACCGAGGATATTGGACCCTAGAGTTATTTCTTATCTTTGTGATACTATTGAATCCTGGATCACAAAGAAGGTAAAATCAGATTTCAAATCTGAGATGGAATTGATGAAGAATGATATGGTCACCGAGATCATGAGAACTGTTGCTGGTATACCTCAGAATGTTGGTACTGAGGATGGCTATGAAGAAGCTGCTAAAGAATTTGAAACTGTTGGATCTAGTGGTGATGACCAGAGGAACATATCTAGTGAAGACAAAACTGCTTAGTTGCCTAGACCTACTGCTCGGTTTAGTAATTATTGAATGGAAGTTTCTACTTTCTCTGGTACTTTGAAGCCCGATAATTTGATTGATTGGATTGGTGAACTTGAAGATTTCTTTGAGCTAGAAGAAATTGAAGATCCTCTTCGGGTGAGATTAGCACAGACAAAGTTGAAAGGACATGCTATTCTTTGGTGGAAGGAACTACAGAGAGACCGAGAAGATGAAGGTGAAACAAAGATCAATCGGTGGAGATTGATGGTAACTAAGTTGAAAGCTAAGTTCATATTGGCTGACTATGAGCTTGACTTGTTTAAGAAGTTGCAGAATCTGAAACAGAAGGATATGTTTGTTGAAGATTATACCGAGGAGTTCTACAAACTTACTATTCATTCTGGACACCGAGAGCTTGGTAAGGAAAAGGTAGCTCATTATGTGAATGGTCTGAGATTCAATATTCAGGATGATCTTGGTATGTTGAAGATTGATTATGTTTAAGATGCTTATCAGTATGCTTTGAAGGAAGAAGATAAGTTGAAAAGGAAACAACCTAGTAACTCCCGAGGGAAGGAAAAGATTGATCACTCGATGAAGGATAAACCAACTGATGCAGAAGATGAACAAAAACTTGTGGAACTGAAGAAGACGGGTAGAGTTATCTTTAAGGGTACTTGCTATAACTGTGGGGAAGAAGGACACCGTTCTTTTGAATGCACACAGAAGAAGGTTGACCGATGAACTGTTGTGATGAATGAGAACATTCAAAATGAACATGAATCAGAGAACTTGTTGTTTCGGCAAACATTTCTCAGTACAAAGGATGAACCTTGTCAAAGGAGTAACTTGTTTAGGACCCGATGCAAGACTGAAGGTAAACTATGTGATGTTATTGTTGATAGTGGTAGTACTGATAACCTTGTTGTTGAGGACCTGGTTCGGAAACTTAGTTTGAATAGAATGAAGCATCCTTGTCCTTATAGGATTGGCTAGTTACAAGATGTTCATGCTTTGGAAGTTAGAGAACAATGCTTCATTGATGTTCAGATTGGCCAGTACAATGATCTTGTGCTTTGTGACATTGTGAAGATGAATAGTTGTGATATATTTCTCGGTAGACCTTGTCAGTATGATTGTAGAGCTATTTATGACTATGTAAGAAATGTGTTTACTGTTGAGAAGAATGACAGGAAGTTTTCACTGATGCCTTTGATGGATACAACACTTGGTAGGAAAAGCCTGAGTATTGGTAGCCGAGTCGAGATTGTGGATCCTGAGAAAATGAATGATCAGTATGAAGAACCGACCTGTACATTGTCAAGAAAAGACTTGAAGAGACAGAGGAAACTAAAGTGGAAGACTTTGCAAGCAAAAAAGGTGGAGGACTTGTATGTGAAGAACCAATTCAGAATTTATGTGCTGAATCCTGAAAGATGTTCCTCTCACATATGAACATCTTTTGGAACCTAGGGTGTCTGATGCAAGGGCATCCAAGGTTAAGGTAGGGCATTCTGTGTCCTCAATGAAACTGCATGGAGTGTTTGTATTTTGGCCGATTTTACTCGGTTGCAGCCTTGACCGATAGTCTCGATCATTGAAGGAAGCTCGGTCACTGAAGGAACTCGGTAGTCTTTGGCACTCGATGAAATTTTTGCTCGGTCATGCCTGCGGTGCTCGGTCGACACTGGTGTTCGGCAATGCCTAGCGTGCTCGGTAATTATACTGTCGCTCAGTAGTTTTGACTTACCGACTAGAGTTCTATGTGATTTGTTGAGCCAAATTGGTGAATTAATTATTGGTAGCCATTGTCTTGGGCCGACATGTAGGATTAAATGTTTGTATACATTTGTAAGTCAACTTGTATGGAATTTAATTATTTGTTTTGGGAAGTTATGAGTTTCATCCAACTGACTTGTGGCTGATGATTAGTATTTAAGAAGGGCTTGGGTAGATGTTTAAGCAGAGAATTTTGGGAAGGGGACATCAAAGCAGATCTGGAAGTCAGATGTGAAGCTTGAGAGCGAAGTTGTGAAAAAGTTCTTGATGTTCTTGCAGATCATATTGTAATCTGATAATCATTTGTAGTAGAGCTAGGGGTTTGCATACTTGGGAAAAGGGAGATTGCTTGGAGGCTTGCAAGCTCAAGTTTAGATCTCCCTTAGGGTTTCCATCAGCTTCTGATTGTCTTCAGAGCTGGACTAGCTGAGATTGTATTGGATCTAGTTGTGGATCTTGCAGAATTGTTTCATTTTGTAATTGGCCCTAACCCGGAAGGCCTTACAGTCGGGCATGTTAATGCAAATTACTTGAAACATTTATGGTGTTGTTTGTTGTATTGAGTATTCTGCGGTGTAATTCTGTTGGATGCAAGGCTTGGACTGTCCTTCATTGGATCCACCATCCTTGACTGCATTAAACGGTTACCGGTCAATTAACTTCTGTCAATATTATTTTTGATGAAGTCAGGGGTCTCTTGATTTTGTGTTCTTTGCCTGAAAGCTGGAATGGCTTGGTAATGGTTGTTAGTAATATTATTTCTGGTTCTAATACATAAAAATATGATGATGTTATTGGTGTTATTCTGAGTGAAAAAATTCATAGGAAAAGCTCAGGTGGATCCACATCAGGTAGTGTCTTAAACGGACAAAGGAGTAGAACCAATGAGAGAGGAAATAACTCTGGAAATCATGGGAAATCAAGAGGAAAATCAAAGGGAAAGAGGTCTAAATCCAAAGGGCAAAATGATTGCTGGTACTATGGAAAACCAAGTCATAAGAAGAAATATTGCTAGTCTCAGAAGAATGGAAGAGACAAACAAGAAGGTAACAAGGAGGTAAATGTGGTAAGTAATAAATCTGAAGAGGATTCTTTGATTCTCTCTTTAGAAAGTGTTGATGATTCATGGGTTTTAGATTATGGGGCTTCATTTCATCCTACACCCCATAGAGGTTACTTTCTTGATTATGTCTAAGGAGATTTTGGGCTAGTTTATTTGGGAGATAATGAACCTTGTCAGATAGTTGGAAAGGAAAAAATTAAGATTAAGTTGCAAAATGGGACTCATTGGCTACTACAAGAGGTAAGACATGTTCCAAGACTGAGTAAGAATTTAATTTTAGCAGGGCAACTGGGTGATGAGGGTTGCACAGTTACTTTTAATGATAGAAATTGGAAGGTTTCAAAAGGTTCCTTAGTAGTAGAAAAAGGTGTGAAAGTAGGTGTTGGCATTAAGCAGAATTGCCACTAGTGACAACACTTATTTGCATTCTGGATACAAACCGAGCAGATAGTGCAAACCGAGAAGATAGTGCAAACCAAGCAGATAGTGCAAACCGAGCAAGCAGATAGTGCAAACCGAGCAGACAGTGCAAACCGAGCAGACAGTGCAAACTGAGCAAGTTAGTACAAACCGAACAGGACAGTGTAAACCGAGTAACATCATGTCTACCGAGTCACCAATATTTACCGAGTTCAAAACCTACCAAGTGATCAGTATGAACCGTGCCTTCACTTCTACCGAGTGCATGACGATGCCGAGTAATGCAGTGGACGCCGAGTATCAGAAAGTCACCGAGTCAGTCTGCAGGAACCGTGTAACCATACTTGGGCCGACTTAGTAGCACTTATGTTTATTTGTCAAGCCGACTTTGTAATTGTAATTGTAATTAATTGTTTAAGACTTGTATATAAACAATGTTGTAAAAATGTCAAGAAATAATGTAAGTAAGAAATATATGTGAAAGAAAAAGAAAGGCAGAGATAAGCGAATTACAGAAGGCTTCAGAAGTATAAGGTACAGCAAAGACAAATTCATCACAGAAGGTGATCAGTACATCAGCGAATCTCAATCAGCAATCCAGTTGCAAAGCCAGAGATCTACTGTTTCATCCTAACAGGTGAATCAGTACTAAATCCTTTAACCGGGTAGACTTAACAGTCTTTTGTAAAATCTCTTTACCGAGTGCATACTTCATTGTATGTTTTGCAAATCCTTTAACAGGGTGGATTTAGCAATCCCTATTACTCCTAACAGGGCAGATCATCAGAAGTGATCAAATTGTAAGCCTTAACCGGCCAACTTTATTCTGCAGTATTAAAGCTTTGTGGGTTTCATCCCCACCCCAGTTTTACTTTCTTTTGGAAGGTTTCTGGGTAACCAAATCTATGTGTCATTATTGTGAATGCTTTTAAGTTTCATGCTTTCTATATGCAAAAGGTTAAAGTAAATCACATGTTAATACATCTGTAATTGAAAGAAAATTTGGAGTTACTGATTCACCCCTCCCCTCTCAGTAACTCGGTTAATTCCTGAATATTTCCAACAATTGGTATCAGAGCTGCATTGGTTCTCAAGATAAAGCTTAACTAGCTTGAGCAAAGATCCAGGACAATGGAGGTATTCAAACTGAACAAGGTGATTGAAAATGAAAAGCTAGATCTGGAAATGGCCATAGCTAAACTCAAAGAAGCAAAAGAAAATCTTTTCCAATCCCTAAGAAGAAGGAAGGAACTTGCAAATCAGATGAATGATCAGAATTACATTCAAGAAAAGATTGAAGATCTTCTTCCCTCAAATAACTCAGATGAAGCAAACAATGTTGTCAAAGAACTCCTAGAAAAGAATGGGTCTCTGCAAGAAGAAGTGAGAAAATTGAAAAGAGAACAAGAGCTACACTCTACAAGATTCTATGAGATCTTGGAGCAAAGAAACAAGTTGAAAGATGAATTAGATGGAAGAAACATTGAAGTCCAAAATAAAACCCTTCAGCTAGAAAACCTAATTGATCAAATCTCTCATACAAATGAAGAAATTCTGAATCTAAGATCAGAAATAGAAAGCACAAGAGAAGAACTAAGATCTGAAAAAGAAATCAATCTAAGATTGGTGGATGACCTAAACGCTGAAAAACAAATCAATGAAGGAATGCTAAAAAGTCAAGAAGACTTGAATCAGTTGTATGAGCGAAATCTTCATAGGCAAAAAGGAAAAGCAGGACTTGGATACAAAGGAGAAGGTGAATCTTCTAAGCAAGGTACTCAAAGAAATCAAAAACCTACTTGTAATCATTGTGGTAAAATAGGACATACTTCAAATAAATGCTAGAATAATGAAAAAGCAGAATTCAATAGAAAATGTTATAGCTGCAATCAACCTGGTCACAAAGCAAATGAATGCAGGGAAAAACCTAGATTCAGAGGTAATTGTCACAAGTGTAACAAACAGGGTCACAAGGCATCCGAGTGCAGATCCAAGACATTTAATCCAGCAAAACAAATTATGAAAGCAATGTTTGGATGGGACTACAACACCTGGTGTAGATGTCATTACTGTGGAGAATATGGACACATTGGCATGAATTGCATAAAACATCATCTAAGGAAAAGAGATACTACCGTAAGATGCTTCAAATGCACTAAACTCGGTCACATAGCCAGAAACTGCATGAATGCTAGTGAAGTTGAAGATGGAAAGAAGAATGAAGCAACTAAGGTCAGGAAACAGGTGAGACAAAAATGGATTCCTAAAGCTACCGAGCAATCCAGTCCAAGTAATGGAATGGATGGCTCTACCGACTCAAACTAAATTTCCAAGGAAGCACTGGAACTGCATTCTCATAGACCAATCCCAAGCAGTTCCAGAACCGAAATTAAAAGAAAGATCTAAATCAGCATGCAAGATGCAGGAAGGTCGGTATCAGTCTTCACTGAGCAAGGTCGGTATCAGTCTTCACCGAGCAAGGTCGGTATCAGTCTTCACCGAGCAAGGTCGGTATCAATCTTCACCGAGCGAGGTTGGAGCAATATGAATTCTCGAGTTCACTGAGTTGCGAAGTCTTTACCGAGCAATTAATTCTTAGTGGGTGACAGTCTGTCAGAATTCATACCCTAATTTTGAGCATTAATGATAGAGTTGTAAACAAAAGGAAAGTAATCGAACTCATTCTTCACCGTGAATCTTTAGCACTTTGAGAGCGAAAATTTCAAGAGCAACCTAGCGATTCAATACTTTTGCGAAAGGAATTTTCTGTGAGCTACCATGGCATCATCCAGCACTTCAGCGAAGAAAGGATCTGATATGTTAGTCCAAGGGGAATGGAAAGCACCAGATTTTAAGATCGTGCCCGCAATTGCAGCAGCCCTAGATCCGAACGGAGCTCAATCTCAGATTCCTCCTAAGGTACTACTTATTAACGATATCCGCAATCATTTTAACTGTTCAATTCATGAAATGGGGAACCTAGAACTAGATATTGTGCGTGAAGAACTATGTGTGGATGGTATTCTAAAACCTGAGCACAAACATCTGGAAGATAAAGGTTTAGTTCACATTGCACATCTACCTCGAAACTTTTGAGATAAATGGGTTAGATATATTCTCAGCCGTGTACATGATGGAAAGATTTGGCTTGAGCAACCTATAGAAATCACAAAGAAGATGATTCAACAAATCACCGATCTTCCCATGTTGAACAAAGCTAAAACTACCAAAACCCTAGGTCGGACGGAACTAGAGAAGAAAACCCTAGCCGAGTGGGATGGTAGAGGCATGAAAGTTAGCAGCATTACCGACGCTGAACTGAAGTTTGGTACACACATTATTGCCCATAAGATTTACAGTTCTAGTCGACAGAATAGTGTCTCCTGTGAAGCTATTGACCTAGCATACAAAGTGGTCAAGAATAACTTGACATTTGACCTAGCAGACTTATTGTTAAAGCAGTTTAACAAAAACATGGAAAGCATCAAAACTTCCAAAAACAATCCATGTAAGTTTGGATCCTTACTGGTCTGTTTATTCTTCTATGTTCAGAAATTCTTCCCTTCTAAAGGAAAAGTTGTATGGAGAAAAGATGTGCCAGTCCTCTATGAAATAAATGAATACATCTCAGAAATGGGTGAAAACTTTGAAAGCATCATGGATAATTATTTTGAGTCTTTCAAAGAGAAAATGAATGACAGATTCCGGATTCCACAGAAGTTGGTGGAAGATTACAAAGATGACATTTGTTTTATGGTGGATTGTGATAATGTAAAACCGAGGATAAATATGTAAAACCGAGGACTGTATATGTAAAACCTCTTCCTTATGAGGTAAATATTGATGAAACCAAGAATATCATTGAAGCTCTTCTTAATCAGCCTGTCAATCCCAAAGCTCCATATTTTGGAACATATGATGAAGCTAAGGTGAGAATTGAACTAAGCATAAAGCTTCCACAGGCGGTAAACAAAGGAAAGAAGAGGATAGCCAAAATGCAAATGATAATCGAGGACAAAGAAGAAAAAGATGAAGAAGAAGAGGAAAAGGATGAGAAAACAGAGGAACCAGAACTTGCAAAGAAGAAAGGAAAAGTTTTCATCACTAAGGCACCTAAGCCTCCTACTGCTGTATTTACAAGAAGAAATACAAGAGGCAAGGCAGACAAGGCAGACAAGGCAGATAAAGACATAGTATTCAAAAGGCCTCCTCTAAACCTTCAAGAAAAACTCAAACTCTTTAGAGACGGATCAGGATCTGGAGTAAGTAACATAAAATCCTTAAGATATGAAACCAGATCGGAAGCAGAACAGAAAGAAATAGAAGATGTTGTTATTGAAAAGATGGGACAGTGGAAATACTCTCCTGAAGAAATTGCCCCACAGGTTCCAGCAGTTCTATTGAATCCAATAAAAATGAGATGGAGCAATGCAAAGCAAACTGTGATAGATATATTTGATCAAAACCTGAGACAGTTGATGCCGAGCTTGAATAATGATGAAGTAAAGAAGGCATTAAAAGAAAATGAAAATAAGATGACATTGAAGTTCAATACTTGTTTGATTTTGATCAACAATATTGAATCGGTTGTGAAGGCTGCAAATGCTACATGGAAGAACATATACCACCTTCACCAACCGAGTATTGAAACAGTAATAATAAAAGATATTGAAGATGACAGTGATGAGCAAGAAGAAGACACTGAGGTAGATGATACTGTGAGGATAGCAGCAGAAGTCATTGCATCCCTTCCTACCTCTCCAGTAAAAGTTTCTACATCTAGCCCGGAGACACCTTCAAGCATGGTTGTGACAACTTCCACATTTGTCCAATCATCCATAGCAACAACAGAAGCAGCTACCATTTCTTCTACCGAGCTGCAGTCTCCTGCACCATCAAGTTTTCCAGCAGTAAGTTTTCCAATTTTTGAATCTTCAAGTGTAAATATTTTAAGCTCTCCAGTAGAAAGTATGCCAGTATCTATAGTCAGCCCTACTTTATCTACTGTCACTACTACAAAAGCATTAAGCTCAGATAAGCCTAAGGCTCTACCGAGTATAAAATTTTTGGGTAAGAATGTAGTAGAGGATATAGACCTAGATGAAGAGATAGAGATTCCTACATTAGATTTTGCAAATCTATCAGCGGACCAGATGCAAAATATAGGTGAGATCCTCCAAAGGAAAGCAAAACAAAAGAAACTTAAAGAGGAGAGAGACAAGGAGTATCAAATCATCAAGGATGCTAAGGACATTTTGTCTGATGCATTAGGCATTAAAGTAGACTCCTCCCAACATGTTTTGTTACAATTAGCAGAAGCAGTTGAGAAATACAATGAGGATTCATCCGGGACAGAAAAGTTAGTTGAAAGAGCCGAGAAGGGATTCAACAATAAAGTGCTTGAGCACATTGCTCAGCACATAGCTATTAACCAAGTGGAATTGTCTTCAGTTTTGTCTAACACTGAATCTATCTATTCGAATGCTACCTCTCTTTTGGCCAGACTGTGCAACATTGCCGAGTTCACAAAGGATGTCAAGGATAAAATGGATGAGGATATGAAGATTAGCATACAGAAGCTGCAACTTGAACCAAGTTCAAGCTCTGCTCATCACATGAAAATCTCACACCTATCTAATATGCAGTCTGATCTACTGAAAGAAGACACAAGGATCCGGTCCACACTGCTAGACATCCAACACATGATCCTTCCCATCATGAATACAATGTATAAGCACATTGAACATTCCAAAACATTGATTCATGACAATCAGTTCTCTATAGCAGATCACATGATTGAACTCTCTGCAGAAGTCCAAATTGCTATACAGACATGTAAGATTCTGCAAGAAAGTTGGGACAGAACCCTGGCACTAATAATGAAGGTACATTCTGATTTTCTATCAAATTTTGGATTCTCTCTGTAAATAACTTATATATGCACCTTTGGCATTATCGTCAAAAAGGGGGAGATATGTATAGAAGGAGAGATATGTATAGAAGAAGATTTGTATAAGAAACAGTTAGCACATTGAAAGGGGGAGACAATGTATAAAGCCCTATAACAAAGACAAATTTTGAAAAATCAAAATAAAACTCAGCATGATTCATGTATATAAGTTTTGGCCAATAAGTGTTTTTGTCACTAATGCCAAAGGGGGATATTGTTGGCATTAAGCAGAATTGCCACTAGTGACAACACTTATTTGCATTCTCAGTGCAAACCGAGCAGACAGTGCAAACCGAGTAGACAGTGCAAACCAAGCAGACAGTGCAAACCGAGCAAGTTAGTACAAATCGAACAGGATAGTGTAAACCGAGTAACATCATGTCTACCGAGTCACCAGTATTTACCGAGTTCAAAACCTACCGAGTGATCAGTATGAACCGTGCCTTCACTTCTACCGAGTGCATGACGATGCCGAGTAATGCAGTGGACGCCGAGTATCAGAAAGTCACCGAGTCAGTCTGCAGGAACCGTGTAACCATACTTGGGCCGACTTAGTAGCACTTATGTTTATTTGTCAAGCCGACTTTGTAATTGTAATTGTAATTAATTGTTTAAGACTTGTATATAAACAATGTTGTAAAAATGTCAAGAAACATGTAAGTAAGAAATATATGTGAAAGAAAAAGAAAGGCAGAGATAAGCGAATTACAGAAGGCTTCAGAAGTATAAGGTACAGCAAAGACAAATTCATCACAGAAGGTGATCAGTACATCAGCGAATCTCAATCAGCAATCCAGTTGCAAAGCCAGAGATCTACTGTTTCATCCTAACAGGTGAATCAGTACTAAATCTTTTAACCGGGTAGACTTAACAGTCTTTTGTAAAATCTCTTTACCGAGTGCATACTTCATTGTATGTTTTGTAAATCCTTTAACAGGGTGGATTTAGCAATCCCTATTGCTCCTAACAGGGCAGATCATCAGAAGTGATCAAATTGTAAGCCTTAACCGGCCAACTTTATTCTGTAGTATTAAAGCTTTGTGGGTTTCATCCCCACCCCAGTTTTACTTTCTTTTGGAAGGTTTCTGGGTAACCAAATCTATGTGTCATTATTGTGAATGCTTTTAAGTTTCATGCTTTCTATATGCAAAAGGTTAAAGTAAATCACATGTTAATACATCTGTAATTGAAAGAAAATTTGGAGTTACTGATTCACCCCTCCCCTCTTAGTAACTCGGTTAATTCTTGAATATTTCCAACAGTAGGCACCTTATATCTTTGTACAGGTCATACTGTTCCTTCTACTTTAATTATTTCAAAAGATAATGAATGTTCAGGAATAGTGGTTGTAGTTGAGCAGGAAGAACATCAAACCGTTGCTGTAGATTCTGACACAACACTGTGGCACAATAGACTCGGGCACATGAGTGAAAAAGGTATGAAATTACTTCATTCAAAAAAAATTTTACTTGGTCTGAAATGTGTCAATGTGGATTTCTGTGAGAGTTGTGTGTATGGAAAAAAAAAAGAGTTAGTTTTGTGAAGAGTGAGAAGGAAAACAAAAATGAGAGATTAGAGCTTGTGCATACAGATGTATCGGGACCAACTCAGGTATCTTCCCTTGGTGTCTCTCTATATTATGTTACATTTATAGATGATGCAACAAGAAAAGTATGGATTTATTTCCTTAGACAGAAATCTAATGTATTTCAAACTTTTAAGAAATGGAAATGCTTGGTTGAGAATGAGACTGGTAAAAGGTTAAAATGTCTCAGATCTGATAATGGTGGTGGGTATTGCAGCATAGAATTTGAAGATTATTGTTCCTATAATGGTATTCATAGGCAGAAAATTGTACCAAGGACTCCACAAAAAAATGGAGTGGTTGAACGCATTAACAGGACAATAATGGAGTGTGCAAGGAGTATGAAGTTGCATGCTAGGCTGCCCAAAAACATGTGGGTAGAGGTTGTGAACACTGCTAATTATTTAATCAATAGAGACCCCTCTACTCCTCTAAACTATGGTATTCCAAAGGAAGCATGGAGTGGTAAGAAGGTGAGTTATTATTTTCCCAAAACTTTTGGTTGTGAAGCTTTTGCACATATAGATTCTAAAAATAGAACCAAGATGGAAGCTAAGTCAAAGAAATGTGTATTTGTTGGATATGGCATTGATGAATTTGGTTATAGGCTTTGGGATTTTAAAAATCATAAAATTGTAAGAAGTAGTGATGTCATATTCAATGAGAAAGTATTGTACAAATATCTGTTGCAGCAGCATGAGAAGAAATAAAATGACTATGCAGTACTGGATGATACTCCAAAAGATGATGTTCTAGTAGTTCCTTATGCTCCACAACAACAACAACAACAAATACCACACACCCCAGTGAATGTTAGACAGTCAACAAGGCTAAGTAAACCTCCAGAAAGATTTTCTCCATCTTTGTATTCTATTTTGTTAACAAATGTTGGTGAACCTAAATGTTATAATGAAGTTGTGCAGGTGGATACAAAGATTCAGTGGGAGTTTGCAATGACAGAGGAAATGGACTCCTTGCTGAAAAATCACACTTGGGATTTATGCAAGTTACCTGCAAGTAAAAGGGCTTTACAAAATAAATGGGTTTACAGGCTGAAAGAAGAGGATGGAGGTAAGAAAATATTTAAAGCCAAGTTAGTTGTAAAAGGATTTGCACAGAAAAAGGGTATTGATTTTGATGAGATATTTTCTCCAGTTGTTAAAATGACTTCTATCCATACTGTTTTAAGTATTGTGGCTACTCAAGATTTGCATTTAGAGCAACTTGATGTTAAAATAGCTTTTCTTCATGGTGATTTCGATGAAGAAATATATATGGTCCAGCCACAAGGATTTGAGGTCAAGGGTAAGGAGAATTTGGTGTGCAGATTGTAGAAAAGTTTATATGGCTTGAAGCAAGCACCTCGGCAATGGTATATTAAATTTGACACTTTTATGAATGAGCATGGATACAGTCGGTGTCATTCTAACCATTGTGTTTATTTTAAGAGGTTGGATGATGACAGCTACATTATTTTATGTTTATATGTTGATGATATGCTTGTAGTTGGGTTTAACATAGATCACATTAAGGGGTTGAAAGAATAGTTAGCACATTCATTTTCTATGAAGGATTTGGGGGCAGCAAAATAAATCCTTGGTATGAAAATTTGTAGGGATAGGAAAAATAGGAAGTTGTCTCTATCTCAAGCTGATTATATTGAGAAGGTGTTGCAACGTTTCTCTATGGAGAATGCCAAAACTGTCAGCACACCTTTTCTTGGTCATTTAAAATTGACTAAAGAGATGTGTCCTAAGACATCAGAAGAAGAGGCAAAAATGTCTAAGGTACCTTATGCTTTAGTTGTAGGGAGCTTAATGTATGCTATGGTATGTACTAGGCCAGATATTGCACACATAGTGGGAGTCGTTAGCCGATATATGAGTACCCCTGGTATTGAGCATTGGAATGCAATCAAATGGATTCTCAGATATTTGAGAGGTATATCCAGTAAGTGTTTACACTTTGGGTGTTCTACTACTACTGTACAAGGCTATATTGACTCAGATTTGGCAAGAGATATAGATAGCAAGCGGAGTACTACAGGTTATGTATTTACTGTTGGTGGGACAGGAGTGAGTTGGATTTCTCGACTACAAAAGGTGGTTGCTTTATCCACTACAAAGGCAGAGTATGTTGTTGCTACAGAGGCAGCCAAGGAGATGATATGGCTTCAATTCTTCATGGAAGAATTGGGACATCCACAGACGGATAATTTTTTGCGTACATATAGCCAAAGTGTCATTCATCTTGCGAAGAATTCTGCTTTGTACTCAAAGACAAAACACATACAGTTGTGGTACCATTTCATTCGGTCAGTTTTGGATGATGGGAAGTTAAAGCTGAAAAAGATTCATACAAATGATAATCCAATAGATATGTTTACAAAGGTAGTAACAAGGGAGAAGTTGAACTCATGTTCAACTTCAGTTGGTCTTCTAGACTTAACAGAATAAAGGAACAGCTAAGTCCAAGGTGGTTCGATCCAATGGGAGCCTCATATGGTAGCAGTATTGCTATAGGATCAGTCTCCAAGTGGGAGGTTTTTTAGTGTGGATACTGATCAGTCACCAAGTGGAAGATTGTTAGCTTGTGGTGACTGATCAAGAAAGTACTATCCAGGAAAGTACTGTATACTTTTCCTCCCGACCTCCCCGGGGTTTGGGGGCGTAGCCCCCGAGATGAATTATTTTGAGGTCGACATATTGTAACTCATTATAACCCTAAAGCAGCAAAATATTGTATAATATGGCTTAGGGTTAGGGATTTTCATAATGTATGATTTTAGTACTTGCAGGGGAATTGAGATGTAAGGGATTACGGATTGTAATTAGGTTGTAATCACTGGATAATAATAATATTGGACTCATTGTTGGTGGATGTAGCCTAGGGATTGGGTGAACCACGTTAAATCTTTGTGTATTATGTTATCTTCTGTGTGGTTTATTATTTTCTGATATTAGTTATATTTGCATGTAATTGTTATTTTTGTCTTGTTAATCCTAACAAAAAGTCGTAATACCATTCTAATCGTTGCAAAATATGTAGTGCATTTACACCATTACAACGAAGTGTTCTTCATGTAGTTTTGATGTTGTCATTTTGAAACTTTTAAATAAGTGTTATATGAACCGTTTATAAACTTTTAAATTTTGATGTAGATTATGTGGTTTGCTCTTCAATGCTTTGATATTGTTTATGATTTATATTGTAATAGTTTCATACCTTTTTCCAACATATTTGAATCAAAGTCATACATATTGTTAATTTAAAGTATCATATATGTGGTTTTACTTTATGTGGCTTCAACTCTAATCTTTTGTTATGGTTTATGTTGAAATTTGAAATTTTTGTTGATGTTAGTAAAACTGGTTTTTGGTAGATTATGTTCTCAAATAAATTCAACAATTCTAGATTTAGTATATTTGAACTATAATAGATTTTTTATTTTTGTTTGAATAATAAAAAATCTTTTCAAAATATGTTCTAAAATATTAAAGCAAATATCATATGATAACTCTTAATAAATGGAAATGTTTGGAAAATGTTTCAAATTATAAGCAAAAGCTTTTCAATTTAAGTGGCATTGTATACTCTTAATAGGTCACAAATCATGGATATAAATATTATTGAATTATGAAATAAAAAATTGAAGCCTTGAGACCTTTCCTCACTTATTGCATGTCTTCCATGTGCTCGAGTTGCTACTAGCTTATCTATATTTATTTTTCATAATATATATATTATATACACGGATATATTCTTCTCAAGGCACCTATCTTCAATCATAATCACACTAAAGTGTAATAGACTTCTAAACAGCGTATTTAATATATTATGAAAAATAAATATAGATAAGCTAGTCCATTGCAATAGAAACAAGTGCCACGTAGTGGCTAGTACTTGCCTTTAATTTTATAATTAATTATTAAGATTTTATAATAGTTATAGTTATATAATAATATATTAATATATATAATATTGCATATAAAAAATTTATTAGTTTTTTTCAAAACTTTATATAATAGTCATAATTGTAAAAATGAAAAATATAATTATTAAATATAGATTTATAAAATTTTATAATGTATAATAAAAAAAATATGTGAAATAATTTATATTAAAATAAATATTTATTAATAATAATTCTATTTTTAACATAAAAAATTGATATCAGTGGGTAGGGCATTTAACGATATAATATATCTAAGTTATTAAAAATAAAAATAAAGAAACTATTCAAAATAATAAAAATAATAGTTATTGTCATGGCATGAACTTAACAAGTGGGTGATCAAACCCCACCCTCTTGTTTATTGTTATATGAGTACATAGTTTATTTAATTAGAGGAGGAAGGTATGTACTTAACACGTCCTAAGAAGTCACAAGTTCTATCAATGGCCTTATTTGCAAGAATATCAACAATAAAATTAATTTCTCTATAACAATGAGAAATTGCATAAGAATGAATTTCTTATTAGTAAGAGAATGTAGTATAAACATAGAATCTCCCTCAATAATTATATCCCTCAAACTAAGAGCATTAAGTTCAGCCCTATTATTTGTGTCTTCATCAATCTTCTTACACATTGGTATGAGAATATTAGCATTAAAATCATAAATTAGGATACCTTATTTGCTTGCATTAGATTTGTAAGTGTTGTCATTTTAAAGAAATATTATTACACTAATTAGAAAACCTAATATAAATAGTGACCATCTTCTTTGTTTAGCTTTATTCTCTATAAGAATTAATCTCGTTTATCTATTTTATGAGCTCACAGCAATCATTTTCATCGAGTAAAATTTATGTTTTTATATAAAATATTATACATTTTTTACTTTCTTTTCTTAAGTTTTGGCCAGTGCCTTTAATTTTATAATTAATTATTAAGATTTTATAATAGTTATAGTTATATAATAATATATTAATAAGTATAATATAGTACATAAAAACTCATAGTATTTTTCAAAACTTTATATCAACCTACGCAGTCAAGGATGGTGGATCCAACTAAAGTCCAACCTTGCAGCCAATTAACAACACAGCGAAATAACACAACAAGATTTGCTTCAAATCAAATTTTCATTAACATGCCCGACTGTAAGGCCTTTCGGGTTATGGCCAATTACAATCAAGAAACAATTCTGCAAGATCAACAAAGATCCAATCCCAACCCCAGCTAGTCCAGTTCTGAAAATAATTAGCAACTGATGGAAACCCTAAGACAGATCTGAACTTGAGCTCTCAAGCCTCCAAGCAATCTCCTTATCTCCAAGCAACAACCACTAGCTCTGCTATTAAAAACTATCAGAAATCAATCTGATCTTCAAGATCTCGAAGGATCCAAGTCTAACCAGATCTTATCTCCTATCTGCTCCTATGATCCTGTCCTTAACAACTACCCAAACACTCCTTAAATACTAATCTTCAGCCACAAGTCAGCTAGAATAAACAATTAATTCCTAAGCCAAGTCGGCTTCTACTACAAACAAATATTAAATGCAACATCAGTCAGCTCTCAAATAGCCTTACAATTATTTAATTCTCCATGTCAGCCTCAAGATCTACCTAGGAGAATACAACAACAGCTACCAATAATAAATGCACCAAGTCGGCCAACCAAATCACCAAGAACTCCAGTCGGTAAACCAGAACTACCGAGCACCAGTGAAACAACCGAGCAAGCCAAGCATCACCAAGCAAGCACGTCGACCAAGAACCACAGACATCGTCGAGTACAAGTTCCACCAAGCACAAGAGGTTTCACCAAGTTCCTTCAGCGACCAAGCTTCCTTCAATAACCGAGACCATCGGTTAAAGCTGCAACCGAGTAACACAAAACCAAAATAACACACCACTATGTAGATTCACTGAGTACCCAAGAATGCCCCTGCATCAGACACCCCAAGTTCGAAAAGATGTTTTCATATGCTGGAAGAACATCTTCCGAGATTCAGTACATAAACCCCGAACTGGTTCTTTACATACAAGTCCTCCAACTTCCCACCTTGCATACTCTTCCACTTTTGTTTCCTCTGTCTTTTCAAGTCTTTCCTAGATAATGCACCAGTTTGTTCTCCATACTAATCATCCATGCCTTCAAGATCCAATAACTCAACTCGGATACCAATACTCAGACTTCTCCTACCGAGTGTTGTATCCAGCAAAGGCATCAAGGAAAACTTCTTATCATCCTTCTCAACAGTAAAGACATTCTTGACACAATCATACATAGCTCTGCAGTCATATTGCTAATGTCTACCGAGCAATATATGACAACTATTCATCTCCACAATATCACACAACACAAGATCCTTATACTGGCCAATCTAAACATCAACAAAGCATTGTTCCCTTACTTCCAGGGCATGAACATCTTATAACCAGCCAATCTTATAAGGATAAGGATGCTTCAAACCAAGTTTTTGAACCATGTTTCCAGCAACAAGGTTATCAGTACTACCACTATCAACAATTACATCACAAAGTTTACCATAGCAAATATCAATAGTCATAATTGTAAAAATTAAAAATATAATTATTAAATATAAATTTATAAAAATTTATAATCTATAATAAAAAATATGTGAAATAATTTATATTAAAATAAATATTTATTAATAATAATTCTATTTTTAACATAAAAAAAATTTGATATCAATGGGTAGGGCATTTAACGATATAATATATCTTTGGCAGAATGGATACCCCTCAAACCTTGGCTCTAAGCTGAAGAGAAGCGATTAATAAACGATTCTCAATATAAAAAAAATAAAAAAACTATTCAACATAGTTTTAAATTTCGTATATAACACTTCAAATTATTTAGCCAATCCAGATTTTAATAAATAATTTGTATATATGATAAAGTTAAAAATTTATCATTTTTACTAATAAGGCTTAATGTAAAGGGCACCCCGTGGCACGTTGGTATAGTTTCTCTATGGTCCACAATTTGTTTCCTTTATTGCATTGCGTATGCATGACAAGTAGCAATCTCTAACAGCACCGAAGAAAAAAATCGTGGGTCCAAGCCTTTTCCTTTGAAGGCATCCAGTGTCAGACACGTGTCAATCGGGTGCATTTTTTAAGTCCGGCCCGAAAGAAAAGACCCATCCTATCGCATTGACCCTCCACATGTCAACCGTCTCTCAAACAACAGGAAGGCTCTGCCTAGCATTCATAAGACAGGAAAAGCTGTAGATATCACTGCATGGCTCCTCCGTGAATGCCAAAATTATACTCTTATAAGTTCAAAAAACCCATGTGATGCACATTGAGCTCTTTTCCAAAATGAAGATGAGCACGCATGCACTACGTGCCCTTTCCTAAGGCTCTAGTGTCAAAGGCGGTTACAAACTTGTGCTCAGGCAAGGAGTGGCAACAATTTTGTGCAGTAATGATGATACAAAGAGCAACAGATGGTAGGTGATTGCAATAGACCATCATGATGCTGCGCGCAGGTGGAGGAACTTGGGGAATCTTTTCGGTTATAAAACCACTTCAATAACTATTAGTGGCAGCAGCTCCATTCGGAGACCTTTGCATTAACCTTAATTCTTAATGGAAATCAATCTAGCAGACTGTGCTCTTCTAGCCTTTAATGTGTGTTTTTTTTGTTTTGTAATTATCTTGAGTCAATTTGCTGTGTATCAATGGATGAATATGGTTCTATGTTGCTTAGTTTTATTAGCTTTTGTGAAGATTGGTATAAATAAATGGGTAATGGAATCATGTTTTATACTCTTTTCATCTCCTGTTATGCTACAAATCTTGAGTCGCATAATGTTTTACAATGAAAAAGGATTTGAAGAGTTGTAAAAGCTTTGCATTCTGGCACATCGCCTTAGTGTAAGTTTATTTCATATTTCTTTTCTTTTCTCTTTCTATCCTCTCAATTTTTGAAGAGTTGGCTTTTAAAATCTCAAAGGTTGTTTCACAGACTGCAATCAAGTCCCACATTTGTGAAACTTTCAGACTGCCCTCTCTAAGCACAAGCTTTGGAAGTCAATACATATCAACGATTCAACATCCAATCATACAAATCAACTTGATAATCCACCATCCAACACTCTTTCCTCACGAAATGTGCAAGCTTGGTGATGTTATTCATATCAACAATACAACTATCACTTGCCAAACTCCCCAAGTTTTAGGAGAGGGTAGTCAATTCAACTTTCTATTGCTTGATTAAGTTTTACTAAGAGAACAAGAGTAGTTGGATTTTGGCATTAAGGAAGGGTGAAGTGAAATATCTTGTTTTGAGACCATGTTATCAATTTTGGGGTGAGGTAGAGTTAGAATATCACAGGTACTTAGCAACAAAAGCAAACTTATTCATTTGGTTAGAATTGGAAAATGAAAATGATTGTCTTTATTATTCTATTTGAATCTTAGATGCATGAATATGATATTTGAGAGTGATCATTTCTTACGTATTTCTATTTATCTCTCATCTTTCTCTAAAAGTTGTGTAATCAATACCATGTTATTTCTTATATTGAATGAATGAATTTTAATGACGTCCACGAGACCAAACAGCCTAAGGGACCACCAGATCACCGCCAAAAGCTAACTCCAAGTTCTTCTCTAAGTCGGACCTCCTGTTGTGAATCTTGACAATCAAACTAGCGGTTTGGTTGATCTTATCTTCCTCGAATAGGATGTGCATGTTGTTTTCTCCCGAACTGATTTCGTACTAAGCCCGAATGTCATCATAAGCGGTGCACTCAATGATAAGATGTCATTCAGTCTCAATCGCACCCAACACACAGAATCTGCAAATCCTTTCTTCCCACTCCTCTTTGGACCTTTTCCATCTTCCTGTCTCGCATCTGAGGTGATGAGAGCCCGTCCTCAACTGAGCCACTAATAGTCTGGCTTTTCCCTTATTAGCATAAACAAAAGAATGAAAATTGAAATTAGAAATCCCTTACATTCGCTTTCTCATTCACTTGTCTCGTACTCTTCTCAAAAGTTTATAACCTTGTTGTTTGGTTAGTAAAGCCAAAAAAAAATGTCTTAATTGAAAAAGAAAGTAATTACTACTATCACGTGTTCACAAAGATAGAGGAATTAACATTGTAATCAGGAACTCTAATTATATTCTCTCTTGTGCCCTCTACATTAGGACGTAGATTTCAGTTACACTAAATTTGATGATTTTTCTTTTTTAATTAGATAGTAATTTTTGGGAGCACGTTATCTTCTCCCTTACATTTAATACCCTCGCTTGGCTATTTGGAGACAGTATTGGCTAAATAGCCAACTAAAACGTAACAGATATAAAGGGAGTTTGAAAAAAATACTGAGTACCCTCGCTTGGCTATTTGGAGACAGTATTGGCTAAATAGCCAACTAAAACGTAACAGATATAAAGGGAGTATGAAAAAAATACTAAGTACCCCCCTTGGTAAGATATATGTTTTAGTTTGCTGTTTAGACATTGCCAAGTGCTGAGGCATGAGGATATGTGCCACTCTGCGTCCATAATTTTCTTTTCTCTTACTATTCTTGTGGCCAACCTGACCTGATATATATCTTCTGCATGTTGTCAATATCAAGTGGATTTGTACATGGCAAAATCTGCTATATGCATGTTGCATTAGCATCCGTGTAGTGCTCTGATTCAAAAAAAAATGTTAATACGTGACTGCATGTTCTCAATATTCTTTATTAATTTATAGACATTGTACTTGAATTAATACATGGTAGCAGTTTCTCTAAGTCTCGCCTTCTAATTTGCATGTTGTCAATATTCTTTAGTAATTTATAAGCATTATACTAGCATCAATACATGGTTGCAACACTGAAAACTTAGGCAGATTCTCTAAGTCTTATCTTCTAATGTACATATATAACATAAATAATGATTGATTATATTCTAGTGGATATATGTTGGTTAGACTTCCACAGCTAAATTGAACTCTAATTATGTTGTATTACTTCATTTTATTACAATTTTTAGTTATAAAAGAAATACTAAATTTTAAGCGTTCTGCTTATGAAAGCTGGCATGCTTGATTCTCTGCCTCTTCTTCGATAAAAATAAAAGGATGAATAACATAAGAGAACTATTATGATGAAAAGCTGGGAATTGGAAGGATTAATGGTAGTTTGCAATTTCATCCCTGTGATTGTTCGTGCCTATTCTTATTTCTACATTAACTAATGCAATGCATAGTCTGCTTTCTACTTTACCTAACACAATGCATATGCTGCTACCTACATTAATTAATAATAAGTTAAAGATGATTGTGAGGACATAACCCCCACACCAAGGATAAGTTGCACTTCTCTAACCCTCACAATATATGCACAACTTACATTTGATAAACATGATAAAACAGGTGTAGAGAAGTCCAGCTAACCAATAGAATGCAAATACAGTAGATGTCGTCACATTCAAGCCAATACAAGCCTTAATAAGGTTGAGCTGCTCGCAATATACATTAAAAATAGCCTGTAGAATATGTATTCATCACGTAGGTTCTGCATGACACCAAGAAAGGCCAAAATACAAGTTTGAATTGCTCTAACATAGGTATTTTAACTGCTTACCGAGAAGTCTGAGAATATATTTTCTCACATACAATTTTATACAAAGATGCAGTAATTCAAATATCTTCAATTTGATTAGGCAACAAATAATGTTCTACTCTATCTTTGGCACTGGCATTGACTTGCAAGGAGTTGGCTGGTACACAGTCATATAGAGTAGTTGAATATATATAATCATACAACAAAACAAATTATAAAGGTGATGTCATGACTACAAAAACTGCTGTCGCGTTGTCTCCATTTTTATCATTAATTCTTTGATGTCTGTTTCCATCCTTATTTTCATGGTATAATAGTTGCGATGAGCAATTTCTAGGTTGTGCAACTCTTGAAGCTTTAGTCTCCTCCTCTCCTCGGTTTCAGTCAGACATAGTTTTGCAAGTTTTCCTGAATATTCTTCCTCTATCTTATTGCTTTTTGCAAGTGCAATTCGTTGAAGTCCTTGTGCTTCTCTGCGAGCATCATCTGCACGACTTTGAAACATTTGTGCCTCAGCTTGTTTAATTCGAACAATGCTATCCAGTTCATCTATTTCAGCTTTATTCCTCACCCTGTCAAAGTGTGAACCTCCACTGTCAATCTTCTTTCCTATGTGATCTCGATCACTTGTTTCACAAGCTTTCAGAATCTTACTGGTAGCTTTTTCACTGGATCTAGGGTTTACATTATATATGGCTTCTCGAACATCAATAGCAAATTGATTGTGTGGACCTTCTCTTTCACTTGGTAGAACTGGCTCCTTTGCAGTAACAAAAGCCATTTCAGAGAACTTGGAATCACATTCTGCATTCATGAAAAGAAATTCAATATAAGAAGATTTACATTAGGAATATGTGTGTGCCGTACACAGTGAGCATCAACAAAAATAAAGCTAGTCAAGATGAAACATAAATGTACATTTACTTATAGTATGGTATAATTCCAATTAATTTTTTGCCTAGTGCTTTGTTTTATTACACATATCATGCACTGAATTTTATGTTAGAAGTTCACTTGATCCCTAGTAATATTTGTTGTCTTTGTAAGTCTTTAAACATTGTGTAAACATCTGAAGAGTTGACTAGAATGCCATTGCATGACGGTGCCAAGGAGGACGATGATGATAATGATAGGAGCATTGAAGTTACAATATTCTTGGACCACTGATGCACAAGCATCTATGATAAAACAATTTGATTGTACCTGTTGAAAATCATTCTTGTGCAGACAACATCAGATTGGAATCCATTTTATTGAATTATAAGAAAAGAGAATGTTTTTGAGATATTTTTATGATGGCCATGTTAAGGATCACTTAGTGGCTTTGCAGCTGTGACACGTTATGAAAAAGCTACAACTCATGGAGGCAGTAAAACTGTTATATGCATTCAGATTTACATGGAATATTTGTTATTTCATATCATTTCCAAGATGAATCCAATGGTAACACAGGATCTTTTAAATTCTTGCCAAAACATCAGGTTGAAAAGGAACTTGTACTCTTGCGCCATGAGAATACCTCATGAAGACTAAACTTAGACATGTGAACTCTGACCCATCATTTTTCACATGAACTATCAAGTATGCAATGAACGATCTGATCTATATGGTTATGATGTCACTGTAACGAAATGATGTTGAAGTCCACCTTTTGTACTAGAAAAGAAATACCAATGCAGAACTCAGACTAAGGTTCAGCCAGGAAGGCTTCACATCATCAGCAACACTGTCTGGAGCTAATGCCAGGCAGAACATCAATCAAAAATGCAATGTTTAATGCTTGGCAGACCATTAATCAACACAAGTCATTGTAGTGATCATGCTGTGTGTCATAGTAGTGGTCAGCTATGTTTCATCCATCATCAACCCTGCATAGGGGCCATTTTGTGGAAATTTTGGACAAGTCAATTCCAGAGACAACCACGTGTTTCATTGGACACGCTTTAATTTTTCATATTTAACATGTAGCTTAGTTCATCTATCTGCAGTTGAATAGCTGGGTTTCAGCTCAAAACTTGAGATCTTGTTTTCAATGCATCTTCCCTCCAGTAGAAGGCAAACCCACAAAGAGAAATATTTATCTAAGAGACAGGGTATTTGGCAGCCCTAGGAACTGGGATTCTCAGTAAAGGGGCTTTTTGGAGCCCTTGCCTATTGGAATTTGGAAGAGCAAAGTTGGTTAAAATAGGGAAACTTGTCAGAGAGTTAATGTGTGCAGATTGCAAGAATGGTCTCCAAAGTGTCCAGTAGTCAAGCTAGATGTAGTGCAGTTGCATGTTGTAATCGGAATTTTAAACTATGAAGTGGAAAATTTTACTGTTGACATTCTTCAAATGGTTTATGTATGAGTTTTCTATTAAATGAACAAAATCAATTTCTGTTCTTTACGCTTGTTATTTACATTTGAAATGTTTCGTTGTGCATTTAAATGAGTTGAGTGGAATCAGTTGTTCAGTCCTTCCCCATCCAACTAATCATGCAGCTACCAGAATCCATGCAGAATTTATATTTTCTCCCAGTTTTCTGGCTCAAGCTCTGAGAGAACTACAACACAATTACAGCAGTTATCAGACTAGGATCAAAGAAGCAGCAATGACACTCTCTTGTCCTTGTGGGTCAACACCATTGGTGACTCCTCCAGCCATCGCATGGGAAAAAAATTTAAGCTCTGAAATTGCCTCTTGGAAGGGGAAGCAATTAAAATCCCACTAGAAGAAATGAAAGAAAATACAGTGAAACATGGGACCGCAGTCCCCCCGGAGCCCCATGTTTTCAAGATGGGGACATCTTCGAAACTTGGGGACTGGGACGGGGCAACCCCCACCATCATGGTAATCCCGCATTCTTAATCTCTATACCACATACTCTCAATAATCAACATTTACTCCTAATCCTACATGGTAATCCCATGTCAGAAATTTTATTCTTTCCCGTGCAAACACCAACCCATTGCCCTTTCTGAGAGAGCCATCAACACGGCACAGAAAATGATTCCTCTAGTATGCCAATACAAGTAGGCCAATAATAATACAGATGCATTTCTTTCTTTAATTCACCATGACGCCAACTGGCAACCAACCAGGTCAAGGTATATATAGTTTGTATAAACCGCAACCTTACCCCTTTACTTCTGTATCAGTCATACAAATGGGATTAATCACCTTTCACTAGTTGTGAAGTCGCGTGCCAGAAGAGGGACATTACATTCCATTCAATTTCAACCTAGTCGTTGTTCATTAGTAATGTCTGTGGATTGTTCTTAGGGGAAAAATCATGAAGACTTGAGACAAGATGATTTTTCCTTAAGTATGGATATCACCTTAATGGCGGGGCATGACAGTCCGCCCTTCCTAAGTTTTCTTGTCCTCAAGCAATGATCTCATTCATAATCCATCTTGTGCTGCATTACTCTGATATCAGCATAAGTTGTACATTTGATTTAAGACCTATATGTTTCCACTTATAATTCAAATGTGAGTTATAACAAGACTAGTGTTTTTTCTTACTTCCTAGAGACAAGGGTCAGGGTCACCTTGCGAAAATGCCAATTGCATTTGCAAGAACTGATCATTGACATCTCCTTGCATTAATTTAGCATATGTTAAGATCAGATTTATAAGCATGACACATATCTAAGGTCTTTAGTGCCATGTTCTTTTCTAGAATGAATTTATATATTTTTGGTCCACCTTTGTTATTCTTTATTGGTTACAGTCTTACAGACCATTCATAGAATAACTTTGATGATATGAAATAGAGATATGTTCCATGAACCCTAAATGTTTGTGGGATAATTATGTTTAAATCAATAAGAGATCTTTGGTGAGATGACTAAATCATTTAGAAAACATAACAGACGTTTGGTCTAATTTCATGTTGATATTCTAGATGTGACTAAATTTGGAGACTGAGATGCCTAACAATGAAGAAGGGGTCCACACTGTATTAGGAATCTTGTGATATGAGCGTGGAAGTGCCCCATAACTTCTTAGTATGCATGATGCTCTATATGGCACAAACTTCAAGCAATGTATTTGAAAGTCTTAGCGCTGGAAATTTATCACGGTATGGGACTGTTCCTCACATGATTTTATAGCTGTTGACCTATGGCTTTAGTCTCTTGCCATTGTTTGACCAAAATTTATTGTGGATGGTTCAACATGTTTCCATTCACATTTTATAGGCAAATATTTATACTCATCGAGTTCATACTTCGTCGCTCTATGGTGTTTTAAACTTCTGCACACATACTTCCTTCATCATACATCATCATTGCATTCAACAATCCTTATGTCACTTTTACTAATGTCTTTTCAATCATATTTCCAGATAGAAGTGTCTTGATAGTCTAAAACATGCATCCTCCCCCTTTGAATGCAAGAATATAGCTCTTGAAACATTTATAGTCCTCCAGTGAAACACAAGGATGTGTTCCCCCTGCTCCGGAGCCCTGCAATTCCAAAACACGGACAACTCCGAGACTTGGGGATGAGGACAGGGCATCCCCCGTCGTCCCGCCACTGGGACAGGCCGGCGACAGAAAAAACGACCAAAAGTCTCCGGGACGTCTCAGGGATGCCCAGGAGTCCCCTAAGCGTCTTGGGGACTTCTAGAAAACTCCTGTCCCTAGACATCTCAAAAGTGTATTTTTTTTATATTTGCAAGCAAATCATACACACACACATACACATATAAATGTGTGTGTGTGTGTGTAGACACACACACACAAACACACATATATATATATGGCTGATTGGAGGACATTTTCAGATCATTTGCAAACCTAATATGGGCTATTTATGAGGGTATATAGCTTCTATTGCATACATTATTGCTGATTATGCTAGCTACACTAAATAAAAATCAGAACTGGGGTTTCTATGTTGGTGTTTCCATGTTTGCAATTTAATGTGGTGCTACTGTCATATTTATCCAGCAATTTACTATCCAATTCCATTTTCATATATGGTTAATTTCAATGTATAAGGGCTTCATATAATCAGTAATGAATGACAGTCTCACTGTCCATAATATATCAGTCATAATCAACAGTAATTCTTATAAATCTTTTCATAACTAGTTTTTCGAGTACTATACATATATCAGCACCGCCCCTGCCACCCCCCGTCCCTGAACTTAGGACCTTTGTCCGCCCGTCCATTCGTTCCCCCGTCCCCAATGGGCAGTGGAACACTGAAGTACTCATAAAACACTCATGGAATAAACTTGTTTAGAGACGTGCATCAAGCATGAAGCATATACATTAGGAAGGTACATACATTCATGAAGTAACCATGTTGAAAACATATTAGACATGAATCAAACACGTAAAGCATGAAGTATTCACCCAACTATACATAAGGCATGAATCATACACACAAATACATGTAGAGCATGAAGTATGCACCTGAATACACTTAAGGAGTGAAGCACGTGAATACACATAAGGCATGAAGCATACACGCAAATGCATGTAAGGTAGGGATTATACACTCAAGGCATGAATCATACACGCAAATGCATGTAAGGTAGGGATCATACACTCAAGGCATGAATCATACATGCAAATGCATGTAAGGTAGGGATCATACACTCAAGGCATGAATTGCACATCTGAATTCATGTAAGGCATGAATCATACATGTAAATAAATATGAATCATACACATGATACATGAAGTGTACACATGAATACACTTGAGGCATGAACACACACATGGGTACAAGTGGCGCATCAAGCATCTATTAACTTAAGTCATGAAATATACACGTAAATACACATAGAACATAAAGCATGAAGCATACACATGAATTTCCTTAAGTCGTGGAGCATACACATCAATATACGTAGCACATAAAGCACAAAGCATGCACAATTCACATAAGTCAAGGAGCATACACATGAATACATGTAGCACATAAAGCATAGAGCATACACATGAATTCACTTGAATCATGAAGCATGCACATGGATACACGTACCACATAAAGCATAGAGTATACACATGATTTCACTTAAGTCATGGAGCATACACATGATTTCACTTAAGTCATGGAGCATACACTTGAATACATGTAGCACATAAAGCATGAAGTATATACGTATGAATCATATACGAAGGCATATAATTCATACATATGAATGCATGCAAGGCATGAATCGTACAAGAATACATGAGTGCATATGTAAGGCATGAATCGTACATAGGACATGAAGCCATATAAATCATGCAAGACAAGAAGTATATATGTCAAGCACAAAGCAATAAATACACATCAGATACATAAAGTGTGAAGCAATACACTTAAATACACACCAAACATGTAAGGCATGAGGCAAGCAATAAATACACGTCAAACATGTCAGGCATGAAGCAATACACAAGCATATATGAGGAATGTTCTCATAGAGTAAACATGCATGAAGTTTATCAGTAATGAAGCAAACACAAATATACATTCATATAAAATACACGTAGAGTAAGAATGCTTATATTCAAAACATAGCAGTTCAAGGCACATACATATAGAACACCTTATAAGGGCTAAATAGTTAACCCTAATTAGAAGGCGAATAAGGTAGGTTTGTCCCACAGGATGGCAGGATTATCCTCTGATACCAATTGTGATGTCCTTGTCCTAAGTTGCCCTAGAAATTCCTCTACAATTGGATTTATCTATGATTCTCACCACTAGTCCCCCAATGTAGGAGTTGGGAAGAGACTTGCAATAGGGTGCCCTTAGCAGTTCTCCCTCTCTCAGTGCAGCAGGGTGCCCTCATAGTTGTTCTCCCTTAACTGACTGCACAAGGGTGCCCTTAGCAGTTCTCCCTTAATTGCAAACTCTTTTCCCAAACCCTTGTGACAGAATATTGCAAGATTATATTCATACTTTAATGTTTATTAACATCAGACAGAGATGCATTACAAATTCATATAAATAAGCTAATCATTGTTTCTACAGTAACGAAAGCCTGAACTGGCCTAGTGGTGGAGAACTTGTACTCTTGAAAGAGAGGTCACCAATTCAAATCCCACTAGGGGTAGGGTATGTATGCCTCGTTTGTAGCACAGTTAGGTGCCTCCCGCAAGGAGTACAGGGTAGTCCCACATTGTTGTCACCGTATGTAGACCCCAAAAAACATAGCTGGTATCGTGGACTATAAAAGTACCTTTCCTTTCCTTTCCTATAATGAAATAATATAAACACCCTAGTCTCAGATCTAATTTCTATATTCTGTATATGCGATAATCAGTTATCAACAGCATATCCTAATCAGTAATGAGAAAATATAGATAATCTTTATTATGCTATTCTAAGCAGTCATAATCAGCGATGCATTTTAGTCACTGTATGTAGACATATATAATATCTACTATGCTTTATATTAAGAACCCATACCAAACTACACTATTGAGTTGTACTTGTGTGCATTTAATATCTTATGCGATGCTCAATCTGATTCATTCCCTTGTGTATCCATTTGATGTCCCTCTCTGAATGGTCGATGTGCTGTATATATATAACCTTTCCATGTGGATGAGAGGGTATTTCTCTCCCAGTGGTCATCATCTTTGCAAAGGTGGTGACTCTTCGTAATTAATTAGGTTCCTGTTGTTAATAAATAATAGCCCATATCAATAATGTGCTGCATAATTAAGATCCTGATTCCATCACTTCTTCACTTTGACAACAAACTCTAAACTGTATTCAGGAAGCTACACCTGATAACTCTCTTTGTGTAAATGAGACCCAGCAATATTCCAGAAACCAGAAGGAGACGTTAGCACCTTCCATGTAATTCATTTCCAACGACATAGATAATATGCTCCTCATTGTTATTACCATAGACCTTGTGTGTATCATTTCAGGAGAAATGGTTCGCAATCTGCCACTACAAATCTGACCCCCATTCATAGGCAGACTACCTTGAAATGCTTTTTGATACCATTCTTAATCTCTATTCCTCACACTGTCAATAATCAACATTTGCTTCTTCTCTAACATGGCAATCCCATGTCAGAAATTGTATTCTTTCCCATGCAAACACCAACCTGTTGCCCTTTCTGAGAGAGCCATCAACGCGGACAGAAAATGATTCCTCTAGTATGCTAATACAAGTAAGCCGATAATAATATGGATGTGTTTCTTTCTTTAATTCACCATGACACCAACTGGCAACGGACCTGGTCAAGGTATATATAGTAATAGTTTGTATAAACCACAATGGGTTGGTGTTTGCATGGGAAAGAATACAATTTCTGACACGGGATTGCCATGTAGGAGAAGGAGCAAATGTTGATTATTGACAGTATGAGGAATAGAGATTAAGAAAGGTATCAAAAAGCATTTCAAGATAGTCTGTCTATGAACGGAGGTCAGAATAGTAGTGGCAGATTGAGAACCATTTCTCCTGAAATGATACACACAGGGTCTATGGTAATAACAATGAGGAGTTTGTATACCCCTTTACTTCTACATCGGTCATACAAACGGGATTAATCGCCTTTCACTAGTTGTAAAGTCGTGTGCCAGAAGAGGAACATTACATTCCATTTCATTTCAACCTAGGTGCTGTTCATTAGTAATGGCTGTTGATTTTTCTTCGGGGAAAAATCATGAAGTCTTGAGACAAGATGATTTTTCCTAAGGTATGGATATAACCTTCATGGCAGGGCATGACATATGGTCAGCAAGAATATTAAACCCAGGGATTTGATAGTGACAATATTTCAATTCCTGCATTTAAATTACATAGAATACTTCAAAAAATTCCATTTACACCCTAAACTGTGATGGCCTTACATTTGGTTGGATGTAGATGATTGAATGTGAACAAGAAGAGGAGGATGAGAATGATCAACAAAAAATAACAATATGGAGTAGCCTGTGACAAATTTTTATCATAATTATGAGGCCCAAATACAAGAAGCCTAATTCTTGGTTCTCAAGGATATAGTGTGACAAGGAATGGTGGTGCAACAACCAAATGATTTTTTTCATTTTGAGGGACACTAGTGACTCAAACATGACAGCGTGTTTCTCACATTTGTCCAAGCTACAACTCCATCCGATAGGGCAGCTGCCTGAGCTCATACTGTAGTTTGCCATCCCTAGCATGTGCTTACACAATTATCTCATCTGACCTATACATTATCCTCCAAGGGAATCTCCAAGTCACAGGAAAGCATAATAGAGTTTGACTCTGTAAATACCTTTCCCATTAGTGAATGGCAAAAATCCATGCAATTGTCGGTGTCCAACTGGCTAAACAATTTGAACTACACAAATGGGGATTGTCTCAAGGGATGATTATGTATATGGATGGAATAAAAGATTCTATCAGAGGACATGTAAAATCTGTGAAGGCTGTATATATCAGAAGAGTTACTGACTTGTTTGCATGATGCTTTAGCCTCCCATCACATTAGATATCACAGGCTGGGATGGGTTGTGGTTATTCCAAGATCACTTCATGATGACCCTTGGTTTATGAGTTCTCTAGGTTGCCTAGATCCCCATGTGGGTCCTCATGACAGCCCCTCCTCTCTACTTTTGTCCAGGACTAGAATCGGTGTGCCTGACCACAGTCAAATGTGCCACCAAGGCCCATCTTGCTCCTTGACCATCAATGAGTTGAATGGCTGCATCTTCCCACCTTATTAGGTGTCTAGAAGGGTATAAGTGTTCAATATGAGAGCACACAAAACAATATATGTGTTATTATTCAATCAAATGACTTACATGTCTATAGGATCCACAAATCCTATTTTAGAGGAAACATATCCTGTAAATATATGAGTTGTTCTTTACAACTCATATGAGTTGTTTTTTACAACTCAACAAACGTACAACTAATATATTATATTAGTTCACATAATACTAACAAATCTATAACAAACTATGTGAATGCTAACAAATATACCAACAATAAGTAGGTAACAAACTACCACTCCAAAAGTGGCCACTATTCATATCACTTGAACCTCTGGTCAACAGATATGCTCTAGCAAAGGTGCCACTCTTCCCTTATCGCAAGGAAACCCTATACACATATGGATCATTTCCTTCTAGCAGTCTCCTATCAGGACTTGGTTTCATCAAGCCACCTTGGTGGGAAACTAATGCACCAAAACCAAGATAGACTTGGTCCACGTCAGTGAGATTTTTTTATTCACTGCTATCTATGTATTTGCATGTCTTGTACTAAACTCTTGCAGAAGTCAAAGCTGCCTAGCATGTGTCAAGGAGCTGCACCTTCACAGAATCACATCACACAAGTTGTATTCTTATCTCTGACCTCCATCCATACTTATGCTTAATGGGTTTGAATGCTGATTATTCAACAAGTGTTATTCCTGGTTTTGCTTGGAGCATTAGGGTCCGTTTGGTTGCTAGAATTAAATAACGTTGGAATTGTCAAACTCCAGTATTTGACAATTCTGGAATTTTTAAATCCGGAAAATGGTTTTTAGAATATGGTTGGAACCATTTGGTTCACCTGGAATTCATAATGAGAAGATGCATTTTCTGCGCTTGGTTCCATTTTTCTGGAATTGGAATATCACCTGAATAAGGTTTTTTTTTAATTTCTTTTTTTAAACAAGAATGAAATGTGATTTAAATGTGATTTTTGTTGTGTGATTTAAATGTGATTTTTGTTAAGCGATTTAAATCCGATTTTTGTTACATGATTTAAATGTGGTTTTTGTTACGTGATTTAAATGTGATTTGTTTATATGATTTAAATATTAATTTTGCTGCCTATAAATGTAGTATAATCGTTCTTTAATTTAGAGCAAGTAGAGAGAAACGTTGGAGAATCTTGGACAAATTTAGATTGACCCAGCACATGGTACCTTATGCACATTTTGATTTATTTTATAAAAAAACATAGGAGATTTAAGAAAGATTGAATACATATTCGGTGTAGGTTTGGAACAACCTTTTCTATTATTTCCTTCTTCAAAATTTAAAAGCTCCCCTGTAGCGTCAACAATTTAGCTATGCTAGAATGTGTTATCTATTGAAATTACATTAAACTCGATAGTCTTCATGCAAGACTTAAATCTGGAACCAAACAATCTTTATATCAAACTTCGCTATCGTTTTCCTTACCAGTACTAGCAAATACTTATTTGAAAAGTATGGTAGGCTATTATGCCTCTTTCCATTAAAACTTCAGCCTTCTTTCTTTTCATATTGCTGGGTCATGAATGATCAGACAAGTTTGGTTGCAGCCAAGTTATTAATAAGAAAAGACACGATTTGGTTTTAAAATCATTCATAGTTGGCTCTGTGTCGTGAGTCGCAGTGGTCCTTTGTTATGTTTTAAATACTCCTCCGACTAAGTATCGCAGCTGAAAGAGGAATGACTTCGGATACACAAGCTATTATCTTGATTAATAGCGCACTCTTTCCTCATGAAATCTTTCTCAGATTTGGAATCGTAGGGCCACAATTGTAGAGACTTTTCATTTTAGACTGTAAAAACTTTTTATTTCCTTGTCATTAAAAACAATTTGGTATAGAATTTTCATTAGTCAGCTGATAAGGACTCATTAAACCATGAAATTAACATTTTGGAATTGGGAATAAAAAAATATGGACCTCGTCCCACATAGATAGCGCTTTTATAAATAAATAAAAAAGTGTCTCGCAAAGACAGCTGCGGCTGTCTGATTTAAAGCGTCTCAGATAGATAGCTAGAGATGCAAGGGTTTTGGGAAAATGTTGTTTGCATATGGATTTCAAAATATTATAAATTTTGCTTTACCCCAATTCCCATTTAAGTGGAATTGGAATTGATTTTCCAATTCCACCTATTTAGATGGAAGATTCAAATGCTGGTTTTAGGGGCAAATGGGAATTAACAAAACCCTAGTCCAGTTTCATATTTTGAACACAAACATTGAAAATGTCGATTCCGGAATTTGACAATCCCAATTCCAGTCTAATTCCAGCAAACAAACAGTCCCTTAGAGATTAGGAAAGCCTTGGCCTAGTTGCATGCATTTTAGTGAAATCAAAGGAAATAATCCTTTCGTGGAATTCAAATAAAGATCTTTCCACTCCATCTTCTTTCCAGGGTTCTAACCCCTTCTCCCTCATCCATTACCACATCAAATCTGCAGCTGATTTTCCTCATAACTATTCTAGCACCAATTCACATATGAAAGTAATCACCAGATCTTGTACACAACAGAACCAGCAAAACCCTGACAATGCCTCCATACATGATTGGACTAGCAACGATGATTCTCAGAATGAGTTTATTGATTCCTATGCCCCTCGTTCTTCCAGACAGATACCATCCACATTCTTGTATCAATATCAGCACCTCACAGCAGCTATTTTGACCCTGCTTGAACCTGTTCAACTTACTTGTAACCTGCCTCCTTGTAATACCATCACAAATGTGTCTTTTTAAACCATGGGCCAAAGTGAATATCCCTCATCAGAACCTCAATAATGATATAGACACCATTGCTGTCTATGATGGGTGTAACAATATTCATGGAGAGAATGGTGCAAAATAAAAATCAAACATCAGTGAATAATCATCAACAATTTAATGGCATACACAGGAACACCCCCCCCCCCACTTCTTTGAACTACCTAGGAACTTGCCATACCTCATCCCCAACAATACACAACCTTTCCCCCAATCAGACCTTTTCAGAAAACTGCTAGCACCAAGAATTGTGCACATTGACATCTGTTCGCTTGTACCCAACATCAAGTTTGATGGAACCAGCAACCCTATCTCATGCACCAAAAAACTTTTGCTCCATGTAAAACCACTGGAAACACACTAGCCCACAAAACTTTTGTCAATGAAGTACCCTGCAAAATGCTCTGCAAGTTTTATGTCAATAAAGCTTTGGAGTAGTATTCCCAAGTTTCAACTACTTAGATTCTTCATTTGTCATTTTGATGACTGACGTCACACTTTTGAACAAGAATTTCAAACTGACTTATTCCTGAACAGTTTCATAATTTTGATATGTCTAAAGAATAGAAGGGGAAATAGCTCAAAGCTTTCATAATACAATGGAAAGATCTCAATCTAAAATCTCATAAAACCTTGACAGAGATGAATTATTTTTCAACTTAAAGTTGCTCTTTAACCCAAATTACAATATGAACTTGAAGTACTTTAATTCAACCCACATACACTTGAAAAGGCCATGGAGCAAACTGAGGCAAGATAGGTTTGTGTCACATCATAATATACTAAAGATGGTAAATACAAAACCCAAATCACATAAGAAGCCTGACACAACTGACCATATAAACAATCCTACACCAACAAGAAGAAACCATATATTTATGCCCAATAAGATACCCAGACTGCAAGCAGATACAATCATGCATCAAACAGCAAGAAAGCATGTTCATTTGACAAAATTAGAGCACTCTCACTAATTATCAAATACAAATATTGGAAATAGCCCAACCTCCATCTACATGGTATGATGCAAACCAGTTCCATTAACCCAAAACTGTGAGGCACGGGAACATAACACAGTACTTGCACCAGCTAAAGTGAGACTTCTAATGTACTAACAGCCCATTCCCAACCATAATCATCCTCTGTGAACCTCAGTAGTAACACAGACGGTTCAAATCAATATTTTACACCCACAATATCAGCAAGGCCAAAGGGCCCAACAACTTATGATGACACACAGGATTGTTAACACCCTCAATGTATGTTACATTTCTAGTGACAATGAAAACCTTTATTAACCATTAGCAAGGAAGTATGTGCTGCAAAGGGTTGGTATAAAGGAAACAAACAACCCACCAAACCAACAGAAAAAGATGCTCCAAAGGGGTAAAATATGATAGTACAGCAGTCCGGCAACAAGAAGAACCACCCAAAAAGATTAATCCAATAGAAGCTAAACCCACAAAAGACACCAAGAACCAAGCTACTTGCAATTCGACAGAATCCACTCGAACTTGATAAAGTTATCTTGTAAGCCTGTCAATAATTCAATACTTTACAGCATTCAAAAGTACTATCTAGCAAACCCAAAAAAGATGTCCTAAATACAAACCATGAGAATTTGACATCATAACCAAGCTCAACTTAATGCCAAACATAACTTCTATTTGGAAGAAAAGGAAGACATCTATTTACCACAAAGAAATTGTCATTCCAACCCCTCGCCATTGATGCCAAGAAAAATGCTTGCTACTCCAAATTGAGCGGTGGCACAATGTTACCTATTCTCATTTCATAGAAATTTACCACATATACAACCCATCCTTATAATCTAATTCCCCGTTGTACTTTAACATATGCATTGGAAGTGTAAAATCAATAAAGCACCAGTAGACGAAGGCACCAACACCTATATGGCTTCTATGGATTTTATTAATAAATTTTGATGCACCCATGATGATCACAAAGTGACAAGAACAACTTGCCAAAGCCAAGATAGACATGAGATGCATCTGGTTTCTAACACTCTGGTGCCAAAACACCTAGAGTAAAAGTCATGTTCTTCAACTACCTGTTCCAATATGACATCCATTTAGGAAGGCTATTGACACATTGCATGAGGGCCATAGCAAAAACATGAGCAGGTCAATTCCCTCAAAGTGCCAAAATTATGTACAAAACCAAATGACAGTCCCTTGGTCCATCCACCATAAAAAACCCTATGCCTATTATATACCAACAATTGAAGAGATCCCAGTTATTCTTGTTAGTTCTAACCCCTAGTGACCTTCAGGAACAAAATCAAGGAGGTCAGTCCATAACCCATAGGATGATTACCCATGACTGGAATCAAATATGACAATGATGAACCCACCAACATGTTTATAGCGGCATTTACAATTAGATTAAAATCAACCTGACCACCACCTTGTAATAAAATAAAGAAAATACAAGCTTGAAAAAATCAACCTTCCCAACATCTATCACACTATATCCACTAATATAACAATAAACAATCTCCAACAAAGCCACTAATATTAAAAATTGTAATATAGAGTAAATTTGGAATCACGATGATGTTGATATAGAGACCATAGGCCTATACAAAATGGCTGACCATGCATAGCACAATTATTCACAGATATGGCTATATTATCTGCCCACACCTCCTGAAAACAGGTATAAACACTAACATGATTACAGCAGCTAAGAAGTCATTAATAAAAGAAAGAGCAGCAAACCAGCTATGTATACGAATCAATCTCCTAGAAAGCTCTATTCAAGCTGAATAAAATGAGAATGGAGATTACCCTAATTCAATGGGTTGTATCTCCACCAGACTGTCGATGTTGAGATCATAGACCTACACAAAATAACTGGCTTTGGCATAGCACAATTATTCACACATGGGTTTATCTGCTCACTCTTTTGGCAAGATGGGTATGAACACTAACCTCATTACAGCAACTAAGAAGGCATCATTAAAAGAAAGAGCAGCATACCAGCCAGAAATACCAATCAATATCCTAGAATACCCTTATCAATTAGAAGAAAAAGGCAATGAAGAAGATCCCAATTTAGAAGACCATGGACTCATATATCTCCATATAACAGCATGAAATGCGGACATTCAAAGACAAAACAAAGCTTGAACAACTTCAAAACACATAAACTTCAACATAGCACTTCTACAATACTAAAGGCAAGCACCAAAAATAGACAAACAGATCAGTAGAAGTCTTACTTCATCTAAGGAATCACTTGCAGGAGTCACAATTATTGCAAACTACCCAGTTTTGTCAACAAAATGAAATTGCCAGTTGCCCTGAAGAAGTGATTCCAAAACCACCGGTCCGCATGAAGGGGCAATTCCATCCCAGTAGCAGAAACACAACTATACTAATTTTGTTTTTGGGACCTTCTAGTGCACAAGGAGAATGTATCAGCAACTTCATAATAACAAGAGCAAGTTGATTGTATCATGGCAGGAATATTTGAGCGTTGAAATATATAGAGAAGTGCCTCCTTGTTTCCTTAACTCAAGGCAACATGTTCGATTATAGTTGAGTACGTCACTTGGGCCATTCCTACCCTTCAGATATCTTTGATATGCTCAACATGATCGAACACATAAACTTCCCACCTTTTTAGGCATAAGATGATCTACATACCCTTCTGAAATATGCTATTCATATAATTTGGATATCACAATTAGCAACTCCACTCTTAAACATGTGTTCACATCTAGATCCAATTTAGTTCTAATGCAACAAAGATGCCACTTCTCCTTTATCAATATCGTAACAATTCATAACAATATCAAAGCATTTCCAGTGAATCAGATTTATGATCAAATCCAGGATTTCACAGCTGCTCAGATTTGACTTTTTTTCTAGTTGTTTAATTTAGATGCAGTGTCGTAAATTGTACCTCTTGTAATTCTTCATTATGTGATGCCCGTACCTTAGCCAAAAAACAAAATTCCACGTCCCTCCATCCACTTTGTCATTTTCCTGTCTAGATTCTTGACCACGCGGTCTGTTTGGCTCAGAACGCATGCCCACCACAGAGACATTTGTGCGACACGCATTCATCCCATGAATCTAAGAACACAGGTGACCATTGAGATGTTACAACTACCACCCCTGCAATGTAACGCCTCCTACCACCACCCACCAACATCAAGAACGGTCAGACTTGCTTAAAACTTCATTTGGTCTTCTTGGATATTTTCTTGGTTCTCTCTTGGCAATCTCACAGCTCCATGCTTTCTTGAGCTTCTTATTGCACTTGGGTATCACTTATTGGCCTTTTGGACAGCTCTTCACAGCATCACAGCCTCACCACCTTCTTCATCATCTCGTCGCCTTCATTCCATTGAGTCTGGGCTTCATGGCTTCAAAGGAGAGTTTCCTCATCTCATTCCATTTCATTTTGTTCTGGCATATCATATATTATCTCGATTATAGTCTTGTTATTTTATTCCCATTTGTCTATCGTCTCTTGGTTATCTATCACCGGCTTTTATCTATCTGATTGCTTGTTGTGGAGGTGAAAACACCAAAACAAGCACTTGACTGAAAAGGTCTCCAAAGAGCCCCAACGTTTTCCCTTTCTTCCTTGTGTGCAGATTTAGAGGAGTGGAAGCTCTTCAAATTCTTCTACCTCCTTTACTGTGAGCTTTTTCTATCCCTTGTTTTCTCTTGCTACAATCGTTTCTATAGCATAGTTGTGTTCTCTATTTCTTATTATTAGAATAGTCTCAGTTTTTGTTGGTTAGATTAGTGTCTCAATTATTCTATTCTAGTTTCTATAACCTGTCCGCACATGAAATATGCATGTCGCGCTCTCATCCTGTATCCGAGTTGTAGCCCTGGACTCGCATTAGCATCCAAGACAGTGAGCTCACAGACCCAGGCAGTTAGTCTTGACAATTAGCTTTTTCATTTCAAGTAATCAAAATACCTTTATCCATTAGCATAGCTTAGTTAATTTAGTTTCTTTACTCCACAACGCATTTCCTTTAAGTCTAAAATTTTATTTTGTCAATTAGTATCCTTGATCACACTAGCTCACCAAAGCACTAGTAGATGTGAGGTGGTGTTGGGTAGATTCGTCTGTTGAGATTCCATCAATCTCAAAGGTGGTGAATTACCTTCTCCACAAAAGGCCTTTTAACTTATCCAATTCTTCAGTAGCTGAAATCACAGATGTTCAGCTGCCATAATTTGTGTGTGCACAATTTAGTTTTTCTCCATGTTTTTAAATTTCATCTTCTGGAGGGTTTCACAGAGACAACAATGATCAAGCTAGTTAATAGGCCAAAATTGGAGTAAACTAGGTTCAGTTTGGTCTAAATGCCAATCCGGGGATCTTAAGCTTGTGAAAGGTCTTGTGGCAATTTGCACAAGGGAGGTAGGTAGCAAGCTAAGTGGGATGAAATGTAGCTAGAAAATGGACCTATTGCACATCGAAATAATCCTAGCGACAGGAACAACAGCAACTTCAGAATTTAAACGAACCGCAAACCACACTTGCAAATAACATAGAAACAACAGTCAATAAAGAACAGAAATAAACACGCTTCTAACAATCATGCTCAATCACTGATTCAGAATAAAATACTCTGCTATGAAAATCAAACACACATTACTGTAACTATGAAAGCTGGAAAACACCAGACGTCTCAACAAGTGGGCCCCCTCCTTAGTTCGCCGGGTGGTGAGATGAAAGTGCTGGTTATGCTGGACTGATCAGCAGAATGTTGTTTTTATTTCTTAGAAAGAATACATAATTCTGCATACAGAAATCTACTCACACCCAAGTCTGCGTACAATAATCTGCTCTCATGAATCTGTCGTGGAGCTAATACATATTCAACTCCAATCTATAACAGCTATGTAAAAATAGATATTTGTTTGGGCCTGAAGCCAATAGTCTACGTAAGACATTGCTTGCTGGCCACATATTACAAATAGTTTTGTTATAACTGTAGCTAGAAAATAGAAATGACAGATTTCAGTTTTGTCTAGAAACAAACATATATTTATTTCAAGTTATTATCATCAACAGCTAGCCCCAAAAATCACAGATTTCCCAATTAATCCAGAAACTAAAATCCTTTTCTGGCGTGGCTGTAGTGTAATGGGTGCAAAACATGTTTTTGCGCTGAAGTGGCTGAAGTAGTGGGAAGTGCCATGAAGGAAGAACCAAAGGAAGTTCACCATTGGATAAAAACAGTGCACAGTCAGCACTAAACAGGTAATTGATGACATCGTGCAGGTTGATGTCAACCACGGGGTGAGGAAACAGCAATAGTAAGCACAAACTGCTTGTGATAGGAAGTTCCTTCATAAAATGTGACAGGAAATCTGCATGCTGCAAGCTATATTTTTCAAGGCTTGAAATCACAATGCTTATTAGTATAGACAACCAATACGTGATTTCCATATATTTATACCAAAACTTTATTAAATATCACTTATATATATTTAGTCATATGCAGCATAAATGATAAAAATAATATGAAAATGGAGCGGAAATAGAATTTGGGAATGGGTATGAAGGTTCATGAAATAGGCTAGAATATGGCATAAAATGGAACATATTTTGCTCTCATCAATAGGCTCAAAGTAGCAGGGATCAGAACCATTTTGCTTTATGGAACAACACCAACAGCAGGCTGCTCCTCCAGCCATCACAGGGATGAAAATTTGACTTGTGAAATCATCTTCTCAAAAAAGGAAGCAATTAAAATCCAACCAGAAGAAATGGAAAAACTAAGTTACTAGTTCAGGTTTGGGTTCGGCTTCTGATATGGGGGTTCATGTACGCCAGTACGGCAAAAAATGAAATGGGGTTGGTTTGTACATACATGTCAACAAACACATAAAACTCAAACTATAAAATATATACCTATTTGCAGCCCTGAAACAGGAATTAAGTTCAGAATACCAGAAAACAAGTATGTAAAGTATATAATAGATTAGTATGAGTTACCATATAATTTATTTAATCATATAAGACCATATTTATATATTTAACTCAAATAAATAGATCATAATGATAAAGATAAATCTGTTGCATTGCTGCAAGGCTGCTCCTCAAAATTTTGGTACAACATAAAGGCATAAAAATTTTCAATCAGATTTTGGATAGTATGCAGTTGAGGTCTTGGTCTGACTTGAGCAGTGACTGTGGCTTGCCACAGTCACACTGGAGGGCACACTCAGTGATCAGGGAAGCCTGAAGATGATACATTTTCCTGCTATATGCTCAATTCAGCTAAATGGTGTGACAGCAGTGTCAAACAAAGTTACCTGCAAAGTGATTTATTGCTCTTTGGCTAAGAATTATGATGTGACCAGCTACCTCAATTATTGTCGGAAACTGAACCTCACTCTTGCCCAGAGGTCTAAATTCCTTAATTTGTTGCAGTCTAGTGTGTTGCAACCAAAAAATTCATGTTTTCAAGGCTAGACAGAAAGGCTCTAAGGCTCATCTCTAACAATTTCGAATATCCTTATATTATGGTATTCATTTTTCACATCTTTAACATAACAATAAACGATGTTATATGACAACAACTGAGGTGACAACCCTCTTATTTCCTATAGAGCAGAATCTGGAACTTACATTTTATTCGATGGGCTACTAAGAATCACAGTTGATATGCTTGGATCCAAGGCAGCACCTTAGACAATTGCTACAGCAGCTGCTAACAAATGATCTAGGTAGAAAATGAAATGGCCACTCCAATACTTGCTGATATCCCTGCGATCTGAACAAAATATGATAGAATCACTCCCATGTGTGCTCATATCCCTGCAATCTAAGCCAATTATGGTGTGACAAGCATGGTATGGATGCTGAAAACATATACAAACTCTCAATTTCCTCTTTCGACAGCAGTGATCACCCTTGACAAATTAAGTGAAGGCTAAGATGATGAATGCAGCTGATTTGACTAATAAAATGCCCTGAATATCTGAATTTTACTTCCTTATTGTGGCACTCACCTAGGGTAACTCAGATCCAGCTCTTAGAGATGTTCAAAATCCACCAAAAACTTGAAACTCTGTTAGCAATGAATTGCATATACCCCATTTTGAAACTTTCCACATTACAACTTAACCGCTCTTTATGTCGCCGGGTCGCCACTTTCACTAAAGTTCACAACTCACGCTATCGCATCATCGCCAGTTTTGCGAAGTTCGCAAGCAGCGACAGCAGCTTCATTGCTTTCGCATTCACCCGACCCCGTGACATGGTCGCTCAGTTGCTCCTTTCCAAAAGCTGGAAACTTCCGCCTAAGGTTTCGAAGCTTCGTGAAGTGAGCAATTGTCCGATGGTGGGATTTTCAAGGCACGGTCATCATGAGATTATCTTGCATTTAATAAGGCAATCCTGGCGTAATCTTATAATGGGATGCATTGGCAGAAGGTGCGTCTTATTACAAGGTGGTGAAGTACAGGATTTTAAATTTCTCATGCGCCGCCAAAATTAATAGCTGAAGGAAGTGGTTATAAATAAAGTGTAAGTTCATCCCTTTGATCGCCTCATTCTCTGACAATAATCTTGCAAGTTATGTCAACTGCAATCCAACTGTGCCGAGATGGGAATTCTCGTTGCAGACGGATACAACAATGAAGAGCCCAACCCTATGCTCCAGCTTGGTCTCACCGAAGCAAAGATGGAACAATTTGACATTATCTCCACTATGTTCATTGCCGCCTCAGATTTAAGGACCAATCACGCTCGCTATGAGAGCAATATTTTCGAGTTGGAAGGAGAAAGAGACCGTGCAGAATTCGGTTTCATACTAGCCCAAGTAGAAGAAGAAAGGGCCCTAGACTTTATGGCGAACCTCCTCAACCTGCTGCAAGGAAACGTGGAAGACGAGGAGGAAGACGAAGAAAATGTGGAGGTGGACCCACATGAAATTTGAAGCATCACCTTTCTTGATAACGGAAATGGAATAAATTCGGTTCTTTTTGTAACCATAGGTGTTATAAAAGTAGGCTTTTTGTAAAAGGAAAAAAGGGAGGGGGGGAAGGAACACGAAAGAAAGAACTAATTTTGGCTTTTATCCATAATATGAAGACTTTGATCTTTGTTGCTTTCATATGAATACAACTAACGAAATTTTGTGCTATCATTTTCTGGGCCTCCATTTTGTCTTTGTTCTATGAATTGTTTCCTTTTCAGATAATCAGTTGGGTTATGTATTTTGTCATCTTTGAATAACAATATGTGGTGCTTTGAAGATAATCTTCCCCTATTTGCATTATAAAAGGTTTCACATGAATGACCTTTGTTTCATTTGTGCATCATATTCCATAATTCACATCTATTTTTCATGGCTATGGATAGATGTTGGTTTCCCCTTTTTTTTGCTTTCTGGTTAAAAGCATATCAATGTCCATTCATCGCATATCTATATCAGGGAGTTGTAGCTCTAAAATTCAGAGATGGGTCTAGTTTGTTATTTTTCCCATCTGTCTGTTGTGAATGTTTTGTTGCTTGCATGGGCTTACTGGGTCATTGTAATATCGGCAAATCTAAAGTGACAAATCATTTACCAACAAACTCAATATTTAAAACCTTCAAAGATGCCACGATGAAATGATGAAAATTGTTTGCAAAAATCAGTAGTGGCACTGTAGCAAACTCCTTCACAAATCGGCATAATTGTGATTCCCAAATAGAATCACCCAAATTGGAACAAGAGTCTTCATCCTTGATCCAAACGTGGAGTTCAAGAACATTTTCATCCACTTGAACCCCAGGTTTCCATTCTTGGATACCCTAGATTGAACAAATTGCTCATATCCTAACATTGGATGCACAATTAAACTTGAAAGAAATCAAATGAAGATAGGTGCCTCCTTAATATACCTTTTTGAATTGGGCACTTGGGTCCTTAATTTCCTCCTAAGCATTTAAAAATAATTTTTATTTTTGTTTTTTATGTTACGTATTTAAAAAAACTTTTAATATGTACAAGCATTTAATAATGTTAACTTTGAGGATCGCTGCAAATGTAATAGCACTATCTGATTGTATGTGTTTTCCAAATGCAACAATCTCTTGCATTTATATTGAGAATGAGCCAAGAAGTGACATGTCCTTTCATGAGACATGTCTATTCATTAATATGTAATTAATATAATAACAATTATGATTATATATATATATATATATATATATATATATATACAATGTACATACATATATATATAATATCTCTTGAGTATTATATTAATTTCTCTAATATTCACATAATAATATATATATATATATATATATATATCTTCACTAGTATTGACTCATAGTGTTTATTCGACTGAAGCTACAAAACATCAACAAATAACACCTTTTATTTTAATTATAATAATATTGTTAAGTTCCCCTTAAAATTAAAAATTGTCAGCCCAGCTTTAAATAAAATTATTAATTATTTGTCCGTAGAAGGGGACATGACAGCCTACACAACCTAGGCTAATGAAAATTTATGCTACTTGCAAAAACTCCGCAAGACAGCTAACCCCTTTTACAAGTCCAATGTCATGTCCCCGAAAAAAAATATCTAAATAAAATATCAGAAAATTGTCTTATACATAAGACATCATGATTTTCTGAAAATAACCCCTGATCCATAAATTACTATGTCAAAGACAATAAGTCTGCAATGATATAAGTCGCCATGCCGCAATAACAGGAAGGAGCAGATCGTCAAAGAAACCAATGTAATATGCAAGTCTGATAGGCTAATACACAGCAATTATCTTCCAGAAAAGGCATGATTCAGAAATAAAATATAATATATTAAACAAACAGTGTATCTAGTAATCGCCTTCCAAAAGATGTGATTTAATCAATGTTAACAAGGAGTACGAACTAGGAAGAGATGTGATCAACAAGGTGAAGGGATGTGATATTTGAAGAGACGTGACTCTTCTGTCTCAAGGAAGAGATATATATGTGCCAAAGAATAAAATTCAAGGACATCAAATGAACAGTAGATGCAATCAGATATAGAGCAGAGCAATCTATGTGATAACCTTTTAATTTATTGTAATAGTAAGTAGATATGCTTATGTATTTATATCAATTATATGTAGATGTGAATATATATATTTGCAGCAGACTATATGCAGTCAATGAAAACTTGAAACTAAATATCTATGCATTTATTAATATGAGCTTTATATAATTAAACATGTTGAGGGAAGGGAGGGAGTGCAAGGAGGGGAAACAGAAGAAGATCCCTCACTAGGTATACCACCTCATGAAGATGGTTAAGGACCATATGAGGCCAAAGTTGACAAGGCCCTGCTCTTGGGCCCTAGGTTGAGGATCATTTTTGGGGCATCCCATTGCAATCTCCCCTACCAACCCCATATTGATCTATTGTTGACGTGAACTAGAGGGGATCCTCAATCATAGGAGGAAAAGAGGATGGTGTGATAAGGAAAATGGCGGCCTCACTAGGTACACCACCTCATAAGGATGGTTAACGATTAGATGAGGCCAAGGGGGGCCAAAGTTTCCACCCTTGGGCCTAGGGTAGAGGATATTTGGGGCACCTCATCATGTCATCCATCTCAACCCTTGTTATGGCTGAACTCCCACATAATCATCTAGATTTGTTATGTAAATTTATATATTTCTTAACCCTTGAATTGTATGTATCTCATGAGTTATATCTATATTATTATCTAACTTGGCTGCAGGTTTCCTAAACAGACTTATCTCATCTTATTCTTAAGTAAGAATTATATCTCTAACTATATTATGCTCTTCATTTCGTTTGGGTCTGTTAATTTATGGCAAAGAACAAGGTGATCCAAAAAAGGGACATTACATCCAACCATGTCTATGAACCACACTCCAACTCTACAATTCATCTGCAACGATTCAAATTCTTGCACTTAACTCCAACTACTTGCACAACAGGTGTGAAATTTTAAGGTCCTTGTCACACAACACATCTCTAACTAAAACTTCAAGAAACCTAATACTTTAGCTTGCATCCTATACGACATGCACTAGCTTTTCAAACCAAAGTTGCTCTCGATTGACTTTTAAACAATCATGTGCCCAATAACTTACCTATCCACGTCTAAAGTAAATCCCTTTGAAGCCATCTCCTCTACAGCCCCCTCTTCCTCTACAACTTGAAATTATCTTGCCTTCTAAGCTCTGTTCAAAACTTGTTTACGAAACCATTGTCAATAGTGGCATGTTGTGATGGTTAAGTTGTTGTGTTGTTGTTCTTGCCAGGTTCAAATCCCATTGGGGATGAGGTCCCCCATTTGTGGCCTCACTAGTTCATAGCTCCGGGTCAAAGCATTTACCCCTTTAAAAAAAAAACTTGTTTACGAAACTTCTTTCTACATGTAGATGTGTGTTCCAATTTATTCCTTTGCCCTTTCCACGTGTGCTATGTTGTCTACAAGATTTCTCTACTCTAAACACCGCTTGACAGGCCTCTTCTACAAAAGAGGCCTTCTCTACAACTAATTGACATCTTGGGACTTCTAATTTTCATTCATGAAAAAAGCTTATCTGCTAATTCTATAAAATTCATCTTTAGATTCTTTTATGATGGTTCAGAGCACAAATTTTGAACCTTCTTGAAAAGGTCAATTGTACAGTGTCACAGCATGAACTTCCCCTTGGCTTTCCTAACCATGCAATTCTAGTCTAAAAATCATTTTCTTGTATTTCTTAGATGTGTTCAGTTTGCACAAAGTCCCACCATAATGCAATACATCCCTTCAACCTTGTTCTCAATACTTGATGCTTAGCGGGTCCTCGATTCTAACCATAGAAACGAGACTCGAAATTGGCACAGACTTGGCAAGGCTGACCCAACTCAGGTACCCACAAAAAATCGGCAAGACTCGGTAGGACTCGGTGAAATACCAATTTCTAGTGAGTCTCACCTAGAGAGAGTTCCTAGAGAATCCCGGGTCCCAAGGACCCGGCTAGGTCACTCGCCTTGGGACTCTCCAGGACTCGAAAGTCTTGGAACTATGATTCAAACTCAAAATATTTCTCCAACTTACTTATCCAATCTATAATCCTTCTAGATTTAGGCTACCCTAGAAGGTTGGGAGATCAAACCTTTGTTTGTATCCAACCTTCATGATGGCTCTAGCCAACCTATCTCTTGTAGTGACTTCCTCTTCAAAGTCAGGGAATATTTGTTTGGTGCTAACAATATCTTCTCTCTAGTCCTCATTAACATCCTCTGTCACAACTACTCCTCCACTCTTCATAGTCTTCATGACATCAAGCCTTGCCTAAAGATATCTCAACATCCTGGCATGTGCAGAGCTATTCCCACTCTATTGTTTCCTGCTCCTCTTCTCCTATGGATCATTATCCCTTCTAGACCACTTGTAATGTGAAACATGCATATATGCACTATGCTATGGAGCCAACACAAGTCTCGTTCACAAGAATCAACTCCTACTCTGGTACCATTTGACACAGACTGCAAACAGGTCAACTGAACAATTGGCTAATAGTTGCTCAAATTTACATAGTAAAAGCACAAGAACAAGGAAGAACAATGAAGAATCAAGAAAACACTCTTTATTATTTGCAAAAGATTTACACATCTTATGTGCCACTCCAAAAATGTAACGAACCTAGCCAACCTACGCTACCTATCCCAATGAATATTCAGCCTTCTAGCAATAACTTTCTATGATACAATCTAACCCCTTCTACACAGCTAACCATGCCTATGAACCACCCTATTCTCACTCCGAGCTCCAACTACAACAGTACATTTGCAGGACTTCAGCTTCTTGCACTTGGCTTCCGTTAAGACTTTAGCCCAAATTCAGCAGCCTCTAGTAGAGGAATTTTTCATTTTTATGCTAACACAATGACAGTTGAACTTCCTCACAAATATTGGAATTGAAATGTCATTTACACACCACACATGTAACCAAAGCTTCAAGAAACTTGAAACTTTGCATCCATCCTGTGATTCTTCGGATTCCTTCATATTTCTGTATGCTTCAGAATACCACTCGAACACTTATAACCATTCTAGAGAATCTAACTAATCAAGAAAAAAGGACTTGTCATTTTCTTTCTATCAGCCAATGAATAGCTTCTCAATATATAAAATCTCCAAAGTGTAGACTAGATCTAGATGGCTTCCCTAAGCTTGTGCATGAACACAAAACACCTTGGCGACACATTCTGCTCTGTGTGGTTCCATGAGAGTTCACTATATATTTGCAAAAACAAGAGCCTGTTTCAGTCTATATGCCACATGTGGCACCAATGTCGCAACCAATGACCTTCACAGTAACCTTGTAGATTGCTCAAGCTTCTAAACACACATAATCGAGGCAGACCAAAACTCACAATGCACATTTGAAACCAAAAGACTGCAATTAATCCACTGTGCAGACTAACCAAAACAGTGCAAACCCTTCCTAGACAATGCAATATTGCTCAACCCCCAGGATGTTCTTACATTTCTGTAAACTAGAAGTGGAACTGACTTTTTGTATGGCAGTCAACTATGATAAAAGAAATTTTGTGGTTTATTCAGCATATCTAAGAGATTGCTATGAACTTTTCAAATCAACATATGGCTATGATGTTAGAACTTACTTTAAGAAGGCTTTAAATTGTGATTACTTGTCTAAGATTGAGGCTGCAGATACATGTGCTGTTATTCTGAGATTGCATTCTGCCTGCCTGCAGTGAGTCCCTCTTTGTTATATGCGTCTCTTGTTTTGAAATATTTTTTATTTTAAGCATTCTTTCATGCGAACAAATGTCTCAGTGACACTTTTTATTTAAATGTGCTGCTTTGTTGCCACTGGCAAGATGAATGTGAAATTCTAATTTTCAGAGTAGTTTATTGAGTTATGCATGATGAATGAGAATATCTTGGGAAATGAATATGGCTCTGCAGGTGCAATTTTTAATCTATCATATTGAATCTTTGAACTATTATTTTTGGGATATAATAAATATTAGGTGTTGATTATTTCCTATCACTCACTAAATTATATCTAACCTGAGAAAATTAATATAAATATCGAACCATAACATTCTTCCCTATTATATAACAGAAGAATAAAATACAATTGAGTTTTGCACTAAAACAACAAATAACATTGACATAGGTTGTAAACAATAGATAGGTGTCAATTGTTAATAGTAATATCAATAGAGTTTCAATCTCTTCTACAAGTCGCAAATAAATTAATAATACTCTAAGTTACCAGTTCGAGTTCGGTTCGAAGTTCGGGTACAAAGAACTGGTTCGAAGTTTGACAAAATTTTGAAAAGGGGTTTGGGTTCAGGTTCGAAAATACATGTAAAAATTTTTAAATTATATATATATACATATTTATGAAGCCTAGAAGCATGAGTAAAAATAAGAATGTCACATAATATCATAAAAACAACATTTAAACAACAAAAACACCATAAACTTGTAATCATAGCATCATGAATCGTGATCATACCATCATATACTTCAAGTCATAGTTACACCACCCTAGGGGACGGGGGGATATAAGACATAAAGATGTAAAAGTATTGTGTTGAAGTATTGGTCCTTTTGTGTTGGATATAAATGTTAGATATTCATATAAGTTATATCTAACATGTATATGATATATCCAACACAAAAGGACCAATATCTAACATTTATATCTTTGTTGGTGGCTGTTTTCAAGTCCCTGGGTCTGGCAAATGAGGTTTGAGTGATTTTGGCCTGTTGGGAAGTCATGTCTGTTTGGGATTTGGGCGAGAGCTAAGCTAAGTCTATCATAGAGATGGGATCGAAACCAATTGATTTGTGATAAAACGAGTTAAAACCCTTTGAGAATCATTTTGCCAGCTTCAGTTTGACCTTAGAAAGCCATGATGGATTGTGGGAGGTAACCTTGCTGAAGGCTTGCTGGATCCTGAAATTTGGCTAAGTTTGGAATTTTTAAAATCTAGAATCTGCATCTTAACTCCTATGAAGCTGGAACCTATCCCAAACATCCTGGAAGTAGTATATGTTATAATTTATACAAATATAACTTAAAGTATAAGAAATTAAATAAATCAAACTTAAACTTAAATGAAGTATAAGAAATTAAATAAATCAAACTTATACTTAAATGTTATATTTGTATAAATCCTCCCGCCCATGAACAAAAATATAAATATATATATATATATATCCTTTCATATCCACCTTTTAGGGTTCTGGATGTCAAAAATTTATAAAATTTGCAAAAAAATGTCACTAAAGTGACGTCTGTTCGCCAAAGTTTGTACAGGGTTCGCCGTATGTCTTCCTAGTCCGCCCGGGTTCAAACTGCTGAACCACAAGTTTGAACTGGGTTCAAAAATCCGGACCCTGCCCGGACCCACAAGCGAACGGGACCCGAATTTCGAACCAGTTCGAACTTGGTCCAGTTCGGAGGGGTCAGGGGCGAACCCTGGTAACTTAGATAATACTTACAAGGAAATTAATAACACTACAAAATAGTGAATACTATCAATGTGTGGAATGCATTCATCAACTTTAATGTGAATAAAAGCTCAGATTGTGATAATTCTCTCCCATATTGCTAACAACATATAACGAGCTGGTCCCCCTTAAAATGCATCTAGTGTCTATATTATTATGTTTCTCCACATGTAGATATTTGAGGACATAATTTTATGGTTTTTCCCTTAGGTTAAATGAACAATTTATCACAACCTTGGTCATTGATATTCCAAAACTATGCAATCAATATTTCTCCAAGTTTCGAGGACAAGGGAGCAAGGGAATTTTGTTTTGGGTATGGCGAAAAAAATCTGGATTGGACAGCAAGGGAGAACAAAGGCAAAGCTATTAATATTACAATTTAAATTTTATATTTTAATTTATAAATTACAATACAAAATTAAAAAATAATAATAATGCAATCAAACACACAATTATCAAACAACCACTTGTCAGTTGCATTAACTGCCAATTTCTGAAACTTGAAATTGCCCTTCCTTAAAATAGTGATTTAGTCCCAACACAGAAGAAATGCTACATACAGAAACTTAAACAAGGAGCACAATCAAAAAAGAAAAATATAGTGTGAATGCAAGAGCAAGACAGCTAGATCTCCATTTATTGCATTTTTAATGAACCATAAACACATAAAATTTAGCAATTCTGCTATAAGGCAAACCCTGCTAAAGGCTTTTGTCTTCAATGACATCGGTTTGCCTGATGTCCCCTTGGCATTTCATAATAGGGGTACATCCCAAAAACATTGCCCAAATTCAGTGAGGTCTCAGGGACATCCCATTTTCTTCTTTTGTGGAGGATCATGCAGAAACATTTCAAACCCATCTCTGAGCACCCAAAACGTTCCCATGGCTATCTGCAACCTCTATGAAATATCCTCCTATATATGGGTTAACTTATTGCATAATGGCAATTAGAGACTAGGTCAATCTCAAAACTCTTTATCGTTACATTGTGACTGTTTGGACTTGAAGGTTATTCTTATAAATGCCATTTTTTGTTCAAAAGCAATATTGTGTCATCTTAGATATCTTTAAGGTAAAATAGACTTTACCATTTGTTTGTATTAGATAGAGCATTCCAACATGCAAGTCATAGAAATAACAAAGAATCTTGCTGTAGACATCATAATAAAAGAGTTACAAATCATCTTCTTACAGATTTAAGTTATTTTTTTATAGTTACAAAAAGTAATGAGGGAGTTATAAAACATCCGAGGCATCATACAGAGAGAGTTACATATATTAATAAAAAACAATGCAATACATTCATCATCAGGAGTTTCAGAGGATCTTGCAATAATAAGGGAATTTGAAGCATATCTTATCCTGGACGCAAAGGAAACAATTTGTTGAAAAAGGCCTTAAGGCTTAGAGGAAGGGGTTGTATTGGAGATCCTGGAATGGTTGGACATAAATAGTTGGTGAATGAATAGTACTTGGGCAAACACAGTGCACATGCCGCCTTTATAGGTTCATCTGTATGAGCTTGCCATTCATGCCTTTTGTAGGTATGCTTCTTTATTATCATATGTACCATCCAGAAATAGTAAATACTATTCAAATTACAATGAAGTGCCATTCAGGATCCCATTTTGGATTTTGGAGTTGTTCATCTAGTATAGATCCTTTTCCAGAAATTTCGGACCTCAGTCTTAAAAGAAAAAGAAAAATAAGTATCACTGAATTTCAAATTTTGTTTCAGAGTTTCAGCTCAGAAATAAAAATTTAGGATTTTAGGTGCATAATTTTTCCAGCAACAGCAGCAGATCCAAGAGCATAACGTAGTTCTCATCAAATAAACCCAAAGGAGAGAGAAAAAAAAATATCTTTTACTTTAATCCTCATTTTTTCCTACTGCTTCTAGTTGCCTTGAAATAAAATCCAAGCAGCAATTCAAAAGCTCAGGAGAAGGCTTAAGAAGCATACCAGTAAAAAATGACAACAGGATATTACAGACCTCTGAAGAACCATAATTTTTACTTTCAAGTTTAACCAGCATCTCCTCAGCCTTCCTTCGCAATTGTTTTCCTCTTGGGTCCTCACTTTCTTGGAATATCCTCCTTACAAAATCAAGTTCTTTTACAAGAGTCTCACCTACCCATTCCTTGGCAAACCTCTTAAAAACATCCTTCACAAACCCAAACATCTCAGAATAATGACCACAAGCAATGCAGTGAAACTGCATCTCAGTGGTCCCAGGTGCTCCTTTTATGCTGGGACTAGGTTTGATATACGATTTACGAATACCACAATCAGTATGACACCAATGTAAACACATATCACAGCCAACCCAGCTACATGTATTGAAAGCACAATCAAACTTCGAGCAAATAAGACACATGCATGAGCTGCAAAACCCACTCCTCTGAGAACAGACTTTACATTCACAGTCATCCACTGGCAATTGACTCTTGCAGGCCAAGTTTCTGCACCTGAAATCTAAGAAGATATCAACTAGCTCAGAGATTGGAATACGATTACACCTTAAAAATGTTTTAATTCCTGTTTTCAGGGTAGCTAAGATCTCCAACTGAAACCTGTGAGATTTTATTAGCGTATCTGAAGTTAAGTCACTTCTTCTCTGAAGGATTTTCTGAAAGTCAGCAAAATGATCTCTCTTAGTCTTTTCATTATTCTCAATTAGATCTTGTAAATACTCCCGTGCATCATCAAGGATGTTGTCTGGCAGTTCTTGAAGTTTTTGAGCCATAATATTAATTGGTTCTAAAACAATCTCACGAATAATCCTATCAGCTGTTAAAATGTCTCTTATCGCAGGTTGTTCTCCATCTGTTACTTGTTTGTTCGTTGGAAATAAAATATCTCTGTTTGCTTCTGGTTTTGACAAGCCCTTCTCAATTCGCTTTTGCTGTGTAGACCTTGTCTCTTGGGAACTCACACTCCGTGATGGCGAAGACCAAGCATCTCGTCTAGATTGTTCAGGTATTTCTCTGGGGAAACTAAACTGCCTTTCATTGCCATAGTTTTCACCCTGACCCCCATCCAAGGTCCTTGTTTGCTGTTGTATTGCCTTTTGATAACTGCCTTGACAATGAGAATCAGCCCCAATCCTTTCATTTCCAACAAAGTTCCTATCCCTGTTATTCCCACCAAAAGAACCTTCAGAGGCTTGCTGGCCTTGCATGTTTCCATTCTGCAAAACTTTCTGATACAATGAAATGTCCCTCCCAGATTTTGACCTCTCTTGTGCCTGGCCCATCGATCCAAGGTTCCTATGCGAAACTTGCTCACTTACATTTGGGGTTTGCCAATTTCCATAAGATATCTGATCGTTCCCTTGAGATACCGGCTGGCTACCAACAGAGTATTCATAATTATCCAAAGAGTTTTGTGTGAGGGAGCAGCTGGGATTATGGACAAAAGTATGTGACTGTGAATATTCAAGAGATGTAGTAAACCCATCTGAGCTTGTCCTTGTATGGTTTGTATGACCCAATGAACTTGTCCTAGTGTGGTTTGTATGACCCAGTGAGCTTGTCCTCGTGTAGTTTGTATGACCCAGTGATTGGATACTTCTTGTCTGAGTAGGTAGAGGAGGAGGCACATTTAGGTCTGGTGATGCTAAATTCATTGAGACGTCTGGCAAGCCCAAAGAAAGTTGAAAGCAGTCGGTTTTAGGCTTCTTTTGTCTTTGTTCTTCTGCACACGAATCCAATTGGGGAGCCTCCTCTCCTCTAGGAAGATTCCTGCTGCTTAACCCTTTTTCTATTCTACAAGAACTCTGTTCTTCCCAACTTGTCCTCAAATGTAAAAAGTCCCTTTCAAGCCACCTGCCACAGTATTCTGCAGGCTCTGTACCGTTTGACATAAAAAGAGCCGATTGTTTACCTTTATCTTTGCGCTTCTCCCCGCCTTCATCGGGTCCAACGAAACTACCTCTGAGCACAGCTTGTGAATTTACCTTGAATGAGGGCTTTGACTTCTCGCACATATAACTCAATGTCAACTCTTGACTCCCCATCTGCTTTGCAGTTTCTGGACAATCATCGTCTGCCAATTCTAGATCGATTTCCTTCCTCTCTGAGCTTGGCCCACTTCTCAAGCCATCTCTTTTCACCATTTCCGTTTCTTCAAACAGATCAACAGTAGGACCCGATTCCAACTTGCTAAACCTTTCGGGAACGAATTCCAAATTCTCTCCCACGTTCCTACCCTCCAATTCTCTACTAGTTTTTAATTGGGAACCCAAGTCATATTTGTTTGAGTCATCCCCGAATGCCTCAGAGTTGTTCCTCTTCTTCATGGAGAAAACGCCCACGTCCGTTTGGCTGCTATTCCTCCACTCCTTGGGAAAACCCCCATTCATTTCTTCTCTCACTTGTTCCCCGTTTCTGTTAATGGAAAATCCCTCCTTTACCCCATTAAAACAAAGTATTTGGCCACATGACTTACCCGAATCGTCTCCAACAGGGGAGAAATCAGCGCATCCTGCTTTTGTCTCTGCATCTGCCGTGTCATTGCAATTGTCATCGACATTAATGTTGATATTGATATTGAAGCGATGTCCATCTCCATCTCCATCTGCGCGAGGATGCCAGCTTGACATGCTACTAGAGCTGCTGGGGCTCTCGCTCTCGCCCTCGCCCTCGCCCTCGAGAAACTGCATCTTTCTACGTATTACTACGGATCGAAAGAAGCAAATCAAAGAATTCAAACAATAGGATGCTGTGAGGTTTGGAGCAGAGGAGAGGGAAATGAGATGACATGGAAAACGAAATGAAATGCAATGCAATCCAAATTAATGTCAAATGTCAAATGGAACGTGGGGGAGAAGTCCGCAAAATTATAATCGCGATTCGCGGGTATGTCGGGTCAACGACAGCGTTTTTCTCATGAAAAATGAGGAGAATACTTAAAAAAGGCACTAGGGAGTATCGTACTAATGGACTAGTCGTTTATATCTATAAATTTCGAATTTCTATGCCAATATACTCACCAGATTTTATTTTATTTTTTGGGGGGGTGGGAACGGAAAAGTTTTTCTCAAATAATTATTTCATATTCTCTCGTAATTTTAACTTATTTATTCCATTACATTTATAAGCCATATTACTTGTGCATAAAAACTTGCTTATGCTTTTTAAATCTTTAATATAAATAATTGGTGTCTCATATGGCATGTTTTCTATTATTAGTTATTTTTAATGATGAGTATTTATATATTTTATATATTTTTCTTCATTTTATACATTTTGATATGTTTATTTTTATATCATGATTAAGTATACAAGTGGTATATTTATACATACATTTTGGTAAATTATATAAGTTTTGATTGATCTCAATTTCTTACATGTCAAGAATTTTTTGATTCTCTATCCTGCACCTTGGATCAAAATTGACCTGTAAAATTAAACATGGTTCAATTTTGCAACATGAAATCAATTATTTCTCTTTTAAAATTTAAAATACATATATACAAATTGGACTTGTTCCTTCCTCTTGCTACTAGTCAATATTTGTTAACTTGAATGTGAAAGACCGTAATTGTACTCGTGAGTGTTTTTTATATTAAAGCATCCAAAATGAGGGGGTTGACCCCTACATACAAACACCAAATGTGGCCAGTCCACAGATTTGCACTTATTGCACATAAATAGCGAAAGAACCTAGTCCATAGAGTAATTAAAAACATGATTTAAAAGCCACATAAGGTCATACTAGAAAAGATGATCCCTAAGGATCAACCAAAGTCTACTAATAAAAAAACAAAGAACCTAACCCTAGTCAAGTTCTCCAAACCAAGAACATCAGCCCGCATCTCCACCTGCTCTAAGAAGACAAACCACATCAATTCTTCTTATCCTTGTTCTCCTATGGCTTCGACAATAATAGTTGCATCCAATCATCCGTGAGGAACCTAAATAGTTCCTTACAAGTTTTCTCCTTTGTGTCCTCTTTATTCTCCTTGTCATGTTGCAAAAGGCAAAGGGTGGTCGTGGGTGTTATATAAAAGGATGAACCTTGATTTGCTTAATCATCTAAAGCATAAAATTTGTGAACAAAATTTACCAAAAATCAATGCCTTAACAAATGAGTTACTGAAAGCTCAAATTAAGATAGCAATTTAATAAATAAAATGGGTATTCATCCAATATAAGAGTGTAAAAAGCACATAACCATGAAAGTACATTTTTATAAATGCAAAGAGGGCAAGAGATGATGTCTCGCCCAATAGAAGTGTAACTCGCAAGATATGAGATGACATCTCTATATCCAAATGTGATATAATTTTAATCCATGAATAAGAGGACACTTTGCATGCAACAACAAGGCTATGAAGCAACACAAATTAAGGTAGGTTATACATCCATTTGGTCCTTGTTATGTGGAAGCTTTGAAGAAGCATGTCATGGGATGACAAAGAAAATGAGCATTATTGATTTTGGCTTTAATTATGTATATTGTTCAATCAATATTTTAAATTGCTCATTGATCCATCATTAAAAAAGGAGAGTGATGAACCAAAAAGTAAAGCACAAGGGAAGAAGAAAGAGGGGTTTAAGGTATGATGGACCAAAAAGGTAGCATCATCACATGGTGTTAGATTAAATAATTTAATATAGTTGTACAATATGAAAAGGGGATCACATAAAAGGGATATTTTTTCTCAATTCATATGGCACATTGGAATACAAAACCACCTCAAGCTGAATATGATTAACATCGCTTGAGAGATGCCAATGCAATATATGTGCTTGAAGGTTTTTTATTCCTTTGTTGCTTATAATTGAGAAGGGAAGGAATGATATCGATATACAAGAGATTAAATAATAACATATCTAATTTTATCCAATTGAGAAAATTGGAGATGAATTTGAATGTGCCTGGAAATAAAATAGGAGAAGTGAGTTTTCAGTTCTGAATTCTTGATTGTCAAAATCTCAGTTTGAGCTATAACTATGCATCTAGGCCCTGAAGAATGTAATCTGACTCTCTGCCAAATTTGAGTTGAAAATGTCAAGGACAAGCCAAAGCTTATTCTATATCTAGGGAAAAATTGCTAATTGTGTTTTGTACCCAACAACTTTGACTTCAACTTTTTGGGATTCTTTGACTGTGTATGATCCTTCTAATTCTCATCTGGTGGCTTCGTAACCTATTCCTACACACATAAAAATAGGTAAGAATATTGGTTGAAGGGGTTTTCCTTAGTCAAACCCCTATTTAGGAATCAACCTTGAAAATTAAAAAAAATTGCATAAGGAAAGATGAGATACAAACTAGATCTGCACGATAAGTCACTGTATACCTTGATGGCGCAATGCTTCTTTGGATGTGATCACAAATGTTGATGCAATAGCTTGATCTAAAAGGAAATAATGAAAGAAATAGCTTGAATGGTGGATATTGTAGTTTGCCAATAATGCTTGATGAAGAAAGAAGATGGCTTTGAAAGATGGAAGACTTGGATGCTCAAATGTATAAGAGATCTTGGACTCCAATTCACTTTTTTTATTATGAATGCTTGAAAACTTTATAATGAATGCTTTCATATCATAATTGATACCAACATGAGGAGAGATAGGGGGTTTATATACTCAATCCATCATTTCAGGGGTCAAAACTCAGGTAGGTCGACCACGTAGCTGGATCTCCTACAAATACCCCATCATAGGGCCATGTGCTAAATATGAGCCTAATTCCTAGGGGATAGATCACCAATGGCATTTTGTACCTATTAAAATGAGATAAATTTTGGATCGTGGGTCCCGAATGGTCAATAGATGCAAGATTTATGGGTACAACTCATTATAAGGTCTAGAGAGCATGTAAAGGCCATAAATGGTATGATAAGTCCTAAGAAATGAAATGAATTATTTGATTGGATGAAAAATGGAGGAGCACAATTAAAAATAAGGGTTAACCTCAAGTTTTAAACAAATTGAACCAATATGGGACTTATATAATGTTAATGTGAGGGTCCAATGAGTGTTAGGAAAGTGTGAAATCAATGTGAGAACCCATACACACTAAAATGAGGCTGAAATGAGCACCTAATTAAGGGTGCTTACTTTTTAGGATGATACATTTAGCCCCCACTTTAGCAAGAATATAAGTCCACCTCATGCTCATAATAAAGTAGAATAAAGAGAGAGAAATATGAGAATCATAGACAAAATGCAAGGAGATTAGATATTCCTAAGTTTAAGGACATAAGCCCCTAGACCAAGGATCTTTAACTTGTACATACATATGCAAGGACACGTTAAACAACAATAAAATCCTAAATCTTACTAAGATTCCAAGTCAATTAGTTGAAGAGACCTTACTAAATAAAATGTCTCATCTTCTAGTATCATGCTTAGAAAGATATTATAAAATCACAAGTGGTCACCTGAAAAGAGAAAGAGCGCGCATCAATGATAAGATAAGACTTTGTGATACAGTCAAATAGAAAAGTGTGTTATGTTATGGAATCATGGAGTAGTGAAAGATAATAATGGATGACATGGGCTAGGCAGTTATGTTGCACTAGGTGATCCACAAGAGATAGAAGAAAGAGAGAGAAGGAGGAAATCTTCTAGCAAATTGTGTTATGCTAGTTTTGCCAATCAAAGAGACTGTAAAGAGGGAGTTGATGGTCTAGCACATGCTAGTCAACTCATAAACATTTATGTAAATAAGAGGTTGAATGGTCTAGCAAGTTGTGTAATGCTAGTCAACCCATGAAAAGAATAGGTCAAATGATCTAGAAAATTGTGTTAAGCTAGTCAACTAATCCTGAATATGTATGCAAAGGAGAGGTCAAATGGGCTAGGAAGTTGTGTTATGCTAGTTCAACCAATCCTAAGGATAACTGAGGAAAGCATTGTTATGAAGGAAATGTTGGAAACAATTGTCTGAAGGAAATTGCTACTCAATTATGTATTGTCTTTGATGTCACACAACGTCATAGTCCGCAACAATCTGCTTCTACCGAGCTCAGTCGGTCTGCCAGATAGGAATATTAGTGCTTACCGAGTCCACTCGGTTATCGAAGAAAAGCAGTGTTTACCGAGTTCACTCGGTTGCCGAAGAAAGTTTAGTGTTTACCGAGTTCAGTCGGTCATCGAAGAAAAGTTTAGTGTTTACCGAGTTCAGTCGGTCATCGAAGAAAAGTTTAGTGTTTACCGAGTTCAGTCGGTTATCAAAGGTAAAGGATTGTTGGTGTTTACCGAGTTCCCTCGGTCTCCGAAAAATTATAAAAAGATATGATCACCGAGCACTGTTGGCCCTTGAAGGATTTTTTTGCAAATAGAGTTTACTTAATTCAGCCGACTGTTATACTAAATAATGTCGATTTGACTAATCCAAAATCATATAAATAAAAGGTCAAATGTGAAAAGTAAACATAACACAGTAGAAAATTTACAGAAGAAAAGAAGGAAAGGTATATGCGAATTTGTGAAGGATGCTCAGATATCCTTGAGGTGCAGCAGAGATTTATTCGATCAGAGAGGATCAGACTTATGCAGAACAGAGATCTGTAATCAGCAAGACAGTTGCATTATTATACAGGTCACTTTTTCATTGTTACCTTCTTATCATTATAACAGTGAATTCTAAATCTCTTAACCGAGTTGGTTTAACAGCCATAATATAAATCCTCTAACAAGGTGACAATTCCATTGAATTGTTTTCAAGACCTCTTACCAGGCCACTCCTAGCAGGGTGTTTTAAATCCTCTAACAAGGTCACACCTAACAGTGTGTTTTGTAACCTTTTACCGGGTTGGCTTCTAACTGGGCATCACTTCAGAAAAGTGAAAATCAGTATCTAGATACATTGGTGGTTTTTCCCATATTGGGTTTCCACGTTAAATCTTGTGTCTCTTGTGTTCTTAATTGCTTTCTCAATCATATACATGTGCTGATAAATATCTAAGGATAATTTTGCTAATACTTTCTGCATCTTCAAAGTTACTGCAATCTATTTACCGAGTGCTAAAACAGACAACATTGTTAAGATATCTTAAGGGATCTGTAAAGAATTAATCGTGAAGTGTTTTTATGGTTGACTGATTCACCCCCCCCCTCTCAGTCACTTCATCCATATTCCATCAGGAAATACACAAAAAATGTAAAAAGGAGATTGATCTTGCCCTAGCAAGTTGTATTATGATAATTTACTCTACATGTCATGCTTAAAGTAAATAAAAACAAAATAAGGAGGCCATAAATGCCCCTCCCCCCCCCCCCCCCCCCTCAAGATCAAAAAAGAGGACCATTTTATCATCTTAAGGAAAAGAGAAATAAGGATAAAGCACCTTTAACACAAAGGAGGTCTCCCAAAAGCAACACCTAGTCTAAGACAAAGAGGTCATGTTAGGATTAACAAGATAGAAATAACAATTACATGCAAATATAACCAATATCAGAAAATAATAAACCACATAGAAGAGAACACAATACACAAAGATTTAACGTGGTTCACCCAATCCCTAGGCTACGTCCACCAATAGCGAGTCCAATATTATTATTATCCAGTGATTTCAACCTGATTACAATCTGTAATCCCTTATAGCTCAATTCTGTCGCAAGTACTAAAATCATACATTCTGAAATCCCTAACCCTAAGCCATATTATACAATATTTTGTCACTTTAGGGTTAGAATGAGTTACAATATGTCGGCCCAAAAATAGCCAAAAATATGTCAACCTCAAAAAAATTCATTGGCGAGGTCGAGAGGAAAAGTGTATAGTACTTTCCTGGATAGTACTTTCCTGATCAATCACCACAAGCTAACAATCTCCCACTTGGTGACTGATCAGTATCCGCACTAAAAACCTCCCACTTGGAGACTGATCCTATAGTGATACCACTACCATATGAGGCTCCCACTGGATCGAACCACCCTGGACTCAACCGTTCCTCTATTCTGTTCAGTCTAGAAGACCAACTGAAGCTGAACATGAGTTCAACTTCTCCCTTATTACTACCTTTGTAAACATATCTGTTGGATTATCATCTGTATGAATCTTTTCTAGCTTTAACTTCCCATCATCCAAAACTAACCGAATGAAATGGTGTCGCAACTGTATGTGTTTTGTCTTTGAGTGCAAAGCAAATTTCTTCGCAAGATGAAAGGTACTTTGGCTATCTGTATGCAAAAAATTATCCATTTGTGGATGTCCCAATTCTTCCATGAAGAATTGAAGCCATATCATCTCCTTGGCTGCCTCTGTAGCAGCAACATACTCTGCCTTTGTAGTGGATAAAGCAACCACTTTTTGTACTTGAGAAATCCAACTCATTGTTGTCCCACCAACAGTAAATACATAACCTATAGTACTCTGCCTGCTATCTATATCTCCTGCCAAATCTAAGTCAACATAGCCTTGTACAGTAGTAGTAGAACCCCCAAAGTGTAAACACTTACTGGATGTACCTCTCAAATATCTAAGAATCCATTTGACTGCATTCTAATGCTCAATACCAGGGTTACTCATATATCGGCTAACGACTCCCACTACGTGTGCAATATCTGGCCTAGTACATACCATAGCATACATTAAGCTCCCTATAGCTGAAGCATAAGGTACCTTAAACATTTTTGCCTCTTCTTCTGATGTCTTAGGACACATCTCCTTAGTCAATTTCAAATGACCAAGCAAAGGTGTGCTAACAGCTTTGGCATTCTCCATAGAGAAACGTTGCAACACCTTCTCAATATAATCAGCCTGAGATAGAGACAACTTCCTATTTTTCCTATCTCTACAAATTTTCATACCAAGGATTTGTTTTGTTGCCCCCAAATCCTTCATAGCAAAAGAATGTGCTAACTATTGTTTCAACCCCTTAATGTGATCCATGTTAGACCCAACTACAAGCATATCATCAACATATAAACATAAAAAAATGTAGTTGTCATCATCCAACCTCTTAAAATAAACACAATGGTTAGAATGACACCGACTGTATCCATGCTCATTCATAAAAGTGTCAAATTTAATATACCATTGTCGAGGTGCTTGCTTCAAGCCATATAAACTTTTCTACAATCTGCACACCAAATTCTCCTTACCCTTGACCTCAAATCCTTGTGGCTGGACCATATATATATTTCTTCATCCAAATCACCATGAAGAAAAGTTATTTTAACATCAAGCTGCTCTAAATGCAAATCTTCAGTAGCCACAATACTTAAAACAGTACGGATAGAAGTCATTTTAACAATTGGAGAAAATATCTCATTAAAATCAATACCCTTTTTTTGTGCAAATCCTTTTACAACTAACCTGGCTTTAAATATTTTCTTACCTCCATCCTCTTCTTTTAGCCTGTAAACCCATTTATTTTGTAAAGCCCTTTTTCCTGCAGGTAACTTGCATAAATCCCAAGTGTGATTTTTCAGCAAGGAGTCCATTTCCTTTGTCATTGCAATCTCCCACTAAATCTTTGTATCCACCTGCACAGCTTCATTATAACATTCAAGTTCACCAGCATCTGTTAACAAAATAGAATACAAAGATGGAGAAATTTTTTTTGGAGGTCTACTTAGCCTTGTTGACCGTCTAACATTCACTAGGGTGTGTGGTATTTGTTGTTGTTTTTGTTGCATAGCATAAGGAACTACTGGAACATCATCTTTTGGAGTATCATCCAATACTACATAGTCATTTTCTTTCTTCTCATGCTGCTGTAATAGATCTTTGTACAATACTTTCTCATTGAATATGACATCCTTGCTTCTTACAATTTTATGATTTTCAAAATCCCAAAGCCTATAACCAAATTCATCAATGCCATATCCAACAAATACATGTTTCTTTAACTTAGCTTCCAGCTTGGTTCTATTTTCAGAATCTATATGTGCAAAAGCTTCACAACCAAAGGTTTTGAGAAAAGAATAACTCACCTTCTTACCACTCCATGCTTCCTCTGGAATACCACAATCCAAAGGAGTAGAGGGGCCTCTATTGATTAAATAAACAATAGTGTTCACAGCCTATGCCCACATATTTTTGGGCAACCTAGCATGCAACCTCATACTCCTTGCACGCTCCATTATTGTCATGTTCATGTGTTCAGCCACTCCATTTTCTTGTGGAGTCCTTGGTACAGTTTTTTGCCTATGAATACCATTAGAGGAACAATAATCTTCAAATTTTGTGCTGCAATACTCAAAACCATTATCATATCTGAGACATTTTAACCTTTTACCAGTCTCATTCTCAACCAAGCATTTCCATTTCTTAAAAGTTTGAAATACATCAGATTTATGTCTAAGGAAATAAATCCATACTTTTCTTATTGCATCATCTATAAATGTAACATAATATAGAGAACCACCAAGGGAAGATACCTGAGCTGGTCCCCATACATCTGTATGCACAAGCTCTAATCTCTCATTTTTCTTTTCCTTCCCACTCTTCACAAAACTAACTCTCTTTTGTTTTCCATACACACAACTCTCATAGAAATCCATATTGACACATTTCAGACCAGGTAAAACTTTCTTTGAATGAAGTATTTTCATACATTTTTCACTCATGTGCCTGAGCCTGTTGTGCCATAGTACTATGTCAGAATCTACAACAACGGTTTGATGTTCTTCCTGCTCAACTGCAGCCACTATTCCTGAACATTCATTATCTTCTTAAACAATTAAATTAGAAGGAACAGTATGACCTATACAAAGATATAAGGTGCCTACTTTCACACCTTTTGCTACTACTAAGGAACCTTTTGAAACCTTCCAATTTTTATCATTGAAAGTAACTGTATAACCCTCATCACCCAGTTGCCCTGCTCAAATTAAATTCCTACTCAGCCTTGGAACATGTCTTACCTTTTGTAGTAGCCAATGATTCCCAATCTGCAACTTAATCTTAATTTTCCCCTTTCCAACTATCTGATAGGGTTCATTATCTCCCAAATAAACTAGCCCAAAATCCCCTTGGACATAATCAAGAAAGTAACCTCTATGGGGTGTAGCATGAAATGAAGCCCCAGAATCTAAAACCCATGAATCATCAATACTTTCTAAAGAAAAAATCAAAGCATCCTCTTCAAATTTATTACTTACCACATTCACCTCCTTGTTACCTTCTTGTTTGTCTCCTTCTTTATTCTTCTGAGACCAACAATCTTTCTTCTTATGACCTGGTTTTCCACAGTACCAACAATCATTTGGCCCTTTGGATTCGGACCTCTTTCCCTTTGATTTCCCATGATTTCTAGAGTTGTTTCCTCTCTCATTGGTTCTACCCCTGCTTTGTGCATTTAAGACACTACCTGATGTGGATCCACCTGAGCTTTTCCTATGAATTTCCTCACTCAGAATAACACTAATAACATCATCATATTTTAGGGTATTAGAACTAGAAATAGAATTCCTAACAGCCATTACCAAGCCATTCCAGCTTTCAGGCAAAGAACACAAAATCAAGAGAGCCCTGACTTCTTCGTCAAAAATAATATTGATAGAAGTTAATTGACTGGTAACTGTATTAAACTCATTTAAATGATCAGAAAATGACCCACCTTCCACCATTTTCATATTAAAAAAATGCTTCATGAGAAATACCTTATTTGAAGTGGAGGGCTTTTCATACAACTTCGCTAGAGTTTTCATCAAATCTTCAGTCGTCATTGCTTGTGTAATATTGAATGCCACCAATTGTGCCAGGCATAATTGAATACTACTAAGAGCCTTTCTATCAAGAATTGCCCAGTCCTCATCAGAAATGCTTGCTGGTTTGTTGGCTTTTCCTTCCAACGGCTGCCATAGATCCTTTTGATAGAGATAGTCCTCCATTTGCATTTTCCATAACTGAAAGTTCTGCCCATTAAACTTGTCAACCTTCAGCCTACCCTTGTCTACCATTTCTCCCACTCAACCATGGGACTCCCACTAAACTATGAGATCTTCCTGCAGAGGATAATTGAAAAACAACCTCACTCTGATACCACTTGTTAGGATTAACAAGACATAAATAACAATTACATGCAAATATAACCAATATCAAAAAACAATAAACCACACAGAAGAGAACACAATATACAAATATTTAACATGGTTCACCCAATCCCTGGGCTACGTCCACCAACAGCGAGTCCAATATTATTATTATCCAGTGATTACAACCTTATTACAATCTGTAATCCCTTACAGCTCAATTCTGCCACAAGTACTAAAATCATACATTCTGAATTCCCTAACCCTAAGCCATATTATACAATATTTTACCACTTTAGGGTTAGAATGAGTTACAATATGTCGGCCCAAAAATAGCTGAAAATATGTCATCCTCAAAAAAATTCGTCGGCGAGGTCGGGAGGAAAAGTGTACAGTACTTTCCTGGATAGTACTTTCCTGATCAGTCACCACAAGCTAACAGGTCACAACTCCTATGATGTCAATGAAGGGACTAATGCAATGAGATACCATGCAAGAAGTGTAAAAGGGATCCTTTTGAAGGATGTCAAAAAGATATGCAAAACAAAAAGGGAAGAATTCACACCCTCCCCATTGCTAAGTAAAGGGATTCTTGAGCAAGTATGACACACTTATAGCTCTCAAGGTAAGGGATTTGTTTACCATGGGTACCCAATTATGAGTAATGAAAATGTTATGATCAGGAATGTATATCTCTTAAATAAGAGAGAATCCCTAATGTAAACAAACAATTCCATGTAAGATTGAATATTATAAGATAAACAAATGCTACTTAACCAAGAGAAAAGTTAATCCTTAAGAGAAGGATGAGAGAGATTGAGAGCACTACCCTTGTCGCCCAAGTGTAGATACAAGAATAAAATTAAGGGTCATTATGTTACCCACAAAGTATGATCACACCATGCATGACAATGAACCCACAAAAGATAGGCTAAAAATGACACATAGTGCGGGGAAATATAATAGGAACTTGAATATTATTTAAAGAAACTAGAATTGAAAATTAACTCATTGCAACATGTTATGTGAATGATACCATAATCAATGAGTTTTTGAATTTTATAATGTAAAAATTGATATTAATTAGTAGAGTGGTCATGATATCGGTGATACATGCAAAAAGGTAGACTCACAAGATTTTGACTATGCTTTTTTTATGTTTAGGTCAAGTAATCAACCTAGCATGAAGAAGGTTAGGCAAAATGATTTCTTGATTCAAGCTATGTATAGAAGAAATATTAGATGGTAAAGGAGGGGATGTTGAAAAATGAGGAGATTTGAAACCTTTCGCATCCATAAGTTTATCACGAATCTCAAATCTTTGTTGCACACACCCTAAACTATGTTTAATATTAGTAGTCAAAATGTTAGGAGAATCGGGTTGAACAAATGATACACTAGTCACTCTAAAGAGTCCTATGTCAAAATTAGGGACTTTATACTCACCCGTAGAAGATGGCATAGTCTAATGACCCCAAACCATCATCTAAAAGGGCACTTTTAGGAGAAGAAGTATCTTTAGGAAAATAAGATATGTTTTGTTTAAATTGTGTAGGAATAGAAAGAGAATCGGATTCAATTCATGTGAAATTTTGGATCTTATCATCAATAACAAGGGTATACATGATGTTGTTATAGATGAACTTCACTTTGTGATGAAGTGTTGAAGGAGAAATGTGCATATCATGTAACCATGGTCATATTAAGAGAAGATTATAGTTAAGATCATTGAGCATGACATGAATAGGAGTTTGTAAAATAACAAGACCTACTTTAACAGGTAAAGTGATAATACCCAAGGTTTGTTTATCAACATTATCAAAGTTGCAGATGGGAATAGAATTAGATTTTATTAAAGAAATATTTGCATTTATCTTATGTAACAAGTCAATGCTACAAACATTAAGACCATATCCACTATCAATTAAAGTTCATCGAATAATATTATCATTGATAAGGACAACAACCATAAGAGAATCATGTTGATCTTGAATTTCTTGAGGAGGCAACTCATCTTGAGAAAATATAATTTGAGCTTTATGCTTCTTCGCATTCATGCATTCTAATATGGATGTTATATTATCTTTCCTAGGAGGTGATATAGCCACATTTATCAAGGCTTGTTGTAACACTTCATGATAAGTAGGTCAAGCTTGAAGAAGCTCCCAAAGTGATATCTTGGAAAGAGTAGCATGAAGTTGTTCTACTAAACCATACTCCTTTCCAAGATTTCGAGGAAGATGGGGTGGAGGAGGAAGCACTAGAACTTGAGAAGCAAAAAGAGAAGGAGGATCAATTGAACTTGTAGGTTGTATGTTAGTTATTGTGTTATAAGTGTGAGAAACCACATGGTAGTCAATTTGTTAAACACCTTTTACCACAATGATTTATTTATTTTCAAGTAGATGGGTATCTTAACGAAGGTGAAAACCCACCTTAGGATTTTCATTACCCAAAAAATTGACTTGATCAAGCTCTCGATTATTAATGGGTTTAACACTAGAAGGGAGAGCATCAAGGAAAGTGGTAAGAATATTATCATACTCTTCAAGGATATCCTCACGAGTAAGGCAATCTTTAGAATGGGGATTGGGTATTTCCATCAATTTTTAATCTCTAAAAGAGATGTCACATGAAGATAAGGTGGTATTAAGAAAGGTATCTATAATGTCCTACTCTTGCTCCAAAATATCCTCATTAAGGGGGTTACATCTTAGGAGAAAGGTCATCACTCATTATGTCTTCATTGGTAGAGGAAAAATTATTGAGACAAATGGAAGGTGAAGTGTCCTTAAGGGAATGAACAATCATGTCAATTCCTCTATTATAACATCATTTTCATTTTCCAAGGTACCCTCATGGGAGAGATGCATATCAAGAGAATAATCGACATTATCTTGTAATGGTTCAACCCAAATAGGGATATCATTAAGAAAATAATAATTATCTTTCCTTAATATGTGCTCATGAGAAGGAGGGTCCTTAGGAGAGAAAAATGAAATTAACCTATATAAAATATTCATAATAAGAAGTCTGACATGACATGTGTAAAATGTATGAAATTATATGAATAATTTTCCAATGAAAGTGCATGAAAGGATCTATGTGAATTACAATGATTACTAACTAATGCATGAAATGATTTTTTTGTATTTTTTTATTGTTTTGAAACATGCATATGTAAAGGAAATGCAAGAATGAAATAGATCTAAATTTGATAAAACTAGATGTAACAATGTAATGCATACAAATCAAATTTAGACACCAAATCAAAATTATGTAAGAAGAGTCAGGCTCACCAAAATGTACAATATAAAATGGTGACCAAGGGAGATCAATCCAATATCCTATTGAATATTACGAATACAAAATCACTTCAAAAACAAATATGATTGACAACACCTCGATAGAAGAGACATAAATGTGATATTTGTGCTTAAAAAGTTTTTGTTCCTTTGTTGCTTATAATTGAGAAGGAAAATGAGATCACATTAAAGTGGTAATTTCCCCAATTCATGTGGCACATTGGAATAAAAAACCACCTCAAAACAAATATGATTAATACTACTTGAAAGAAGCAAATGCAATATCTATGCTTGAAGGGTTTTTATTCCTTTGTTTCTTAGAAATGAGGAAGAGAAAGATGGTATTGATATGGAAAAGACTAAATAAGAACAAATATGATCTAATCTAACTGAGGAAATTGATGTAAAAGGGGATGGAGATGAACTTGAGTGCACTTTAAAATGTGTAATACCCACCCATTTCCTAGCATTTCAGTTTAGGATGGAAAACTCTAATAGACCACTTTCCATGTGCATGTTAGATCTTTAGTTATATTTGATGATGTTTTGACATTATGATAATATCTAGTGATGATGCAGAGCATTGATACTTGGATTATTTGATTTATATTATGTTATTGTTGGAATAACTAGGAGGGGGGTGAATCAGTTAAATCAATTATCCTATAGTCCCAAACTCTCAAATGTACTTTTCAAAACTATTTCAACAATTTATGCAACTCGGTAAGATAAAATATCAATATGTCTGTTCATTTACCGAATACCAGTAATTATCCAAACTGTGATTACCGATTAAATCAACTATGAGTATGCAAAGTATGATAGCAAAACAATCATAACAAATAACACATAACACAATGATTTAAAGTGGAAACCCAGCTAAGGCAAAACCACATGGGACCGGTAACCCAAAATATTTCACTCTTCTAAAGTGAGCTCGGTTAGGAGCCAACCTTGTTAAAGGTTATAATGCACACTGTTAGGTGTGACCTGGTTAGAGGATTTATCACTAATAGTTAACTCTTGACCAACATTCACTATGGGGTCAACAAGATAACAATTAACATTAAATGAATGTCATATGGAAATACAATAAGACTGTTAAGTCCACTCGGTTAAGAGATTTTGCTGAATCGATGGTTAAATGAATATAGTTCTAATCTGATTCAAATACAACTCAATTGAAAATATTCAGATCTATGCTAATCTCATAAAACTCATTTGATCATTAAACTATTCACTTCCTCAATATTTCCTCAACTTACTTTACTCGGTGTATATATCTCTAACGCTCGGTTATGCCTGCAGCTCAGTTCTATCTATAACCAGTTTGATCAGGAATGCATGAATAAAGTCTTTACATGAAATCTTCTACAGTCTATATTTTGTCCGACATGTTTCAATAATGAAACTGATGACTCTAAAATAGACAAGTAAACCGTTTTCATATCAGCCATCAGATTTTGCCTCTTAATATCCTTCATCTATTTTTTCCACTTAAACCTTCCTCAATAGATGTGTCCATAACACATTTTAATCTCATCCTTTAGATCATCTCTGAATTATGTCAGTCGTGGATCTTATAACTGACTTCATCCTTTACCTAGAAATCATAACAATTTCTAGCTCATCAATTTAGTCAGTTGTTCTTAATATTTAATGTTTTCATCCATACTCAGTTAATACTGAATGCGTCAATGATAACTAACTTGATTATTACTATCACTCGGTATACATTGCACTGGTTCGGTATATACAAAAGTCTTCAATTACCGACCACATTAACTTGATCAATTCAAATCTCTTCTTCATAATAGATTAATGTAACATGCTCAAGTCAACAATATAAAGACATAGACTCAATAATAAGTTGTACCCAATGTATACCTTATCCTTATCTATCATATCCATCTTTTCCTTATGTAGATATCTCATTTCTTCACCTTTTATCCCTTCTACAGATATCAGATTTGTAACTATCATGATAAGTATAGTCAAAACTAGTTGACATCAATGACAACATATTTACTTATTTAATCATCTTACATATCACTTTAATAGCTCTATGATCTCTAATCATTGTTTCTTTAGTTCATCTAGATATTCAATCAGTTGTAGGTCATCAATCTCTCCCTTTGGCATTGATGGAACACAAACAATATAAAATATGCCATACACATACCAAACATCTGTTCTACAACTATATAAGTAAATGTTGTAGCTCGGTAAGCTCTCCCTAGCTTGATATTTAATATGTTTAATCACTACAAACAACATTCCATGCAAACTCTCCCTAAAGATTTGATCTTTTCAACTCTCTAATTCTTTCTCTCTTCCATGTTCTCATCAACAGATATTTCATAGAACTTCCTCCCTTTAACAACAATGCCAAAGAAAATTGGTGTATGTGCTTCTAGGTGTGCTTGCACAATTGCTAAGAAGACCTAGCTTATCTTCCTCAAGGATCCTAATCTCCTCTAGGATCTAAATAGGCTTAGATGATTAACTAAGTCCTTGACTAACTCTTCTCTAAGAGTCTCACTCCTTGTGCTTCACCTTGAAGGACAATCACCCTTTGATTACTTCAATGCTCCCACCTACACTTAGAAGGCTCTAAGTGCCATCTTCATACAACCCTTGAAATTCATTACAAGGATGTCAATTGCCTCATCAAAACTCATATCACTTCCATTTGGATCCATCTTGAAGGATCTCCAAGCCCTTTTCAACTAGGTTCAAGAATTTGACTTGTGGAGGCCTAATTAGGCCTAATTCCTTGTAGCCCTTAACAAGGACCTTTTTCACTTTCCTGCCAAAACTTTCCAAACAACTTGAAAATATAATCCCACATTTGAATACCCTTTTGGATTTTATGAAGGATTCTAAAGGTTTTAGACTCCTAGGTCATCCATACATAGGGTTCCTATTAACTAGGTCTAATAGGGCTAAAAGGCCTAATTTGTAGGATCTTACTGGTTTCTTGATCAAATCTCAACCAAATGGATTGGTGAGTTCAAAAATCTCCTAAAATTACATGATATGATCATATCACACCTAGAACTATACTTTTTCCATACTGTACTTCCATTCCCTGCAAGAAATCTTCAAATATTCACCTTCAAACCTCTAACTAGGCACTATATGCTCGCCTAGGGCTTGGCATTAAAAATAGAAACTTGACTCTTCATGACTCCTAATCCTAAATATATATAGAGAAATGGCTCCCCTAAAACATTCATCTAACCTTAGGAAGATCCCATGGCTAGATTTCATGGGGGAGCCATCAAAAGACAAACTGGTTAGGACAGGACCAGGAAACCCTCTAAACTTTAAACAATTTATTCAAGACCTTAAACTAACTCTAAACTTCCTGCACAAAGAATGAAAAATACTTAAAACTACTCCAAAAAAACAAATCCAACACTAACTCAAAGCTTTTAATCCACAAGATAGCACTCTCACACTAAGATGCTTGGTATCCACACAAAACAGAGTTGCAGAGCTATTTTTGCTATTCACAAACTTGTTACAATAACCTCTACCTCGAGATTAGAGCTTGAGATGGTCTTAGATGCCATTATCCATGTTTTTAGGCTATTTTATTTAATCTCCCACTCCTACCTTTTAGAGGATCCAAGGTTGCCGAGTTGCATGCAACATTTGCCATTATTGCAAATGTTGTCATGACAACTTTTTAGCAACATTTGGCATCTTTGTTTCCATGCCACCTTCCTATATTTTAGGGCCTCTAACCCCTATAACCTAATGAAATAACATCATTTATGACCTTAAAGCATCTTTTAAACATCTCTCATGTGTTCAGGACACATTGATAACCTCAAATCCAATCCTTAAGTTTCTAAGGCTAAGCTATTAAAAACAACTAACAAAGACTAATTGGTGACCTTAGTTCTAACACTAACTCACCTAGTCCACATTTGCAAGACCTTATAAGATCCAAAAAAAATGCACAACTCTCTAACTTGGCTAATTCATATACAAGCCAAAATGACATAGTAATTGGAGGTTAGCCTAGGTGCTCCTGCATTATCCTCCCCTAAACAAAAGAGTTCAATCCACCGTTGGATTGAGTAATTTGAGGTCAATGCCCAAATTCTTAAACTTAGCTTCCTTGATCCACACTGCATCAACATTAGACTATCCATGCCACTTGATCAAATGTTCTTTGTATTACTTGGTTCTAGTCTTCTTATAGACTCTGGTATCCAGTATGTTGTCAGCCTTCTTAACTGTTGTAGAAGGTAGTTTGAGTTCTTCTACATCTTGGATGACTTCACTTAGGCTTTGATCCATATCAGGTGGTGTTCCTTTGTAAGGGACCAAGTCTGCAACATTGAAGATAGGGGACAATCCACTACCCTTCGACAAATCCACTTTATAAGCATTGTTCCCATACCTTGCCAAGATAGGACATGGACCTATCCTCCTCATTTGCAACTTGTGTGGGACTCCCTTCTATAGTCTAGACTTGTTTAGATGCACCATCACTAAGTCTCCAACATTGAATTGGATTTCTCTTCTACTCTCATCAACTTTAGTCTTATGCTTCATAGTGTTCTCAGTCAATGTCTTCCTGACTATGTCATGAATCTCCTGCATTGCACAAGCAAAATCATCAGCATATCCACTCCCCTTCACTCCATCCTTTAATTCTCTTAGCTCATAGACTCCTCTAGGATGTAGACCATATACTATTTCAAAGGGGCTCTTCCCTGTTGACCTATTCATAGTGTCATTATATGCATATTCAGCCTGTCCAATCAATTGATCCCATTGTTGACCATATTCCTTGGTCAAGCACCTTAATAGATTTCCAAGGCTTCTATTTACCACTTCAGTTTGAACATCAGTTTAAGGATGGTATGCAGATCCAAATGATAAATTAGTACCTAGTCTTTGCCAAAGAGTCTTCCAAAAGTGACTCATAAACTTGGTGTCTCTATTTGACATAATACTCAAAGGTAACCCATGGATTCTTACTATCTCTTTGAAGAAGAGATAGGCTACTTGGTTGGCATCATTAGTTGTCTTGCATGGCACAAAATGAGCCATCTTGATGAATCTGTCCACAACTACATAAACACTATCCATGCCGTGTCTTGTCTTGGGTAACCCAACTACAAAATCCATGCTCAAGCATTCCCATGGCTAGTGGGAATAGGTAATGGTTGATATAGGCCTACATTTGAAGAGGTTCATTTGGCCTTTTGACACAAAATGCAACCTTCAACATACCTTTTAACATCAAGGTTCATTCTTGGCTAATAATAGAACCTTTAAACAAGTTATTGGGTCTTAGTGATCCCAAAGTGGCCACTCAATGCACCATTGTGCTTTTCCTCAATCAAATTCTCTCTAATAGACCCTCTAGGGACACATAACTAATTTCCCTTAAATAAGAGACCACTTTGCAAGGTATATTCAACATATTTTCTATGAAAATGATTCTTATATTCTACACATACCTTGTCTACAAAATCTTCATCATCTGCATATAGATCTTTGAAGTGATCTATTCCCATGCTCTTCAACTGAATCTCCTGGATAGTAAGAGCTCTCCTACTCAAGGCATCTGCCACCTTGTTGAGTACTCCTTTCTTGTGCTTAATATTAAATGTGTATGCTTGTAGGTATTCAACCCACTTCATGTGCTTATGACTTAGTTTCTCTTGAGAGTTCAAGAAACTCAAAGCTTGATTGTCTGAATAGACTATGAATTCCTTGGGAAGCAAATAGTGCCTCCATTTCCTTAAAGCCTAAACCAATGCATACTTCTCAAGGTCATAAGAAGAATACTTCTTAGCTTCACTTAACTTTTCTGAATGAAAGGCCACTGGTCTACCCTCTTGGATTAAAACAACTCCAATAGCCACATTGCTTGCATCACACTCTATGGTGAATAGCTTCTCAAAGCTTGGAAAAACCAAAGTAGGTTGGGTAGCAATATTTTCCTTCAACAACTCAAATCTCTTGTTAGCTTGCTCATTCCATACAAACTTAGTCTTCATGCCTCCTTTAATGGTGTCCAACATAGGAGCACAAATAGCACTAAACTGCCTTATGAACTTCCTATAGTATTGAGCAAGGCCATGAAAACTTCTTACCTTTGTTGCTATCCTTGGAGTAGGCCAATTGAGGATGGCTTCCACTTTACTCTTATCCATTTTCAGATTGCCATGAGATAAAACAAAACCAAGGTACACCATCTCTATTTTGATGAACTCACACTTCTCTAAGTTGATCATCAACTTCTCATCATGTAACATCTTGATAACAGTCTCTAGGTGTTGGAGGTGCTCACCTTTTATCTTGCTATAAATCAGTATATCATCAAGATATACCACTACAAATTTTCCAATGTAGTCTTTGAGGACTGCATTCATGAGCCTCATGAATGTGGAGGGGGCATTAGATAGTCCAAATGGCATGACAAGCCATTCATACAAACCTTCATTGGTTTTGAAGGTTGTTTTCCACTCATCTCCTTCATGTATCCTAATTTGGTGATAACCACTCTTTAAGTCTATCTTGGTATAATACTTGGCTTCACCTAGATAGTCCATTAGGTCTTCAATCCTAGGGATAGGGAACCTATACCTAATGGTTATCCTATTTATTGCCCTTGAATCAGTACAAATCCTCCAAGTTCCTCCTTTCTTAGGTGCTAGGACAGTGGGTACAACACATGGACTAATACTCTTTCTAATAAGACCTTGGTTTAGGAGTTCTTGTATTTGTCTAGAAATTTCCTCATTTTGTTGGGGTCATCTTGTAGGCTGCCTTATTAGGTAGGGTAGCTCCTTGTATAAAGTCTATCCTATGACTTATGGCTCTTTTTGGGGGTAATGTTGATGGTTTTCCATCACTTACTATGCCTTCATAAGTCTGCAACATGCTTTGTATCTCCTTAGGTAACTCTATCTTTTTGGTTGCCTCACCTTCATCTACCTCTCTTGGCCTTAACACCAATGCAAAGACAACTCCTTCACTCTCTTCCATGGCTTCTAAGAAATATTTTTCACCAACCATGAGCACATTAGGACCTATTGTCTTCACCTCTGCATCCTCTAACAGTGATTGAATTTTGAAAGTCGCGCTATCCTTCTTGAAAGTATAGGAGTTCTTCACTCCATCATGCATAGCTTGGCGATAAAATTACCATGGTCTACCTAGGAGCAAGTGACATGCATCCATAGGTAACACATCACATAATACCTTGTCCTTATACCTTTTCATTGAGAACTCCACCCAAGCTTGCTCATTTACTAAGACATGCTGGCCTTTATTCAACCATATGACCTTGTAAGGATTTGTGTGGGGTATCCTTGTCATGCTTAGCTTGATGATTGCTTCCTCTAACACAATGTTGTTAGTAGACCCTAAGTCAATGATGACTCTACATACTTTGCCCATCATCTTACACTTTATCCTAAACAAGGACCTTCTTTGGCTTGGCTCTTCTTTAACCGACTTCTTGATCAATGTTCTACTCATCATGAGGTTCTCACCTTCCTCTAATGTCAGTGGTACCTCAAGGTGTTTCTCTATTGCATTGGTCTCATAATGAACCAAATTAGTTCTCTTGTCACCTCCTTGAGAAGTACTACCCTTCTCTGGACACCTATAGGTAGGGTGTCCCATTTGGTTACAGTGATAGCATTTCATATTGGAAAAATAATTGCCTCTTCCTTGTCCACCACTTCTTCCTCTAAAGTTAGAGCTCCTTCCTCTACCACCTCTACTAGAACTTCCTTCTTGCTGCTTAGTGTATTTGACTTCTCCTTGAGTCCTTGATTCTGAACTCCTTCCACCATATCCACCTCTTTGTCCTCTACTATATCTTCCTTTACCTCTTCCTTTGGAGGTTTGTTCTTGCTTTCTTTTGCCTTTCTCCTAAATCTTCAAGGCCATTTGATAACATTGGTAGATATTTTTGAAGTTCACAAGACTCATGTCTTCTTGTATAGACCACTTAAGACCATTTAAGTACCTAGCTAGCTTGATACTTTCATCCTCTACCACCTTTGATCTCAAACACAACTTTTGGAACTCTTTGGTGTATTCTTGGACATCCAAATATTTTTTTCTAAGATTATGTCTCCTTCTATGTAACTGAAATTCATAATCATCAGGTAAGTAGGTATACTTTACCTTAGTCACCATGCCCTTCCATGTAACTATAGGACCCTTTCCTTCTTTTTCTCTTTCAGTTTGCACAAACTTCCATCAGTTGAGTGTTGAACCTCTGAACCTAGACTTGGCCACCATTACTTTTTGGGCCTCTGAGATACCATCACATTCAAAGTGATTCTCTATGCTGTCAATCCAATCCATGACTGAATCTAGATCCATTTGTCCACTAAATAGTGGTACTCCCTCCAAAGCTTTGCCACTTAAGGCCTTTAGTGCCTTCAAGAAGGGTTCTTCAGGAAGAACAGGGTCAGGGGTTGGAGCTTCCTCCTCTAATTATAATTACTTTCCCTTGCTTCTTTCTCTTCCTTCTAGTCTATTTTATCATTTACCTTATCAACTTTGTCTTGGACTTCACCCAAGAGTTGTTCCATTTGAGCCAATCTTTCTCTTAGCAATCTGTTGTCCTCTTCTTGGTCTTCCACCTTCTTGGATAACTCAGCATTAGTCACCATTTCTTTAGCTTCTTCTAACTCAAAAGATGTATTCTCTCCTACTGATTTAGTGGGTTACAACATTAACCACAAGCCTGATCAAAACAAGCTCTGATACGAATATGGTGTATGTGCTTCTAGGTGTGCTTGCACAATTGCTAAGAAGACCTAGCTTGTCTTCCTCTAGGATCTATATAAGCTTAGATGATTAAATAAGTCCCTGAATAACTATTCTCTAAGAGTCTCACTCCTTGTGCTTCACCTTGAAGGACAATCACCCTTGATTACTTCAATGCTCCCACCTACACTTAGAAGGCTCTAAGTGCCATCTTCATACAACCCTTGAAATTCATTGTGGGGATGTCAAATGCTTCATCAAAATTCATAACATGTCCATTTGGATCCATCTTGAAGGACCTCCAAGCCCTTTTCAATCGGGTTCAAGAATTTGACTTGTGGAGGCCTAATTAGGCCTAATTCTTTATAGCCCTTGATAGGGACCTTTTTCACTTTCCTGCCAAAACTTTCCAAAAAAATTGAAAATATAATCCCACATTTGGATACCCTTTTGGATTTTATGAAGGATTCTAATGGTTTTAGACTCCTAGGTCATCCGTACATAGGGTTCCTATTATCTAGGTCTAATAGGGCTAAAAGGCCTAATTTGTAGGACATTACTGGTTTCTTGATCAAATCTCAACCAAATGGATTGGTGAGTTCAAAAATATCCTAACATGACATGATATGATCATATCACACCTAGAACTATACTTGTTCCATTCCGTACTTCCATTCCCTGCAAGAAATCTTCACCTTCAAACCTCTAACTAGGCATTGTATGCTCGCCTAGGGCTTGGCATTAAAAATAGCAACTTGACTCTTCATGACTCCTAATCCTAAATATATATAGACCAATGGATCCCCTAAAACATTAATCTACCCTTAGGAAGATCCCATGGCTAGATTTCACGGGGGAGCCATCAAAAGACAAACTGGTCAGGACAGGACCAGGAAACCCTCTAAACTTTAAACAATTTATTTAAGACCTTAAACTAACTCTAAACTTCCTGCACAAAGAATGAAAAATACTTAAAACTACTCCAAAAACACAAATCCACCACTAACTTGAAGCTTTCAATCCACAAGATAGCACTGTCACACTAAGATGCTCGGTATCCACACAAAACAAAGTTACAGAGCTATTTTTGCTATTCACAAACTTGTTACAATAACCTCTACCTTGAGATTGGAGCCTAAGATGGTCTTAGATGCCATTCTCCATGTTTTAAGGCTCTGTTAGTTAATCTCCCACTCCTACCTTTTAGGGGATCCAAGGTTGCCGAGTTGCATGCAACATTTGCCATTATTGCAAATGTTGGCATGACAACTTTTTAGCAACATTTGGCATCTTTGTTTCCATGCCACCTTCCTATCTTTTAGGGCCTCTAACCCCTATAACTCGATGAAATAACATCATTTATGAGCTTAAAGCATCTTTTAAACATCTTTCATGTGTTCAAGACACATTGATAACCTCAAATCCAATCCTTAAGCTTCTAAGGCTAAGCTATTAAAAACAACTAACAAAGACTAATTGGTGACCTTAGTTCTAACACTAACTCACCTAGTCCACATTTGCAAGACCTTCTAAGGTCCAAAACAAACACACAACTCTCTAACTTGGCTAATGTCAGATACAAGCCAAAATGACATAGAAATTGGAGGTTAGCCTAGGTGCTCCTGCACCAAAAATAAACAGCTCTTTAGTAGCTAAATTATTCTTTGTTGTTCGGTCTAGATCAAGTACCTTCATGTACTGATATACAATTCTCTGTTCCAACTTCTACAATCTTTCACAACCTTAGGAATCCTAAAGTGTGAGCTATGTGCATTAACATGAATGATTTTCTGATAAAGTATAGGTTGACAGAACCTCTTGATCACCTTAGTGACCAATAGATAGGGGAAGGACCCCTAGTCTAGTCCTCAAATACTCAAAAGTGCCCTTGGTAAGGGCTTGGTAAAAATATCAGCAAGTTGTTCTTTAGATTTCACAAATTCTAGTTTCACCTGCTTCTCTTGAACTTATTTTTTTTCTATTGCATATCAAAAAAATAAAAAGGAGGTTACATCAGAGTCGTATTACATCGAAGGTTGGATATATCCTTCCAACCATATCAAAAAGGAGCTCAAAATTTATATTTACCCATATCGCGAGATTATCTAAAGTATAAGTATAAAGCTAAAAGCAACTAAATATACTATAAAATTACATAGAAGGATCATCACGAGTAGCATTTGACTCATTAGAGTCAGGGGAAATAGAGGTGTATCTAATGATTTCATGTGCCCTGTAGCCAGCTGTGCCAGATCCTAAAGTTCCATCCCCCGTAGGCAAATTAGTTTTTTTCACTTGTTCAACGAAGTCAACAAGTTTGTCTCCAAATTCTACCCCAAGTTTCAAGGTTGTGTACCCATGTGCAATGTCTTTCTTGCTGATGGAGACCTCACCATCTCTCAGGATCTGAAGGAACTAACTTTCCTTCATCTTGATGACTCTTGTAACCTGTAGGGAAACATCAAAAAATATGAGTCTCCTTAGAGACTCAGTAAGATTACTACTCTTCCCTGCCAACACATCATTATTATGAGCCTTCCAAATAACCCACAATATAATAGAGGAAAGAACAGATAAAAAAATATTGCAATACTTGATGTTGTTAATGCACTAAGAAATGACATGAATGTTATTAAAATGATACTTATAGGTGAGTCCAAACATCTTCCAAATTTCAATAGCAAAGAGACATTCAAAGAAGACATGAAGGAAAAATTCAGGCTTCCTACATATAGTACATAGATTAGGTTCCCCTCCTGGCTTCTTGAAAGGGAGCTTATGCAGAAAGAGATGCCATAAGAAACAAAGGATTTTGGGTTCAACAGGTCTGCCCCAGAGTGAGGTGAAGTAAATGTTCCAGTCAGAGGGGAGAGCATCTATCTGCCATTTTGAACTAGCGTGGGTGAGGATGTCAGGGATTTGGGTGAGCAAGTGGTAGACGTATCTTGTCTTGATCTGATGGAGGGGGGAGCTATCCGGCCAAGAGATATGAAAGGAGCAACTATCAGGAAAACAACAACCATTCAGGGGACCCAACTTGTGAATGGCTTCAGAGAGCATTGCATGTGTTTTCATTTGGGATTTGGGAAGGTCAAATCTGGCCTCCAGTGTTTCCCAAGGATAAGTTTACTATCTTGTAACACTTCTTGAAATTTACTTATACCTTTGTCTGCCCATCTTCTTGTAGAGCATGCTTGCAGTAGGGCAAGGGGTTTACCTTTGTGGCTCAAATTCCACCATATAGATTTGGTCCCACAGATCAGCTTTCCCATTTCCATAAGAGTTATGTTACAGAGGAAACTCTTAACATACTTCCAACTCTTCCATAAGGAATTGAAGAAATTAGAGCCTTTAACTGCAATGCTGACATCAATACTTAGAAGGTTGGAGTAGCAAAGATTGGACCAAGATCTTGCTCTGATAGGGTGAGCTCTAGCAAGATTATTCTTGATCAAAATCTTCCATGGTTCCTCCCCTGCAGAGGATTTAGAAATCCATTTAATAGCGATAGAAATACCTTGTGTCCTAAGATCTTTTAGACCTAGACCCCCCAAGCCTTCTCCCTGGTACACCATTCCCAAGATACTTCATGCAACTTCTTCTTCCCTCTCCCATCAGACCAAAGGAAGTCTTTGATAATTTTCTGAACAATTCCAAACTATTTCTGGTTGAACAATCGAGTAGAACAGAATTATATAGGGTAAGAGGAGAGAACCTTTTGACAGACTTGCATTCTACCAGGGAAGGAGAGGAGGTTGTTATCCCATTTATTCAATTCACTAAGGATTCTATCTTTGACCCAATTCCACATTCCATTGATATTAGGGTCTACAACAAATGGTATACCGAGGTATCTCACAATATGATTGGGGCCACCCCATTCAAAGTCAAATTGGTTCCACCACTCTGGAGGGTTGTTGTCCCAATCCAACATGACTGATTTAGAGATAGAGATCTTACTACTTGAGGCCTGACAAAACAAGTCAAGTTTGTTCATAAGGAGCCTCATATTGATTTCTTCAAGGTAAAGGAGAATAGTAGTGTTATCTGCAAATTGAACGTTGGACACTTCTTGACCATTGGGAAGGAAGATACCTTTAACTGAAGGGGAGAGGGTATCATCTCTAAGAAGCTAGTGGAGGGAGTCTGTAGCTATGGAAAAGAGGGAGAGGGCAAGAGGGCATCCCCATCTGATGGAACTGGAGAGCTCAAAAAATCTTGAACTGAGACCATTGACTTCCATTGTTGCCACTGCCCCTTTAAGTAAGGTGGAGGTCATTCTAAAAAAGGAGGGTGGGAAGCCTAGACTCTCCAATATGACTAGGATGAACTTCCATTCAATACGATCATAGGCCTTCTCATATTTAATTAGAGGCATGACACTCTATTGTCCTGAGGCTTTGGCCCAGTCCATAGCCTCCCAGCAGGTAATCAGATTCTCCAATATATACCTGCCTTTGAAAAATCTTGTTTGAGTATTGTTGATCACTTTAGGGAGTATATTAACTATCTTTAAGGATTTGGCTTTGGCAAGGATCTTATAGCCTACATTAAGTAGGGTGATTGGTCTCCAATTATTGATGAGCAGTTTATCACCATCTTTGGGGATCAGCTTGATTAGGCCAGCATTCAATATAGGACCTAGAGTGTCTACCTCTATGGCCTCTTGATAAACCTTAAAAAGACTATCACACACCTAGGATAAATTAGCCTTATAGAATTCCACTGTAAGACCATCAGGGCCAGGAGCCTTATCATTGGCCATACTTAGAATAGCATCTTTGATGAGAGCTCCCTCCCAATCAAGGTTGCATCTTCCTCTGATACCTTAGTAGGGATGAGCCCACTAATCTTCTGTTTGACTAGGTCCATATAACCTTCATCTTCAGTGGTGAAAGGGTTACTATAGAACTTGGCAAAAGAATCTACAATCTCTTCTTGAGCTATGATAGTTGAGCCTTGATCTATTATGTAGGAGATCCTACTCCTTTCTTCCTTCTTCTTCAAGGTCTGAAAATTTTCTTTTGAGCCAATTAATTCTATCCCTCACCTTAGCCCCTCTAGTATTTGCTAGTTGGAGTTTCTTGAGAGAGTCTCTATAACTTACCACCTTGTCCAACAAGCTTGAGTCTATCGGAGAGATTTGAATTTCAAGTTCAGCCTCTTGAAGCTTTCCAACAAGGTTGAGTTCTCTCCTCCTAGCATCCTTGGCCTTCTTCTTCCCCATAATCTTAAGCATCTTCTGCCATGATACTGTGGTATGATTCTATCTATCCACCTTAGAGTCATGTTGTGTCACCTCCTCATTAAACCAAGCAATAATCTGGATGACAACCTGTACATCTTCATCTTTTAGGAGGGAAGAGTTAAGTGAAAAGCTTATTTTACCAATGTGTTTGACATCCTGGTTCCTAATAAGGTGGATGCAGGCAAGAATAGGGTGGTGATTTGAGAGGGTGTAGGGGATAACTTTCACACAATTATCATCTATAAGTGGGGGGTAGCTGAAGAACAATTTGTTCATGTAAAACCTGTCTAGTCTTGAGTAAATTCTCTTATCTCCTTTCTAAAAGTTAGACCAAGTAAACCACACACCATTAGACTCCCTCCTCTTCTCTGCTAGGGGGTCAAATAGGTTGAGTTTTGACATCGTCCGATTCCAAAAGACCAATTAATTCCCTTTCCATTCAAACCTTAGTCCTCCTTCTTTATCTTGAGCCCTTTCAACCATGTTGAAATCTCCTGCAAGAATCCAGGGGATGTTTTCCAAACTTGAGATCCATCTACATAGGTCAATCCTATCACGGTGGTCATTAGGGGCATATATGAAGCATACTCCAAAGGTTTTCTCCTCAAATTCAAATGTCACCCAAACTACTTTGTTGCATGGGGAGGAACCCCAATTTTTTATCAACTTCCTCCACTTAGGGCCAACCAAAATAGAGCTCCCTCCTTTCCCTCTCTGGTGCTTGGTGGAAAAGATTGTAGCATCTTTCCATATGCATTTTAAGGAAATGTCTAGGGTGAAGCCTAATGCCTTAACTTCTTGGAGCATAAGGATATCTATCTCCCTACGAAGTTGTAAAAGTCTCTTAATAACATATTTCCTGTCAGAGGATTGCAAACCTTTGACATTCCAGGGCACAATATTAATACTCATGAAAATACTATTGGTATGTGTCTATGGGAGTTTTAAAACTCTTGAAACACTGGGGTAGTCCACTCCTTTGGTGTTTGGAAGTTTTTGTGTTCCCATTCAATAGGGGGGGTCTCCCTCTCTTCTTCTTCAAGGCAGCCCCACCTAGGGCATCTAGTGGGGTTTTCTTTTCTGTAGACCCACCCTTCTTCCTGCCTTTTTCTACCTCTGAGAAAAATATGAATTTATCACCTTCCTGACTAAAGGAACCATCTTGATCTCTGACAAATTATCCTTCCTCCAGATCAAGGCTCTTCTCCTGCCTAGCTTCCGTCGTAGCTAACACCAATGGCAAGGAGGGTGTTTCTACTTCTGTCCTCCTTTTAGGCTCGTACTTCTACTTATCTGGAGGGGGAGGGGGGGGTGTGGAGATAACCACCATAAAGAATTCATGAATTTTTTCACTCAGGGTTAGTTGAGGGTTCAAACCATCAGCTATCTGACCATTGTCCTGATCAGTAGGCAACGAAATGGCAGGGGAACTAGAAGGAAGAGAGAAGTCACCAGGGCTACCAACCTTGTTAATGGGGACAACTAGAGAAGGAGTTTGGTTAGGAGGAGAGTCTTGAGCTAGAGGGAGGATGGAGTAAACTTTCCACTTGGGTCTATGAATAGTCTTAACTACATCAGCCTTGGTGTGAATTCCTTCTAAGGCTAATTGCTAGGCATTCTTAGTTTTGTGTTGAGGATGCAAGGAGTTGGTGTCAGGTCCCAACCCAAAATATAGATTTCTAGGACAAGGGAGATTTTGGAATGCTTCAGGGATCATAGAAGAGGGGGATGGGGGGCACGCTATATGTCAAATTGGCCTTTAAGATGTTCAAGGGCCACTAAGATCATAACTGAGTCTTGCATCCAATATGAGGTAGGATTGCCAGAGGTGGGGGGAGGATCTTGACTAGCCAGGGAAGAAAGGATAGGAGGAGCAATTGGTTGAGGAAAAATAGAGTTGTTATCACTAGGGGCAGGGGGCAGTACCAAGGTTAGAAGGGTCCGCTATGGATGGGGGATTGCATTTTATAATAATTAGGCACTCTTGTTTCTTATGGCCCTCCTTTCTGCATAGGTAGAAACTGTTAATACCTCACAGGAAGGTGACAGGGAAAATAAAAGGGCAACCACCAAGGTCAAATTGGAGTGACTATGGAAAGTCAATACCTAGCTTAAGGGAAATGAGCACCCTAACATCAATGTGTAGAATAAGGACATTAGATTGGTCAACCCAAAGCACTTTGCCTACTGGTTCGAGTGCTTGAGGGATTATGTTTAACAAAAAAGGGGGTATATTCTTGATCACAATCCATCTGGGACTAGAGAGAGCCAAAAATTCACCATGTGAGGCTTCGAGTGACCACACAATGGCTCTAAATTCATAGGGGCCAACTCTTCAAAACTATTTATCGACAATGGCCTTCTGGGATTTTGAGTCAACAAAAAACATAAGAAGTAAACCTTTCTGTAACATTCTATAGTATGAAAAGTGAAACCCTAATTTTTGACCCCATACTTTCTGAAACCAGTCATTAAGGAAACTCATGGATGGCATCTTGGTCACATTAACAACAACAAAGAATATGGCACTATCTTTAAGGCTAACCTTTTCTTGTTCAATTGCGACAATCATTTATGGATTGGCTTTAATAATTAGTTGGGGAGGTGTCAGAATCTTACCTCCATTTCCTATGGCTGCTTTAGTGGTGTGGGAGAAGGATGGGATGAAGTGGGTGCCTTCTGGAAGAACCCTTTCATTTTGGACCACTTTCTTGAAGGTCCTCTATCTAGGCTCCTTTCCTTGTGCTCCATCGTTCACCTATTCTTGGTCGTTATTCACCACAACCATTGTAGATGCTCTATGAATTGGGTTTTCACTGGGGATACCAATAACATTATTAACAAGGGCTTGTTCGTTGGAGTCATTATGGCATTATACTACCTCTTTAATGCCATTAACATCCCAAGGGGATGTGGAGGCCATAGGTGGCTCTCCCACTTGCACTCACAGGAACCTAAATACGTGCGAGATGCCCTAGTTGCAGAGCCGAGCATTTAATTTCTTAATCTTCTCTTGAACTTGTTCCCTTAAGTAGTGATACTTTATAGATATGCGCTTTGTTTTTTAGTGCATCACTAGATTCTAGGAAATGTTTATAGCACTAGTGTTGTCACAATATATAATCACTGGGTCAGTGATCACCTCATTCATTCCTTCCAACACTTATTTTATCCAAGCAATATTTGAACAATTTGTAGCAGCAGCAACATACTCTGCTTTAGTAGTAGACTGAGAAATGCATGCTTGTTTCTTTCTTATCCAAGTCACAAGCCTTTCTCCTAATAAGAATGCTCCATCGGTTGTGCTCTTTCAGTCATCAATGTTTCCAGCCCAATTTGCATTAGTGTAAACTCAGAGTTCAAATTTTCCTTCTTTTGTGTACCATAAACCATAGTCTTTAGTCTTCTTCAAGTATCTTAGAATCCTTTTAACAACAACCATATGTGAATCTTTAGGATTGGCAGAAAATCTTGCCACAATCCTAATTGCATGTGCTATATCAGGCCTACTGTGTACCACATACATCAGTTTTCCAATCATTGATTTGTACAATGTTTGATTTACCTCAGTTGATTCATCATCCTTTGTCAACTTACATCCTATTACCATCAGTGTTCCTACTGATTTTGAATCTTCCACACCAAAAGTCTTTAACACTTCTTTAATGTATTTTGATTGAGTGATGAAAATCTCACCATTCTGTTGTATAATCTGCAAACCTAGAAATAATTTAATCTCTCCAAACATTGACATCTCAAATTCCTTTCTCATTTCATCAGCAAAAGATTTTCAAATCAAATCATGTCCTCCAAAGATTGTGTCATCAACAAAAATTTTAGCAATCAAAATATTATCATCATATTCTCCTTTCATGTACAAATTACTATTATCACTTGTCCTTACAAAGCCAATACTGATAAGATAAGCATGTAGTCTTTCATACCATGCTCTCAGTGCTTGCTTTAGTCCATACAAATCTTTGTGCAGTCTACATACCATGTTCTTCTGATTTGGATCAACAAAACCTTCTGGTTGTTCTATGTAGACCTCCTCCTCAAGAATTCCATTTAGAAATGTTGATTGCACATCTATTTGATATACTTTGAACCCTTGTGTGCAACATATGCAAGTAATATACAGACTCCTTCAAGTCTTTCTATTGGTGTAAAAGTTTCACCATAGTCTATACCTTCTTCTTGTGCATACCCCTTGCATACAAGTCTTGCCTTATTCCTAGTGACCTCACCATTCTCATTTAACTTGTTTCTAAAAATCCACTTAGTACCAATTGCATTTTTATCCTTTGGTCTCGGTACCAATGTCCATGTCTTATTCTTCTCAATTTGTTCAATTTCCTCATTCATAGCCTTAACCCATTCTTCAGTTTCAAGTGCACCTCTAACATTCTTAGGCTCAAATTCACAAACTAAGCATGTGTTTTGTGTTAACTTACTTCAGGTCATCATTCCATATTTCTTATCTCCAATTATTTGGTTCTGCGGATTGTGCCTTCTAACAAATCATGCCAACACTTGTTGTCTTCTTTGCTCATCATTCGGTTTAGGTTCATTTTGTTCCTCAGTAGCTTCTTCCTGGCTCTTGGTTTGCATTTGCTGATTCTTGGTAGCATTTTCCTGATGCTTGGTAGACTTAGCCTGTGGCTTCGATAGATAGTCTGGATGCTCAATATATGTAAACCTACCATAGTCTTCCAGTTCCTTCATTCTTTCTTCATCATTCTTTTTAGCAAACTCATCAACTTTTACATTTTCACTTTCAACCATTTTATTAATAGCCTTGTTCAAACATTTATAAGTTTTACTCTTAGTAGAATATCCTGAAAATATTCCTTCATCACCTTTAGAGTCAAATTTACCATTCCTATCATCTTTCAAAATGTAGCATCTACTACCAAAAATTCTGAAATAACTTACATTCGGTGAATAGCCAAACCATAACTCATAAGGTGTCTTGTTCGTGTCTTTCTTCAATTGAACTCAGTTTAGGGTGTATACATCAATGCTAATTGCTTCTCTCCAGTACATTTGTGCAACATCTTTCTCAATCATCAATGTTATGACATAATCAACAATAGATCAATTCCTCCTTTCAGTAATCCCATTCTGCTGAGGTGTCCTTGGTGCAAAAACCTATCTTTTGATTCCATTCTCATTACAAAAATTAGTGAATTCATCAGAAATAAACTCACCTCCTCTATTAGATCTTTATTATTTTAAGTCTTTCCCAGTTTCTTTTTCAACTTTAGCCTTATACCACTTAAACAATTTGAATGCTTCAAATTTCTCTTTTAAGAACACGAATGTCATCATCCTAGAGTAGTCATCAACAAATAAAATAAAATATTTTTCACCATAATAGCTTTGAGTTCTCATAGGACCACATAAGTTGGTATCTACCAACTCCAAAATACCTTTAGATGAATAGTCTTTTCTTTTAAAACTAGATTTGGTCATCTTTCCTTTCTGACATTGATTGCACATAACATGACCAGGTTTGGTTAGACTCAGTAAATCTCTAACTATTCTCTTTTTACTGATCTTAATCATGTTATCAAAGTTCACATGACATAGTCTCTTGTGCCATAACCATACATCTTCATTTTTCACCAATAAATAAGAAGTTTCAAAATTGTCAAGATAGAATAAATTACCTTTTGATTATCCTCCAGTATCGACCATCTTTCTGATTTCATCATATATTTTCACCTTCTTGCTTTCAAATGCAACTCGGTGACCTGAATTGTTTAGTTGTGCTACACTCAATAGATTGTAGTTAAGTCCTTTTAGTCAGTATGTATTATCACATCTAATCCTATCATTCAATAAGATAGACCCTTTTCCTTTTACTTGACAATGTGTATCATTTCCCATTTTCACTGTTCCCCCATTGTAGTGTTCAAGGTATTCAAATTTATCTTCATCACCAGTCATGTGATGTGTACAACCACTATTAATGATCCAAGTATCATTCTTTCTAACTTTAGAAATAAGGGTTGTTTCTACATACCTTTCCTCTTCTTTTGAATCATCTTTCATTGCAACAAATACCACTTCAATTTCATCATTAGTGTCAGTGTTGGTGTCATTCTCATATTCTCCAACAAGGTAGTATGCCTTCTTGCCTTTGTCTTTGTAATCTCAGTTGTTTCTTCTATCATAGTGTTGGTTTCCTATGTTATCTCTTCTGCCAAACTTTCCATCACCAGATCCGTCATTATCTTTATCTTCTTCTTTCCTGTTAGGACATCTAGCAATAAAATGGCCAATCTCTTTACAATTAAAACAAGCTAAAGGTAACTTTCCCTTATACCTTCCTTTACCTTTATGTAGTCTCCGGGCCATAAGTGCTTCAAGCTCATTAAGCTCATCTTTGCTATCACTGCCACTTTCATTCTTTATATTATGCTTACTACTAGATTTACCAATCTTTAGGGATGACATAAAAGAAGACTCAACACTTGGTACAACACTATTGTCATAATTATTCAGCTCAAAAGTAGTTAGCTTGCCAATCAAACTATCAAGTGTAAGAGTAATACCATGTGCAGGTCTCATTTTATGAATTGCAGATATTCTAATTGCATAGATAGGCAACAAGGTTCTCAGTATCTTACTTACAATAGTATCTTCATAAATAATACCTCCTACTCTTCTAATAGCATTGACTACCTCTTTGATTCGGTTAGAGTATTGTGTGATGTTCTCACCTTCCTTCATCTTCATGTCATCAAATCTACCTCTTAGGCTTTCAGTTTAGGCTCTCATTACATTTATATCACCTCCATGAACTAGTGCAAGTTTATCCCATATTTTTTCGATGTAGTACATGCTTTAACATATTCAAATTCAACATCAGTTAGATCAGCAACAATCTCTATCATAGTTATATTGTGCTCAATTCTGTCTCTCAACTGATCAACTTTCAAAGGTCCAATAGTCAGTTGTATGTAGCCATTGTCTAGTAGAGTGATAGAAAATTCTCCAATTCCAGATATGTGTAGCCTCATCCTACTTTTCCATGTGGTGAAGTTGTCTTTGTTCATCTTAGGTACTTCCCTCTTATACATCTTGTGATCTTTTTCTTAAGTCCTTGAAACTTTCCTCCAAGCAACCAATACGCTCAGATACCAATTGTTAGAATAACTGGGGGGGGGGGGGGGGTTAATTAGTTAAATCAGTTATCCTACAGTCCCAAACTCTTAGATGTACTTTTTAAAACTATTTCAACAATTTATGCAACTTGGTAAGATAAAATATCAATCTGTCTGTTCATTTACCGAATGCTAGTAATTATCCAAACTGTGATTACCGATTAAATCAACTATGCAGTATGTAAAGTATGATAAAAAACAATCATAATAAATAACACATAACACAATGATTTAATGTGGAAACCTTGCTAAGGAAAAAACTACCTGGGACCGTTAACCCAAAATATTTCACTCTTCTAAAGTGAGCTCGGTTAGGATCCAACCTTGTTAAAGGTTACAATGCACACTGTTAGGTGTGACCTGGTTAAAGGATTTATCACTAACAGTTAACTCTTGACCATCATTCACTATGGGGTCAATAAGATAACAATTAACATTCAACGAATGTCATATGGAAATACAATAAGATTATTAAGTCCACTCGGTTAAGAGATTTTGTTGAATCAATGGTTAAATTGATACAATTATGATCTGATTCAAATACAACTCAATTGCAAATATTCAGATCTATGCTATGCTCATAAAAATCATCTGATCATTAAACAATTCACTTCCGCAATATTTCCTCAACTTACTTTACTTGGTGTATATATCTCTGATGCTCGGTTATGCCTATAGCTTGATTCTATCTGTAACCAGTTTAATCAGGAATGCATGAATAAAGTCTTCACGCGAAATCTTTTGCAGTCTATATTTTGTCTGGTATGTTTCAACAATGAAACTCATGTCTCTTAAATAGACAAGTAAACCATTTTCATATCAACCATCAAATTTCTCCTCTTAATCTCCTTCATCCAATTTTGCCCCTTAAACCTTCCTCGGTAGATGTGTCCATAACACATTTCAATCTCATCCTTTAGATCATCTCTGAATTATGTGAGCCATGGATCTTATAACTAACTTCATCATTTACCTTGAAATCATAACAATTTCCAGCTCATCAATTTCAGTCGGTTGTTCTTAGCATTTAATGTTTTCATCCATACTCGGTTAATACTAAATGCATCAGTGATAACTAACTCAGTTATTACTGTCACTCGGTATACATTGCACTGGCTTGATGTATACATAAGTCTTCAATTACTGACCACATTAACTTGATCAATTCAAATCTCTTCTTCATAATAGATTAATGTAACATGCTCAAGTCAACAATATAAAGCCATAGACTCATCAATAAGTTACCCAATGTATACCTTATCCTTATTTGTCATAACCATCTTTTCCTTATGTAGATATCTTATTTTTTCACCTTTTCTCCCTTCTACAGATATTCAAATGTTTGTAACTATCATGATAAGTATAGTCAAAACTAGTTGACATCAATGACAACATATTGACTAATTTAATCATCTTGCATATCACTTTAATAGCTATGTGATCTCTAATCATTGTTTCTTCAGTTTATCTAGATATTCAATCAGTTGTAGGTCATCAAGTTAGATGATGATGACTATTTTCATATGATGATGTTATGTATATTTATGGTTATTATTGACCATTGACCCCATACCTGCATGTGTATGGATTGCGTGTATGTTTGATATTTCCGTTTGATGTCCCTAATGTGGTGAGGGATGGATTTGTAGTTACTTAGTTGCATAATCTATGTGATGCATCGATCCCTACCATTGCCTATTAGATACATGTATGTACATGCTCGACTTTGTAATGTAGATTTGCATGTTTCAGACATTGACTTCCCTGAATTATAAGATGAGTGTTCCCTATCACATTATCTTAATGGTAAGAGAGAGGAGATAACATCCAGGTCTAAATCTTATCCTAAGCCTACATTTTATCCTGAAAGAGTGGACAAGTATCTAGTTGACTATTCTATCTGAATTCATCAAGGTGACGTGAACTCGTAAACCCTTGCTTGGGCATGCTTATGTTTGTTGCATCTTTTTAATATTTTGATTTGGTCAATTTTTAGTGTGTGTGCATGCATGTGAATCAATATTTCATTTTGTCGTGATATCAATAAAAGAGTTATTAAAGGTTAATTATAAAGTTTAAATAATTAAACATTCTAGAATGTTGAAATATTAATATATGTTTATTTAATTATCAGGCATTAATTAAATACCTATACTTATTAAATGATTGAATTATAAAGTCTAAAAATAATAATTGATGATATAATTAATATTAAATCAAAATTCTTATTGTATGCATGATTGAGTAATGAATTGCTTTAACTTTGACTTTCAATTTCAAAGTTGCATGTTTGAAAATCAAACTTTAGTTAGTTATTTAAAATAAATTAAAAATTAAATCATACATTTTTTAATGCATAAAGTTTTGATAAAAACAAAGTTGAACTCAAATTAAGAGTTCAGTTGTGTAACTTTAGTGCAGTTGTGCAAACTTTAGTGGAGTTGAAAATTGAGTTAAGTGATATTTATTTTTGAGTTGCATATTTTTATTAATTAAAATAAAATCATGCATTTTAAATGCACTTTATTAATACATTAGAACTTTAACTTTAATTTATAAAGTTGAGTTGTGCAAACTTAAAATTATTTACAATAAAAATAAAGTGATATTATGAATTTTAAAGTTGAATTAATTCTTGATTAGGGTTACACTTTTTAAATCGTAGTTTTTGGGGTTTTCTATATTATAGATCTAGGAGGTCATTTTCATGATTATTCAATCAGGTGGAAGAAGTCTCTCTAGCAAATTTGGGGGTTTAAAGAAATTGTTGCTTTGAGTTTTTGGGTTGAATTTGTTCTTCATTTTCAAATTCAAATAGTTGATTTGAGGTAGGGTTTACAAAATCTTTGAAGTTTTCCATTAAAACTCTTTGGCTTCTTTGTGTCTATATAAAATTTGTGTATATTTGTTGAGTGTTTTAGAAAATATATTTTGAGTAATTATGTTTGATTAGAAAGGTTTTTGAAGAAAAACCCGATTAGGGTTTTCTTAAAGATTTAATTTTCTTTCACTTTTTTTGGATTTGACATCCCACAGATTTGAGGGTTTTGGAAGAATCTTGTTTTAGGGAATTAAGCATGCTTTGCTCCTTTTGAGTTTATATATATATATATATATATATATATATATATATATATATATATATATATATATATATATATATATATATATATATATATATATATATAATAATAATAATAATAAAAAAATATTTTTCTAAATAAAATAATTAAAAATAAGTATTTCTTTCCATGCATTAGTTTATTTTAAAATAAATATTTAAACAGAAAAAAATTCTTTTTTAGAATTTTCATTTGGTAGTATTCTATTTTTAGAATGTATATATATACACACATTTGATGGGGGTTTAAATGTGAATGTGTTTTATAGTTGGGGTTTTGTTTTATTTTCATCTGTGACTACTTGTCGATCATAGGTAGAGTAATGTCCTAGGAGGGGATTTTGTCTTTTGAGACTTGAATTATTTTATGGATTTATACTTTTTACTCCTTGAGTTTGTATTATGGAAAGTTCATAACCATTTGATGTCATGCTTGGTTCTTGTGTTGTGTGGGTGTATCTATGAGTGATGTCATATGTTTTCTAAGTTCTCGATCATTATTTTATTTGACCTCAAGAGGTGACAAGTCTTATTGTGTTGAGATTTTATTTACTTGGTCACCTTGTTTCTTCTATTGTGATTGTTCTATATTCTGAATGATGACCTTTTGGATTATGTTTTACTCCATGCTTGGAGATTGATGACATGATGACTTTATCCTTAAAGATTGGATTTATCTTGTAATATGATGAACTGTGAGAATTTGGTGATTGTTATTGACACATTCATTATGGGATGGATGATTTATTGAGATGTGCATTATGGGGTGGATAGTCTAGATCCTTGTATAGGATGTGTTGTTCTTTGTTAGGATCCAATACTTTACTTTGGTGATTTAATGATTTGTGAGAAGTATTTTATGGTTTTGGTTTTTCCTTCTCTTTGTTCTTTTGGATAGAGCATTATGGTAGGTTATCTAGGAGCATAGAGGGGAAGTGGTCTGCAATGAGCGTTGGGGCCCTCAAGTGACTTCCAAGATCACTCATTGTAAGTATCTTAATAAAGTGATAACTTAATAAATTTATTAAGAGAGAAACATTAATAAAATAAATGTGTACCTTGCCCATGCCTTGAGTGCTACTACAAGCTAGGATGGAGTGTGAGATGATGCTTTCCCATCTAGTGAGACGTGCAGATATGGCATAGTTGGTTTCCTTTACTATATAAAAGGATTACTAATATCGCATATGGTCACATGGGCATCAAGGCCTAGAGAGGCTACCAAGACAAGGTCCAAGGGTTAGACGTATGTGATGACACTTCCATATATGTGTTCTAGGTTCATACATTATAGTTGGTACGTTTGATTTATGTCTCGATCATTTATACTTGATAATCTTATAACCATTTATTACCATTTTTATCTAGTGTACCTTTACATTAGTCTTGCTTGTTTGGTTATTTTTTGAGTGAGGCCTAGTGTTGTCTCCTTAGTACGGTAGGAGTGGACCTCTAAGTTCCACATGGTTAGGTGGTAGTGATTCTTATTACCATTGAGATTTGACATTCGTTCTCTTGTGTTTGGATGATCATTGTGTAGGCACCTAAATTTGTCCATTCTAACACTTAACATTAATTAAATTTAATTTAGTTAATCTCTCTAATAACATTATAGTTAATTTTAGTTAATTATATTTTTTATATTCATCTATCCATTTAATTAAATTTATTTAATTAAATAGATTCATTGCTTATAGTATTTAAATTAAATTTAAATACTACCCCCTAATGTATTAAATTTAATTTATTACATGTTTTTCCATATCCCCCTTTTAAATAATTTTTTAACTTATTTATTCCTCCACATGCTTTATTTCTACTAAACTATGATTAAGTTAAAATTTATTTAATTTAATTTTAAACCTAACCTAGATGCTACCCTACACACATCACTTTATATCTAATAATCTTATTTACTAATTAACTAAGGTTAATTAAGTTAATTTTCATCTTCCTACAAAAATTAGTCCTAATTATTTGCTCACACGTGTGTGAGAAAATATTTTAAAATACACATTTTCAAAAATTGCTAAAGAAGTCCAAACAAGGCTTCTTACATTTTTTATGACACCTCTTACACTTTCCAAAAGTGTTAAAATTGACTTTATCTTACACATTTCTTACACACACTTACACATGTGTACTTGGAGTACACATTGACCCTTCACATCCCAAGTTGCTCACACATGTATGAGCAAGCCTTGGGCTTTGCATGACTTATGTATCTCCTTGGTGGCACCTATGTGGATTCCACTAAATTCCACCTCACCGTAGCCCTCCAAAATGCTATAAATAAGACCCTTGTCTCAAGAAAATGAGACACTTTTTGCTTTGCATTCATTCTCACATTCTAGAAATTTTATGTTAGTGCATTCATTGTAGTTTTCATTGCTAACTCTTTGGTAGTTGTTTGCATTCATGGTAGATTTACATTTTGAATCTTAGCTAATTTCCATTGATTTCTAATCATATCTTCATGCCATAAGTACTTGAGGGTTTCTTCCATAACTCCTCCTTGAGTCTCTTTGGTTTCTTGCATTTAATGCTTGCAGGTTGCTTCCATAGCTCCTCCTTGAGTATTTCAATCTAGTTTGAATTCATTAGTGGGATCAATAATTTTATTGGGAGAGCACACCCACATCCTCTCTAAGAGCTTAAATCAAGCAATTCTTGGGCGCACTTGCTTCATACTCATCTGAGGTTATGTGGAGAATAGTGTAGAAATGAAATTAAACATGATTTTATTGTTAGTTTAAAATTTGACTATGAACATGTAAAACTAATGTTTGAATGTTTATGCTTGTTCTACACAGATTAATTTTCCTCATATACATTCTAGCACGCCCGGTGGGATCCACATTTTGATTCTCTAACATTATTTCTTGATTTTATGAAGGTTTTACATGAAACTTGCAGAAAGACGTCTCCGCATGTACATAGGCGTCTCCGCCTATACACAGGTGTCTCCACCTATACACGTGTCTCCGCTTGCAGATAATCATCTCTGCCATAAAGGGATTTTCTCTTTCTCTTTAGCTTATTTTGATCAATAAACTTGCACTTTCAATTATATTAAGGCTAATACTTGTATCTTATCATCATTAAAATCCTTTTATTGTATTTTCAAGTTAAGAGAAACACACAATCATAAGAAAAGTAATGGTTATATTTCCTTGTTGTGTAGAGAGGCATCTTTGCCTGTACATAGGTGTCTCTGCCAGAAGGGGAGTTTCTCTTTCACATTGGCCTTTTTTGGTTGTTAAACTAAATTTTTCAGGCATATTAAGTTTGAAACTTGTTGTATTTCATCATTAAGGACTTTTATATGCATTTGCAAGTTAATGGGAATATAAAATCTTGAAAAATTTGTTGTTGATATTTTCTTGTTGTACAAACATGTGTCTCTGTCTATAAACATGCATCTCTGCACATGTGGATCTACATGTACATAGAAATCTCTACACAAGAATCTCTACATGTAGACAAGTGTCTCTGACAGGCACGTGTCTCTACCTGTACACATGTCTCTGCTTATTTTCAGCTTTTTTCATTATATCTTATTTTTTTTTTAAGTTGTTGATCTGGGTTTTTTGAAGGTTTATGACATTTTCTACCTTCTAACAGTTATTCTGAAAAATGATTGACCAAGAATTTAACATTTTGAGACTACTAACTTGTTTGTTTTGTAGCACATTGTTAGAAGAACAAACACATTGAACTACTCACTAAGGTTGTTTTGCGGGTTTCCAAGGAGATCCAGCTAAATGTTGTGTTTTCTTAATTATTTTTTGGGCACATATCATTAAGTAGGAAGTTGATTATTTATGATGATTCACTATCTAGTATGGTCTTTTCTCCAAGTGGGAAAAATAGAAACCTAGGACCTTATTAATTTTTATCTTAAAGAAATTTGGAATTGATAATTTGTTTGGTGTGTTTGGGAGAAAACCTCATTGGATAGGAGAGTATACTCTTTTCCCTTGAGGGAAAAATAGAAATCTAGACTCATTTCATGGCCAATCCATATTCTCTTTCATTAAACCTTTAGAGAGCCTATTGGTTGAGGAAAAAATCTCCCAAGAATGACTCAAAGTGGGGAAAAGCAAATGCCAACTCTTCCACCCACTATAAATATATGCTTCCTTGAGATTAAAATCTTGGAAGACATGGTTAGTTCTATGTTTACACTTTTATGTTCACATATTCTTCATCATGCGTAGGGTTTATTGACCTTAATCCTACTTGTGGGACTACGTTGGTTGGAGTACTTGTAGGGATATAGGCCCCAATCTCTCAAGTCAAGACTATAGGGGATGATCATGAAGAGATGCCTTAACTAAAAGTTGTAGAGTTGTGGCCACCTGGTTCACCTCGGAAAGGATGATAATCTATGTGCAAGGGGAATAGTAATCTCCCCAAGACACTCACCATATCGAGCCCCCATCAACGTTGACACTTTGATAATACGACATCATGACTAAAGCCATTGCATGCTTAGTGATGATCATATCCCGAGGAGTTTCTTGGTGTGTTCCTAAGTCAGTGAGAAAATATTTTTAGTCTTAGCCAATTTCCTTCTAGGAATAAAATGTGTGCTTGTTACTTTTCATTGTAAAATAAACCCATACACTTGAATCTCACAAGTTTATTTGCCCCTTTTAGGACTATTTTTGACAAATGCACTTGTAATCAAAATGTTTGATGTATGCATGAAATCGGTTCTTGCCAAGAATATCCTTTGGGATAAATAATTAGATCTTTCCAATCACCTTCGAGGTATTTCCTTTCCAATTTTTTCATCACATTCTAAAACCTACATCATGCTTTCTTCTATTTAAGCCATGAATGATAGTGTGAAACATAAGAAGGTAAAAATTACAATTTATCGAGTCTATAAAGAAAAGAAGATCACTGCTAATAAGGCTAGATTCAACAAATCCTATTCAAAATCTATCCAAAAGATTCTAGAAGTCAGTGAAAAGTTTGATAAAATCAACTATAACAATCAAGTTGCTAATTTTGTTGCCAAGAACAAAGTGAACATGGCCTTTGTCACTTGTCCTATGATTCTTCAATCAACCATCATTCCCTCATCTTTAATCAAATCCTTCTTCACTCACATTTCAAAATGTTAGGAGCATTAATCAAAACCTTGAACTTAAAATCAAAATCAAATCAATCCATCTTTTACACCTCAATCAAGAAATATGTTGAAAGAATCATTCCAATAGTGTCACATAGACCTTTAATCAAAGAAAATGTTAATCCCTCACTACTTTCAGAACCGAGTCTTTATCTAGTAGTTTTAATCCAATCCTCTTTTGTTTGGGGATCATTAGTCTATCACCCAAATAAGAGAAGATTTTAAATCAAATCCAATTCCTTTTTTGCACAATCACAAGGTCTTGTTTCACCTAGGTTTTTTCCAAAACTCTAAATCAAATCAATCATTGAGGCTTAGTTCCTCTTTAATCCAATCAGTCAAATCAATCCCAAATCAAATCAAATTTTTCATTGAGGCTTGAGTCCTCTCAAATCAAATCCATTCAATCCTGGAGGCTTGGTCCTCTTAATCCAATCCAAATTCTAGTCTAAGTTTCTACTAGTTCATCAATTCCTTTCTTCCTCTCATCATCTTCCATTAATATTTTAACGTTATTCAATCCAATCTTGTTAGATTCAGGTGTGGAAAGGTAAGTACTGAGAGGGGAGGGGTGAATCAATACTCTAAAACACTTTGAAACTTTCCTGAACTTCCTTCACATTTATTTACTTATTACTTATCATTTACATGCATCACGTAAAAATAAATAAAACATATGATAAACAACACATAACATAATTATTTTAGTATCACAAAAATCCTTATTAGAGGATAAAAACTATGGTGGGGATGACACCCACAACACTTCACTACTACATAATACAGTTGCTCTGTTAGGGCTACAATGCTTAGCTATTTTTGATATCTTATCCTATTAAAGGTATTAACTTGGTTAAGAGTTCTAAGACTGCTAAGTCTACTCTATTAAGAGATTTCACAACTCTAATCTAAGAATTGCACTCGGTTAAAAGATTTACAATTAAGATCTATTAGGATCTTCTCGGTTAAGAAAATTATACAATTTTGATTACTCCTTAATCAGTAATACCAAAATGCATGTCAAACATGCATCAACAAATGCTATCCAGACTCTATATGCTCATCAATTCATTACATCATACTATGTATCCATTACACTAATCAATTTAGTACTCGGTAGCTCAATTCTAAATTTGTTCCTCAATACTCTGTTTCTCAGTAGCTCAATTCTAAATTTGTTCCTCAATACTCTGTTTCTTGGTAGCTTCACTATTCATTCACCTCTGCTTTGATCTGGAATCTCTAATTTCTTTTCACATATACATATGCCACCTTAATGAATTTCATACTCTGATCTTCTTATATACAAAATTTAAGTAGTGCTAGATGTTCTAGAATCTTCATCTTCAAGCGGTGCTAGCATTGAGTACACTTCCAATGCATATATGATCCTTAATTCTCATTGGCTGAACTTACCTTGTAATGATGTGTAATCATTAGATTCCAATCTCTAATGTTTTGTTATACAATGTCCTTGAGATTGATAAACTATTTTCTAATCGGTGTCCAGGTTCAATGTACTTAGAATCTTTTGGTGTCAGCCTATTCTTCTTGGTAACACATTTTCTTTAACTCAGTAACTAAGCTCCCTTCTTGGTTAGGTGCTTAGTAGAACTTGGTTCACGGTGCTCGGTTCTATCTCGCTTGGTGCCTAAACTTGCTTTCTCTTTACCAAAATCCCTTGTTTGTTTATTCCTTTTATTGAATGCTTTCTCTACCTTACTGACTCATCTTTTCTTCCTTCCTGAATGGCTTTGACAAACATAATGACTTCCTCATAACTAAAATCCAATCCAAATCCTAGTTTAAGTTGCTCCTAGTTCATCAATTCATTTCTTCCTCTCATCATCTTCCATTAATATTTAAATGTTCTTCAATCCAATCTAAGGTCACCCTTTCATGATACTTACCCGATCTCAAGCTAAGATAAGACAAGAATATATCACCATGGATAATGATCAAGAAAATGTCTCTTAAGAGGACTTTAGTGAAGATGAGGAGCCACACATGGAATCCAACACAATCATACTGAAAAGTGTCAATACAAATCCACGATCCAAAGAATTCTTCGAAGATCCTAACAACATGAGCTTAGTGGAAGATCTAATCCAAGAAAATAGTTCTAATATCTTCTTGAATCTTATTCAAATGGGTCCTACTCTCCTTTATAATTTCAATGAGACCTTGCTTGAGAACAATATGATTCAAACCAACAAAGGTAAGGTCGTTCCTACTATGCCTTTGACATATGATAACATGAATCAACCTCCCAATGATACGCTTGAACAAATCTAAAAGCTCCTAAACATGCCCAAATCAAACAATAACACAAATAATGGATCAAATAATAATGACTTAAACATGGGTCTTGGACCTAGGCATCTGCTAGGGTCATTGGGATGACGCTCCGATTCAATTTTCTCAAATCCTAGTGTAGTCTTGAAAAATCAAAATTCTTCACATACAAACAACACCAACCTCCCTCTCAGTGGACAAAACATGAATCCTCCACCTAAAGGAGGGCATAGCACATCATTTGGAGTAGTAAAAAATCAAGGCCATATAATCATCAACAACAATCCTCCTGAGTGGGTGCAATATATCAATGAGCTTAAGAGAATGGTGAAAACTATACAAAAAGGTGAGAAGAAGGAATTCTCTTTTGAAGAGATATGTCATTATCTATTTGATAAATCAATCAGTAGTCAACCATTTTCCACCAACTTCAAGATTCCTAAATTTGATAAATGAAAGGAAGAATCATGCTTTGTAAAACATTGTAAAGAATTCTATGTATTAACTCAAGAAGTCACCCGCAATGATAATTTCCTTATAAGACTCTTTACTAGGAGTCTTGGTGGCCTTGCCCTTTTGTGGCTAATGAATCTTTTTACCGGCTCCATATCAACATTCCTTGATCTCGCTGAGAATTTTTTTTCCCAGTACTCTTACAAAATTGAACATCAAGCATCACTTAGTGACTTATGCAACACAAAGAAAAGAAACAGGGAAACCTTTGCTAGCTTTCTTCAAAGTCGACGACACCTTGCAAATCGTATGTCTTGGAAAATTCTAGATTCACATCTCATTGATATCTTCACTAATAATATGGTTACAAAAATGTCATTCCAAATGAAAATGGTTGTCCCAAACTCGTTTAAGACAATCATTAAGAAGGAAAAATCTATTGAACATGGATTTTTGGTGAAAGGGGCCATTAAACATTTTCCCTCTAATTCATCTAACAAAACCAATGATAAACCCACGTTTTGGTCTAAGAACAAAGGTGCTGTTAATGATGGAGTGACAGATACTAAACATGTCCAAAATTTTCAAGCATCCAACAATAACAACCAAGGTAATTAGAATAGAAATAATCAAAACAATCATAATTAGAATAATAACCAAGGAAATTAAGGTAATCATACCAATCAAAGCAATAAAAAATAGAATCAAGGATCTGGTTATCATGGATCCCTATTCTCATGTTACAATGGCAATAACAACAATAAAAAAAAATAGTCAACCATCGCAACGACGATAATTCACACAACTAGTGGACTCCCTTGATGTCATATTTCAACATTTAGTCAATCAAGGAATGATGGTCTATCCTAACATAAGGCCTTATGATGATAACCAACCAAAACCAAATTGGTATAAGGATAATGAATACTGCAATTATCATCACATTAAAGGACATGAAATCAGTAAATGCATGAAATTTTGCCATTTTGTCCAAGATTTGATCGACGATGGAAAAGTTGAGGTAGAAGGTCAAGATGCCTATGCCTCCAATGCCAAATTGAAAATGTATTCAAAACCTTTTCCAGAACACAATCAAAATAATTCCTCATCATCCAAAGGATTTCCCTACGATTACACCATAAACAAGATCTCAAGAGATGAACACACTTGCGGTAGCCTAGAGGAAAATGACGCATGTGGATTTGATTCACTGTGTGGCCACATCAAACAATCTAAAACCCATGTAAACACGCTAACTCTAAAGAGTGTTGATTGAAATATCACCACCCTTCATCCTCAAGTCACTGTACAAGCCTCTACAAACCCACCTACTTTAGATCCACCTGTGACACCATCAATATCTACATGACCTACATCACATTATGACCTACTTTCCTAGTTAAATAAGACTCTTGCACATATATCCATCCTAGAGCTTCTTCATACATCTCCTATCCACAAAGAATTCCTTGAGAATACCCTAATTGAGTCCCATGTTCTAGAAAATATAAATGCATCCCAGTTCCAAGAAATGATTAAAATTTAGCTACCCAACAACACCTGATATTTACTAAAAAATATTTCCATGGTCCCAATCCTCACCATAATAAACCCTTGCATATCCAAGTCACAATCCATAACACCCAAATCAAAAGAGTCCTCATAAACAACAGATCCTATCTGAATTTGTGCACTTTAAGCATGATTTGCAACAACAGTAGTTCTAAGGACCATACTGATGTGAGAAAGAGAATCACAATAAAAGAATATGATAAAATAGAAAGGGTGAGTAAAGGTCTCATTGAACTCCCCTTACAAGTAGGACCAACCCTCATTGAAATAGTCTTTCAGGTGCTAGATCTAGATCTACCCTATAACATTATTTTGGGTAGACCATGGATACACACTATCTCAAGTGTCTCATCCATGTTTCATCAATGTTTAAAGTTCTCACATCATGGGTTTGAAATAATAATCCCTAGAGATCATGAACCCTTCCAGTATTGCAAGAGACTATAAGGTAAGAAATCTAACTACTATCCACTGAATGAGTATGTCCATCTTGCTGAATAAGAAACTTCCACTTCCTCTGAAGATAAGGAAAATATGTCTAACTAGACCAAAGGAAAGGAAAAAGTTATTCAAGAGAAGAATACTGAGTCCGAAAAATAAGTCAGATTCACATATCAAGGTATAGGGGATTAGAAATTTGAAAACACCATGTGTATTGGTCAGCTCCCTCTCTCCCCCAAATATTATGGTAAACCTTAATAACTATTCCTTAAGGGAGATAAGAAAACCATGAAATGCAAGAAGACTACTTTTGAACATTGGGGATCCCTTTCAGATGAGCACATGGAACATAATGTTCTATCCTAATTATTTTTGATGAAGAAGATAAACCTATGAATATCCCTAACAAGAAGTATGTTAAGGCCACTCCTATTGTTGAAAGCATGGGATATCATGGTACTAGCCTTGGAGTAAAAGAAACTAAAAGGAAAACTCTCATGAAAGAAATGGGTATCCCTACAAAAAAAGGTTCGGTTTCATAAAGACTAAGAGAACTATTGAGTGAAGGAATTTGATTCATACACCAAGGAAGAATTATTCAAAGTCCCTTTCTAGTATGTTGAAGATGATCTCGATTCCCATGTCCTCTATATCACCAAATCATACCTTTCCTCACCTTCTCTTCCCCTTACCAACCCTGAGTTAATTGATTGGGACCAACAAGATTCACCACCTACCTTAGATATATGTGATTTAGATGAGGAAATTCTAGCACTTTTCAGACTAAATAATCTCCAAGATAATGAGCATCATATCCATTATAACGAGAAAGCCTACTTCGATAGCCAAGTCAACTCCCTTAGTTGAAAAAGTGAAGAAGAAGATAAAAATCCAAAAAATGATAAAACATCCTCGAGGGTAAAAACCTTTTTGAGACACCTCTGGATGAAGAAAAAGATAAAATAGAGGACATGTCCTCTAGTTAAAACCTTTTTGAGGCACTAGATGAGGGGGAGTTTGACTTTCCTTTTATGTCATTACCGCTGAAAAAATATTCTATTCTCATAGAAGATACTATAGTATTTAATATTGGTACTGAAGAGGATCCAAAGATCACATACATTGAATCTTCCCTCAATGAACAAGAAAAAGAAGCCATGATGGCATTTTAAAAGAAAGCACAAATAAACTTTGCATGGACTTACAAAGATATGCTTGAGATAGATACTGATCTAGTTGTACATCATCTTGTTGTGGATCCAAAAATCAAGCTCGTAAAGAAAAAATTATGCAAGATGCATCCACAAGTAGCACTCTTAGTAAAAGTTGAACTACAAAATATGCTTGAAGCATAATTCATTAGGACTATTGATTATTTTGAGTGGGTCTCTAAGATTGTACCAGTGGGTAAACCCGTTGGGGGTATTTGAATCTATATTTATTTTAGAGATCTCAATCTTGCTTGTCCTAAGGATGATTTTCCACTTTCCAATATTGACATCATAGTGGATTCGACTACTAGGCACAATATATTGTCCCTCATGGATGGATTTTTTGGATGTAATCATATTCATATGGCAATAGAGGACCAGCACAAAACTACATTCACCACACCTTGGGGTACGTTATGTTACTAGGTCATGCCCTTTGGTCAAAAAAATATAGGTGCCACATATCAGAGATCCATGAAAACTCTCTTCCATGACCTCCTTCATGTAATTATGGAAGACTATGTGGATGGTATTCTAGCAAATCCAAGACATGAGAATCACCTATTTTTGTCCTTACCACAATCTTTGAAAGGTTGGGGAAATATAGGGTGTGACTGAATCTCAATTAATGTGTCTTTGGTGTACAATTAGGCAAGTTGTTAGGCTACATTGTCTATTGCAAAGGAATATAAGTGGATCCTAAGAAGGTGAAAGCCTTCTTGGAGATGCCACCTCCTAAGAATCTAAAACAACTACACAACTTGAAATGCAAACTTTAGTCCATCTAAAGATTTATGTCACAATTGGTAGACAAAGTGCATCCTTTCACTCACATGCTAAGAAATGATATCAAATTCATTTTGATTTCTTATGCCAAAAGGCCTTTGAAAAACTCAAGGAATATCTAGCTAATCCACCAATTTTGGTCCCACTTGTTCCAAGTCAACCTTTAATCCTATACATCTCAGCAACTACAGTAGCATTGGGTGCTCTTCTAGCACAACTAGATGAAAATGGAAAGGAGTGTGCCATCTACTACCTTAGTAGACATTTAGTGGGTTATGAGCTCAACTATACAACTATTGAGAGATCTTTCCTAGTTGTAGTCTTTTGCATGCAGAAGATACATCATTACATGACCAATCATAAGGTACAATTGATAGAAAATATTGACCTACTCAAGTATTTGTTATCTAAATCTACTCTAACAGGTCACACAACTAAATGGGTTATGATACTCAGTGAGTTTGATATTGTCTACACAGAGCGTAAGGCAATCAAAGGGAAAGCAATCACATATCAACTTGTCGAAGCTCCCATTCTAGGAGATCATTGTATTGTCATAGATTTTTTAGATGAAACTATCATGACTGTTACTCCTAGCATTTAGTGGAGGCTTTACTTTGATGGATTTTTCACTCAGAAAGGATTAGGGGAAGGCATTCTACTTGTTACACCATAAGGAGGTCTAATCCCTAAATTGTACAAATTGACGTTTGCATGTACCATCAACATAGAAAAAATTAGGCCTTGGTCACAGGGCTTCACCAAGCTGTCACATAGAAGATCACAAGTTTTTATTTTATTTTTGATGACTCCCAATTGATTATCAAACAGGTAACCGATGAGTATCACACAAAGATGATAAGATGATTCCTTACTATCACATGGTTGAAGATCTTAAGCAACATATTATAAGTATCATTTTTTGGAAAATCCCTTGAAAAAACAACAAAGTAACAAATGCCATGGCTACTACTGGCTCTTGGATATCCATGTCAGAGACAAGTACATGATGCAAATTTATTGTTGAGAATCTCATGGTCCCTACCTATGACTAGCCAGATTATGAGATGGTGTGTGAAATTGTTAGTCTTGAATCACCATGGTACCAAAAAAATTTTTTGTACCTTCATGATAAGATCACCCCCCTCACTCTTACACCTAACCAATAGAAAAACTTCATCTGTTGTACATCCCGCTACAAAATATTTAGAGAAACCCTATTTCAGAAACACTTTGATAGAACTCTTCTTAGATGTCTGAATTTGGAGGAAGCATAAACAACCTTAGAAGAAGTACATCAAGGAATCTATGGAGCCTATTCTAGTGGCCTCACTTTAGCAAAGAAGGTGTTACACATTGGATACTACTAGCCAAAAATGGAGCAAGATGCATATCACTATGTAAAGAAATGTGTTCCTTGTTAGCAACATGATGATTTGATACATGCCCTCACTCAATCCCTCCAACCCACCATCACACCTTGTCCCTTCTCCTGCTAGGGTTTTGACCTTGTGGGACAGATATTCCCGAACCCTATCAGTGGCCACAAGTACATTCTAGCTTCTACATAATATTTTACCAAGTGGGTCGAAGCAATTCCCCTCACATACACTATCATAAAATAGTTTTCCAAGTTCATCCTGAACTATATCATTTGTCTCTATGGCATCCCAAAAGACCTCCATATTGATAATGGATCACCCTTTAAGAATAAAGATGTCACAAAACTTTGTAAGAAATTTGACATTACCCAACATTTCTCATCCAAATACTTCCCATAGGGATATGGTCAAGCCGAGGCTACAAATAAAACCATATTAAATTTTTTAAAGAAAATTGTGGATGATGTTGGTCATGATTGACACTTGCAACTCAATCCCTCCCTTTAGGCCTATCACACCTCCATCCATACTCCCATTGGTACCACTCCATTCACTCTTGTCTACAGTTTTGAGGTTGTCATTCCCATTGAAATTGAGCTCCATTCCCTCAAGATTTCTCTCAAGATCCTGATGTCCAAAGAAGAATATTGAGTTTCCTACTTGCAAGAGCTAGAACTCCTTAATGAGAGATGCCTCAATTCCCTTAACCACCTATGTGTGTATCAAAATTTCCTGCACTTACAATTTAACAAGAAGATCAAACCTCGCAAGTTTGAGGTTGGTGATTTAGTCTTGCAACACAACATGAAAACCCTCTAGAGAAGAGAAAAGAAAGCAAATTTTGAATCCAATTGGTTGGGTCCATTTGTTGTTACTACCAAGTTCAGTTATGGGGCATATCAGATAGCAACACCTGAGGGAGATCCACTCTCTGATCCTATAAATATTTTACATCTAAAGAACTTTTATGCGTAGGCCAATATTTAGTTTTTGTACAATGTTTATTCAACAAAATTTTTTTTATAAAAAAAGTCCTAAAGAAAATCCAAAAAAATCAGAATTTAAAAAAAATATATATATGATCCTAAAAAAATCCTAAAAATTAGAAAAACATAAAAATCCTAAACAGTAGAAAAAGTTCCTAAAAAAATCATTGTCTTGGTGAAAACCTAGTAAAAAGATGCCTCGACTAAAAAAAATAAATTAAAAAAAAAGACCAGTAGTGAAAACTTGGCAAACAAGCACTCTAGGAAAGTACCATGATGAAAACCTATTTCAAGCACTATGGTATTAGATTTGGACCCATTTCCTTCTTCCTCCCATTGTACATATCCACATCTTTCATTGCCTTTGTATATCCATGCAACACGTCCTCATCCTAGTCCTAGTCCAGTTCCAAGTCCCTATTCCATGTGTCACAATAAAGATCCATGACGAATCCCAACAAACTGAGATTAACCCCATCACATTGATATTTTCCTAGACACAGTGACTTCAAAAGTACTTATAAAAATCAACATCGGGAGTGAATCTATGAGCTATTTTTCCTTTCACATCTATTGCCAACGAATATCCATGCTTATCAATCAATCAATCTTGGCCCTGCAGGATGCACTCTTCCTCAATCAGCTCAAATCAAATCCATCAATCCCATCCCATTCATGGAAAGAACTGTGGATCGAATGATTGCTTGGTTGTGAGGCCTTCTTTGTTGATTTTATTATTTTGTGTCAGTGGATCCTACTCATGATTGCCTCGATTGTTCATATCTTGGTATATTGTGAATGGCAAAACTTGATACATATGTCATTTGTTGTATGATCTATTTGTTGATACTTTAAAAGAATTATTGTTAGATTCCAAGTTATGATTACATGTATCTTACTAGGGGAAATGGGTTAGCACACTTACACCCCTTAAAAGACTTGTGTGTGCCCAGACCTCTCCAATAAGTATATGTTATTGGTTCCATTATAACTATGAAATCCACATCTACATTCCTAAAGCTATTTAGTGTGTCTGAGAGTCTAGTCCACGTAAAGGAGCAATTTCATCTATGCTTTTATAACACATGACGCATACCTCCTTTTGCAAAATCAAACTAGGGTGTGCTCTCTGACATAAACACAAGTGATCCCACTGAATCATGTAGTCAGGTTGCATTATAGTTCATTTAGTTTCTTTTTTGCATTTTTTTGTGTGAGACAAGGGTCCTTTTATTCACCCTTCCTCTCCTCCTTCCTCAGTGGTTAGTTGATCCTATTGGTTATGTTGGATACACAAAAAAATAGAAAAAAGTAGTTTCCTTTCGTTGCACTCCACCTCATATAGTTGATTTTGTGCATTTAAAGTTCTTGATTTTGTTATTGACATTTAGTTCATAAATTCATTTATATCATTAAAAACATTCTTTACATTAAGGTTCATCCACCACCTAGTTACTATATACATTCATCACATGTCAAATATATCTAATTAACCACCATTAATCATTAATCACTAACTCATTAACCATACTTTTCATGTCAAATATATACATATACCCATCCATAAACATCATATATGCATAACAAATCCATAAATTCATCACATCACATCTATACATAAATCATTTCTTCACATACACATACTCCATGTAGGACCTACATCATAAACATATTAGAACATTATATAGTATAAACTTTCACATAATCACACACATCCTACATCACACACGTCAGTAACATAATCTAGTCATGTACACACATAACACGTCATAAAATATCATAATAACCACACACCATAAAGTCTCATAATCCATCAAATAAGTCCATAAAATGCCCCAACAAAATATCATATAATGTCATCGTAGTACATCAATAAAATGATACATCATGCACCTAAGTGCTTCTATACATATGCATCTTATAAAAAAATTGCATAAATCTATATCCTATATAATTAACTAGATAAATTTGCCTTTGGGAAGATGTCCCCATTAACCTAACCTCCCCCTATTAACCTTATATAGTAGGTCCCCCTACTCCTCTAGCACTTTCATCTCCTATACCCATGTCTCTCAATGACCTAATGGCTACTGACCCTAATGATCTACCCCAGGTCCTCTCTTATATCCCCCACTTTATGTAAGGTGGTTGTCTTTACTATAGAGGTACTACCTGATGATAGAGGGTCATATAATAGGTCACCTCTCTCCATGCCCTCATTATCTCTCTCTATGTATCTATGATGGATGCCAATAAATGACCTGTCCCTAATATGGTCATTTCCAATCTTGCTATCTCTCGCTCCCCTTGGTATGTCTCTTCTTGTCTCTACCAGTATCCCTTTCAACCATCAATTGTTGGTTAAGATGGTATGTCTGTCTCTACATCTCCTTTATCTATCCCTATAATCAAACTATCTCTCCATGTACCTCCTTTGTACTTGTAAAAGTCTCTATCATGGTGCACTCTCCTGAATCCACTTGTCCCTACAGTATGGCTAAGTCTCACTGCATACCCTCTGCCCGGGCTTCAACCCTATTTTCTTTTTCCCTCTTTGCTTCCACTACTACCTCTAACCATGTCACCTCAGCCTAAAGGATACCTATATGCTCATAGTCCCCATGTCTCTCATCCTCTGGTAGTGGACCTTGAGCTTCCTCATCTCTTTCCATTTGTGCTGCTCTTGGAGCTGAGGAGGGCCACTTGCGATTGGTCTCTACACTATCACTCTCCTATTCTTTGTAGCTTGTCTCTATAACCTCCACCTAAACCCTAGCACTACTTATGGTCTATCCTCTTCATCATCCTCATCTCCCTTCTCACCATCCTCCTCATCCTCCTCATCCTCCTCATCCTCCTACTCTAAATATGCCTCTACCACTCATGGCTCTGTTAGCCTCACTGATTTGTGCCTATCCCACCACGTTGCATACTCGACTATCACTCTTGCATTTGCTACTTGTCTTTGTACTACTATCCATGGCACCAATTTCATCCCTCTCCAACTTTTCCTCACATTACAAAGATCCACTATGATCCCCCATACTAACCCAATCTCTCTAAAGTTGATGGGATGTGGATAACTATCTAGAATAATCTCTTATATCTGGCCAAACTATCTGCAAACCTGTGATGACATGTACTTAGCTATTTGGAGCATCATCCTCTCAATCAACCAACAATATATCTACACATATCCTATATACCCTACATCTATACTACCATCCTCTCTACCTTCCTGATCATCCCAATAATCCTATGCCTCGTAACCTCTGTATGACATCCACTCAAACCCTACTAAATCATCCAGAATCCTCCATGAAGTCTCTACTGATCTCACATCTCCATATGATAATGGTGGTCTGTACTAGCATGCAAATAGCTTGTATTGATGTTGTCTCCCCTCTCCTTCCAATGGTTGCATCATTGGTCCCAAGCCCAAAAAAGTACTAGTGTCACTCCAGGTCCTATCGTACGTTGGGTATGGTATGCACACATATAAAGATAATAGTATAGATGTGCCAATATTGTATATCTCCGGAAGTACTCTATCCCCTCCTCCTTGTCTAACATCCAACTTAGTACCTCGCCCATCCAATAGGAAATCCATGCCCTGAATGGTCGGGCATCATCTTCTCTCCACTCAATCCAGCTAAGTACAATTATAGCTGGAGTAGTCTCACCTCTATCTCCCCTCACCATGAAATCCACTATCGATCAATGGGCAGCTGGTCTACTCACTGCCTAAAGCTCTCCTCTAAGAACTCCTCTTCTCTCTCTAGCCAATACTCAGGCATCTCTCCCCTGATCAGTACCTATAAATTCCTCCATACATCTAATAATGTCACTATAGCCTCTCTGGTAGGTAGGTGGAAGATTGATGTGTCTCAATGCCACCTCTTGATCAGAGTTGTCATGAGCACATTATGCACTCTCAGATGCAGTCAATCATGCACACGGTGTAACCCGTATAGTGTCATATGTTCCCACTCTAGGTCGGTCAACTGTTCTCACAGTGCCATCATATCTGACCACCACTCCTTTGATCTAATCCAGTAGTGTGACTCCTACACCCAATCGACCCGTTAGATTTATCGTCAGCCCTAGTTTTTTCCCTAGCCAACACAAACCATCATCCCTATTCCATCTTTCTTCTCCAATGCCCCATCCTTGGGCAGCTCCTCCTAGCCCCTGTGCTTCTGATCAGCCCCTGTGCTCCACCCTTGGACAGATGAAGACACCCATTTTTGGATAGGTGACTCCATTAGGTAGAGTTGTCCATCTCTAAATAGGTAGCTACGATCCACCCACGAGTGGGTGGAACTTCCCTTAGATGGACAAAGCTGACAAACAAATCCTTTTCGCTAACGGGTGAATCCATTCCACCCTTGGACAAATAGAGCTACTAGTAGGTGGGTGGGCCACCGACGACCTCCCCCACCCTTGAGTGGGTGAAGCCACTTGTCCACCAACGAGCAGTTCTATTCTACCCTTGGGTGAATGGAGCAGCCCATCCACTGATGGGTGGTTCTTTTTCGCCCTTAGGTGGGTGGGCTGTTAGCGGCCCCCTACCCTTAGACGAGTGGCTCCAATGGATGGCTTTGTGTCCTGAAGTCTCCCTTAGGTGGGTGGACTGTTAGACAATGACATCGTGCCACCCTTGGATGGACCGCACCACCCTTTGACGATTTCCTACAGGAATTTCCACTGCGTCCCCTCCCTCTAACATTTAAATCCCCTGATACCCAACAAAACTACCACATTTTAATAACCATAAAACATTAAAAAACTTTATAAAAAATTAGAACATAAAGGTGAGTTTGTTTTTAAATTTACTAGATCACCCCTATCTGCTACTCGTTGGTAGATGTGTACTCTCTCTCTCCCAGCTATTGCTTGTCTCGTCGCCCTAGCATCTCTCTTCTATTCTCCTCTCTTTTCTTTTGGTAAAAAAGAGTTTTATGCCCCATTTTTAGCCCTTTTATTAGAGGCTTTTTAGTGGGTTTCTTTTTTTCTTTTTTTATCCTCTCTTTTTTAAGTCATGCAAAGTCTTTCTTTCCCTGTTTTTTTCTTCTTTTTGTGAAAATTGGCCAAAATTTTTCTTTTGTCCTATTTTTTTGAGGGGGCATATCTTCTTCCTACTTCTTTTTCTTCTACACACTCCTTAGGTCCCCTTTTTTTTGTCCTCTAGGCATCTATACTTTCTTTTCTTTGACGCGATGTCATTTTTGACACTGCATCAAAGAGGGGCAAAATGTAGACACCTACAATTGTACATTCTAACACTTAACATTAATTTAATTTTATTTATTTAATGTCTCTAATAACATTATAGTTAATTTTAATTAATTATATTTGTTATATTCATCTATCCATTTAATTAAATTTATTTAATTAAATAGATTCATTGCCTATAGTATTTAAATTAAATTTAAATACTATCCCCCTAATGTATTAAATTTAAGTTATTACATGTTTCTCCATATCTCCCTTTAAAATAAATTTTTAATTTATTTATTCCTTCACATGCTTTATTTATACTAAATCATGATTAAGTTAAAATTTATTTAATTTAATTTTAAATCTAAACTAGATGCTACCTTACACACACCACTTTTTATCTAATAAGCTTATGTACTAAGTAACTAAGGTTAATTAAGTTAATTTTCATCTTCCTACAAAAATTAGTCCTAATTATTTGCTCACACGTGTGAGAAAATAATTTAAAATACACCTTTTCAAAAATTGTTAAAGAAGTCCAAACAAGGTTTCTTACATTTTTTATGACACCTCTTACACTTTCCAAAAGTGTGAAAATTGACTTTCTCTTACACATTTCTTACACACACTTACACATGTGTACTTGGAGTATACATTGACCCTTCACATCCTAAGCTGTTCACACATATGTAAGAAAGCCTTGGGCTTTGCATGACTTATGTGTCTCCTTGGTGGCACTTATGTGGATGTCACATAGATTCCACCTCACCCCAACCCTCCAAAATGCTATAAATAAGACCCTTGTCTCAAGCAAATGAGACACTTTTTGCTTTGCATTCATTCTTGAATTCTAGAAATTTTATGTTAGTGCATTCATTGTAGTTTTTATTGCTAACTCTTTGGTAGTTGTTTGAATTCATGGTATATTTACATTTTGAATCTTAGCTAATTTCCATTGATTGATAACCATAGCTTCATGGCATAAGTGCTTGAGGGTTGCTTTCATAGCTCTTGCTTGAGTATTTATAACTAGTTTACATTCATTAGTGGGATCAATATTTGTGTTGGGAGAACACAACCACATCCTCTCTAAGAGCTTAAATCAAGCAAGTCTTGGGTGCACTTTCTTCATGCTCATCCGAGGTTATGTGGATAGTAGTATAGAAATGAGATTAAACATGATTTTATTATTAGTTTAAGATTTGAATATGGACATGTACAACTAAATTTTGAATGTTTATGATTATTGTTCACATATTACTTTTCCTCATATACACCTTATTGGTACTTCTATCTTCTTATTCATTGCTTGGAGACTTGTTTATTGTCATCATGAGATGTATATTTGGTATTTCATTATGTATTGGTTATTGACATTGATTTAGGAGATGTATATATGTACTTGTGTAGTATATGTGACTTGATTCATTTTTGTGATCCCTACGACATGTGTTGTGGCAATTATATTATTATGTATATCATAATGTATAATTGTTCTTGTGGTTTGTACCTTTTCTTAAATTAATATAATGAATGTATCTTGTCAATTCAGATTGCAATGTATATATTAGTTTTACTTCATGATATGTATTATTTTCATTATGATTAAGTAAAGAAATAGTTCACACTTCAATTGGGTTTTAAAAATGAACATAAGATATATCATGCGATTATGTTTTGGTTTTACTTAGATTAAAAAACTTATATGTAACTACATCTTGGAACCCTTGGGATAGTTAAATGAGTTTATGAACATTGATATAATGTCTTATCATATGTTAGTTATGTTATCTTAACTTATGTTGTACTTGCTTCCACATTTGAATTGTTCAATGTATGTTTAAACATTTTAGAAAAAAATTTATTGCATAAACTTAATGAAATGTTAGGTTAATTTATCATTGGTTCTCAGGCGAGGCATTACAAAATTCAATAGGAGAAGTGATTTTCAAACCTAAATTATGATAGTCAACTGTCATAATCTCAGAATGAGTTGTAAATGCGGTTCTAGGCCCTAGAGGTTGTAATTTGACTCTTTGCCAAATTTGTGCTGAAAATGTCAGGGACATACCAAAACTCATCTTGTACCCAGGGAAATATTTTAGATGGTGTTTTGTGATTTTAGATGGTGTTTTGTACCCAACAACTTTGACTAAAAATTTATGGGTATCTTAGAATATGTTTGACCTTTTCTAATTTCTATTTGGTGGCTCCATAGCTTGTTCCTACACATAGAAAAGCAAGGAAGAATGTTAGATAAAGGGAGTTTCCTTAGTCAAACCCTTGTTTAGGTATCAACCTTAAAAATGAATGAAAATTGCATAAGAAAATATGATACATAAACCAAATCTAAATGGTAAGTCACCTTATAACTTGATGGTGCAATGCCTCTTTGGATATGATCACAAATTTTGATGCAATAACTTGATCTAAAATAAAATCATAGAATAAATGTCTTAAATGATGGATATTGTACTTTGCCAATAGTGCTTTATGAAGAAAAAAGAATGCTTTGAAATATGGAAGACTTTAGATGCTCAATTATAGAAGTTATCTTGAACTCTAATTGCTTGATTAATCATGGATTCTTGAAAATTTGACAGTGAATGCTTGCACATGATAATGGATACCACAATGAGGAGAAATAAGGTATTTATATCCATCATTTTGGGGGTTAAAACTCACACAGGTTGACTACGGGGATAGATCTCTTGCAAATTCCTCATCATAGGTCCCTAGGCCAAATCTGGGCCTAATTCATTGGGGACATAACACCAGTAGCATTTTATACCTAGGAAAATGAGCCAAAATTTGGACTATGGGTCCTAGATAGTCAGTAGGTGCAAGATTTGTGGGTAAAACTCAATTAAAGATAGGGAGAGCATGTAAAGGCCATAAATGGTAAGATATGTCCTAGGGGATAAAATGAATTTTTTGATTGGAGGAAAAAGAGAAAAGAACACTTAGAAATAAGGGCTAACCTCAATTTTTGAACAAGTTGAACCAATGTTGGGCTTATAATGTTAATTTGAGAGTCCAATGGGTGTTAGGAGAATGTGAAATCAATGTGGGAAGATGTACATACTAAGATGGGGCTAAAATGAGTACCTAATCAAGGGTGCCTACCTTTTAGGATGATAAATTTAGGCTCCACTTTAGTAAGAGTATGAGTCCACCTCATGCTCACGGTAAATTACAAGAAAGAGAGAAACATGAATATCATGGGAAAACTGCAACAAGATAAGATATCACCAAGTTTAAGGACACTAAATACCAAACCAATAATATTAACTTGTACATCCATATGCAAGGATACATAAAACAACAACAAAAGCCTAACAATTACTAAGATTCCAAGTCAACTAGTTAAAGAGAACTCGCTAAATAAAATATCTCAGCCATTAGCATAATGCTCAAAAAACTATTGCAAAAGAACTAGTGGTCACTTAAAAAGAGAAAGTGCACACAAAAAAGATAAGATAAGACTCCATGATTCAATTTATTATAAAAGTGTGTTGTGTTATGGAACCATGGAGGGGAGAATAAGAAAACCATGGATGACATAGGATAGCATGTTGTTTTGCACTATGTGATCCATGAGAGAGATAGAAGAGAGAAGAGAGGGGGAAATGGTCTAGTAAATTGTGTTATACTAGTTCCACCCATTAAATAGAGTGTAAGTGGGAGTTGATACTATAATTTCATTTCATAATAAGAATGCTTCACCAAAATGTATTGAGAAAAGGGAAGCAATGCAAAAGATAGGTAAATCACCTCTCTTTTCAACAATTACACATTCAAAAGGAATATTCCCTACTAGGTTCAAGAGGAGACTTGAAAACTAATTGGGACAATGTATTTCTTCCTAAAAATATGTGATTGATTAAGTGGAAATAATGTATCAATGTGATTAAAGTTCTTAATTAGATAAGTTGTAGAAAACTAGAAATAACATATAGAAACGTAATAATATTGAGCAGAAAAGTACAGATTTGGAAAGTAGAGCTCATAACTAAGTTGTAGGTGAAATTTGAGCTATGGATAGGCCAAAAATTGTCTTGTACCTAGGGATAGATCACCAATGGTATTTTGTACCTCACAATTTTGACTGATTTTTTTTTAGGACTTCTGACTTTACTCGATTTGTTTGATCTTGATCCAAAGGCTTTGTAACCTATTCCCATACACAAAAAAATTGGGGGAAAAGGTTGGCTAAAGGGGTTTTCCTTGGTCAAACCCCTTTATAGGAATCAACCTTGAAAATGGAAAGAATTTATATAAAGGAAAGTATGTAAAAAGGAAAATGGTAGATTTGTCTTGCATAAACCCTCATTAACAAATGTAGAAATCATTCATATTCCTGAAGATACTTTAATGTACTTTAAATCCAATGAGTTGACCTTTGAATTTGATGTAGAATTAAGTATTCCCTCACAAATGCACAGATCCATGAATTCTACTCCTAGATCTTGAATGTTGATATGCTTGATAGTCACTTGCAATGAGGGAGAGAGAAGGAGAATGGAATAAGAATCTTCTTGCTTGATTAAGAATTATTCTACTTGGCCATCATGTGAGAGAAAATTTATTCAACTATAGATGATTGTATTTGACTTGATAGATCTTGGAGATCATGAACTTGGATGTCTGCCTTCAAATTTTAAATCCAAATGGTCAATTGCTCTTGATTGCTTGAAAATCTTGATAGTAAAATTCTTGCACTTGATAATATATTACAGATCCAAAAATAAGGAGAGATGAGATCCTTTTATAATTTACTCCACTATTTTAGGATTCAAATTTGATCCAGGCCAACCATAGATCTAGAAATCTTGCTAATAACCCGATATCGGGCCTCCAACAAAATTTGGGCCACAATTACTTGTGATAGAATGCCATTGACATTTTTTACCCTAGAAAATGGGCTAGATGTTTGGAGGGGATGTCAAGATGGAAGAAAAGAAGTGGGGGAAGAAAAAATAAGTTTCTAGGATCAAACATAATAGGAATTCAAACCTCAAAATCATCAAAATGGGGTCTAATGGGTCCTAATAAAGTATCCAATAATGGGTGTGTTGGTTCCTAGAAAAGGGTTTATGCTAAAAATCCACCAAGTTCACCCATCCATTATTTATATAGATTCCAACTCTAATAATCAATAATTTTTAGGAATTGGACCAATTGACAAGGACAATTCTACCCTTCTACACTTTGGACTCTGCAAAACCTAGGAGGGTTATCCCATAATCCACTCAAAAGATCTGCACCACACATGTGAAATGAATTAAAATAGCAAAAATCTCACATAAAATCAATAGAAATAGGATAATGCTGATAAATGGCTAATTCCCCATTGCTCTTCAACTAAATTGGAGCATGAGATGGGTACTACAATAACACAACATAAAACTTAAAATTATATAGTGCGATTCAATCAACTTTATGGAAAAGCTAGATAAAATTGAAAACCATAAGATTGGTAAAGACACTATAACAAAGATCAGTGCCTCAATCCATTTCATAATTCATCTACATGAAATATAACTATAGCATAACATAAATTCACTAAATATCTTTAAGATCTAAGACACTAATGCATTACAATATTTCTCAACTGTAACCCTAACCCAAACTTCTTATCAGAATCCTTGAATAAACCCTAATATTTTACAAATATGTATTCAAGCATTTAATTGATTCTTTGAACCAAAGCATGAACAAAATTCACATACATTTCAATAATGCACTGAACATAATAAAATTTATTATTCTATTCTATTCTATTCAAAACTCATAAAATTTGAGCACAAGAGAGATTTAGGCCACATATGGTATATTTTATTAATTTCAAATGCTATCTCTATTATACATCAGATATACAATTCATAGATTCATGACCTACAAAATTTTACACAAAATCCTTTCTATTTTCTCTATAAATGCTTTACCATTTGATTAAAATATCATCTATCCTTAACCTGGGACCTAGACTTCATAAAAATGAACTCATACCCTGTCTCTTGGCCTTGATTACCCTTTTATAGAAATAAGGGAGCAAATCAAGCTAAGGGCTAGAGGAGACACATGTCATCAGTCTATTGAACTATTCAACTTTTACTTATAACAGACTTGACACATAAGACAAAACTGTCTTTTCCCCTTGCAAAATGTTCTCTTCACTTTATTGCTTTTCAATTTGTTCATGAAGATTTCATTTGGGGCCCATGGCTTCTAAAAGATCATCCTTCAAAATATAATTATTATATAATATGCCAAAAATTGGAATGCTAACTGTTTGTCCTATATTCCTCATTTAAGTACATCCCTACCCACTCTGCATATTCTTCATTAGATGGCCAATTAAAACTTATTACTTCATCAACTTTAGCCCTATATGTATTGTACTTAATGGCTACTTGGTTGGCTTCCTTTTCAAATGTTTCAAAAAATGTGTTTGTGCTAATTAACTTATCCATACTTTCTTCCAACATATTTGTATATGTATCTTCACAAATTAAATCTACCTGAGAGTTGGTCATTTTTTCTACGTGTTCCCTCTAGAGTTTAATTTTTTATTTATTTTTCATTCTCACCTATTATCCCAGGCAACAAAGTACCTTGCAAATAATTGAAACTTCTCATTAGTTCTCTGATCTTCCTCTCAATTTCTTTAGGCAAGACTTGAAAATTCTGAAAGGACTTCACCAATGATCAAGTTGGTAGAAGTTCCTTTAGCTTTCCCATATAGAACTTTGTAGCTACAACCATTATCCTTTATTTATTTGATCTCTTCATTTATTTGGTGAACAATGGTGATGTTATCTCTTTATCCTTGTCAAATCCCTCCATAGCTTCAAATAATAAAGAATAAAAAGAATGCACATAAGCCAATCTCCTCTTTAATTTACTATACAAATTGTTAATATGATTTAGAACAACAGAAGGGGGGGGGGGGGGGGGGGGTGAATCAGTTGTTCTCAGGTCCAGATGTATAAAAACAATCTTTAAACTCTTCAACAAATCAAATCTAATAACCAATGCCTACTCGGTCATTACTGATTGCATAACAGAAACATATGACAGTGTAGTCCACTTATCCAATAGCATCTAACTTGTAAAACATAGAAATGTTCAAACCAAAACATTCACACAAGTATCAACACCAGGATTTATAGTGGAAACCCAATTTGGGAAAAACCACTTTGTAACATGTTACTATTATGTTCACTCTTCTGAAGTGAGCTCGGTGACCCGGTTAAAGAATTTAAACCACTCTGTTAAAAGTGCACCTTGTTATAGGACTTACATACACTCCATTAGAATGCAACCTTGTTCAAAGGATTTATACCTATGACTATTAGGTCAACCTCTGTTAAAAGGATTTTGACTGTTATAATGGTTAGAAAGTAGCAGTAATATTGATCTGAGAAACATACAACTCACTTTGCAAATATCAGATCCAATTCCATACACATATGCTGGTTTATAGACTGTGAATCTTTTCCATCTCCATCACTGATCTTCTTGGAACCCTTCAAGTGATCACAATACTTATCCTTCAGTCTTTTCTACTTAGACAGTCAATAACATCAACAAAACTTCTAGCATCCACTTCTCTCTCTTTTCAACCTCTTGCTTAGGTTTCCTTAATACTACCTCTATTAGGTCAATACATTTTTTGCTACTTAATCTCCTTCGTAGATCTTAGGGTTAGGTCAGATTAATTGAATCCATCCTACATTATGTTCTTCGGCTATCCTTTTGAAATATCTTGAATCTCTTAAAGATTTACAATAAAATGTTTTTCAGTGCATTAAATGTTTTCATACAATCAATAAATAAAGTCAACACGTTTTACATAATCCAAGAATTCAATGATGTCGGCTGGAAATCTGAATTCTTCATCAAATGCAAAATACTAACACTCGGTCAATACTGTGTCCAACTTCTCGGTCTTCTTTGGAAATCTTGGTCACCACATAAACTATTTCCTCAGCTAATATTGTCTTCCTCGGCAATTAACTGGTGTTCAGTCAACACTAATTTTACTTGGCATATACTAGCTTAGTCGACACAAACAACACTCGGCTTAAACTAGATTTCTTCACTTTTGCTCGGTTAAGCCTACCAGTTTAGTCTTCATTCTTACTTAGATAAACAATACATTGTCTTATCATTGTGCCATGTAATCAAGTACTCATTGAAGTATCAAGATAACTCAACCTTTCCTTAGGTGCTATTGTTACAAACCTTGCCTATCCCCTTAGCAACACTCAAATAGATATAGTACTTTCTTAAATAGAAATAGTCTTACCAGTTAAGGTTTGACATCAATAACAATACAACAATTGCTTCAATTGTAGTTTCCAACAATCTCCCTCTTTGGCATTGATGGCAACACCATATGAATATCACATGAATTACCAACCAATCCAAAAACTTATTTGTCCATCAGAGAAATTTATAATATCCTTAGCTTCATTCTGATACAGAATCAATTAGCCATGCTTGACCGTCCACTGAATTTCTCCCACTGTCTTGATCTTCTCATTCTGTGTATTCATATGTCATCATCTCCCTCTTTGACAAAAATGCCAAAGCAGCAACAAAAACTTATATCCTGTAGATGTAGATATCATCCTTTTAGTTTAGGAGAATATTTCTCCCTTTGTCATCTTTCTTATGACTGATGCTGACTTTGCTGTGCTCTTCACAACTCTAGGCTACTCCTAAAGTGTGACCTTTCTCTACATCAATTTGTTAGATGTTCTTTGCAGCACACTTGATGCAGTGCTCCTAGCTTGACTAGGCAGCCTCAGTTAGGGGAAGGACCCCTAATTGACTTCTTAGGTATTCATGAGCTTCTTTAGGTAAAGCTTTAGTGAATATATCTGCTAATTGTTCCTTGGTATTCACATATTCCATGCAGACCTTTTTATCTTATACCAGTTCTCTCACGTAATGATACTTGATGGCAATGTGTTTGGTCTTTGTGTGCATCACTGGGTTTTTAGAGATGTTGATAGCACTTGTGTTGTCACAAAAGATGACAACTAGTTCAGTGATTTCTTCTTTCATGCCTACCAATGATTGCTTTATCCATATCAAATTTGAACAATTCACAGCTGCAGCCACATACTCAACTTCAGCAGTAGATTGGGAAATGCAATTTTGTTTCTTGCTTGTCCAGGAAACTAATCTCTATCCAAGAAAGAAAGCTCCACCACTAGTACTCTTTTTGTCATCTACATTTCCTGCCCAATCAACATCTATATACACTCTCAGTTTAAATTTGTCATGCTTCTTGTAGTACAATCCATAGTCAACAGTTCCCTTCAAATATCTCATGATTGTTTTAAGCGCCATCATGTGAGTTTCCTTAGGATTGGCAAAAAATCTTGCCACAATCCCAACAACTAATGCAAAATACTGACACTCGGTCAATACTGTGTCCAACTTCTTGGTCTTCTCTGGAAAGCTCGGTCACCACATAAACTATTTCCTCGGCTAACACTGTCTTCCTCGGTAATTAACTGGTGTTCGATCAACACTAATTTTACTCAGCACATACTAGCTCGATCGACACAAACAACACTTAGCTTAAACTAGATTTCTTCACTTTTGCTCGATTAAGCCTACCAGTTTAGTCTTCATTCTTACTTAGATAAATAATACATTGTCTTATCATTGCACAACATAATCAAGTACTCATTGAAGTATCAAGATAACTCAACCTTTCCTTAGGTGCTGTTGTTACCAACCTTGCCTATCCCCTTAGCAACACTCAAATAGATATAAACTTTCTTAAATAGCAATAGTCTTACCAGTTAAGGTTTGACATCAATGACAATACAACAATTTCTTCAATTGCAATTTCCAACACAAATGAGTTAACACTGAGATGACTATCTCCTTTAACTTTAATGAGGATATTTTCTCTATTTCAATAACCTTTCCTTCTAACTCCTTTATTTTCTCCATCATTTGACCCTTTGTTAGATCAGTTGAGAAAGTAGGTTCCTCAATTATTAGAATTTAAGAAGAAATAAGGGGTGCAATCTTAGAAATATCTTGTGGGGATAGAAAGGCAGAAGTGAGAGGAGATACACTTGATGATGATGATGATGGAGTAGATGCAATTGAAGGAACTACTAGTTACAACTATGATACTTTTTGCTCCAAGAATTTCACCTTAGTCTCTAAATCAACACACCTTTGGTTCTATTTATTATATTCCCTAAACATGTGGTGATACTTCTATTTATACTCATATTTTTCATCCTCCTCCCTCTTGGCTACCACTTGAGCTAACTTGGAAATATTTGTAATCTCTTAAAAATGGTCTAGTAAACCCAAAGGCCCTAATTTTGATTAATTGCCTAAAAAATCTTGAATCAAAGACATAAATTAACTAGGCCTAATTATGTAAGTATTTCATCAAACTTTCTTGCATAATTAAATCAATTCCCTAATCAAATCATCAAATAAATCTTCAATCGACGCATAAAGGTAATTAAATTGCTAAAAGTATATGTTTAATTAAAAGTCTCAAACCTTTTAATTAAAAGAACTCATTGACCCATCCTCACACATGTGTGAGCACATAAAATCCAAACAAAATCAATTAAAAGGGGACAATTACCAAAATTTTCTCATTCTCCCCCCCAAAAACACAAATTTGACCAATTATGCACCTCTCGTACGAATGAGGAAGGAAGAATCTTGACCTCTCCTCACCCTCGAATCTTGACCATTCATTTAGGGAAACTTGTATAAAAAGCATGGTCTTCCTAGCTGAAGGATCCAAGGTTTTCATAGTAAATGCACCATGCCATTTTAGTTTCTCACATAGCTTAATGTGCATTTTTCTTAGCTTATCTCTCTTAATTTAGTTTTCTTTCAATCAATGTTGGCTTTCATAGTTTAAATATTGCAGTGTACTTATATTTTAGCATAGAACCATCAATCTTTTATCATAGATTTGCATTTGTCACTTTGAAAGATCTTTTGGGAAAAGAATGCAAGTATTACATCATGCTCATACATAACCTTCCATTTTAGGATAGTCAAGTCACTAGTCCCATGCTTCATCTGATGAGCATCATTCATGAACTATACTCGCCCTAATTAGGAAGCAATAGATCAGTTTTAGTGGGTTTTATGTTACTTGCCTTAGATTTTGAGTATATTTCAACTAATCCCCACTAATGTAATGATTTATTGAAGTGTTGGTGTTCGTAGGTCAAGAACACAAAATATATACCCACATTCTCTAGCGTGCACCATGGGGCTGAATCCAAATTTGGTCTCATCTTTCATGCATTTTTCATTTAACTTTTGAAACCTTGTTGTTTCTCATACAATTGGGTAAGAAAATCCATACTATATAATAGCCAAATTATTTATCATTTTGTCCTTAGGGAAATTTCATACAATTATGTGGTTGGGTCAACCTTTTTGTATTGCTAGGTGATAAAGCTTTGTACAATTATATGGTTAGATGCATTTTGTCGTATTACTCTGTGAAAGCTATCATATGATTTTATGATGTTTTAGAGCTGATTATGTTTTATTGTATCAAAAATAGAGAGTGAACTTTGTGTGTTTCCTTGAATGATTTGGATTTCTAACTAACTAATGGGTGTTTGTTTTCTCTCTTCTTGACCATTTTAGCAGCCTAATGATTTCTTACAAGATGTTAGTGAGAATAATCGCTTGCCAAATTTATCACCATTGATCCATTTGAGAGAAAACTACTAATGTGCTTGTGGTTATAGGATGGGTGTAGAAGAAAAGTCATTCCAAACCAATGATTTCTTGCATGATGTTAGTGAGAAGAATCGCTTGCCAAATTCATCACCAATGACCCATTTGAGAGAAAACTACTAATGTGCTTGTGGTTGTAGGACGAGTGTCGAAGACAAGTCATTCCAAAATAATAATCATTATTTTGTAGGTTGCCTAATCAATTCAACTAGACTTTGTGTCTGATTAACCATTTTATTAGGTACTTAGCTAATTAAGGGATTATTTGTATTTGATTTGTAAAGAACTAGGTGAGTATGCTCTTTTCCCTTTTGGGAAAATAAAAAACCTAGATGTGAGGAACTTGTCATTTACAAGTGATCTTATGGGGAATGAAGGTGTGTCTTGCGTGTTTGGGAGAAGCAAGGAATAGTAGGAGATTAGGATCTTTTCTCCTTTGAGGAAAAAATAGAAATCCTGACCTATTTCTCATTATCCATTTCTTTTATGCATCACCTTTAGAGGGCCTGCTATTTGAGGGAAAAATATCATGGTAATGATTCAAGTGGGAACAGGGCAAGACTGACCCTTCCAACCCACTATAATCAACTACCTCCTTGAGATTAAAATCTCAGAGGGCAGGTGCATCTCTTCATAGGGTTATAGGCCTCAATCATTCTTGTGTGACTATGAAGGATGTATTCAAATGGATGCCCTTACTAGATGCCTTAGTATAGAAGCTACCCGGTTCACCCTCCAAAGTGTGATAATCCAAGTGCAAGGAGGATAGTAACCTCCCCAATACACTCACCATATCATGGCTTCCTTAGAATTTAGAGTTGTCTAATATGACATTGTTAGCCTATTGCATTGTTGGTAGTGGTCATATTCTCATTAGATTTGGAATGCATACCTAAGTCTACGAGCGAGGGTTTTCACACTCAGGCACTTTCTTCTAGGGATAAATGTGTTTGATACCCCTTCACTTATGTGCTTTATGTGCATGTTTTACACTACCAAAATTGACAAAACTTGCATAAAAACAATTAGATACCATAAAAAAAACTAAACACAAATAGTCCGACTTATCCAAAAATCCATTGGAAAACTGTCTAGACCAGATATCTATCATTTTGCAAACGAATTTCATTTTACAATAGAAGTGTTTCATTGTACAACTCATCTTATGTTACATCGTCTATTGAAAATTATCATATGATCCAATGCCAAAATCATCAATGAAAAATCTTACCATAATATCATTTTAGCCCCTGAATTTCCTCATACGAGCCTGACATCATTGTATTACCCACTAATTATTATCATATGAGCCCAGTCTTCTATCATACTAGATTTTATTGTCTGGCTTCCAGAGAGAAAACTTGACTAGTTGCATCCTTAGTCTGACCTACAGTCTATTTGTCCATTTGAACTACTAGTCTATCCTTATCTAACATATTGATTGTGTACCATTTTCAATAGTAACTTTTCGCCTATTGGTCCTTCATCTTGGTTATAAAAATCTTGACTAGTCTTGATCTCTTTTCATCAGTCAACACAATCAACTTGATCACAAGTGTCCCTTATCTAGGTAATCAAGCCTTAAACTCTGACACCTTGTACCAAGTTCAACATCAATCTCAAACAAGTCCATAGAGGTCATCTTTTCATCCATCATTGAAGACAAGTCATAATTTTTTATATTGGATATAGACCTAAATTGTTCCATTGTTCCTAGCTCTTGGTCATGTTGATCTTTCATGCTAGTGCAAACTAGAAGTAAAAAACAAAGGGCTGATTCAAAAGGAAAGACCATAGATACTTCTATTACTAAACCATTAGTACATCAAAAATTGAAATAAAAAATCCAAATAAAACTCAAAATCAAAATCAACGTCAATAACTCCCCACCAATCTTTGAGCACAAAATATACTGAACTAAACATGTCAATATATAATTGGGATTCTAGTCAAGGGCATTATAGCCATCATAGCAACAGTTTGTCAGAAAATGAGGAATATATTGAGGAACTTGCTAAGGAATAAATCAAGAAATTATCAACGAGAAAAACATTCCAAGAAAATGATGCAAATACTCCTTCAACAAGACAAAGATAAGTATTTTATGAAATTAGCCTCAATGGTGATCAAACTGCTCATAAATTTCAATGTGGAAAGATTAATACAACATGAAGAAGAGTCCCCTATAACAATTCTCTACAAAATAATGTAGGACATGCGACGTGAACTTAGAGAATTGAAGAAATAAAAAGAACAATCTTCCAACAAGTACTCTCTTGAGTCTTTATGTCTTTTTTTGTTTGACATAAATATGTACATGCCACTATTTTACACCCTTAGCATAGAGTTCATGCATGAAAAAACATATCTAATGAGACTCTTTTCTCGAAGCCTCATAGGTCAAGCTCTGGAATGGTTCACTAAGATCTCACCTAGTATTTAGACATTTGACGATCTCATCAAAAGATTCATCCAGCAATACCGTTATAACATCTTACACACTGTCACCATGCTAGACCTATGTAACACTAAACAATATAGCTGAGAAAATTTTGTAAATTTCTCCAAAGGTGGAGGAAGATCTTCACAAGGTATCCTAGAAAGTTTTTGGAAATAGAGAAGATTGATATCTTAATCAATAACTTGGTGCCTAAAATTAACTACGCACTCCAAATGAAAACTCATGCTACCTTTGACAAATTGGTGGACAACGTTGTTAGGATTGAAGATGTTCTTGTGAAGAAGGATTAAATTACCTTAAAGACACTAAACCCTCAAACAATCCCAATAAAAACCATAAAAAGGACAAGAACAAATATTAGAACAAGAACAAATATGTGGTCAACAATGGGGTAGTGGACTCAACAGATTCCAAACCCAAAGAAGCAATATTCAATCTATCTAGTATCATCCAAGCTACTAAGAACAATTAAAATGCCTCATCAAGAGCTAATCATGACACACACAAGGACAAAGCACTATGGATACCCAAACCCAAACACAACTTTTCCCCTCTAGGAGAGCCACATTGAAGACTTTATTGGCCAACAAAATCATCAAGTTACCAGACTCAAAGCCTTGGGAATCGATGGTCAAGCCAAGGTGGTAGAATGGTAACCATTTTTGTGAGTATCACTGGAACAAGGGATGCGTGAAAATTGGATGCATGAAATTAAAATATGTGATACAAAATCTAATTGATAATGAAACTATCACCATTGATGGACATCATTCAAATAGAGATCACAAAACCTTAAAAAAACCTATTCCCTCTTACAAACAAGGAGAATCATCAAAGGAAAAAGGAGCCAAAGTGAACTACGCCTATGCTGATGGCGATAATGTGATCCATATGCTCAAACCAAGTGACCAATCTATTAATGTGATTATTATCAAGGACAAGAAAGAATCTAAATATTCCAATGTTGTAACTAGAAACAATCTAAGATCACCCTCAAGGGAGTGACCTCATAATCAAAACAACATGTTGGATCAACAATAAAGCTTTTGTTGTTGTTGCTTCTTTTTGTTGTGGTCTCTTCTTTCTATCTTTTATTGTTAGCTTTGTAAAGGGTTTCGGGTCCCCTTCAAAACCTATTTTTTCCAGTAATCAAAACAATAAAGCCTTCAACATCAAAACAATTGTCCTCATCAACTCTAGTGGTGAACTACAATTTGGTTGACCAGTTGTACAATGAACTCCCACTCAAATTTATATTCTAGAATTTCTCAAGATATTTCCATCACACAAGGAGATCCTTCAAATTTCTCTCTTAGAAGTAATAGTGCCAAAGGACCTATATGTCGACATATTTCCAACAATGCTAGGTCATCTGATCTGACCTCATCACTATTTTTCATTGAGGAAGATGATAAATCACTAAGTGATCCTCATAACTACCCTTTTCACATAGAAGTCTTGATACATAACCATAGAGTCAAACACATCTTGATAGATGGAGGCACATATTTGAATATATGTACCCTAAAATTTGTAACAACATTGGGCTTCTCATAGCATGTAATTGATCCTTGGAGGAAAATAACCATAAAAACATATGATGAGGAAGAAAGGTCATTAAAGGGACTTGTTGTGTTACCCATCTGAGTAGGGCTAATTGAAAGAGATGTGATTTGTCAAGTGCTAGATCTTCCTCTAGCTTATAACATCTTACTAGGCAGACCTTGGATCCATGATATGCATGAAGTTCCATCGACATATTACAATTGTGTAAATTTCCCACATAATGGAGTAGAAATAACTATGCCAACAAATGCGAGCTACTCCTCCAACATACTAAAATAAACTGAGAGTACAGTCCCTCACAATAAGGAAGCCTCCTTGAGTCAACAACAAGATGAAAATAATAGAGAGTCTCTTATGAAAATATTTGAAGAGAAGATTAAACTCAAAGATACAAGGATGGGAGAATATAGAATAGACTCATAACCTTCTTTAGTGAATCTCCCTACATCACCAAGATCCTATAGGAAACCGTCAACATTGTCATTCAATCCTCTAGTGCAAAAGCCTTAATTATTCATGAAGGGACATGTATGGTAAAATCTAGTGTATCTATTGAGGAAGAAAATGAAATTTTTTTTGTCCTTGCATGGCTATATAGAGGAGAAGAACATGACCAAGAGGTAAAACATGTAGAGATGTCCCTCAAAAAATATGGGAAAGGTTATGAGTTCATGAAACAGATGGTATATAAAGGAGAGGGACCCATTGAAAAAAATGACAGGGGACTTACAGAGCCAATACATGTGGAATTTTAGAACTCAAAAGAAAAAACAAGGCTAGGGTATCACCACAAAAGGTTTAACCAATCATCTAAACAAGGTCCCATATTTGATTGAGCTGAGATTCTGATGATGAATATGGGGAAGAAGTAGGGATAGTACCCATGACCTTTGAAAGGTTTCTACACATACAGATAGAGAATCTCGATTATCAAGGGGAACCATACATCCAAAATCCTCCTAGAGTTCCCTTTAAACCAAATCAACCAACTAAAGAAGCATTGATAACTCAATAAGAGTCTGATCATCAAAAAATAGAGAATGAACTAGGCTTAGACTCAGAAAATGGACAAGAGGAGAGACATCCTAACTGGGGGCAACTTGTCATAGTTACCCATGTTCTTGATATGCCTCACTATTCTAGTTGGGAAGAGACTTATATATCCCAAGAAGAAACCCCATGAGAAGCATAATACCAACAAGAAGAGATCCTTACAAAGGAGGAAGAAGAGACACCTATGATCCTAGCCCATTTCTTGAGTAGAACTAAGGATAGTCAAAATTATTTACATGAGTACAAATGGGATTCCCTCTCCGATGTTATAATTGATATAGAAGTGGATGTGATACACAAGTATGCACCTCAACAAAAACAAGATCGACAATAGTCCTTCCACCAAGCATCAATTCAAACTTTAAGGAGGACGACATATATCCCTATGTCACAACTAGAATAGCACCAAGATCTGTTGATATGGTCCTTCCCAAATTTTTATTTGATATAGATAGAGGAATCATACTAGAGGAGGGTCAAGGCTCTAACATTAGATCATGTGGATTAGATTCATGAAATACTAACAATGAGTCTAATAGTGATGCTAGGATGCATTATAGTATAGATAGTTCTCTAGAGAGTAACATACTAGACCTTCTCTTGCTGGCTAAAAGTTTTGATCATGATAATGTGGTGCTTTCTTTAGAACCCAATGAACCTTTTTCCCTAATGCACCCCAAACTCATCGAGTGGAATCAAAATGAACCTATGAACCTCATTTTTAGTCCAAATGACTATACCTTGGCCTACTACCTCAATGTTATTAAACCTCTTCCCTCTTCCACCAAAGAAACGAGTATGAACATGATGCAGGAAATGTTGGAAATTTGGTTGAGTAGGATATTAGATTATTGTCATTATGGCAACATATAATCACCATGTTGATCACATAACATAAGAAATTAGTTTTGTATGAGTGCAAGTGAAAATTGTCTAAGTACATGAGTATTTACTAGCCTAATCAGAGACAATTTTGGTTATCGATGTTCACAGAAGTAAGTTCAATGCATGAACACTTGAACGTGGATAATTCTATGTATATCAAAGCTACATGTGAGAGCACAAGTCTATACGACATGTACGAAATGAGATATTAAAGAATAACAAAGACAGTGTTGAAGTTGACCTAAACAAAGTTAGAAGACAGAATGAGAATATTAAGTTAAGGGATTATTTTGTTTATCAAAATAATGAATTAACCATATAAGGGACGACATCCTAGATGTTAACCCTTAGGCAACATGAATTAATTTTTTATTTTGGAAAGAGTCTATGTTTTGTAAAGCCGACTGGAAGTTATTATTCTTAATAACTTGTATATATGTAAGAAGCATGTAATGCAAAGATGTAACAAGTCTTGTAATCTTGTAATCCTATGATGTAAAGTTGTATATTGTAGGAAGAAAAGCAAGAAGACTTTGTATATGACAGCGAAGAGCCTAGAAAGCTAAATCAGAATAGGAAAGTTATTCGGCATCAGTTAAAGGTTATATATTTTACCTTTGTATTCAGATATCATTATATATTGCATGTTTGGGCAGTGTGCTCATCTTACAGAGATCCTATTTTTGTAATACCAACTCCTAAGAGGGTTGAGGCTTCTAACAAGGTCTATAGTCCTTTAACCAGGACATATACACTATATGTATGTAATAAACTCCTAACAGGGTCAACATCCTTAACCAGATACTTTTGATTAGTGGATCAGTTGTAGGTATCATCCCCATTGGGGTTTTCCCTTGGCCAGGGTTTCCTCGAGAACAAACATGGTGTTATGAGTTCATTTTCTTTATTGCTATGCTTGTTATTTAGTTTTCTTAGTTTAATTTGTTTTACAAGCTTCAAGTTAATTTGTTATATCCATAATTGGGAAAAAAGTAAAAGTTTGTGAAATATTGATTCACCCCCCCTCTCAATATTCCCTATTTCTAACAATTGGTATCAGAGCATAGTTACTCTGAACAAAGTTATTCGGAGAAAGCCTAACAACTTGAGTAAGATCTCTATGGATATGGATCTATTACAGAAAAATATTGAAGAAGCTCTTGTACATATTGATATTCTTACTAAAGAAAGAGACACTCTAAAAGGGAAATATGAAGATGCTGAAATCTACATTGAGAAGCTAAAAGAAAAAGTGGAAGATCTGAAATCCAAAAAAAAAACCTACAATTCAAGTCAAGGATTGTGGTGAAGTTTCAAATTTGAAGAAAGAAAATGAGATCCTTAAACATGAGTTGAAGATTGTAGATCTAAAGTTAAGCTTGAAAGATGGAAATAGCAAAGATGAATCAAACTTGAAATTTGAAAATGAAGATCTGAAGTCTAAACTTTGTAAAGTGACATTTGAACTTGAGAAAACTAAATTACAGTATGTTGAACTTGAGAAGTACAATACAATTGTGAAAGGTGAATTGACTTGGTCTAAACAACATCTTAAAAAACTATATTCCAATAGTGAGAAGATTGATGAACAAATGTCTTATCAAAAGCCATATTATGATACAATTGGTCTTGGATATAATTCATCTAAGATAAGTGAAGAATGCAAAGAATCAGATCTAAAATCCTCTGAGAACAAAGATGAAAGGAAATTTGATGAAGCTAACAAATCTGAAGACATACCTAATCCACCTAAAGAAGATGAACCACCTAAAGATATGCAAAGAGAATTCAAAGGTAGATGTTTTGCATGCAATAATTTTGTCCACATATGAAGAGATATTGCATAGGTAAGCAATTCAAACCTATCTTTGGTTATTGTTATAATTGTCCTGATTTTGGACATAGAGCTATTGATTGTAAGAAACCTAGATTTAATGATAATCATAGTAGTAGAATGTTTAGAGATACTAATCATGAAGATAAAAGACCTATTGAAGACATGAACAAAAGGAATGGAGTTGTATGTTATAGATGCAACAAGATTGGACACATTTCTAGAAATTGCAGAACACAAACAAGACCAAGATATGGAAACAATGGAGTAGTTTTTCAGATATGCAATAAATTTGGTCATACAACAAGATTTTGTAGAATGAACAACATGAGAAACCCTAATCCTAGAAGCTATACAAGGAGAAATGAGAGCGCAAGAAACATTCAGAAAAGATGTTGTAGTAACTCAGAAGAAGTTAAATTTTGTTAAAGCCATAGATCAAGCAAGCACACTCAGTATACCAGGAAGTAAAATGGGTGAAGTACTTGATAGTAAGTGTGAATCATTGCCTAATCTTTCTTTAAGCATTTAAGTAATTATTTAGATTATAATAGAGCATTATAATAGTGTAGAAGTTAGAGTAGATTGAATTAAGTCTTGTGAAGTGAGTATGATATATTATATGATGTAGTTATGCTATGGTTAAGAGTGCATGAAATTATATGAATATATGCGATTACATGGAAAGAATGAAGTTTTGTAGGTAACCAGGAACAAATTTTTGATATGAAGCGGCAAAGAAATTTAATGCAATGTCAAAATCTTGAAAGAATTAAAGGATATATAAGCAGATTACTTAAGTGTAATTTGGATGCAAATAGTCCTAGATTTGGGACATATTAGGAGAACATTAAGTCCGAAAATTCATTAAGGGCACATAAGACAACTAAGAAAAGAGTAGATAGTACAATTAAGAAGATTCTTAAAGATACAGGCATGGCAAAGCATGAATTTGTAGTTGCAAAGTAGACATCAACATCAATAAGGGATATAGGAAAGAAATAAATCCTATTAGTTCCACCCCTGACATCTCTTGTAGTCCCTAATGAAGGACCTCAGGACTCAGATGAAGAAATTGAAGTAATGAAAGTGCAGGAAGTAAGAAAAACCACTAGATCCTCCACCACTCCACCAGAAAAAAGAGTAAAGGAAATGGCAAGTGGTCCAAGTAAGAGACAAAAGATAATATTTACCCTAGCACCAAGAAAAAGATCAGAAGCAAAGGCAGATGAAGAAGTAGGAAGTAGAAAGAAGAAATGGAAGCCTAAGATTGAAAAAGTGAATACCTTAATTATTAATGAAGGTGATTTCACCAAGATGAATAAGTTCTATGAGTTATACAAATTTTCTAAGAAAATGAAGTTGGAGAATGCAGTTGTTAGGCATATGATACTGGTAGATAAGAAGTTTGATAACATTAAAGGGAAGATTCTTGATGACTTATATGAGAAATTAGTAAACAAGAAAAAGAGAGCAACAAAATAAGACAATGGAATTAGAGAAAGATCTGTAAGGAAGTTATGTGACATAAAGGATGAAGAACACTTTAAGGAGATCATGAAGAATCTTAGTACCTATCTAAGAAAGAAAAGAAGAACTATACTAATCATGGGAGGTAAGTATGAAGAAATCAACAAAGAGACATAGGAAGCAGTTGTGAAAGTTATGACCCCCGGTCCTAGTGAGCACATAAGTAAGTCTGATCAAGCAGTTGAAGCAGAACACCAGACAAATCCATCAACAACACCAACACCATCTATTAACATTCAAGATAAGTCTATGAATGTTGAAGGAACAAACATCACTTTGGACAATGAAGAAAATCCGTTCAGTGATCATGAGGACATTGTTGACAATTCAACTGATGAGCAGAAGGACATGGCAGAAAATGAGAAAGAAGAAGTTGAAATAGGAAAAGAAGAAGAGGTAGAAGTAACACAATAAGAACCACAAAATAATGTAGCAGCAGCAGAGCAATAAGTTCCATAGGAGCAGATAGTAATCATTCCTGAGGCCAAGGAAGCAACATAAAAACCACATATTGAATCAATATTTGCTAGTCTTGGACACGAAGTTGATGATGATGATCAAATAGAGTTGATCTCATATTTGAACAAGATTATTGGAAAGAATAAGAAGGTAAAAAGCCTTTGAGGAATTTTACTTAAGGTAACTGAGAAACTAAAAAGTACAATATCTAGTCAAATCATAGACGCAGATCCATAAGGAAAAGCAAAAGAAGTTGTGAAAGCTTTTGATGTAGAATTCACTAACTTATCATATGTAGCTACAGTAAAAGCTCACGCAGCTTATGAAGCTAAAATATTTCAAGATGTATGTTAGAATATCAAAAATGATATAGACAATCTGGATATTTGTATTAAAGAGTTAAGAAGATGTTTGGAAAAAGGAAAAGCATTGTATATTCAGTGTACAAAATTAGAAAACCATATATCAGAGATAACAGAGAAAATGAAGATCAAAGAGGTAGATATACAAGCGACAGTAAACCTTATTTCAGGCCCTAATATGAAGATCTCAAACATTGAAAGGAACATTAGTAAAATCTATGATGATATGAGACTTCTAAATGATGAGAAGGACAAAAGATTGAAGATATTTTCTCTATTAAGAGAGCATGTATCGATAAAGTTGAGTATTCTTGAAACTCAATTAGAGGAATGTCTTTCTTCAAAGACATCTTATGGAAAATTTCACTATGCAAACCTAAAGGCATGTGAAATTGCATCTTTTGGCCTATGTGCACTGCTAAGTGTTTTAGATGCAGTAAAGAAATTATAGGACAAGGAGATAGAGAGTCTGAAGAGAGATTTTGTAGATTGTGTTGCAAGCCTACTGGCCTTGCAATTCTGAAATCTTAAGGTAAAATAATTTTTTGACATAAGTTTTTGACACCTTTGTCATTGTTGTCAAAGGGGGAGTAGTATTAGCAGAAAATTGTATGTATAGATAGTATATGCATAGCACAGAGTATACTCTTAGGGGGAGTATAGATATTTCAAAGATATAAGTATTTTGGAGATATAAGTAGTTGTATGAATTTACATTCATGTCCATAATTTTGTATCTTAAAGTTTTTGGGACTTAGCCAATTTTCTCATATGTTACCACCAATGACAAAGGGGAAGATTTTTGGAAATTTGGCTGAGTAGGATATCAAATTGTTGTCATTATGGCAACATATAATCACAATGTTGATCACATAACAGAAGAAAGTAGTTTTGTATGAGTGCAAGTGAAAATTGTCTAAGTACAACAGTATTTACCAGCCTAATCGAAGACATTTTTGGTTAGCGATGTTCATAGAAGTAGGTTCAGTACATGCACACTTGAACATGGATGATTCTATGTATATCAAAGTTACATGTGAGAGCACAATTCTATATGACATGTACGGAAGGAGATACTAAAGAATAACAAAGACAGTGTTGACGCTAACCTGAACAAAGCTAGAAGACAGAATGAGAATATTAAGTTAAGGGATTATTTTGTTTATCAAAATAATGACTTAACAATATAAGGGATGACATCCTAGATGTTAACCCTTAGGCAACATGAATTAATTTTGTATTTGGAAAGAGTCTATGTTTTGTAAAGCCGACTGGAAGTTATTATTCTTAATAACTTGTATATATGTAAGAAGCATGTAATGCGAAGATGTAACAAATCTTGTAATGTCGTAATGCTATGATGTAAAGTTGTATATTGTAAGAATAAAAGAAAGCAGTCTCTTTATATGAAAGTGAAGAGCCTATAAAGCTAAATCAGAATAGGAAAGCTATTTGACATTAGTAAAAGGTTATATATTTTACCTTTGTATTCAGATATCATTGTATATTACATGTTTGGCCAGTGTTCTCATCTTGCAGGGATCCTATTTTTGTAATACCAACTCCTAAGAGGGTTGAGGCTTCTAACAAGGCCTAGAGTCCTTTAACCAGGACATATACACTATATGTATGTAATAGACTCCTAGCAGGGTCAATATTCTTAATCAGATACTTTTTATTAGTGGATCAGTTGCGGGTACCATCACCATCAGGGTTTTCCCTTGGCCAGGGTTTCCTTGAGAACAAACATGGTGTTATGAGTTCATTTGCTTTATTTCTATGCTTGTTATTCAGTTTGCTTAGTTTAATTTGTTTTACAAACTTCAAGTTAATTTGTTATATCCATAATTGGGTAAAAGTAAAAGTTTGTGAAATACTTATTCACCCATCCTCTCAGTATTCCCTATTTCTAATAGGAAAATATCTGGTTTCTTAGTCTTAAAATGGAAAAAAAAAAGAAACAAAGGTCTAGTAGTGAAAACCACATTGTGGCAGTGTTAGAACCCAAAATAGTAAAAATAAATGACGTATCCAATGGTGAAAATCTCTTAGAGGTGCCATACGATGGGAAAATTTGTATTGTACCTAACCACTTCTAGAAAAGATCTTTAGTGCTTATAGAGCATACACAACTAGTCAACTTGGGAACAACAGAATCACCTCAGATGATACATCTTGCACAATCATTTTCTGAAGAAGAAAAATAACAATTCATTCATTTTTCGATGAATAAAAAGATCAACTTTTCTTGGTCCTATTTAGATATGCCCAGACTTGAAATAGATTTAATAATGCATTATTTATCCATTGCTCGAGGAGTAAAACTGGTAAAATAAAAACTAAGGAAAATACATCCCCATGCTGCACTATTGGTTAAAGTTGAGTTATAAAAATTCTTGAAAGTAGGTTTCATAAGAACTATTGACTACGCTTAATGCATATCAAATATTGTACCAATTTGTAAATCAGTCAAATTAATTAGGATATGTACATATTTGTGAGATCTAAAGAAATATTGTCCAAAAGATGACTTCCCACTTCCTAATATTGACATGATTGTAGATACCACACCTAGATACAAGATGTATTCCCTAATGGACAGCTTCTCAAGTTATAACCAGATAAAGATAGCACATGAGGATCAGGAGAAAACAAATTTTACTTGTGCATGGGATACATTTTGTTAGAACGTCATGCCTTTTGGTCTTAAAAATACGGGTGCAACATATCAGACGATGATGACCACTATATTCCACAACATGATGAATGAGAATATGGAAGATTATGTGGATGATACATTGGCTAAATCAACAAAGAGAATAATACACCTAGCTGACTTAGAGAGAATCTTTGACATGATGGAATAGTTCAAATTGAGGTTGAACCCAAAGAAATGTGCCTTTGGCGTAACATCAGGAAAAATCCTTGGGCACATTGTATCAAAAAAAGGCATTGAAAAATGATGTTGGTGTTAGCCCCTAGGCTATGGTTGGTTATGTTCCTCATTTTTCCTTCTCTACGGCTCACATTGAAGAGTCTACCAATCCTCAGATAATCCACACTTCCCCAATTCTTGTATATTATGAAGCCTCATCCTCCAAGGAGGACATGGAGTCTAGGGTTATCTTTGAGAAGGCCAAAGAGAAAAAAGAAGAGGGCATTGACAAGAAGGATCTCGAGAAGGAAATTGGGAGAAGCCAGGAGGAAAATACTGAGAATGGTAAAGGGAATTTTGGGTTCATGCAAGTTCTCAAAGAGCATGCTGGTATGGAAATGTAGATGAACTCTTAGCTATATGATGAAATCTAAGATGTCAGTATCAAGTACTTGGAGCTGGAGGATAGAGTGAAAAAAATCATCTTACTACTTGCTAAGCCTGCGAGTACTGCCAATAGTGATGTTGATACGCTTGCTGTTGTTGATGGCAAAGGGCTGATGGAGAAGCTCAAACAAAAAATAAATGCTATTGTTAATTTCCATATGTAGACTACCTCCAGCCATATCCTAAGCATTGAAGATACCCTCAGTAGAATAATGAAGCAGAACTTTGAGGGCATGAAGGGCCCTTCTCTCTGCGATGGAAGGGAACAACAATTCTATTGTTGTTGAAGATGAAGATACTAAAGGTTCTACCCCTATTGGCCCTAGCTCTCGTACTAGATCTAGTATGAAAAAGAAGAAAGCTATAATTAAAAAGAAATCATGGCTCTTTGGGAGTCCATCTAGCAATTTGATTTACTGAAGGAAGACACATCAAAGTTTATGGAAAAAATGTCTTAGCTGTGCTATTTTAGGTCTTAGCCTTTTTTTGGGTGTGCCAGTCTATTTTTTATTGGTTGCTTGTGCTGGGGGGGTCTCTAATGTTCTTTGCCTTGTCCCCCAACTATCTCTTTTTTCTTTGTGCTTATTCTTCCTATCTTTCTTCCTAATGTAAAGGGTTATCGTTCCCTTAAAAAATTGTTTTATCCTTAATTGAAAACAAAAGGCATTGAAGTTGATTTAGAAAAGGTAAAAGTGATAAAGGAGATGCAACCACCAATGAATATAAACCAAATAAGAACCTTACAAGGGAAGTTGCAATCAATCAGGAGATTCATCTCACAACTAGTAGACAAGGCTCAACCCTTTACAAAAAACAATTATGTTGGTGTAATTAAATATTCACTAATTACACTATTACTTAAGTTTACTTAGGATAATGCATTACATAGTAGTTTGCATTATAGACACCTAAGAGTTTTCATTTCATTTTAGCACATGGTGTAGGATAATTCCACTTTAGGTGGTGATAGTTGTTATCTTATTCCACTTTATGTGTGAGATTCACCTTTAGTGCTCTTACCACATTATCATCCTCTCATTGTTTCACATAATTTTTTGTACAATGGAGGATGATCCACCTTTGGTGGACATGTGATTCCACCTAGTGTGGTTGATAGCTTATCATATCCTTATCATGAAATATTATTGCATTGCCTATATATTCAAACACTCCTACATTGTATTTATCCATTATTTTTATTATTATTGATCATCATTGAATGTGGTCATTTGAGGATCATATCATCTTGTCTCTTTTGTTGTGCAATCTATTGAGCTTCTAAATCTTGGCATTTCATTCTTTTCCTTAGACAAATTCTTACATAGTATCAAAGCCATAGAAGGTTTCATTGCATAGCCATTGGAGAGCTTTTTGCTTCAACTTTTGGAGGGTCATGATTCAGATCCAGAGGTGCAGCAACTTGTGGGAGTGTCTAGAGAAAGGTCTGGCCTCACCATTGCATCTGGGTGGATGTTTCAGTGAATTTTGACTATAAATTTGACTACATTGGGCAAAAGTCTAATCTGAGGATTTTTTTTTTGTAAATCGAGCTTGGATAACCCCATCTGCAATTGGATGGTATAGATTTGAAATGTTTTTTTGAAAAATTGATTTTTTTTCCTATTCGGATATGAAGTTATTTTTTTGTCTATATTATTTTTTCAAAAAAAATTGGCATTTTTTTTGTGGGGTACCCCAACCTGAGTTTTATTATATATATGTCTGTAGACACCTAAAAATCCTTTAGAAAATAAAATATTTTTATTTTTTGAAAAAGGATATTGGCTGTTCATGTCCTTCATCATTTTTCTATAAAAGGACCATTGCAATGGTGTGAAAAGAAGCAAAAGAGAACAATTGAAAAGGTTTTGAGAAATCAGGAGATTTCAAAACTGGAGCTTCATTAATTGCTTTCTTAATGCTAGCAAAAGCCTCTAAGGCATCATCTATCCAATTTAGAATTGCATTCTTCTTTAACATCTTTGTAATAGGCTTGACAATTTTTGAAAAGTTCAAGACAAACCTCCTTACAAAGTTGATTTTCCCGAAGAAAGATTGAATCCCCTTTACATTTCTAGGAATCTGAATCTTATCTATCACTTCAATCCTTTTTGGGAATCTGAATAATATTCTAACTCCTTCTCTAGAAATAATGTGACCAAGAAGTTTACCCTTAGTTACCCCAAAATGACATTTATTTGGATTTAAGGATACTCCGTATTCAAGGGCTCTTTTGAATTTTTTTTCTAAATTCTTGGAATGGTCTTCTACCCTCTTGCAATAAGCTGTGATGTCATCCTGATATATTACCATAATAATATCAATGAAATCCCCAAAGGCCACATCCATGGCTCTCTAAAATGTAGCCCCGACATTCGTAAGTCCAAATGGAATCCTTGCATAAATGTATGTACCCCATGGCATAGTGAATGCTATTTTATACTATTCTTCTTCTTTGACCTTCACCTAATTGTACCTGGAGAAGCCATCCATCATAGATAACAATTCATTCTCGGTAACCTTTTGTAATAATGCCTCCATATTGCATAATGCATAATTGTCCTTTAATGAAGATATATTTAGGTTCCTGAAATCCACACAAAGCCTGATATCTCCATTTTTCTTCCTAACAGGTACCAAGTTTGAAACCCAAGTAGAGTGCCTAATTGGCTTGATGATACCGACATCCCTCATCTTGATAAGTTCATCCTCCATCTTAGGAGCTAAAGTCTGATTGATCCATATTTGCCTTTGTCTAAAAGGCTTTGCATCAGGTCTTAGGGGTATTCCATGTTGGAACAAGTCTTCTCTATATGCCTTAAGATCATCGTAAGACCAAGAAAATACATGTCTATACTTTCTTAGTAAATCAATAATATATGCTCTAATTTTAGGAGTTAGTTTCTTACCAATGAAAACCTCTGTAGGGGTATGTTCATTTCCCAAATTTATCTTCTCTACTTCCTCTATAGCATTATTATCAATTTTAACTCTACTATTAGAATCCTTATTATCAAACATTCTCTCTAATGCCACAAGGCCCTTTGGGATTTTATTAGTCTTTAGTTTAATTACTTCTTTTCCAAATAGAGTATCCTTTTCTTCTATTGTTTCAACATAAACATTCAAATCAATAAATTGATTTTCATACCTTTCTTCACATGCAAGGAATTTTATGATGTCACTATCTTCCTCAAAGACTTCCCAATTATGAATGTTATCAGGTATTGTTGGTCTTGATTTGATCTCTACTTGTGCAATATCTTCATATGGGATATCATTATGCTGAATTGCTAAGTTAGCCATAAAGTCAGCAAGAATATTTTTAGACCTATCTATCCAAGTTATTGAAAAAGCATCAAAACATTCTATGGAATCCTAAACTTCATTTTTATACCTTTTTAGATTATGATTCTTAGTAACAAACTTATCTCAAATTTGAGACACAACTAATTCAGAATCTCCATAAATAGAAAGAAGTTTGATACCATGCTTACCTGCTATTTTTAGACCCAGTAGAAGTGCTTCATACTCTACAGTATTGTTAGTATAGTCAAAAGACAACAGAAAGGAATATTTAAAAGATTTCCTATTTGGGGATATGAAAACTACACCTGCCACATTACCACTTTTGCTACATGATCCATCAAAAAACATTTTCCAAATGAAATCACTATTTTCCTTAGCATGTATTTCAATAGGATTATTATTTTCAACAACATCTTTATGAATACTTACCTAAAAATTCTCCATGTCTGTATGGAAAAAGTATGTAATCTGACTCAAATCAACATCTTCAATGATATAAGTAGACCTTGGTTCCCTGTCAATCCTTATAATCCTATCATTCACTAGGATATAAGCATAAGAGAAATCTAATTGGACATTACCACCTACCAAGTTAGACCACTGTCTAGATAATATCATCCCATAACTAGGTGGTACTTCTACAACAGTAATATCAATTTTATAAGACTTTTCAGGACAAGAAGGGAACTTGAATTCAACATTTTTCATTATTCCAATAACTGGGATAGATCTATTATCCAAAGCATAGCATTTTCCATAAGTAGTATCCACATTCATTCCTAATTCTTTCATTAACCCATGAGGCATGATATTAACTGCTGCTCTAGAGTCTAACATACAATTTTTAACTAATTTATTGTTTATCAACAAAGTCAAAAAGAAAGGATCTACTTTAGTAGCATCTTCATTAATAGAAGTTCCTAGATAAATAACTGGTAGTTCTTCATTATCCTTTTGTTCTTTTGAATCCTTTTTAACAACATCATTTATTATTTTGTGTGTTTCATTCCTACAATCAGTTAATTTCATTATTTCCATTAGAGGGATAGAAAGTTTTACCTGAGATAACGCTTGAGACATGAATGAAGTACAGTTAGAAATTTTCTTACCACTGCTTTGCTTATCCACTGGTTTGCTTATCTTTAATGTTTGATCAACTTGCCTTTTGGGGATATCTACCTTTACTTTCTTCATCTCACCATTCTTGTTTGAAATTTTAAACATTCCTGCCCCCTTGTTCATTACCTGAATTTACAGTCTTGTTCCTTAGGTGATAGTTGCTACGAACTTGCTCTATTACTGCCACAGTGTATGCCTCATTTTCTTCCTTTATTGTCCTTCTGATATCTGGATTCTCATCACTATCTAAAAAAATTTTCTACTCATGTTAGTATCCTAACCTTCTATAACCTTAATTTGGCATATAATCTTCTTCGGATTCATCACTATCTCCTGCCCAAAAAGGGGTAGATGACAAAGCATTTACCATAGGTCTCTCCCCACACCCATGATGTTCTTCTTCAAGAATTTTCTGTGCTATAAGGCATTTTTATTGGGGGTGAGGAAACTTGCAAATATCACACCAAAGTTCATCCTCTATAAAATGATTATTCTTCTTAAGAGGGTTTGGAGTGTCCATTTGTTTCTTCAAAGGTTTTCCATCTTTCCAATCGGTGTGATAGGGCATATCTTGTAACCTGTACCTATCATTCTTGTTAAAATTTATGTCATTCTTTCCTACTTGAAAATGACCTCTATTTGGTTGTAAATTTTTCACCAAACTTACTAATTCATCCATCTTATCGCCCTCCTCATTCCTTTTTGGGGCTGTAGGGTTGAAAAGCTTAGGATCATTTCTTTTATCCATTCTCCCAGTAGCTATTCTATTATTTTTAATATTTAATGCAATTTTAAAAGCTTGTTGTAATGTTTTCAGGTTATGAGACCTTATCTCATAATTTGTCTTGACATCAAAAGCTGTTAGATAAAAGGTTATTAAAAAGGAATCCACAGGGTGAATATCTTTTGGAATTTTATTTAATACCCTATTAAACGTTTTGTTGAATTCTTTAAATGTCTCATTCCTATTATTTTTTATACTATTTAATTCATGGGATGCAAAAGATGGATCTCTGTGATCCCTGAATTCTTCCATAAACTGATCCATAAAGCTTTGCCAACAATTAATAGATATGTCTGGTAGATTCCTATACCATTCGTCTGCACTATCTTTAAGGGATTGCACAAATTATTTCATACGCACATCTTCGTAGGTTGTGTCAAATTCATTTATGACATTTTTGGAATTTATAAAATGTTGTTCTGCTAACTATGACCCATCATCGATAAATTTAGGGATAGCAGATTTTAATTTATTTGATATTGGGTCAGGAGAGCATATAACATTTGAAAGATCTAATTGTCTATATCTCTCATTAACTGTTTGAAATATGACATCAACTGGATTTCTAATTTGATTAATATTCTAAGAAAATTGATTTTGTAAGATAGGGTTACCTCTCTGATCTTGACCTCCTTGACTTCCATATTGGTCAGTGTGAAGCTGCATCATACCTCTGAGTTGTTGACATTGCTACTGTCCAGAATACCCAAATTGCTGGTTCCTACCCATATCATACTATTTTGCATGGCTCTATGTCAAATTATTATGATGATGACCATGTTGGTTTTGATCTCCACTCGGATGAACTGAACCTTGCATTTTTTGTGCATATTGAGGTTAAATAGGATTTTCACCACTATAATTAAAACAAGTATATTTGTTCTACATATCATGATGTCTGTGCGTATTATCCTCTACATTAAAATAATTTGGTTTGTTTTGACCATTTACATTATGCATATTAATGTAATTTTGTTCCCCAGCATTGTTTCTATCTTGCACGTGTCCTCCATAATGCTACATAGAGTATCTATTAGGCTGCATATCAATATGATGGAACTCTCCTTTACCCTGTGTAAAATTCCCATAAGGCTGTGAGTATACATCATCTTTGCCATGTGCATTATGGTGTTGTGCATCATAATTACTATTCATGCCTTGTGTAATATTTATATCTTTGTCCGGCATGATTTTTTCCTTCTCTAGACCATTCAGATGTATGTTTTCATTGCCCATACTATGTATTCATATTTCCTACTGGCTCCAACATGTCCGCCACTTTTTTCTTCTTTTGGTTGAGGGTGAGTATTACCATTTACTTGCGCAAGGCTTTTAGGCTGCGTATGAAATTGAAACTGCCCAACATAATTATATCTTTGTTGATATATATCATGTTTTTGTTGATGCACGTGATTAGGGCCATGTGGCTATTTGTCATGTGTATTTAGTGGTTGGGCATTCCATTTTTCTTGGTGTGTGCCCTGTGGTTGTTGATAATTTGTTTGCTGCACATTACTGTGCATTTAATGAGGCATACTATTCTTGGTTAAACTATGTGTACCTTCATACTGTTGTGCGTGATTGATTTGTTGGGCCTGATGTTTTTGGTAATGCACACTCTAACTGGGCAATTCATATGGATGTTGCGCATCTCTGTATTTGATGTAGATCATCATACAAACTAAATAATCAATAGGATCCTTTCTAATCCTTTCATCATCCATTCAATAATTTCTTTGTATAAAGGCATCTCATGAGGTAAACCACAACAAAAACATCAACCTTTCTCTTGATTTGATAACATTGTTGTCTTCAAGACAATCTTTAAAGATTGATTCATTTGACCCATCAAATCACAATATCAATTTTTCTGGAAAGAATAAAGTTTTTAGCCAACATCAAAAACTATCATTTCCCAAAATTACAAGGTCTTATGATTCAATTTGATTCCTCAAACAATTTTTGTTTTAGACTGAAAATTCTGATCCATATCCATGTCATAATTCAGATTTAAAACACAAAACCCTGCCTAGGGCATCCCATATCTTTCTCAAAAAGAATCTAAATGACACCAAACCAATTCCACAATATATATTAATGATTATAGTTTCCACATATGTAAGTCATTTATTTTTCCAATTTGTAAATCATTTTACAAGCGCAAATCACTGCCTGTAACTCCAATGCAGATTTTTAAAAACCAGTTTCCACTCAAATACGTATAACTTTCACAAATCTACATAAAAACAACTCAAACCAAAATGGAATGAAATATAATTCACATATCTTTCCAATTAATATTTATAGAGGTCCTGATTCTCCAAAATCTATCCATACCAAATGTTTCATTCTGACTGTGGTCAAGTAGTCCCAAATTTGCAAATAACAACTTTTACCAAAACTGCCATAACTTATTCAAAATGAAATGAAATTACTCCAAACCAAAAGGATAAGGAAGTGGAATAATCCAAATATCTAACCATTACATATTTATAGGGTTTCCAGGTCGTAGATGGCCGTACAAGGCCTGGAACCAACACTAAAATTGAAAAACCAATCAAAATAACAATAATAGAATGCACCAAAAATGTATCAGAATATTTTATCCTCTCAAATCTGATTTTTTTCGACCATCCAATGGTATTTATAAGGTATTTGGTAGTTTTTAACTTCATAACCAACTCCTACACCAACCATCTACCTTTTTACATCTTTTTTTGCAATGTTAGCAACTTTCTCAATGTTGCATTTTACAACTTTTACATTTTTGACAAAATGACTTTAAAACTTTTTCAAACCTCTCTATACATACCCAAATATAATATTTAAGACCTTTTATAATGCATTTACCCTTCCATGGGTCTTTTATACAAATTTGACCATGTAGACCTAAACATGACCTATTTGACAACTTGAGCAATATTGTCCACATGCTTACATTTCTTGTCAACACCTTTACAAATGGATTCAAAATGAATCAATACATCATATAATTGGCTTTAAATGACACAAAAACCTTATATATCTCATAGTGACCTCTAGGATTAGGTGCTCCTACACCAGTATTCCCTTCCAGCACTAACGTGTTGGTCATGCATACAATTATTTGGATGTAGGTAAATCTTATTATTACCTTGCACATCATGAATGTTCTCTTCATAGTACTTATCCTCATGCACATGTAAATATTTCTACGCAGGTTTTTTTCTTTGGTTAATACTATTAAATTGTGCATTCTTACTGCACATGCCTTGCGCATGTAAATCGGGATGTTGCACATTGTGGTTTTGGTAATATATTTCCCTATTGCGTAGATCATGAACACACTCATCTCTACACTTCTCTTCAGTTTCAATATGCTGGTCACATGAATCCCAATCAAACTATGAATCTTTTATTTTGTGTTTATTGTAAACATCATTGTTCCACTTATGCTGTAGTGGATCCATTCGATATCCCTACCTATGTGTGTGTTGAAACACACCAACATTCACATCTTGCATATCCTTATGACCCGCGTGGGTATTTTCTACATAACGCTTGTCCTCATTTTGTAAACCAAATGCATGTTCATACTGTTGTGCAGGTTTATCCTCTTGGTCACTACCATTAGGCTGCGTGTTCTCATTACACATGCCATGCATAGGTAAATTTTGATACTGCACATCATGTATTGATAATACATTTCCTTATTTCACAGGTTATGCAAATGCTCATCTCTGCATTTCCCTCTAGTTGTAATGTGCTTGCCATTTGCTTGCATATACTCATATTCACTTCTAGTTTTAACGTGCTGGTCACATAGGTTAATGTCCAGCTGTAGGTATAAATTACTTTCAACCTACCCATGCATATCATCAAACCTCCTTCCAACTCTATTAAAATGGTTTTGCAAATGCTGAGCATGATTGAACTCTTCTATAAATGCTCATTACCATTTTTCAAACCGTTTCTTTCTCCATTCTGCAGGTGGTTGTGTTGTTCATAGCGCACATTTTCACCATGCAAGCCACAGGCACTTTTTAGTTGTTGCGTCAAAATGTTTCATCATATGGCTGCCTCTTATATCCTACATTATCTCATAGGTTAATATTATGACCATTTTATATGTTTTGATCACTCCCCCTGTGACACACGTTCTATGTATCTACCGCATGATGTCGGGCATGATTTCATGGATCTTCACTTTGTGCGTGACTTTCTCCACTCTCATGTTGGCCCGAAGATTGATTCCTTGCTTTAAAAGGATGGTGTTGGTAATAGTTTTGGCTTGTATGTGTCCTTTCAGTAGATAAAGGATCAATCTGGGCATTGACTATAATGTGTTCATCATTTCTTTGCTCCTGATTTGCCAAATATTTAATTTTTCCACCTTCACCATCTATTTCACTGTGTTGATTGTCACAACAGTCATTGATGCTCCCCCGCTGGTTATCTGTGTTATATATCAGATTAGAAAAAACTTTGAAAAGATCATTGTTATTTCTCACAATCCTTCCGCCACTGTCTGGTTCAAACATGGGATTGGTATAATCACTATTAAAGATATGCCCACCATTCTTCTTATGAGGAGGAGTGTAAAATCCATTTCTATCATCCTCAAGGGCCTTTTTATCTCTGGGCGATATGATTTTATCCCTCACTATTCCCATTCTCTTTAATACCTCTTTTGGTTGTCTCTCAAGGGCCACAACCATTTCTTCCTCTCCAGATTCAATCATTTCATGAAATACCGCTTCCCATTTGTTAATTCTTTTTTCTCTTTGAGCCATTTCCTAATTCAGATCATCCTAGGGCTCATGTGTCCATTTATTATTTTGAGGAAAGGGGTTACAATTTTCATCACTGCCCTCCCGACTATGATGGCTTGAATTAGGAAATTGTTCACAAGCAAACTCTTGATCATCCGTGTTAGGCTGTGTTTCAGGCGACACATAAAACATTTTCCTTTATGACTTCTTATTTCTCCTTATAATTGGTTCTAGTTCAACAAAAATATTATTCTTTAGAGATCTTCTCCCTAACATAAGCTTTTCTTAATCTTTTTGAAACTAAAATTTAGAGTCACCACCTCACTTTTTGTGAGGAAATAAACTATTTTAAGTCCTTTCTCCCAGTAGAGTCTTACAATTGTAACCAAAGATTCTACAAGTGTCTTTCACTGATAGCGTCCCCAAAAGAGTCACCAATTTATTGGTGCCCAATAATGATGATTCAGATTTGGCCAACTGACATGCACACACTAATACCTCTACAATTCTGGCTTAACCAAGCCAAGGCTGGTAGGCCTAAATTCACTTTAAATTATCAAATTCCTTATGTTGCATAACTGCATGCACAGACGAATGAGGTTCCTTCCAAAGTGGTAAATGATCATTGGAGGAAAATAATATAATCTCCTAATAGCTTTAATCTATAACATCTAAATTAAACTGAATTATCACTAAGAACCCTAATTGCAAATGCTTTAGAAAAGTAATCAAATTTATTTACGAACTACAAAATAAGAACCAAATAACAATTTCCAAATAATAATAAGATTAGTGCCTAATGAACATTTGGGTTATAGAGTAAAAAAATTTCAATCCTACGTACAATGAGAGACAATTTTAAAAACTTACTTTTAATAAAGCAAGACTATCATTCCACAGGCTTCCACTTGATTTACAATTCAAATCAATTTATATAACTAATCTTATCAAATTTAACTCAAACAAAGAGACCGATAAGAACAATAGAAGATACACAGATCTTACAATTGATATTCAAGTTATATATATATTAACTTCGAATTATAATATTCAGGGAATATAACATAGTGAAACACTCCAATACACAGAGTATCCAAAGGAGTAATTGAAAATAATAACATATAACTTCAAATAAATAGAAAATAACTTATCTCATTTGGCATTTGAAATTTTGTATAATGGTTCAAATTGCAGTTGCTGGAGTTTTCTCCCAAAATTGTCGTGTTGTTCTTAATTTTTTAAATGACTTAACATTTATATCTATTTTAAAGGTTTCCCATGAAAAGTCATACCTTTTCACGAATACCTAATCCTAACCCTAAATAATTATAATAAAACAACTGTATATATGGTTTAAAGGAATAAATCTTATCCCATATTACAAATAGAATTTGTCACATCTTTGGATAATTTGCTCGATTGTCATCACCTGTTTATGATATCAAACTCCTGCACACCAAATCCAAAATTAGATAACTTTTAATAAATTTTAGGGGTCATTATAATTTAATAATATTTTCAAATCTCTAAAATGATCCCTATATTAAAATTTATTGATTTTAATAATTAATAACATATCAAAATAAATCATCAAAAAGCTGTAACATAGGAACATTCATTGTAATGTATATAAATGTCTTTTGATAACATAAGAAAAATACCAATAAGATTTAATTTTTTTTATCAAAGGTACCCTCTTTTTAATTACCAAAGTACAAAAAATCATATTAATAAGATAAACCCTAATATCCATTTGTTCATAACAATATATTAATAGGGAAAGATAATATAATTTTATACTTTAATTGAAAATTTATTTTCAAATTTAAACATAATACATTTCTCTTTCAAAATGATTTTTTCCAATATGTGAAATAATATTTCCCACATACAAAAATATATTTCTATAACCTAGGGTAGAGAAGTGATAAACATGTTAATTCACCCGAGAAAATAAAAAGTAAAAAACCTACCCTAGAATTATAATCTCAAAAAATTTCATAGGGTAGCACTATTAATATTTAGAAAGGATAAGATTTTTAAAAACAACCCTAACATTATGTAATTTACTTAAATGTAAAAGAAAGAAAATAAAAACATATTTTTACAATCCATTTCATGGAAAGAAAAATATTTTTGATTTTATTAGGGCAACTTAATTACTTTAAGAAAACATACATTAGTAAGAGCTTATTATTTATTTTTCTAGAAATAAATACTTTTAAAACATAAAAACTTATTTCCTTTCAATTATCTTCAAACATTAATGAATCATGACGTTAAGAATACTTTAATCAAAATATACTTTTATATTCTTTTAAGATATATTTAGGGTAACTTAAGAATTTTACACTTTTTAAAATAACACCCTAATTAATTATGCACCTTTATAAAATAAATTTAAAACATAATGAAAGGAGCTTATGTATTTAAATCACCTAGTAAATATTTTCAATAAACGAGAAAGGTGAAAAAATATAAATCAAATATAATAATAAGATAAAATAAAATTCATTACACCTTTTTACCTTGATAATTGATTCTTAAAATTATTATAGGGTGATGTGAAATATTGTATTTAAGTATTTTGAAAACCTAAATTTATGCCAAAAATATTAAATGATTTTAGTTTCAGTAACATTCAAATAATTTCAAAACAAATAAATATAATAACATATTTCACAATGAATTACCCTATTATGATATTTCACTTTAGTAATTTAGGGTAAGTTGAAATAATGCTAAAAGGTGCTATGCTTTATGAAAATCCAAACCTCATTTAATGTAAGATCTTTTAATAGCACATAATATAAAAGTAATGAGACAACATGGTTTTCTTTAACAACTATTTGAAAGAAAACACATAGACTAACTGGTTAGAGGGCGGGGGGGGGGGGGGAGGGAGGTGGGGTAGGTAGTTAGGAAAAAGGGTTGGTTTGAGAGGTCGAGTGATCAACTCCCTCTCACCACCTTTTTTACCCAACAACCTAATTATTTTTTATAATCATTTTTATTTCAAAATACACATGCATTTAATTCATTGAAATAAAATAATTAAAAGCTTATTCCATAAACATGAAAATAGAATAATGATAATTATTGAGGCCTTTTCAATTGTTTGACTTTTTAACATAGGGAAATAACATGAAAATGAAAATAAATATTATACTTCCCTAATACTTTGCATATTTAGGACCTAAATTTTTAGGTGTCAACACTTATGTCATTATAAGATCATCATTATTTCATTCATATCATTAATCATTAAAGCATCCAATCTCATAGTTGCATCCATCACATTTTGCATCACATTTGTATACCATAAATCCATTAGATTTATTATCCATTACATACATCCATATCATCAAAATAAATGCATCCATAAGTACCATCACATCGCTTTAATCATTAAACCATTACATCATCATACAACATTAAAACATGTGACATATGCATTCATCTACTTTATGTCATAAATAAGACAAACATTTGCATCAATAGAAGATTAAACATGTGCATTCATATCATAAACTGCATTTAAAGAAAACATAAAAAAATAAAGCATGTAGAGATAGAATCATATAGATCTGTATATCATATAAAGCACCTAAAAAATGAAGTCCAACACATGATGACATCATATAAAGTAAATATGTCAACTAAGTATCAAAGTCCATAGTATCATCAAAACCATCAGTATCTGGAAATCAAAGTCTATCAAAAATATCAACAAGTATCAAAGCATAAGTAACATCAACTGATCAAAGAATAATGTGAATCCAATGTCTCGAGATAAAAAATGAATCATCATATACATCAAATAATAAGGTATATCATCTCAAAAATAGGTCAATTACCAGAACCACCGGCACCATCAGGACCACAATCAGCATCTGGAGCTCTACTCAAGCTAGTCTGTAAACCATGCTGACTCATAGCAGCCATGAAGGTCTGCATCATCAAACTCAGGTGAGCAACCTATTGTCTCATCTTTGACAACTCTAACTGCAAATATCTAAGATCTGAGGCCAAGGCTGGTGCAGGAGGAGTCTATGCTGGTACCTGTATGGGTGGAGCCTATGGAAGAGCTTGAATAAGTGGAGTCTATGGGGGAGCCATGGAAGAAGATGGAATGGAAGTAGATAAAGATGGAATGAAAGAAGAAGAAGATGGAAGAACAAAATAAGATGGCATAGAAGAAGAAGCAAGAGCCTATAATGGAGGAGCCTGTGGAGGTGCTGGTGGACCCTGTTCCTAATCTAATAGTATTTGGGTGGCCTGAGCATCTACATCGGCCACAACCTAAGCACCCACCTGCCTGAAAAATCTAAGTCTTTGTTGGCCCTATCTAGCCAATCTATCCACACCAACCTAGTGCATAGCTCTATATGGTCCACCTCGGACTCTAACATGACCACCCCTCATCCAAACTTTGCCTCCTCTAGGAGGAATCGGTGCAACAACAATCACTGGGATGACAACCCTACCTCCTTTATTAGCTTGTCGACCCCATTGTTCCTGACGACATCATCTCCGACCACCCCCACCATCACCATCTTCACCGTCATCATCTGAATCCTCCTCAATTCCTAGTACTCTCTCCATAGGGTCAGTGAATCTTGAAAATGGGTTCTGAGAAAACCACTCAGCATAATCATCTGTCATACCGACATCCACAATATGATCTCTCATATCCTACGGTAGGTGGGGTAGTTGTAGCAACTCCTGGAAAGCTGTCATGTAATCTATCTATGGGCCCCATAACAACCTCTCCAATTGTACCCAGACATATAATGTCAATCCTTGTGGCATGCCTTGAATCCAACCATACTGTCGTAAGACCCTTTGAAAATAGAACCGCTCAATGATCAATGGTGTATGCCCTATCATCCACCGCGGTATGCACATGAATGATAACTCAGCTGCATCCTCATGCCATGCCTCACATCTGATGTATGGTCACCAAATGACTTGATCAATGTCATCGATAATCTATCTCTAATAGTCCAACTTGCCCAAATGGGCCTGCACCACCATGCCCTCGTACATCCAAGCAAAGGACCAGCTGAGATCACAGTGTCGAATAGAAATAGGCCGAGTCACAGGGATCTGCTCCCATGTCCACAACTGTAACATGATCACCCCAGTAGAAAAAGTAGCCACGTGATGGTATACTACATGATGCAACTCATGATAAAGCTAAGCCAGCATGCAGGTCCCCCAGTCAAATCTTTGTGGCTACGCGATCATATCCTCTAGGATATGGTTCCAACCAATAACAAATCCATGACCTCACTGATCAAGAATGAGGAAACTGCCAACTAAAGCACCTAGGATGATAGGAAGAATAGGAAATGAAGGGAACTATGCCCACTGAATAGAATCATCACCAATCGTAGGATCACCAAATACTTGCCTACAAGCAGTCCTGACATAGACCTGGTCATAATAAATGAGCTCCCCATGAGTTGGGATGTGTAAGAGCTGGTACACATCCTTGGGAGTGATAGTTATCTCTCCCATTGGCAAATGAAATGTGTTATGGTTAGAGTGCCATCTCTCTGCCATAGCTGTGAGAGGACCTTGATTCACACAGAATCAAGGCAGAGATAAAAGAAAGGACAAGCCACATCTACCAATGACTCAACTCTCAGGACTGCTCAAGTCATTGATCATGTTGATGAGTAATGGATACAAGCCTCAAACTCTGAGTGATTTAAGCTCGGCCTGCAAAAAGTAAGTTAAACACATCAAAAATCAAAATCATTACATATTGGATCATTTCAAGTCAATCAAAATCTAAATCAAACCACAATCAATTTTCTTGATTTTATTCAGAGATGACAAAAATTTTATCATCATCTACCATCAAAATCAAGATTGCCAATCAAACATTCAATATGACATGACTTGAATTGACATCATACGGCTTGCTATCACATCAGACTTGTTACCTAAGCCAATTGACTGATTGACAACACCAGATGATTCAGAAAATTGACTCAGCAGTTTTCATATTTGACCAAATAGGGTATACGTACTATTTAAATATTTAAAAGTGAAAAAATACACAAGTGCAGTTTAAAATGGTGAATGCACTGAAGAAAGTATTGAAAGCTCTATTTCAAGGTGTACGCGCTATAGAATATAGTACACGCTACAGGAAACCCCTGTACATGCTGCTAAAATACTTATATGCGCAATCAAATTTGTACGTGCAACAGAAAAGGGTCAATGCGTATTGTGCCCTAGTTCTATCATTTGTATGTGCTATTAAAACTAGCGAATGCGCTACGAAAAATTGCAGATGCGCTAGAGAAAACTTGTATGTGCTGCTAAAAGCATTGTACGCACTATTAAAATTAAAAAATGCACAAAAAAGGGTTTTTCCTATAAAAATAAAAAATTTCTCAAATTAAATGTATTTAATGGACAAAGCGAGTTGTTAGAGTACATACCGAAGGTCCGTAGCCAGGTGGACGCATGTATCAGTGGCCTCGCTTGAATCTGTGCTCACGAATAGGGATCACCATTGTCAGAAAGACAAAAAGGGCTCAGAGCAAAAAAGTCAAAAGGGAAGGTAAAAATGAAAAGTAAAAATGACTTTTACCCCTATATATAGCCCATTTTGACCTAAAAAGGGCATCTTTGATCAGAAAATGACGAGGAACCCAAAATTTTCACCCATTTTGCCAAATCAGGGGTATTTGTCACCAAATGATCATGAATACATTATCGAAAATGAAATCAAAATTCATTACTAATTGACCTAATTCACGCAAACTTGACCTAAAACGTCATATTTTTCAACTATGCTCAAATTTCATTTCATTTTTAAGGTGGCATACACTCAGATAATTAGGAACAGCATCATAATCAACAAATCAGGGGCACAACCATCAAATCAAAGCATAATCTTTTATCAAAAAAAAATTTCGTTTATCAATCGAAAGGGGCATCAAACATCAAATCATATCAAATCGGACATCATATCAGGCAACTTATTATCAGAATGACCATCGAGGACATAAAATCAATCAGAACTGCATCAGTTTTATCATCAGAATCCACATATTTTATCACATCAAATCAAACATTAGTTGATCAGGACTTCACATCAGAAATGATCAGGGAATTCTTTGGACCGATACGCTTCATGCATCAATTCAAAGAGGGGCATTTGTAATCACCTGAAAATGGACAAGAACAATTAAGTGAGCAATTGAGGCAAAAATCAAAGAAATTAAATCAAATCAAGCTAAAATCAAAGCAAAATTGCAATCAAGCCATAATTCAAATTTAATTAAAAATCAAAAGCCATAAAAATAATTAAAATTGAATAAATCAATTGAAATTGATTAATTGTGTAATTAATCTAATTAATTGCATAGTTCAATTAAATCAAATCAACCCATTCAAGGGGTACACATGGCTAAACATATTAATTAAATTTAATTAATTAAATCATATTTTACCTCAACCACCAAATGGGAGGAAAATGTATCAACCAATAGGATTTGAGAACCAAGCTCACATGGATCAAGCTCACATCAAATCTCCACCACCCATAAGGAGAAATAATCTTGTCCACCCATTTTGTCCTCTTGTCCCAAGCTTTGAGGACAAAATATTTAAATGGTCTCCAAAGGTGGAACCATGGACTCAACCCTAATCAAACCATGATCAAATCAACTTCACCCCCTACCCTTGCCAAAATCTATAAAATCAAGGCATAATTCAAGCAATAATCATCCACAATTTTTGAGAAGCATCAAACCTCTTGCAATTTTAAGCTAGAAAGACAAGTCTAGAGATAATTAGTCTATTTCATTTGGAATTAACTTGTTTTAGCGTATTTTATCTTACTTTCTCATATTAGGACTATCACTAATGGAGGCTTGCTAAGAGCTCTTCATTAGCATCCCTAATTAGAGAGCCATAGAGTACTCATTTGTCTTTTAAATAGCTTAATTGGATTGCTTTTGTGGTAATTTAGTTCTTACTTTGATTTATTTGACAAAGATAACCCTATGAAGGTACTAATCCTAGTACACAATGGGCTTTTTTCTTCTTTTTGTGGCTAACCAGGATTTGAGTATCCTCATTATTATAAAAATTTCCATACTTGTTTTTTTATCATGTTAGTGCAGTTATCAATAACGAGTGACATTAAAGAGGAGAAAGAAGAACAATGAAGCATAACAAAGAGTTTTCATAATTTAGATCTTTTTAAGTTTTACATTTTTGTTAATGTAAATTTCATTTATTTGCTTCGTTGAGTGAATAGGATAGTTGAATATGATTCAATACTTTTCATGGTTGAGTTTTCGTATTCTCACACTAACAATTTCCCTATTTTCACTTACTAAACAGATCTTGTATCCTTCACATTCTACTCTTGAAACATCCATTTCCTTAAGATTATAATGAAGTTCTTTAAAATATACATCACAATCATCTAACTCGGTGTCACAACTACTAGTTGTTTCCTTTGCCTCTAGATCTAGTTCCTCATGAGATTATAAATTATTATTTATGTGTTCAAGTATTGGATCTACCTCAATTGTTACATTCAAGACCATGAAAGGTTTGGCCTCCTTTAGGTGATAAAAATTTCTTCCAGTCCTAGATCCTTCTATCACAATCTTCCCAAGTTTTCTTTCCTAATTTCATGACCCTTATCATGAAATGTAAGATGTTATTCTTTGGGGAAAATTTGAATAACAATGATAATATTCTTCTTGAGTCCCTTAACAAAGAGGAAATATTATGTCCTATGTTTTCCATAAATAGTTATTGCAACTTTTTCACAAATTGTTGTTGACTCTTCATCTCCAAATTTAACAAATCCATCATTCCATTACTTAAACTAATAAAATTTTGTCTATCATTGGTCATGTGAATAGAAAAACCACTATTAATCACACCAAGTATTAATTTTACATGGAAGGAGGTCCATAAAATTATTATTTTTTCATTATACCTATCATCTTCCAAGGTACTAGACTTCTTACGTCTTTCAACGGTATTCTCTTTTTCACTACCTTTTAAGGCCAAGAATAGTACTTCATCATATAATTCATTTTGATCTTCATCTTTTGAGGAATATCTATAATCCTTGGAATAAAGATCCTTTTTGAACTTTTCTCTTTTATTGCTCTTTTGAATCTCTAAAAGGAAACTTAGAAGTAAAATGAAAAATTCTACACAATTAAAACATTTGGAAGGTAACTTAACTTTGTATTGGACAATGCCTTTCTTTGACCTTCTTACAAAGTTTCTTTTAGCATCATCAGAGTCATCAAGTTGATCAACATCATCCTCTACCTTCTTGCCAACCTTGAATTATATTCTTGAGAAACTCCACTTATTGTGGGCTGGTTCATTGGCTATGAGCTTACCCAAATACTTACCATGCTACTGACCATAAAAACCCTTTTGCAGAGCTTCCCATGCTTTCCCATAGGGAACCATGCCCTAATGGGATATCTTCCACTTTGTTGGCTAGACTGTAACGCTCCCTTGTGAAAACCTTGGTGTCCATGAAACCCTTGTTGCCCTCCTTTGCAGCCTATACGTGTTAGATGGGAATACGAATTTAAATTAGAGAGAGGTCTTTTGATTTTGATTTTCTTGTTACCCACTCTAGTAGGCTAGTTTACAAAGGAGGTATTAAAGGTTTGTGAGATGCTTAAATTCTGAAAGTGACCTAGTTGTTTATATAATTTATCATAACTAAAAAATTTTTACGTCTCAAGGATGCCTGATTAGCTCGTAGTGAAATTTCATTGTTTACCCCATAGGAAAAATTGGAAAGTGTCATTTATCTAATGTTTTAATGTTGATATTTTAAAGCATTTTTTAATTTTTTAAAATCAAAATTAGAGACATTTAGTATGGTTAAAGGCTTAATATTGTATCATCCTAAAAATTAAGCACCCTTCTTAGGTGCTCATTTTTAGCCCCATTTTAGTATCTATGGGTTCCCACATTGATTCCATATCTTTTTAGTCCTTTTGCATCCTTCAAATCAATATTATTTATTCAAAACTCAAGAATGTCACTAACTTCTATGCATAATTTCCCAATTATCCACCCATTCACATGATTCATTTCCCACCTAGGTCCTTTTTACACATTGTCAGATTTCGGGATTCACCCTGATTTCCCACTTGATTAAACCGTTCACACTTCCCAAACCCCAAAACCATTTTTGAAAATTAGCCTTTTTGGGTCTATGTCAAAGTTGGACTTGTCCTAGGGACTATGTCAAAGTCAACCTTGTCCTAGGGACTAGGTCAATGTCAGCCTTTTTCATGGGGATTTAATTGTTTGGTGACTCCAGGCCCGATGCAAAGGTGTTTTCTCCTATTTCTTTTCCCAAGTCAGCCCCAAAATATGTATAAAAGGGGGCCTCTTCCTCTCATTTTTATACCTATAATTCATGATCAAGAGACATATTCATGCAAGCATTATCAAGCATACTATTGTATATTCAACCTAAGCAAGTATTCAAGCCCATCAAGCATTCACGTGCAAGGAAGCCATCAAATATTTCAAGTCTTATTCTCCTCTTTCTTCCTCAATCCAACATTATGGAAAACTAAAAATATTTATCATTCAAGGGTTTGGTTTCATGATTTCCTATTGGGTTTTTGTGGAGTCTAAGTGATTGTATCAACACTTGTGATCATCTCCCAAGAAGCATTGCATCATTGAGTTATAAGGTAATTTATGTTTTAGATCTAGATTATATGTCCTCATGCAATTTTAATTACATTTTAAGGTTAATTCCTATACAGGGGATTGACCAAGGCAAGCCCCTCCCCACAAAAATTTCCCCTTCTTTCTTGTGTGTAGGAATAGGTGATGAAGTTTTAGATTCATATTTTTAGATTTTAGAACTAGGGATTGATCCTTTACAAAATTTAGCAATTTTTATGCTTCCAGGACTAGGCCAAATTGAGTCCCAAGTTGGCATCATCCTGAGGGTCTTTGAATTTCATATTTGGGAATTATAGGTCTCGGGGTTTTGGATCAAGAATTGTTTCTGATTTCGATAGGTTTTCGATAGTCAATTCTAGATTTGAAGTTCACTTGTCCTCTCCTAGCTATTAAGGTGAGTTCATTCTTCTTATTTTCCTTTAGCATTTACTTTGATACATTAGATCTAATATCATAGTTTCTTGGTTATCATTTCCTTTATCATTGCATAAGTGTTTGTCATACTTTACTTTTCATATACATACATTTATGTCCGTGCAGGGAATCCACAAAGTCCCCCTTTATCTAGATTGTGCATTAGCACCCCTTCGTCCTTTAGGGTTGTGCTATTCAGATTTTCCATGAGGGTTGGGTTTTTATTCCAATGTATATATAAAGTGGGGGTCTATCATTGATCACCATATCCTATGTCACATTTTGGTGAACCTGACTCTTCCATGCATTATACTTTCTAGTTTGATAGTTAGATTTACTTTGTATACATCTTTGCTACATTATATGTATTTAGACATTCTTTGCATTTTTGCATTTTTAGTCACATTGATATATCAATTGCATTATGGTATTTCATTTCATCCCTTAGTAATCGTTGCAATTCATTCCTTGTTTATGCATTGGCATTGATGAAAAATTCAAAAACAAAATTCCATTCCATGCATGTTTTCCTTTTATATTAGTCTTAAAATGTATATTTTTTTCTCAAGGTGATAATAGTTTAGCTTCCCTTTTATCACTTTATACCTCTTAAATATTCCCCTCTCCACAAGGCCATATCGGTGTAAGAAAAAGTTTTTAACCCTTCTTTTAATAATCTCTCTCTTTCGAGAGAAGTGTTGAAGATTGATGTTAACTCTTCTCTTGATATGTATTTTTCCCATGCCCATACCTTGCTTGATTTAACCTTTAGGAATGAAGCTTTAATGAATCATAATTTTACTTCTCCTAAAGTTTGAAAAGATCTCCCTATTTGGGATAAACCACTAGATGATTATGTTGACTATTCTCTCCCTCATGAAGTAACTTTGGCCCAAGAAGATGGTATAATGGTTGACATTTATTCCACTTGTTTTAAAGATGACACATTCATGCTTGATTTTTCTCCTTCTCCTAAGACATACCCCTTTTATGAGGATATTTTAGAGAAAGAAGAAGACACAATAAATGCTTTTCTTAATATCACTTTTCCTTCATTTGACACTTCTAGTAGAGATGAACCCTTAATGAAAGTTCCTAATACCTAATCTAAGGGCATCTTGGAAGAAGAGGATCCTATCATTACTAATTTCCTTAATGCTCTCTCTTCTAATGATGAACTCATGCTGAATTAAGAGCTTACTCAAGTTAATATTGTCAATATTCATGCTCAACCTATGATAGTCAACAAGTCTATGATAATTGTCAACACTCAATCAACTTCCTCTAAAAATCCTAACAAATTTATCATTATGGTTAAGGGTTATCCTCATCATTATACTCCTCAAACTTTCACTACGCTTGTGATTACAATTAAAGGATATTCTCAACAAAGTTCTTTTCAAACTTCAAACAAAGCCTATTATAACTGTGAAAGGAAAAACTTAAAGTCCTTTTTTAATTTATTCAATATTATCATGTGGTGGCTCACACCTATCACACAATAAAAAATCCTCAACCTACTGATTTGGTTGTTCCTACTTCTCTCCCACCTTAGGTAAGTTAGTTTCGAGTTGAGTTGGTTGTTGGATGTGATAGATTTGTACAAGTAAGGTGCAGTCTCTAAAAAAAAGGGTAGGTCAGAGAATTATGGGAGGTCATTTTAAACTTTCTATTCTCAATTTTCTTAAAAAAAATTATGTTGTCTCAGTCAGTGCAGGGGGTTGGCAGTCTCTAAAAATTCTATTTTGTTGTCCCTTCTCAACCTGTGCTTCCTCCTCCACCCTATCTTCCTCAAAATCTTGGAAGGAAGTATGACTTAATACAACAACTCCATAATACCCCTACCAATATTTACCTTTGGGAGATTCTTCAAACTTTTCCTATATATAATGAAGCCTTGCAAAAATCTTTAACCACTCTTCCAACTCCACACCTAATCAAGGAAACATTAATTCCATTTTTCAATGCATGCATTCTACTCATGTCCCACCTAAAATTGTGTTTCCTTGAGATTATTTACCTTTTAGAAGTCCAAGATCAATATGATGCACTTATGGTACTTGCCCTTATCAATAGTAATCTCATTCGTCAGACCTTAGTTGATAATGGATATGTACTTAACGTTTGTAGTATGGACATGTTGAAAGAAATAAAAGCAAATGTTTCAACTATCAAACTTGATTACATTCCTATTCACAGTTTTGACAATATTGATAAGAAGATTTTGTGCATTATCACATTACCTATTAAAGTAGGTGAATAGAGGTGAAATGGAGCTTTAACAATGCATCTAACATTCCACCTATTCATGTGTATTTTTTTGAACTGGAATTGGATTGATAAGTAATGTAAATCTAGAAATGCTTCAACTCAGATAAGAAAAGATACATACCTCATAATGGAATTAATATGGAAATGCCTATTTTTTGATGCTTGTGTATAGTTTCAGGAAATTCTACAACCAGATCCGTGACCAGAAAATCACAACAGAGAAAACCCAAAAAACTTGTCTCTCTAGAATCAAGTCGACTTTGACCCAGATAGCAGGGCACAATCTTAACCCTCACACAAGGTCATCCTTGACCTGAAACAACTCTGACATAAATTTTGTTCGCAGATCTTGAAAGTTTGACAAAAAGGGTACTCAGATCTGCATTTCAATTCTTGAAACATCGATTGTAGATATCTGAAAATGGTGTTTTGGGGTGGCTATATAGGGTTTTTCCTTAGTCAAACCCCCATTTTGGTGATCTCCACCTCCATGAATAGCTGGATGTAATAGAATATGTGTGTGTATTGAATGTGTAATGCCAAGATCTAATCCTCTAGATTGAAACCTTAGCATGAATATGTATGAGAGAGAAATGCATAGATTTGAATAAGATAAGAAAGAATACCAAGCCCCCAAGGCTAAAGTACTCCTACCAAACTCATAATCTATAATTTCTACCCCATGATTGTATCTTTGAATGCTTGAATATTGATAATGGTGGATTAAGGAAGAAAGGATCTCTCTTGCTCCAAATAGATGTTCACAATGGTGTGCTCACAAAAATGCTTGATATCAACAATGGCTTGATCTTCTATATCATCCTCTTACAATCTTGCATCTTCACTTCACCATCACTTGCTTGCTCAATTGTGTTGTTGTTGTGTAGATTGTGTGAAAATGAAGGCTAGAGAGAGTGTTTATATAGAGGTTTCAAGGTGAGTCTCCTAGAGTAATGTGAGGACCCATAATTCAAATTTCACCTTGAATTATGGTCCAATCACAATAACCAATTGAGGAGGGAAAATAATTAAATGAATTTCAAATTAAAACCCTTCCGCATTCAGATCTAAAAGCTTGACATTGATTTCGGGGCCCTCCGGGACCAAAAATTGAAAAGGGGGATCAAATCCCGATAGGGGTCAAGGATGACCTCAACTATGACCTAGGTCAAGGTCAACCTCAACATTGACCCAGGGGTCCAGATCTAGTCAGAACAAAAAATAGAAGGTTCCAGGGGTGCCCAAAGACCTAGAAATGAAGCCAGAATAGGGCAGAGTGCTAGAGAGAGGCACAAAGTCCTATGATGATCATGATGAAGGCTAGGAGGACCTATGACTAGGTCCTACCTAGAAAATAGATCCAAAGAGAATGGAAATTAAGGAGAATCCTCAGGATCCTAACCCTAATTTCACCTAGAATGAAGGTATCAGGTGCAAAATGCATCCTAAATGCAAGTCTATCATAAAAAATGCACTAAAAGGGTGCTAAACCTATCAAGATGGAAGTTATTCCATTTTAAGATGATACATTTAGCCCCCACTTTATCTTAGATATGACACTACATGAATATGCAAGCTAAAGTAAGAAAACATCATAGTAAAGAAAAAGGATATAGCCAAGTCCTCGATGTAGAGATCCTATAGAAAATTGTTAGAACATGCAACACACAAGGTTAATGAAAATCCACAAATCACCTATAGCTTACTAAATGACAACTTTAGAAGTGCATAAAGCCCCTCATGCCCCCCTATTTTGGCTTTCTACTTCTGAAGGGTGTGAATAGGGGTAAAATGGATTCACCTCTATTGGAATGAAAAGAAAGGGGGGAAATATGAGATCTATTCCCAAACCCAAATTTCCAAAGAAGAGATCCAATTTGATCAACCAAGAGGTTAATACACAATCAAATCAATTTATGGAGAATATGGAAGAGAGAGAGAGAGAGAGTAAATCCAATATTTCCCTCTTAAAGGAAATTATGCTTGAAATATGGAATAATTGAAATACAAATACTAACCTCAAATTAGGGCAAATCTAGAAAATGTCAAATTCTGATGTCTGTGTATACTTTCAGGAAATTCTAAAACCTATTTCAGATTGGAAATGCCAAGACAGAGAAAACCCAGAAATCTTTCTCCAAGATGAGCTCAGGTCGGGTTTGACCCTCATAAAAGGTCAAATACTACATTCTTTATTTGAAGTCCGATTCAAATTCTGTTCATAGATCTTAGAAGTTTTCCAAAAAGGGTATCCAAATTTGCTCTCAGATCCAAAATTCCGCACATGTACCTGCAAGAAAATGAGGGTTTTTGTTGTTTGTTTGAGGGGTTTGCCTTGGTCAAACCCTAGTTTGGAATCAACCTTAATATTGAAATTGAAATAAGAATACTAGCAAGTAGTAGAAAAGGATCTAACAATGAAGCTATTCAATTCAATAGATATGTAATTATATTTTGAATGTAAACAAGTATATTGATACGAAAGCTTGAACAAAACAATAAATGTAAATCAAACCTCCATGATTGTATGCTTGGAATCCACCTTGAAGGAAGAATGAAATGGATCTTGAAGATGAACAAAGGATCTTGAAGAAAGATCACACCATCATGATGGCTAGATCTAGGGTTTGAATGATAAATCTTGAATGCTTGAACCAAATCCCTTCAATGGCTTGAATGCTTTAAATCCTTGATCTTCAATAGAGAACTTGAATGCTTGAATGGATACTTGCTTGACCACCTTGAGAGCTTGAAAGTGCTTGAAAATGAAAAATTGATGGCGAGATGTGAATAATGGATGTTAATTTCTTGATTGTGGATGAGAAAATGAGAGAGGAAGGCCTCCTTTTATAGTGATCTAGGGCACAATCCTCTAGAGGGGCCACCTTGGAGAATTAAATCCCAATTAGGTCCTAACCTTTAGAAAATATACCTAGATTAAATGCAATTAGAGGATTTACCATCTTGAAACCTGAAATGGCTAACCCGAAGGTGGGAAAATAAATATCCCGAAGGCTCGATGCCCATAAATCAAAGAAATTGGAAATTTGAATGAGGGGGGAAAAATCGAGGTTGGACCTAACCTAATCAAGTTCGAACTTGATCCTAACCTAGCTAGGTTCAACCTCAATCCTAACCTAATCAAGTTCAACCTCGAATTTGACCTTGGGCCCAAATTTAGTCAGAACCAGGTCGGGAGGTCCCGAGGATGCCTAGAAACTCAGAACCAGGTCAGGAGGTCCCGGGGATGCCCAGAAACCTAGAAATGATATCAGAACATGATAGAATGCCAGGGATAGACATAAAATCCTATGATTACTGTGATGAAGACCAAGAGGACCTATTTCTAAATCCTACCTAGAAAATAGAGCCATGGAAGAGGGAAATTAAGGAGAATCCTCGAGATCCTAACCCTAATTTCACCTAGAATGAAGAAATCAAGTGCAGGAAAGAAGTGGAAAGTGGGGAGAAAGAAAAATATATGCAAAGACCTGATCATGGCACTTAACATGACCCCAAACCACTTACTCAGAGGGCTAAATGCTCTTAACATGGAAGTGCTTCCATTTTAAGACGATACATTAAGCCCCCACTTTAGCAAGAGTATGGACTTGATGCAAACTCTTGGTAAAGGAGAAGAAAGAGAAGATCCAAGTAGATTCACAAGGAGATAAAATAACACTTAGCTAAGGACATGAGCCCCCAGACTAAGGATTCTAACTTGACATACACACCCAGTGGTGCCAAAAGAAAAAGGGTTAGTACTAAAAAACCCAAATCAATTAGCATAAGAAACTTCGCTAAGAAATATTTCTCATACTAATATCATATTTGGAAGGCTATCATAAAAGCATAAATGTTTACATAAGAAAGACAAAAGCAACACTATAAATAACATAGCTTCATGATCCTTTCCTACTAGCATGAAATCAGAAAAGAGAGAAAAGAGAAAGTGATTACCTTGCCCAGTAAGATGCCCACCTTACCATGAATGACCCTAGAGGGAGAGCCCAACAGGTTCACCCATAAACTGTTCTTGCAAATGTAATGTATCTTCTGATGGCTTCTAGAATACCCATAGATCCACCTTCTTGTATCACTATGAATATGAAATGTGTGTCTCCTCAGGATTTAGCAACTTATGTGTGTTACCTTCAGAAGATTTAGCATATAAATGCGTGTCTTTTCAAGATTTAGCAACTTAAGTGTGTTACCTTCCAAGATTTAGCATATCTAAAACTAGAAATGTGTGTCCCTTCAGGATTTAGCAACTTATGTGTGTTACCTTCAAAGGATTTAGCATATTGAAAAATTTGAAAAATGTGTGTCTCCTTAGGATTTAGCAACTTATGTGCATTACCTTCGGAAGATTTAGCATATAAAAATAAAAAATATAGTACAAGGGAGGCCCTATATATGCCCCCCTCCTTAATATGGCAAAAACATACTATTTTGACATGTTAAGGAAAGAAAGGAACAAGGATAAAGCCTTCTTTTGCATCAAGACAATATCCTCAATCAACACCTAGTCCAAGCCAAGAAGGTCACAACTCCTATGAGGCCATGGAAGGGACAAATATAAAGAGATATCATGCAAGAAGTGAAAAGAAAGTAACCCTTATGAGGGATAACACACTGTTCAGTTTCCAAGGTGAGAGATATATCAACCATGGAAACCCAATGTCAAACAACAAAATAGGTTGTGATCAAGGACAAAGATCCTCGATGTAAATGAAAATTTTCATGTATGATTAGATATCACATAATAGATAAATATTGCTTACCCAAGGAAAGAGGTGAATCCCAAAAAGATAGAAGGAGATGGCATCCTTTCCCCCCAAGTGTAGGAACAAATATGTAAGAGGATACCTACTTCACAATGCAAGGAAATATCCTATTTAGCAACAATGTATACTATATTCCTAGCGAGGGATATTGACCCCGACATCCAAGAATATAGATAATCATGAAAAGGATATGTCACTCATGAAAAAGGATCCTCAAAGAAAGAGATCTTATCAACAAGACCCCCATCAAAGAGGAGTGCTTTAAAATAAAATATCATCTTTCAAAAAGCAGGAACAAAGATTTAATCATCAAGCCCCCTGTAAAGAAGAGGAAGAGGAATCTTTGTAATGAGGGAAACAACTCTAACACCAAAGCAAGGGTGAGAGTTTATAAAGAACATAATTTGCAACATAGAGAAGAAGTGATGACTTAGGACAACAACTTCTCATATAAGAAGGTTATCCATAGTCAAACAATCTATTAATATGTTGAAATAATATTACAATATAAACAAATACCACTAGACCAAGGAAAGCAGTTCCCTAGACAAAGAGAAAGAATGAGGTACCTTGCCCCCTAGGAATAGAGACAAGGGATACCTTCACAAAACACATGTCCTAGGAAAGATATCTTGAAATATTCTATGGATGATTAAAAACATAATGCAAAACCATAGAAAAGAGGAGAGAAAGAATACCAATTAAGCCCCAATAAAAGACCTAATGGATTCTAGGAGACTGGATGAAGATACACCTCTTGCCCCCTAGTCATGAGACAAGAGGGAAAGAACATCTACATTATATCTAAAGGAGGGGAATCCCCTATATCAAAGTTATGAAGGAATTATAAAATTGCACAAGAGTGAAATAGAATTCCTAAAGCAACCCGTTCTCTAACATATATCTTGAAATGTTTACAATCAACAAGTAAATATTTGTTGCTATAATGAAAAGGAAATTTATATTTGTATAGAGAATCTATCAGCATAGGTCTAAAGATTTCTTTTTTGGAATTCATTAGCTCAACATATACCTTCTTAGAAATTTCTTGACAAGTAGTAGGGTTATCTAAGATAGGTGTGGGGAGAGGAGGACGATGTTTAGCGTCACCTACCTTAACTTGAGATTTTGAACACCCAACACCATACATATTCAGTTTAGGGGGTATATGAATTGGAAACCTAATACCATGCTCATTAAATCCTAGCCCTAAACCTTTATAACCTTGTTTAGTCACCATATTATATCCAGTAGTGTACATATTATGTAAAGCTTCTACAAGAGGTGATTGTTTATCATGTTCATGAGTAAAGGTCGTATAAGGTGGGATAATAGGTTTTGAAGAAGTTTATTTACCCTTTCCTTTAGTATCATCATGAATCAGAGGAGAAGGTAAATCAAAGAAATCTTGCACATCCACATCCTGAACTATAGCTTGAATCCCATCATAAGTATGGGAAGAGCGAGGATTAACAGATGGAGAATTAGGTATCGGAATAGGAAGATTAGGATTAAGATTAGGATTGATAGTATTAGGATGATAAGGAGATGGTGTGTCATCTACCCAATTCTTCACATAATCCAAAAGATGAATAAGGCTACCACATAAATCTCTAACAAAGGTTTTAAATGTAGGCAGACTAGTGTCGGTCAACTTCACAAAAGCATAAGCAAGAGCAAAGTGAAGGGTCATCAACATAATGAAGTGAACGATACTTTCATAAACCTCATAGGTATGATAAAGAGATGCTAAAAGAAGAGTAATAAAGAACATAACCATGCACCAATACATCTTAATAATTTCCATAGTGAATGCAAGAAATGTTTTTGTATTTTATTGAATATATAGATTTTTTTGGATTTTTGAATATAAAATGCAAGAGCATTAACTAGATCTACTCTAAATGCAAGAAAGGATCTAAAATGTAACACAATAGGGCATCTAATTCCACAAAATAAAGGAGGGTAAGTATGTCGGGTTCACCAAAATGAATAGGGGTAAAATGGATTCACCTCTATTGGAATGAAAAGAAAGGGGGGAAATATGAGATCTATTCCCAAACCCAAATTCCCAAAGAAGAGATCCAATTTGATCAACCAAGAGGCTAATACACAATCAAATCAATTTATGGAGAATATGGAAGAGAGAGAGAGAGTAAATCCAATATTTTCGTATTGAAGGAAATTATGCTTGAAATATGGAATAATTGAAATACAAATACTAACCTCAAATTAGGGAAGATCTGGAAAATGTCAAATTCTGATGTTTGTGTATACTTTCGGGCAATTCTAAAACTTTTTCCAGACTAGAAATGCTGAGACAAAGAAAACCCATAAATCATTCTCCAAGATGAGCTCAGGTCAGGTTTGACCCTCATAAAAGGTCAAATACTACATTCTTTATTTGAAGTCCGATTTGAATTTTGTTCATAGATCTTAGAAGTTTGCCGAAAAGGGTATCCAAATTTTCTCTCAGATCCAAAATTCTACACCTGTACCTACAAGAAAATGAGGGTTTTTGTTGTTTGTTTGAGGGGTTTGCCTTGGTCAGAATCAACCTTAATATTGAAATTGAAATAAGAATGATAGCAAGTAGTAGAAAAGGATCTAACAATGAAGCTATGTAATTCAATAGATATGTAATTGTATTTTGAATGTAAACAAGTATATTGATACGAAAGCTTGAACAAAACAATAAATGTAAATCAAACCTCCATGATTGTATGCTTGGAATCCACCTTGAAGGAAGAATGAAATGGATCTTGAAGATGAATAAAGGATCTTGAAGGAAGATCACACCATCATGATGGCTAGATCTAGGGTTTAAATGATGAATCTTGAATGCTTGAACCAAATCCTTCAATGGCTTGAATGGTTTAAATCCTTGATCTTCAATGGAGAACTTGAATGGAGAAGAGGACTTGAATGCTTGAATGGATGCCTCCTTGACCACCTTGAGAGCTTGAAAGTGCTTGAACATGAAAACTTGATGGCGAGATGTGAATAATGGATGTCAATTGCTTGATTATGGATGAGAAAATGAGAGAGGAAGGCCTCCTTTTATAGTGATCTAGGGCACAATCCTCTAGAGGGGCCACCTTGGAGAATTAAATCCCAATTAGGTCCTAAAATTTAGAAAATATAATTAGATTAAATGCAATTAGAGGATTTACCATCTTGATCCCGAAATGGCTAACTCGGAGGCGGGAAAATAAATATCCCGAAAGCCCGATGCCCGAAAATCAAAGAAATTGGAAATTTGAATGAGGGGGGAAAAATTGAGGTTGGACTTGACCTAGTTAGGTTCAACCTCAATCCTAACCTAGTCAGGTTCGAGATCGATCCTGACCTAGTCAGGATCAACCTTGAATTTGACCCTAGGCCCAGATTCAGTCAGAACTAGGTCAGGAGGTCCCGAGGATGCCCAGAAACCTAGAAATGATATCAGAATAGGATAGAATGCCAAGGATACACATAAAATCCTATGATTACTATGATGAAGACTAGGAGGACCTATTTCTAAATCCTACCTAGAAAATAGAGCCATGGAAGAGGGAAATTAAGGAGAATCATTAGGATCCTAACCCTAATTTCACCTAGAATGAAGAAATCAAGTGCAGGAAAGAAGTGGAAAGTGGGGAGAAAGCCAAATACATGAAAAGACCTTATCAAGGTGCTTAACATGACCTAAAACCACTTACTCAGAGGGATAAACACTCTTAACATGGAAGTGCTTCCATTTTAAGATGATATAGGGTGAAATAGGGTGATAAGGATAACTTTATACATGGGATATGCAGTTTGTTGAAAAGTTATTTCCTAAGCCAATTCAAAGGATTCCTATCCTTTCTAAATTGGTTCAAGGAGTTAGGTATCTAAATCACAATTCCAACACCACTGACGACACTGAAAATAGAGTTACCAAACTCAAGTTATGATGAAAAGAGTGAATGTCTATCTAAATACATAAGAAAGGAAATCTGAATTTACCATGAGTAAACCCTAATAGAAACCCTAAAAAAACCCTAATTTTGAACTATAAATAAGGAAAAGGAAGTCATACTTACAAATTCTTCACATTTTCAGATTCGGAGAAAGAAAGCAAGATGTCGAGGAGGGAATAACTTTGAGCAATGCACATGGAGCTTCTAAGATAGTGCTTGGCTACCGGATGGTCACTTCCTGAGGTGGGTTTATTGTTTTTCATTCCTGTATTTTCCAAATACTTGATTTCTATAGGCAAGGTCAACCTTGACCTAATTAGGTTGACTTTGACCCAAGAAGGTTGACATGAACTGGAAGGTCTCCACCTTATCTGGGATGAGGTTGACCCTGATCCACCAAGGTTGACCCTAACCCAAGAAAGTCGACCTTAACCCAGGAAGGTCGACCTTGACCCAGTCAAGTTGGATTTGTAGATTTGATGATGTAGAATGCTGATATGATGTTTGTTGTGCTTACAGAACATGGTCCATCTCCGAGAGCACCCCTTTGGAGAGTTACTAGTGATCGTCAAAGAGAGAATGTTTGAGCTCAATGATGATGAGATGCAACTACTGAGAGACATAGGACTATACTGGGTAGCATTCCTACCACAACTTAGGCTACACCAAGCCATGTTATTGGCTCTGATAGAGAGGTGGGATGAGGAAACATGCTCCTTCCATCTTCCCTTAGGAGAGATTACACTGACACTGGAGGATGTCTACAGGATCCTGTGACTTCCAGTTTGAGGTGAGATCATCAGACCGAGAGCACAGTGAGTTTGTGAGGAGATCCTTGCAGATAGAGTATTTGTTGGGACATGTTTCACATATGAGAACTTGGGTAGATCAGATCCTTATGTCATCCATACTGTCAAGCCCTACACCTTTTGTATAGAGAGTGATGCTTTGTATAGTATCCTTGGTCGTGTTACCCAACTCAAAGGGTACCATATTTTCTACACCTCTTACCCATCTTATACAGAGGATGGAGAGCAAGAGGATCATGTTCTCATGGGGTTGTAGCATGTTAGCCCAGCTATACCATGAGCTATGTCAGCTAGTGAGATATCAGAGAGAGAGTCTTTCGATATGCACACTCTTGCAGATTTGGCTATTTGAGCATTTCACATGTACACATCCATAGGGTTCTCCAATGATGGTAGATGCGAGTACATTGAGAGTCTTTTCTTACCCTTTGAGAGATGCCTGGCAGTTTGGAGATATCCTCTATTGGAGGGTACGTCTAGACCGCATTTCAGGCACTGATGTGATATGGAGACCCTACTGCCAGATGACAGAGTGGACAGATACATGATATCAAATGAGACATTCACAGTGGCAAAAGCTATTGGAGGGTCATTAGAGTCATATAATGATGTTGTACTATTATGATCGGGTGATGAGATAGTTTGGCCTGTTACAGGGAGTCCCCATAGAAGTTCTTTGTTATGTACATTTGACGAGGTACTATCAGAGACCCGACACCATACATCGACCATTGATAGAAGACATAAAGGACAGTGATGCAGATGAGATAGAGGATATAGAGGTACCATCAGATGTGACCTATTCAGGTATGAGCTAAGATTACATCAAGTATTGGAGTCTACAGGGAACCCACCCCATCTTTCCTGAGGATTATCCTATAGGTGATCTAGGCCTTTTAGAGAGGACACACCAGGATAGTGGTACAATAGAGGAGGATGAGGATTTTAGAGATGAGCATGAGCACATCTTTAAGGGAGACCCTATGGAGGAGGAGAGAGCAGAGGAGATGTCCCCAGCTGGTGATATTGGTGCCCATGTACATGTTTTTCACGCATCACCACTAAGATCACGATGGCCTCCATGCACCCACACAGAGACACCACTAGTGAGGCCTAGACATAGAGAGTGTGGAGAGAGTAGTCACTCCATGCCCCCATCATCTAGACCCTTTAGTGATGTCCAAGAGGGGGACCCAGGTATGAAATATGAGATTTGATTAAAATGTAACTTGATTTGAAATGAAAAAGTACTAAATTGATAGTAATTTCATTCTACAACTAGCGTAGTGGAGTGGAGGAGATTTGTATCTGAGATTTTGAAGGATACATGTATATCCTACTGAATACTAGTGAGCGAGCAAGAATCCTCTCTTGGCTAAAAAGATCCCGGCAGGCATGTCGATACGGGAGCTGAGGCTATGTAGAGAAAGGGAGGAGAAGTTGATAGCTGAGTTACAGAGTGCCCAAGGGTGCTCACATGGTATGAGCATATCGAGGAGCCACACATGGACACATAGATCTACATCTTCCTATCATAGGCTAGAGAGATCTGGGAGCCATCGAGCATCAGAACGCAGTGATAGATGCAGTGATAAATAGGGCCATGGGCCACATATGTATCAGAACTTAAAAAACTTTTGATGAATAAAAAACTCTCTACTAATTATTTCTATGATTTATTACTATGCTTTCATCAATATAAAACTTAACAGAAAGAAAGAAGGTGCATAAATATATTCATCATGTCATTTTTCTAAAACTACATAACCTATAAAAAAAACTTTATAAGGAATACATAAATGCACAAGGAAAGAATGAATGAAATTAAGGATAATAAAATTTGAGATGCATAATATAAATAGGTTCCTTAAAAGAAACACCATCCATATCAACAAGTTTATAAGCACCTGAACCAAAGTCTTCAATGACAATAAAAGGTCCAAGCCAATTAGGGCTAAACTTTCCTTTTTCACCAGGTAAAGCATTCACATTTCGTTGATTCTCATATAAGACTAAATCACCAATAAAAAATGTTCATTCAATTACCTTATGATTATATTGCTTTTGAAGATATTTATGATAAACTTTTATATGTTCTAATGCATGTATTCATTGTTCATCCAACATTTATAGCTCTTGTAAGCGTTGTTCCCGAAAAGTATCTTTGTCAATTATCCCATGAAATGAAAAATGTAAAGAAGGTATTTCTAATTCCAAAGGCATAATAGCGTTAGTACCATAGACAAGATTGTAAGGAGAAGTACCTGTGGTAGTACAAACACTAGTCCTATAAGCCCATAAAGCATAGGTCAATTGAGTGTGCCAATCTTTTGCATGCTTGTTAACTATTTTTCTCAGAATTTGTTCAATGATTTTATTTGATGCTTCAGCTTGACCATTATATTGAGGATAATAAGGAGTTGAAAATCTATGTTGAATTTGATATTTCTCCAAGAATTTTGTGACTTCTTTATTTTTAAAAGAGGTACCATTATCTGAAACTATCATTGAAGGTATACCAAATCATGTTATGATATTGTTAAGGATGAAATCTCAAATAATATCTATAGTCATTGAACGAAGAGGGACAAATTCAACCCATTTTGTGAAGTAATCAGTAGCAGTCAAGATGTAAGTATGTCCTTGAGAAGAAGCTGGTGAGATTTTTCCAATAAAATCAAAACCCCAAATACTAAAAGGCCATGGAGAAACTTGATTATGAAGCTCACGAGAAGGAGTGTGAATCAAATTACTATGTTGTTGACATTGAGGACATGTCTTAACAAACATGAAAGAATATTGTTCAATTGTCTACCAATAATATCCCATTCTAAGCAATTGATTAACCAAGGATTTTCCACCAAAATGTCCCCCACAAGAACCAAAATGAACTTCTGCCAAAGCTACCAGAATTTCAGTTCTACTGAGACATCTTAATAGTAATTCTTCATAAGAGCATTTGTAAAGCGTATCTCCTAAAATGATGTTATGTGCTGCAAGCTTCCTAATATGATTATGTGTGTTCCTTGTTGTTGATTCAGGAAAAGTACCATCTTTTAAGAAATAAAAAATATGAGAGTACCATTCATTTGAATGCAAATTGAAACAATCAGAGGTAATCTTTTTAGAAATTACAAGGTTTTTAAGAGTTTGTATAGTAAATTAAAAAATTTCAGCATTATTTTCAAGACAAACCAAAGAAGTTGTGCTTGCATGTTGATTATCTTTCCTAGGTAAGGTTTGAATCATATAAGAAGAGAATTGCGAAAGCACATCAAGAGCCAAATCTCTATATTTTGTCATTTTATCTTTCTTAGTCTGATAACCTTCTTTAATTTGTTCAACAATCAATTGCAAATCTCCATATATTTGCAAATGTTTGATGTTAAGGGATGAAGCTGCTCGTAGGCCAGCTATAAGAGCATCATACTCTGCAATGTTATTAGTACAAGGAAAGATTAATTTGTATGATAAATGGATTGGCTTTTTCATAGGAGCAATCAAGATAATACCAACACCAGAACATGTCTTACATTTAGACCCATCAAAATATAATTCCCAAATATCATCCTGTTGAATAGCTGGAATATTGTCATCAGGGAATTCTATTGAAGTAGAACATGTATCAGAATGAGGACAAGGAGCTTTAGCTAAATAATCTATTAAAGCTTGTCTCTTAATAGACTTCTAAGAAATGAAATTAAGGTCAAATTTTGTAAGTAACATCACCCACTTTGCCAGAGGACCAGAGAGATCAGTTTGTGAGAAAAGATGTTTCAAAGGATCAAATTTAACAATCACATTGACTTCAACATTTAGAAGATAATGCCTAAGTTTTTGGCAAGCATAAACTATAGCTAAGCATTCTCTTTCCAAATCTGTGTATCTTGTTTCATAATCAAGTCTAACTAATGTAATATATAGGTCTTTCCTTACCATTATTATCATTTTGAGCTAACAATGCACTCACGGCTTTCAGATTTGCTGAGGTATACAAATGAAATGGTTTATCAAATTTAGCCAGTTGCAAAATAGGAGGATTTGCAAGGTACGCCTTAAATTGCTCAAAAGTTTGTTTACATTCATCATTCCAAGAGAAAATGGTATCCTTTCTAAGCAAGGAAGTAAAAGGAATAGTTATATCCGCTAAATTAGAAATAAAGTGACAAATAGCTTGTATTTTTCCTTGTAAACTCCATAACTAAGAAATATTCTTAGGAGGAGGCATATTAACAATAGCTTCAATCTTTTCAATATCTACTTCTATGCCTCGCTTAGAGATTATAAATCCTAATAATTTACCAGAATCAACTCCAAAGACACATTTCTTAGGATTCAATCTCATGTTGTAACTTCTAATCATTTCAAATATTTGTCGTAAAATAGCAACATTATCTTCTCTTTGTATATACTTTGCTAAGATATCATCCACATAATCTTCAAGGATCTTATGAATGTAATCATGAAAAATCAAAGTCATCACTCGTTGATAAGTTGCTCCCGCATTCTTTAATCCAAAAGGCATCATGACCCAACAATATGTTCCCCAAGGTGTTATAAATGTGGTCTTAAATTGATCTTCAGGAGGAATAAAGATTTGATTATATCCAGAAAAACCATCCATAAAAGATAACAAAGCATGACCCGTTGTTGAATCCATAATCATATCAATGTTAGGTAACGGGAAATCATCCTTTAAGGATTCCTTGTTCAAGTCTCTAAAGTCAATACACATTCTTATCTTATTTTATCCTTTTGAAACAGGCACAATGTTTGAAATCCAATCTGAGTAATCAATAGAATAGATAAATCCAAAATCCAATAACTTGTCAATTTCAATTTTAACCAATAAAGCAATTCGTGGATTCATCTTTCAAATTTTCTACTTCACAGGTTTCATATTTGGTTTTAAAACAATATTATGAGTAACAATCTTAGAATCTATACCTGGCATATCAAAATATGTCCAAGCAAAGATGTCCTTAAATTCAAGTAAAAGGGAAACCAACTGATCACGTTCATCTTGATTCAAACAGTTTCCAATCTTTATCATCTTTTCAAGATTGTTCTCATCCATTTGAATATCAATGGTCTCAATTATTAACAAATCACTTCATATTGGAGGATCCATCAGTAAAGGAAGAATATCCTATTTATCATGTTCTCCAAAATAAGCATCGGTACTTAAACAATAAGGCTTCCATCGTTTGTGATGAAACTTAGGTAGATCCTCATAAATCCCTAAAAAATCCATTAAGGCTTCATCTTCAAGAAAAAAATCCAAAGTAGGTGTTTGATTAATGTCAATGAGGAGTGGGTTAACCAATTTAAACTATCCACCACATATATGATTAACATTAGGAGGAAAAACCAATGGTTTCCTATAAGGATTAAATCCTAATCCATACGTATGATCATAAATGTCATTATCCAAAGGTACTTGTATACCTTGCTCATATTTACCACATCCTTTCCCATTAAATCTTGACTTCTTAAGGAGATGATAACCAAAACCATATCGATCAGCCATATCAGATGGAGTCCAAGGAGCGGCATATGTCACAATATCATAACAATCAGGTTTTATTGTTTCAATCATTTCTTTAATCGAAGCAACAACAAAATTAATTTTTAGTTCCTCAGAAAGCAAGGAAGGAGTAAAAACTTGTTTCTAAAATTCACTTTGTTGCTTCATGAATTCCAAATCAGAGACCTTATATTCTCCAATGAAGGTAGGATTAAAATCCAATGTCCCCCAAGCATCCTCAGTCAAAGAAGAAGATGGAGCTTCCAGTTGTTGTATCTGAGATTGTTTTACCTCTAGTTGTTGTATCTCAGGTTGTTTTTCAATCTCTTTGCTTGGTTGAAGAAGCTCATATATTTTAGCATATTTTGCATTTAGTCAAGGATTTGGTGCATCATCCACATGTAATGCATACATTAAGTTGTTATAGATGAGCCTAACCTTGTCATGAAGAGTAGAAGGAACTGTATGCATAGTATGTAACCAAGGTCTTCCTAAAAGAAGGTTATAATTGAGAGGTCCAGGCATAACATGAATAGGTGTATTTAGAATAACTGGACCAACTTTAATAGGTAAGTTAATAATGCCCAAAGTTCTTTTGCAATATTATCAAATCCACGTATAGGGACATTATTAGGTTGAATAGTTGTGATATCAGCCTTAATTGCCTTAAGCATATCCATGCTACAAACATTAAGCCCAGATCCATTATCAATTAATGTTCTTTGAATGATACTCTGATTAATAGAAACAACAACCATAAGAGCATCATATTGATTCTACACCTTAGGAGAAGGTAAATATTTATTAGAAAACACAATAGGAGGTACAAAAGGCATAGTATGCATGCACTCCAAAATAGAATAAATATTCTCTTGATTAGGAGGTGAAGAAGGAAGAGTGGATAAATATTTTTGCAATGCCTCATGATATGTCAGGGAAGTTTGAAGTAATTCCCATAAAGATATCTTAGCAGGAGTAGCACATAATTAGTCAACTAAGTTGTACACCTTAAAGGTAGAAGGAAACCTAGGAGCTTGAGGAAGCATAGGTTGAGAAGGTGGTAAGGAAACTAGAATAGTAGGCTAAGGGTTATTCCATGTGTGATAAGTATGTGAAATAGAATCAATGTTATCAAAGAAATCCAAAGGATCTCTAGGTTTACCCTTAATCGTTATGCGATGACATCATTTTACCATCATCAAAGGTGTAGGATATATCATTTTAGGTTTATCAATGTTGCAAATAGTGGGACATGAAGGTAACCATGCACACACCCTATGGTAGAGGTCAATTGGAGAGGTTGTGGAGGAGAGTGAAATGGGAATAGGATAAATGGAGATCTTATCTAGATCATTTTCATCCTCACTACCATGTACCTCATTAGGGAATCTATCCTCTTGTACAATAAAAGCCCCATCAAAGTATTCAAAACAATAATCATACATGTTGAACACAAAGAAATACTAAAAAAGCATTAAAAAGTAAATGTTTTTGTATTTTAAAGAGATTTTGCAATTTTTTTGTATTTTTGAAATATAAATGCAAGAAATCTAATCTTATAAGAATGCAAGATCTAAATCTAACACAAAAAAGAAACAGTTGTCGTAAATGGGTTCACCAAAATGAATAGAGGTGAAATAGAGCTTTAATAATGCATCTAACATTCCACCTATTCATGTGTATTTTTTTTGAACTGGAATTGGATTGATAAGTAGTGTAAATTTGGAAATGCTTGAAATCAGATAAGAAAAGATACATGCCTCATGATGGAATTAATTTGGAAATACCTATTTTATGATGCCTGTGTACAGTTTCAGGAAATTATGCAACTAGATCCGGGACTAGAAAACCGCAATAGAGAAAACCTAGAAAACTTTTGTCTCTCTGGAATCAGGTCAAATTTGACCCATATAGCAGGGCACAATCTTACCCCTCACAAAAGGTCATCCTTGACCTGAAACAGCTCCAACAAAAATTTTGTTCCCAAATCTTGAAAGTTTGACGAAAAGGGTACTTAGATCTGCACTTCAATTCTCAAAATAGTGACTGTAGATATCTAAAAATGGTGTTTTGGGGTGGCTATATAGGATTTTTCCTTAGTCAAACCCTCATTTTTGTGATCTCCACATCCAAAAATAGATGGATGTAATAGAATATGTGTGTGTATTGAATGTGTAATGCCAAGATCTAATCCTCTAGATTGAAACCCTAGCATGAATATGTACGAGAGAGAAATGCATAGATTTGAATAAGATAAGAAAGAATACCAAGCCCCCAAGGCTAAAGTACTCCTACCAAACTCATAATCCGTAATTTCTACCCCATGATTGTATCTTTGAATGCTTGAATATTGATAATGGTGGATCAAGGAAGAAAGGATCTCTCTTGCTCCAAATAGATGTTCACAATGGTGTGCTCACAAAAATGATTGATACCAACAATGGCTTGATCTTCTATATCATCCTCTTGCAATCTTGCATCTTCACTTCACCATCACTTGCTTGCTCAATTGTGTTGTTGTTGTGTAGATTGTGTGAAAATGAAGGCTAGAGAGAGTGTTTATATAGAGGTTTCAAGGTGAGTCTCCTAGAGTAATGTGAGGACCCATAATTCAAATTTCACCTTGAATTATGGTCCAATCACAATAACCAACTAAGGAGGGAAAATAATTAAATGAATTTCAAATTAAAACCCTTTCAAAATTGGATTCGAAAGCCCAACATTGATTTCAGGGCCCTCTGGGACCAAAACTTGAAAAGGGGGATCAAATCCTGATAGGGGTCAAGGATGACTTTGACTCTAACCTAGGTGAGGGTTGACCTCAACCTTGACCCAGGGGTCCAGATCAGTCAGAACATAAAATAGAAGGTTCCAGGGGTGCCCGAAGACCTAGAAATGAAGCCAGAACAAGGCAGAGTGCTAGAGGCACAAAGTCCTATGTTGATCATGATGAAGGATAGGAGGACCTATGCCTAGGTCCTACCTAGAAAATAGAGGCACAGAGAAGGGAAATTAAGGAGAATCCTCAGGATCCTAACCCTAATTTCACCTAGAATGAAGGAATCAAGTGCAAAATGCATCCTAAATGCAAGCCCGTCATGATAAATGCACTAAAGAGGGTTCTCAACCTATCAAGATAGAAGTGCTTCCATTTTAAGATAATATAGTAGGTGCATTTATTCTAGACACTCTCATTCATGTTATTCTTGGACCTATTAATTACAACCTTCTTTTGGGTAGACCTTGGTTACATGCTATGCATGTTGTTCCTTCTACTCTTCATCAAAAAGTCAAGTTTATCTATAACACTTTGATGTACACTCTTATGGAGGATGATCACCTCAATAGTTATTTGCATACTTAATCAAGTAATAAACTTGGGCATATTAAAGAAAAATAAGATCAAGAATCTAAAGATGATCCTCCTACTAGTTCCTTTTCAGATGATGATTGGGGATCCTTAGATTTCACACCAACTTATATTGGAAAATACAAAGTCTCAACATTGAACCTTAAAAAATCTAAACTTGACAAATAATCTGACACAATTCCTCTTTCTAATAAGATTAGTAACATTTTTGTCACTACTTCCACTCCTAAAAGATCTTTAGAAACTATCAAACCTGATTGTGATGACATAGTGACTAATGAATCTTCATTAACTCTTTATGATATGGCTTCTCATTATGGCTCTGGTTATCATTTATTCAAAAAACATGGATTCAATGGGAATGAATGTGGAAAAAGTGAACAAGGAATTCAAGTGCCCTTAGGAAATGAGGTCCATGAACATTCTCATGGATTAGGATTTAATCCTTGCAAGTAGCTACAAATAGTTACTGTAAATACCATCATCAATCACAATTCCAACCATGGTTTAGGATGTACACAAAAAAGAATTGAGAATGGTGAGAAATATATTGAATCATTTGGTTTTGAGTCTCCTTGTTTGTCCACATCCTCTCCTTAATCATCTAACATTTCTTCTACATCTACCTTTAATCAAGAAATGGTTTTTCCTAAACTTCTTTGTGCTAAGGTGATTACTAGGCCTAAATGAAAAAAGAAGCATAGTCAACATCTTATGACTCTTCCATTCGACATGTATCAATGATATCATAATCACTCTACTAATCAATGTCAAGCTTTACATTACAAAATTAAACAACTCATTAATAATGTTGTTATTCATATATCATGTCACAATGAGTTATTTTTCAATACTAATTCCATTAAATAACATCTAAGCCCCTATTATGTTGCTCCACACTAAATAACATCCAATATTACATAAGAATATTCATTTACATCAAGGATTATCTTCTATCCAAGGAATATGCATCCTTGATCATAACTTTCTTCATTGTTTGCAATTGGGTTTCCATGGTAAATAAATTATTTACATTGGAGACTAAATAGTGTGTCATCCTTCACAAGGATCTCTTTTACATTTCTTTCATGATATCTCTTTGCATTCATCCATTTCATGGCCTCATAGGAGCCATTACCTCTTTTTTTTGGACTAAGTATTTCTTGTGGATACTGGCTTGGTGTCAAAAGTGCTTTATCCTTGTTCTTATCTTCCTTAAGATGACAAAATAGTACTTATTTTACCATCTTAAGGAGGGGCATACATAGCCTCATTATTGCATACATTATGTTCACTTTAAGCATGGCGGGTGGATTACACTAACATAACACAATTTTATAGGGCTATATCACTCTCCTTTCATATTTTTTGAAAGAGTAAAACTAGCATAATACAAATTGCTAGGGCCAGGTTAGTCTCCTCTTTCACATTTTTAGGATTGGTCGACTAGCATAATACAATTTTCTAGACCATTTGACCTTTCCTTTTCGATAAGAGTGCACTAGCACTCTCATTCACACATTTTTAGCAAATTTTCTTGGATACAATTTTTCCCTTGGATATTAGTGGGATTGGTTGAACTAGCATAACACAATTTGCTAGGCCATTTGACATATCTCGACACACACAAAGTCACTAGTAGGCACAAAATTATCAAAGGTAGAGTTGAATAGCATAACATAATTTTCTAGACCATAAATTCTCCTTCCTCTCTCTTCTCTCTCATGTAAATTGTCTACCCTATGTCATCCATGATTGTCTTGATCTCTTCTCCATGGTTCCATAGAATAATACACTTTTCTATTTGATCATATCTTATCCTTGATGTATTCTCTTTCTCTTTTTAGGTGACCACTTGTGCTCTTGCAATAGCTTTCTAAGTATGCTATTGGTGGTTGAGACATTTTCTCTAGCAAGGTCTCTTCAATGAGATGACTTTGAATCTTAATAAGCTCTATGCATTTGTTGTTATTTTTTGTATCCTTGAATATGGATGTGCTAGTTAAGATCCTTAGTTTTGGGCCTTATGTCCTTAAACTTAATGATGTCTTATCTCCTTATAGTTTTCCCATGTTTCTCATCTTTCTCTCTCTTTCTTCTACTTTACCATGACCATGAGGTGGACATATACTCCCGCTAAAGTGGGGGATAAATGTACCATCCTAAAAAGTAAGCAACCTTGTTAGGTGCTCATTTTTAGCACTATTTTAGCATATATGGGTTCTCACATTGATTTCACATCTTTCTAGTCCTTTTGCATCCTTCAAATCAATATTATTTGTTCAAAACTCAAGAATGGGTCTAACTTCTATGCATGATTTCCCAATTGCCTACCCATTCACATGATTCATTTCCCACCTAGGTCCCTTTTACACATTGTCATATTTTGGGATTTGCCCTGATTTCCCACTTGATTAAACCCTTCATAGTTCCCAAACCCAGAACCATTTTTTGAAAATTAGCCTTTTCAAGACTATGTTGAAGTCGACCTTGTCCTAGGGACTTTGTCAAATTCAGCCATGTCCTGGGAATTAGGTCAAATTTGGCCTTATCCTTGGGGATTTAATTTTTGGTGGCTTTGAGATTGATGTGAAGGTTCTTTCTCTTGATGCTTTTCCCAGGTCAGTATCACAAATCTGGGCCCTGAAATATGTATAAAAGGGGACCTCTTCCTCTCATTTTCACACCTAAATTCATGATCAAGAGACATCTTCATTCAAACATTATCAAGAATACTATTGTGCGTTCAAGAAAAGAAAGTAGTGAATCCTATCAAGCATTAAAGTGAAAGGAAGCCATCAAACATTTAAAGTCTTCTTCTCCTCTTTCTTCCTCAATCCAATATTGTGGAAAACTACAAACATTCATCATTCAAGGGTTTGGTTTCATGATTTCCTATTGGGTTTTTGTAGAGTCCAAGCTATTGCATCAACACTTGTGATCTGTTGATCCCTAAAGTTTTGTTGTCTATTAGTGTCTTACACTTAGTCATTTTCTAGGCAATGTTAGTCGGTCATCACTGCGACCGAGTCATCATATATAGGTCAAGTCATGAATAGTGTACATTTACCAAGAAGTAGTCATTGTCAAGTAAAATAGTGCTCACCGAGTACTTCAATATTAGTTGAGTTAGATTTTGTTGAGTTATGTAAAGAAGACAATGTTGAACACCAGGGTATAAAGAATAGTGAATGCCGAGTGCCAGAGATATCAAATTTTGAGCAAGCTAGAATTAACATATGTGTTTGTTATGACACAAACACTTAGGTAAACTATTTTGGCCGACATTCATATTTCATTTATTGTTTGTTGAGGAAATCATGGAGGTGATTATGCTCTTGTATTGTAATCATTAATCCCTATGTAACACATGGAACCAATCAGAATTAGGGAAAGGTTAAGTGGGAAAAAGAGGCAATCTAGATCATAGATCTTGAATCCTGGAAAAAGATAATTGTCTATATAAGATGTGATCTGGACCCTAAAACGGTGTGTGAGAATAGTAATTATCAGGAGAAGAAGAGTATGAAGGAGATCTCATATACTTTCAGAACAAAGAAGTATTTTGATGATCAGAGATAGATTTCAATGACTTAGTAGAACAAAGAAAAGTAGTAAAGGACATAACAGAGACATATTTGATAAAAGAGATCAAATATATACTATAAGGAGGAGATATGTAATCATCATCACAATGCAAACCGAAGGATCGAGTACTGAGACATTTTAACCGGTGTATCACGGTAAATCTCTTAACATAGTGGTTTTGATAGACCTTAGTAAATCTCTTAACTGAGTGCTTACTTAGTTGTAAGTCTTAAATCCTTTTGCAAGGTATATTGTATAAGTCTCAAAGCTCTTAATGGGGTAGACCCCTCACAAGGTAGATCATATTTTGTGATTAAACTTGTAGCCCTAATAGGAAAACGTTATACTATAGTAGTGAAGATTTTTGGGTGTCATCCCCACCCCAGTTTTACCTTTCAAGGGTTTCTGGGTAGCCAAAATCATAGTATTATGTTTATTTTCATGGGTGATGTTTAGCTTATTAGATCTATTACACTGTTAAGTTTTTATGCTTTATGCTATGCAACTTCAATTTATATCAAAATGGATAAATCAGTGATATTTGATTCACCCCCCCTCTCAGTATCACACTTTCCCAATAGATTTCCAACAATTGGTGTCAGAGCCTAGTCTCCTAAAGGAGTCTAACCACTTGTGAGATAAAGATCTTGAGATGGAGGTTTATAAGTTGGGAAAAATAACATATTGAATGAGGACATCAGAAATCTGAAGAGAGAACAAGAAATACAATTTGTGTGTAGTACCCACTCATAGTTTTCTTTCAGTTTTTAGGTTCCATACTCTTTTAGGCTATTATTTCAGTTGTTGGGCCGAATTCTTTTAGGCCACATTTCATGTGAGTAGTTATTATTTTAGTGGATGATGATTTTGGATTATGGTTATTATATGTTTATCATGTGATTGCATAGTTAGATGATGATATTATCATGATGCAATGTTTTATGCTTTATATGGTTTATGATGTTACTGACCCCATACTTGCATGTGTATGGTTATCATGTGTATGTACCTAGTTGGCATGTTTGTGTGGTAGAGGACAGAGGCGTAGTTACTTCAATGGTGAGATCCACACATTCGACTGTACTTTATCATTGTATGCTATATTTATATTGGATATACATGCTTCTTCTTGTTATGTCAAGTTTGCAGGTACATGGCATCGTCTTCCCTGAATTGGCAGGAGTGAGCGCGCCCATAAATATTCATCTCAATGGTAAAGAGGGGAGGTAACAGTCAGACCCAAAACCCTAACCTAAGCCTATTTTTCCTAAGATTGGATGAGTATCAGTCGACAACCTTACCCAGATTCATCTAGTTGACATAGATTCGTGGATCCCTTCCTTGAGCATGTTTGGTTTTACTTTGTTTAATCTTAGTTAATTTATTTCATGAGTGTGTGATTTTCTGTAGCTGTGGATTTAATGATTATAGTTGAAATTTAATATTAATTGTGTTCCTATGTTTATTTGAGAAAATTAATTAAAAGTCAAATATTTGAATATTTGGTTTTAATTAATTATTTAATTAAAATCAAAGTTAAGTATGCTTTTATGCTTTATTAAATAATTAAATATTTAATTGTATGGTTAATTGTGCTTTAAATATTTAATCTATTTAGTGTAATTTTTAATGAATTACATGTGCATTAGTAGTGTTTAAAAAAAATTGTTTTCAAAAGATAACAACTTGTTTCAAAAGTCAAAGTTGAGTTGTGCAAATAAAAGTTATTTTAATTTTTAAATTAGGAATTACTTTCAATTTCTGATTGGAGTTGATTTAGGAGTTAACTAGTGAGTTGTCATTAGGGTTTGCATGAAAGGGGGAATTGAATTTCTATTAGGGGAATTGTCTTTCATTTTTGGAGAGAAGACGGGTTTTGGAGGAATTTGGAGAGAGCTTGGTATTTTGGCATCTTGAGATTTTGGGTGTTTTGAGATCGCTTGATATTGTTGAAAGCTCTGTTTGTGCATCTGGATCTTGATGTTTGGATTCTTCGCGGACTCAGATCTGCAGGATCAAATCCATACTTGAAAGAATCTAGACTCTACAGTTTCTCAAGGGCTTCTTTTTCAGTTTGTGCATTGGATCTAAGGTAGGGTTTGGAAACCCTCTCTGTGATTTCTGTTTGAAATTTTAATGGCTTCTTATGTCTGGTTAATTTCTTTTATCTCACTAGATCTAGTTGTTATTTCTATGATTTTGGGTATTAGAGAAAACATAGATCTGACTTTTTATAATTTATTTAAACTTGGCATAGTAGGGTTATGCTGGCAAAATTTTGTAGAAAAATTCATCCCAGATCTCTTAGAAAATGAAAAATCAAAACCAAACTATAGTTGGACTATTAGGTTTTGAAAAATAAATTGTAATGTGGAAAGAAAAATTAATTTAGTTGAAGAAAAATAATTTTTGGTAAAAAATTCACATTCTGGAAAAAAAATACAGTAAAAAAAATTAACCAGAAAAAGACAAAATGTGAAAAAGTAAAAAAAAAGGCATTGTAAATGCATTGAGGAAAAATGTGCTTTGGAAAAATAATTTCCCTTTCTCTTTCCGTTTTCGGATTTCAAAAAAAAAATGTCTTTCCTTATTTTTGTTTTCAAAATTTTAAAAAAATAAAAATAAAACTAAAAAATTTATTTTATTGTGTAATGGGGTGGGGGCCACCAACACCCCAACCCCATGGTCACGGCTCCCCATGGGATGTCATGCGCAGCCAAAGGCTGCAACACGGTACCCACTGGGGCACCCGTGCATAGTCCTTGGACTGCGGCACGGGGCCCCAGGGGGCTTGCCGTGTGCAGTCTGGGACTACCACACGATAGTGGGGTGTGGACTTGGTCCCCCCACTTGCCCACTTAAAATTTTAAAATGTTTTTTTTTAAGAACTTTATTTTAAATTATTAAAATTTATTAATTTAAATTTTTAGAAAATGTTTAATTTAATTTTTTTGTTATTTAAATAAAATTAATTAAAGGTTGATATTTATTTAAAAGATTTTATCATATAATATTTATTTTAATAGTTAGTTTTAAGTTAACTAAATATATATGTTTAAATATATAATTTTAATAATTGTATATTAACATACATATTCGATTATTTGTTAAACGTAAATAAATTAATTTAGTTTCATTTGTATTTTTTTTAAAATGTAACATACATTTACATATTTGTGTATACATTAGGATTAAATGTAAATACATCATTTATGAGTATTTTTTAACGTTTTAATACTAGGATTATTGTGCATTTAATAGCATGTTGGAACTATAGGTTAAGGAAATGAACTTTAACCTTGAATGTGATTATGGAACTTAAATGCACACTGAATCCTTTTCAATTCTTTATTTTGTAAATGTTATTCTTTCTTCCTAGGTGTTTTCTTCTGCATAATGTATTAATGGGGCATTAGATGACCTAGGGAAAATACGGAGGTTGAGGTATAGGTCTTATGAACATATTTTCTATTTTATGATATGGCGTGAGTGTGTTGTGCTTTATCACCCTGATTGACCATATAGGCTCATGTTGTATTGAATTTTGTAAACGGGTATCTATAGTCGTTCCTAATTCTTGTGTTTGATTCTAGATATGGGACTACTTGATTTTCTATCCGTGTTAGATCTATGAGGGGTCTATGAGCCTAGGGTAGGTTACCTAGATATGTAGTAGGGGGTAGCTTGCAATAAGCATCGGGGCCCACAAGTGGTTGCCAGGATCACTTATTGTAAGTAATCTTAATCAAGTGAAAACCTAATATGTCATTGAGAGTTATTAAAATGAACCTAATAAGATGTGTTTCCTCAACCATGCTTGAGTGCTAGTATAGACTAAGATGGAGGATGAGATGATGCTTACCACCTTGAGAGGTGTGTGTCTTTCATAGTTAATGACTTCGTCTGTACGAGGGGTTATTGATACCATGTATGGTCACTTGAGTGTCAGGGTCTAGAGAGACTACCAGGATGAAACTTAAGGGTTAGACGTATATGATGACACCTTCCTATACATAGTCTAGATATCCTATATGTGTCAGTTGCCTCTAGATTAGTGAGTCTTACTTATCACTATATTTTGTTCACCTGGAGTTAGAGAGCTTTAAGGATCCCCTTGCTTAGTGGTTTTATCTTGCCTTGGTTTTTGGTTATCCGAGTGAAGTCTATTTTTATCTCCTCGGCATGGTGGGGTAGACCTTTGTGGATCTACATGGATGGCTGATAGTGATTCTTTACCATTTGAGATTCGACGTCTTGGTTCCAGTGCTTGATGGTGCTTCAGCAGTTGTTCTCTTATTATTCTTCATTGGTGGTTTATTCTTATCTTCTTTTATTGTAATCTTGTATTAGAGTATCGCATGTGATACCTAATCTTGATATTGTACTATTATTGTTAGAGTGAGTGATTACTACATACCCTGCGACATGTGCAGTGGATGTGATTTTATCTAGGTTTCATGGATGTCCATGAGGATTGTAATTATTGATGTATGATGTAATTGTTTTATTTATAATATGGAAGTTGATGTTATTTAGATGAGTTTCATTCTTAAGTAATTCTATGTCATGGGACCTATGAGTTTTGTAATCTATGTTGCTTGTTGTGTTAATGTGAGTAAATAGTTATTGCTTCCGCATGGATGTCTATCTTATCATGTAAACTTTAGAGAAAAAAAATTATTCACCAAACTTGTTATCATGTTCTAGGTTAATCTATTTTGGGTTCCCTGGCAGGACGTTACACTATGAGACTTTGTGAAGTAGTTGAACATGAAAAGAAAGTTGAAGAAGATAAGACAATGGCTGAACAAGATAAAAGAAAAATATCAATGAGACTTGATAAAATGATAAGTGACATGCAAAGATTGACAAATAATCAACTAGAGATGGTAAACCAACTACTACTAGTTAATCAAGAATTGGGCATGAAAGATGTGGAAATCACCAATCTGAGATCAAAAAATAATCAATTGAGGAATGAACTAAGATTTGAAAAGGAGATTAATGAAAGGATGAACAAGCCTAATGAAGTTGTAAGATATTTTGAAGAGTTGTTAAGGTAACCTAGAAGATCTAGTGATACATCTGGACTTTTACATGATGAGCATTCATCATCCACTGAGGAAGGAGAATCATCAAAGAGTGGAGAACAAAGGAATGCAAAACCAAAGAACAAAAAGCCCACATGCCATCACTATGGAAAGCTAGGACATACAACCAACATCTGTAGAAGCAAACATGGTAAGTCTAATCCTAAACCAAAATTCAATGGACATTGTTTTAAATGTAAGAAACATAGACATCAGGTACATGAATGTAGGACAAAGGTTAGTAATCCACCCACCTCACCTAAATTTCAAGGACACTATTTTAACTATCAGAAATATGGACATAGAGCATTTGAATGCAGATCAAAGCCCAAATGGTCATCAAATCAACAGATTAAGTCACCTAAGAAGGGTAATACATACAATTGGGACTACAAAACTTGGTACAATTGTCATTACTGTGGAAAATATGGTCACAATGGAGCAAATTGTTTTTAGACACATTTTAGGGTTAAATCCAAAAGTTGGATGAATGGAAGTATGGTATGCTATAAATGCAATAAGATTGGTCATCTAAAGAAAGACTGCAGAACACACATGTCAAGCAATGATCAAAGTAATAATGAAGAAACCATTGAGCAAATGAGAAATCAGATGAACAAAACATGGAAGAAGAAAGAAGAGGCAAGCAGTAGTGAAGCCAGTGCACCCAAGGTCACCCAATCTGATGGATCAGGTGATCACTGAACAATCCCACAACAGGTAATGATAATCATGCCATTGTCTCTCTTAGGAATAATATATTCATACTAAGGATTACTTTTCCCATCATGAAATGCATTTAGATTTTCAACCCAGGGACGTATACTTGAAATGGGATAGCACAGTTTGTGCACTAAGCCCCTCAAAGAGTCATACTACCTATGTTGTAGGAAGATAAACTACATGAAAGAAACCTATGCTATTGATGTAGGAAAGTAAGAACACTTAACTACTTAATGAAATTACTGTTGAAAGCTTGTAAACTTAACCTAAGCCTATTTTAGCAACTCAAAGCACTCAATATGTCTATCTCTGCAAGTGTTGCAATAACATTCATAATAATAATGTTGCAGGAGTAAAATAGTAACTTCTACTTGAAAGCACAGAAAATACAGAAAGTAATTCTACTCTATTCTAATCTACTCCACCTCCCAAGTGGGCCACCTTGGTTGGCTTTTGCTAACTACTAACATAAAATATACTCCAAATTAATCTTTCATTATATTCTCATAAACTGATTACATAGTAATGGAACGATACATGAAAAACATAAAGAGAAGCTCTGCTATGCTAAACACAATAATCATTTATATTTTCACATTACACAACTAATCAATAAAATCCCTTTATATAAAGGATTGATGCTTATTGAAAGCATGAAAGTAAGTTCTAACTAATTTCTCACCATAGAAGAAGGAAATATAACAACCCATGATAGAGTACAATAAAATCTGGATAATTGATTCAACGGAATAATGAGCACTAAGGAAATATAGCAGATTTGTTTCCTATATTTTATGGGATGATGGCTCCTCCACAGTAGCGGCATGATACTCGGTGATATGATGGCTCTCTTTGTCATAGCTGGAACTTCAACATTTCTTCTTTAATGCAGTCGATCCACTCTCCAGTTGTTCCTTGTTTTTTTGGCAGGTTAGTAGCATGTAGATATGTATACAAATCAACTAGTCAATTCTTACCCAAATATTAGAACACAAATTCAAGTAGCTATACAAAGTACTTCAATATATATATATATATATATATATATATATATATATATATATATATATATATATATATATATATATATATATATAATGTTCAAAAAAATGTGTCATATCTAACTACCCATAATCTTGGTGGTTCTAACTGTACTTATCACAAGTTCAAGTAGTTTTAGGTCCATGAATGTCTTGGAAATATTTTAACAAAGCATAAAGATTATCATAAAATAGAGACAATAAATTGTCTCATCATTTGCCCCCTGACAAGTATAATGCTTGTCCTCAAGAATTACACTTTTTGGCTATAGATATGAAATCACCAACCCTTGTCTTTCCCTTCTTCCCACTCTTAAAAGTATAATAGAATACCCTTGTCCTCGCCCAGTAATCCATACGATGGTCCTCCTGCAAATGGTCTATTCTGGTAGCTTTGATATCATATAGTGGCCATAAGAGCATTGGCAGTTGGAAAGACAAGGGAAACCACAATTCTCTTCTAATCTGTCATCCTAGCTGCATGTACCCAGGTTCTCTATTCACATCTGCCTCAAAATTTATTGGGATATGCAGCTCAGATTTCTTAAAGACCTTGGGTAGCCTATTCCATTTGCTTCTTACCCCAGTGAGAGCTCTCTGGAATGAAAAATAGGGTAACCCTTGATACTCCCTGTAAACATGATTTCTGAGAGCAAAGACCTTTTCTCTAATTTTAGGTTTCTACCTTCCATAGGTTAGGTTAAGCCAATCTCTTAGGAGGACATCAGGTTTTCTTGATTTAGCCCTTAAGGGTAATGGTTCAGACTTTTCCAGGTCTTTGTATTTATTTTCTTGCCTATCATAATTTGCCTCATTGTGCATCCAAGACATTAGGGCTCTCAAATGGATATCTCCTATATAAAACAAAGGGTTCCATTCAGTTTCATGAGGAATGAAAAAATTATGCAGAAAAAAGCTCACATAGTAAGTTTTGTTTCCATGAAGGAAGGGTCTGGTAAAATCCATAAAATTTTTGAGTTGATTTAAACTCACAGTCTATATCCCTCAAAGTCATCATTAGCTGAAATAGGAGCAATTGTTCTTTCAAACATACAAGATAAACTCTAGGAGGTGGTCTACAAGTTATAACCTGATCAGCTACTTTGAGAGCAGGATCCATTTGTTGCTTCTGCTTCTTCACCTATTCTTTAAGAACTTCTATCTCCTCTTGCTACTCATCTATCTCTTTCTGCATTCTTTTTCTTTCTTGTTTCCACAAAGTTTTTTGGAAGACAAACTGGTTATATATACTGAAGAGGATAGATTGTAATGTTGGAGGGCCAAATTCTTGCAATTGGGTGCTCTATTTTCTCCTTTCCTTACAAGCCTATCCAAAATATTTGGTAAACCATGTTTCTTTGTAAGGTATAATAGACATATGGGAATAAACAGGGACTGGTTGATGAGTCATCTGGACATCTTTCATAATATTTTCTTATGCTACGTTAGGACTTTCCTTAGGTGCACCCAAATCATCATGCGATACATTATCACCAGGTTCTTGTAGATTTTGGGGAGATGGAGGCACTTTTGCTTGCTTAGGGGAATTTTTAGAGATATACTCAATAGAAGGCACCGTGGTAGGTTTTTCTAATGGAACACTTGGGCTTTCTAGGGAAATTGGAGAAACTTGTCCTCGCATCTGAGGATTTCTCTGCATAGTTGTTTTCACAACCTCTGCATTCTTTTTTTTTAGGGTTCTTTTTGGCCTTACTGCTATAGGAATAGATGCTGCATGATTCGACCTTTTTCTTTTACTTTTTAAATCCACAGGGTTTTGAACTTCATTCTCAGGATCAAGGGTTTCTTCTCTAATTTTCTATTTTCCTTCACTTGTGAAAGAGGTAGGGTCATTACTTACTGGAATGGGTGAAGGCCTATTTTCTTGAAGGATTTCCAGTTCTTTTTCTTGTGTAGCTACTTCCATAGTGGGCTCAGAAGGTGATGCATCATTTTCAAGGGGTTGCTTAGCAGGGTCAACCCAAGGTTGCAGTGTTTTGTGCTGGACAAATTCTGACCACGCTAAGGGAGAGACATCCCTAAGGGATTTTTCAACTAGCAGATTAATTAGGGCATGGTGGGTGACATAATTTATATTCCTTTTTTGAGTCCCTTCTGTGCTAATACTTAGCATATTATACAAGAAATTAGGAACATTTACTGGAAGACTATGCCTTATATAGCTAAGTAGCTTAAAATGATGTGCATGTAAATTTTAAAATCTTCCCTCACATATCAGGTACCTGATAATATGTGTTTCTAGCTCGTTGTATGGTGGAGGAAGAAACATTCATTTGCACCCTTGCTTGCTAATCTCCAGAGGAGGATCACTTGGAAGGGGAAACTGGGCTCGTGATGACCTGGCATCATGCTCATTGGGGGTAATGTTCCCCAATTGTTGGTAACCTAGTAACCTCTTCTATTCACTCTTCTATCGTGACAACCCTTAAACCCCATACGATCGCCTGCCCTTCCTCAAAAGTACTCATAAACTTAGTTGCCACCTCTTCATTAAAATTTGAGAATTTTAGGAAATAACCCAACCAACCACATGCATTAAACCTCCTAACTACTTCAATGTCTGCAAGAAAAGGCAATGATGCACTGGCTCATGTCTTTGCAGTTGTCTACCCTTTGTTTCAAAATATTTTGCCTCCAAACTTCTACTCATCGTAGCTTGTTAATCTTCCAATCCCTCTTGTTCTACAAATACCTTATTCCCTTCTTGAATTCAAATGCTCTTTCTAAAAATACAAACCTTTCTCTTTCAATTCCTCTAGAATTTTTAGCATGAATCAATAATAATGGCATTTTAACAAAGGAAATTATAACTTTAACTGTGATTTGCCACACAGTTTAATTACAATCTTTTCAAGTCACATCAACTTCAAAAAATCAAGAATTATTCAAGATTTATAGTATGACAAATGTGTGAGAGTAAAGGGGACTTAATGAAACAAGGCCTAAGTACAACTTTGAAATGACAAGGAAGTGGCAAGGGTAGCTTAGAAATGACATTAAAAACTTAATACACTTTCCCTGCCCCCTACGAAATAATAACAAGTGTCCACACTTGGCACATTCGGCATGGGATGAGGAACTGGCATAACGTCGTAATCATATATTTATTGTAGTACTAAATATAATTATCAAAATCTAAGTGCTAAAAGTGGAAAGAGATTGGAAAATTTATACCTGGTTGTTGATTACTGTATGTACAAAATAAAAGGTGGTGAGAGTGAAATGATGCTGGCGGTTGCATGTGTCAGCTGACATGGCTCTTATTGAAAACATAGAAATAGAAAAAGATAATGATGTGGAGGGTGGGTGGATGGAAGAGAGAAAAATGAAATGGGTTGGAAAGAAGAATAGGGAAAAGTGAATGGAGAAGTGGAATTCATGCAACATGAAGTTTTATTATGGTCATACTTTGAAGGAATGCTATATTGAAGCTGCATGCACTACTACATTTGGGGCCAAATTTTGACAGAAACTTCTAACAGATAATTATTTTTTAATGAATTTGGTGTTTTTTTTGTATTAGTCCCCGATGGTGTCGACATTCCAATGGGTTTTAAATAGACCATCAGAATTCTGATAGTTTCGGGGTATAGATGAAAAAGAAAAGTGAAACAGCCAAATCATTTTTATTTCGATTGTAGAGAAAAGGAGGGGGAGAAAATGAGTGGGTGAAAGATGAGCACAAGAGAAGGTATGTGATTTCTTCATCTTTGATTGGTATCTTTGACGGGAAACGTCTTTCGAGCCTCTGGCATCATATTTGACCGCAAATTTCAAATGCATTGTATTTTATTTGATCATGAATGCTCTTTGAAATGACCACATTCTACTGGTGTCGTGCCCTAGCCCATGCTTTTTCTCCATTATTTGATGTTATTGGTGCTTGTGCTCAAGGATATCAATTCACTATTTTGAAATGTTTGGATTCATGTTTGTTGATATTACTGGAATGACCATTGTATATTGCTAAGATGCTCTCTGAAATGACTACATTCTAATGGTGACGTGCCCTAGCCCATGCTTTATCTCCATTATTTGATGTTATTGGTGCTTGTGCTCAAGGATATTGATTCACTATTTTGAAATGTTTGGATTCACGTTTGTTGATATTACTCACATGACCATTGTATATTGCTGAGATGCTCTCTAAAATGACCACATTCTACTGGTGTCGTGCCCTAGCCCATTCTTTATCTCCATTATTTGATGTTATTGGTGCTTGTGCTCAAGGATATCGATTCACTATTTTGAAATGTTGACTGTGGTTATCAAATGGACAGCCTGTGAGCTTCTATCTAGGCACCATTTGTATTGATAGCTTAGGGAATCAAATGTATTGTATCATTGATAGTTGAGACTTTGTTAAAAGGAAATAGGACAAAGAATGATTTTGATTTTTTTAATCTATTTTGATCCCTAAGTGGCCGTCGCCATGATTTTTATTTTGAGTGCAATTTTGATAGAATTTTAGTTTGGTTTTCACTAAGGTTTTCAGTATATTGAGCTACAACATAACACAATTCTTTTTGGTGCTTTTTTTCCCCATATTTAGTAGATAAAAATCATGGCGGCGACCACTTAACCATCTTTTTGATGTTCCATTTATTTTACAAAGATACAGGTATGTGGATTTATCATTCAGTTGCTTGCAGTTATTGGTCAAATGCAAATATTTTGTCAAGTTGAAAGGGCAAGAAATCAGTTTGGTGTTTTCGGTTTATGTTAAAAGTTGATTTGGTAAAATCCTCAAAAAATACACTACATGTTCTAAAATGTAAAGAAGTTGAATGTTAAATGTTAAATGTAATATATATATCTCATCCATAGTAATCAAAAGAAAGGACATGAAACTAAGGATATTTACCAATCCAAAAATATAAGCGAATAGAAAACATGATTGGTACCTTATGAATTGGTTTTTGAGGTGCACAATCTTCATCAATCTCCTCAAAAGAAGACCCCTCCTCACTACTAATGCTTTCTTGTTTAACAATTGGTTTGGAAAAATGCATTTAACACAAAAAAATATTACAAAACTGAACCAATGGCATGTTTACAACAAAGAAATATAATGATAATAATATGCTAAAAATTCTATTCTATTTAATACATGCCAAAGGACAAGTCCCAACAATTCTTAAACATACTTTATCTGATATGATGAATTATTAATAAATGTTTAATTTTGTAGACTACTAGCACGAAGGAAGATTTGACCTGGCCAAATCTTCCTTGTACCACACAAAAAACTGTGTGATAACTATGTCTACTCCAACCTTAATTGTTTAAGAATTCATCATATCAGATAAAGTATGTTTAAGAATTGTTGGGAGTTCTATTGGACCTTTGCTGTAAACATGCCATTGGTTCAGTTTTGTTTAAAAAAAAATTGTGTTAAATGCATTTAAATGGAACATTAAGCATAGTAATAATATGCTTAATCTATTAGTAATTGGTAGATTAAATGTAGATAACACCTTGATCAGTTTAGCATGTTATTATAAGATACTAAAGAAGACTTTCTATTTGTTAGACAAATATTCATTGTCCCCCACAATGAAGACAATGAAGATTGACCTCCTACCCCACAACAAAGAACATTGTAATAAGACCTTTTAATCCTAGTGATAAGAACATAGAAGTATTCTAACTCATTTGTAAAGAAAATAAGTTTTCTATAAAATGAAAGGTTCAACCTAATTAATACTAGCACTTGCACTCAAAGGATAGTGATCTGGCTGAAAGACTTAAGAGAGACTTTGACCCAAGAGCTTCATCATCAAGCTCTACGACCTCTTGCAGCTATCTTCATTGCAACAAGAGTCATTGGATACGTCGAATTTCTTGAAAGTTTGTACTTAGTTTGTAGGTTGACTTTGTACAAAGTAGATTGTAATTGAAAATTTAAAAACTATTTGCATCTAGTCATTATTCATGCACTATCCACTGTGCATTTTGCAATGCAATGAAATCAGAAATGTGTATAGAAATGACAAAAACTATATTCCACAATTCTTGGGCTAAACTCTAAATTTATTTTCTTTTTATATATCTCTATGCTATTGAGACCACTTCCATTTTATTAAACACAATTTTTCCCAATTAAAAATCTCAATTAGAATAAGATATAATATAGTGTTAGAATAAACTTTGTACAAAGACATGTAATGCTTATGTTAATGATCAAACACACATATGGATTCACTATTCTATTCACTGTTCCATGGGACAGTGGATTACCAGAGTTGCATAGAATTTAATATTTTATTGCTATTCCTCTTCTTTGTTTCATACATCTTGATGCAGAGCCCTCTACTATCACCTTAAGGAGACCAACTCAACTTGAGGATTCAACAAGTAACTTGGAATCCACTCAAGGAATTAGCCTCAACTCAAGGATTAAGTAGAGTTCCCTGAATTTGTTAATCACTTCCACAACCCTGCTACACAAGTTCACTTCCTCATTTCTTGGCAATTCCTTGTAGCACCATCTCCATCCTAGGCCACCTAGTGCCTCCACCATGTCAAAACCTCAACTAGGCTTTTCACCCTGATCCTAACATCAAGTATCATATCATCATGGTCTATTCACCATGTTTCAACACCCCATTCACTTTGATCTATTCAACTTACACCATTCTTCTTCTACAAACCTTTTAGGCATGTCTAGTAGCCCTACACACACATAAATCAACAAATTACACCCAAAGTCTCCAAACAACCTGGCAAAGTACTTACCTTTTCATGAAATACCCTTTTTAGAGTTACTAACCCCATCTCAATCTCAATCTTCCATCCTTTGACTAGTAAATACTTCCATCCCCAAATACTCTTCTCCTAGGCCTAATTAACCCTCACTCAACAAAGCAACTCCTATTTCCACTTGTCTCCAGAACTCAAAGGCTTGAAACAGTCTTCCTAAACCTTCCAAAACACAAGATTTTCAAACTTTCAAAGTCTCACCATTTGTTTGATACTAAGCATATTGGAAAGAATGTAATAGAGACATTATGGAAGATATTGGATGGAAGACGTGACAAAGAAAAAATTGTCAAATTTTGTAGTAAGTCTAATTGAAAGGCCTTGCACTCCTAAAATTTTGAATTATAAGGTTATTGTCCTTCTCTATAATTCATTCCAAGAAGTCACCTAGGGAACTCCTAAATATTCTTTTAGAGTTTCTATAAAGCATTAACTAATTGGAGATGAAAAATAACATATTCGTTTCATGCATATGTGGTAAAAATTCATGAGATACTAAAGAAGACTTGCTATTTGTCAAACAAATCTTCATTGTCCCCCACAAAAAATTAAGTAATAACTACTCTACCCTTAATGTGTTTAACAATGCACCATATTAGATAAAGTAGGTTCTATCACACATGGAATAGACTCTCTTCAAACTCACAAAACTCATGATATTCTAAAGAAGGCCTCACTCTGAATCAGCCCAATCTTCCTTGTACCACACAAAAACTTGTGTGATAACTATGTCTACTCCAACCTTAATTGTTTAAGAATTCATCATATAAAATAAAGTATGTTTAAGAATTGTTGGGACTGGTCCTTTGGCGTGTATTAAACAAAATAGAATTTTCAACACATTATTATCATTCTATTTCTTTGTTGTAAACATGCCATTGGTTCAATTTTGTAAAAAAAAATTGTGTTAAATGCATTTAAAATAAAGGTCTAATTCTGTAGATTGCTAGATTTGTTAATGTTTCGCTTGCCTTTACTAAAAGTGTAAGCCCCAATGCTTGTATAAAAATCTCAATGATAATAGTCAATGATGGAGAGTTATCATGATGGCAATGGTTGGAGTACCTTGTATTCAACAGATGTTGGCAAGCGATCCTTCTTAGATGTTGTTATTTTAGATTAAAATACATACCAACAACAACAGCTAAGAAGGATCGCTTGCCAACATCTGTTGAATAATATAGAGTGGCTATATACATACATATGAGGATTTTTATATGAGCATTGGGGCTTACACTTTCAGAAAAGGCAGACGAAACATTAACAACTCTATTTTCCTGAAGTTTACATTTATGAATTAAATTTTATTTTGTATGTGAAATTTTGGGAGTTGCATAAGAATTTTTAGTGTCTAAACACTCAACTAATCCCTCTAACTGATTAGGAGTGCTTGGGGAAGTTGAGAGGAAGGTTTATAGATGTCTTTGGAATCCATAGTACGACAGAGAAGCCTGGTGTATGGATGAAATATGAAATCAAATAAAAGACAAGATTTCTAATTGAAATCAGTGATCTTAAAGGTGTTAAAGTCTTGTTTTGGTTTTTCCTTTCCACTATGCAATAAGGAATAGTTTTCAAACATTCATATTCACTTATTGAATTCTTTAGAGACAACTAGTTTGACTATCCATGTGTTACCAGTGACTGAGATTCATTAAAGGATACAAAACCCTTCATTTTGGGTTATTGTGTGTGGATTCAAATGTAGGTTTTATTTGGTTAATGTTTAGAAGATATCAATAAAGTATTTAAAGACAATCTTACATGTTTGGAGAGGTTTGAGAGGCACTTATCATGACTGTACCCTCACAAACAGTGACATAGACTGGTTTTACTAAGTTTCCTTTCTCTATTTTAAGGTTTACTTGTAATTAATAACCATTCCATGGACTCAGAGGCCTAGAATCCATGGAATGAGGATTATTAACCATGTACAATATTAATCTAACTTGGAAGTTGTAAAAGTTTGAAGGAAAAGAGTGATCACTAGCTGTGACAGGGAGTGTTCCATTGAAATTCATGGCACAAGTATAGCAACGGGAATTTGGGTTGAATGACATAGGGATTTTATGATTGGAATAGTCTTGTATGGTGGATTTGAGGGTGAATAAATCACCAATTGATCCAGGAAGTGCTTAGAAGGGCGAGATTGAAGAAACCCTTGAATCAAGGGTTTGGTGTAACTAATTTGGGGCTTTTTATGTTTCCCAAGGTTTGGGTCTAATTCCTCTTGGATTTAGAGGTTTTGTGTCATAAAGAGACACTTTCTAGAGTTTGGAGGCTTGTGGATACAAACAATTAGTAGTTGCTTTGAAAAATCACCAACTTTCTAATGTATTTGCAGGGGTACATGCAGGGTACTGTAATTTGGTCCAAAGTACCAATACCTAATTCTTTGGTATGTTTATGTATGGCCAAAAGGTTTTCTATATTAGTGTTCATATCTTCTAGTGTTTTTGGGAAGTGTGGATTTTAAAGACCAAAAAAATCTGTACAGGGCTACAAGGCAGAGCCATTAGGCCTCTGTGACAGTCTGAAGCTATTTAGCCATTTGGGAGTGTGGGTAACCCTAGAAACCACTTTAATATACCATCATACACCTTAAAGACACCAAATCCATCATTGGTTTGCATTGGGAGGAGTCTTGGTTGGGTTCAGTCTCTTGAAGAGGATCATTTGGCGTTGTGGGAAATAGTTCATTTGTAAACCAAATTTGAGTAACTTGTCTTGTCTACCAGTCCACCACCCTTTCATCTGCATCAAGGGCTTAACTAAGGATCAAAGAAACCAAACTTCTCAAGACCACTACAAACATCACAACTGTTGCTTGTTGTCAGCGGGTCCTTGCTCGTTCTATTTTTTGACTGAGCGATCAAATTTGGGGAAGAATCAGCGCAGGCAAAGAGAAAGAGAGAAAAAATGGTTCAATATAATTTCAAGAACAAGTTGGCCCTTGGCCAAATCAATATTGCTTGCAATCTCATTACCAAAGTGGCTAAAGACTATGTTAGGTTGATAAAATATGGGGATTCTCTTTACCGTTGCAAATCTTTGAAGGTTGCTACACTTGGACGGATGTGTACCATTGTTAAGAGAATTGGACCGAGCTTGGCTTACCTCAAATAGGTGAGGCAACATATGGAAAGGTTTTTGTCTATTGACCCAAATACTAGGACTATTTTGATATGTGGGTACCTTAATGTTGGCAATAGTTCTTTTATTAATAAGATTACTAGGGCGGATGTGGATGTACAACCTTATGCTTTTACTACCAAGTCTTTGTTTGTCGGGCATACTGATTATAAGTACTTGAGGTATCAGGTTATTGATACCCCTGGTATTTTGGACCACCCCTTGGAGGATAGTAACACTATTGAGATGCTCAGTATTATTGCCTTGGCTCATTTGAAGGTGGTTGTAGGATTCATGTTGCAATGCCCAAGTGAGTTGCAATGACCAAGGAAGTTTGACAAGAACAAGGAATATGGCTTAAATAGAATGGGAAGACATCTTTCTAGCTTGGGCCTAGATCCTTCGACAATTAGCTTCATAATAAATGAAGTAGATGAGATGGTGCAGGGGCACCTAAGAACACAAGAGGGTCACTTGGAGGACCTAAGGAGGATAGAGTGAAGAACATGACCAAGGGTCATTTGATTTGATGTAACATGGCATGTAAAGCCATTTTATGTAATAAAAAAGGCCTAAAATTATAAAGGCTTGAAAATGACAAAATGGATGTAATAGGGAGTCTATTTAAGCCTTGAAAACGATGAGAATGGGGGGAGAACAAACTGAAATCTATCTTGTAGGGATTGGTTCAAATTTTGGCAATAAAAATATGATTTCTTACAAATTTGATATTGTTTTTTATGAGTATTTGATTTGATTTCATTCATGTGGTAGTGGAAGAATGTTTTAAATTGTTTTTCAATAAGTTTCAATCAATTTTGAGGGTTTGATCTTCTATTTTCTTTGACTGTCAAGTACAAGCACAGTTTGTGCATTGATTAAAGATGTAAATTTATTGATCCATCCCCTTTATGTATTTTTTGTCACTTGGGGATGGATCCAAACCTTGTAACATAGTATTGTAACATTGAAACTGCAGGAAATAAGAAGAGTTTCCAAGTTGAGAGTGAATGAAGAAGTTTGATGAGTTTGAAGGGTGTAAAAGGGTCATGAAATTGGTGCAAGGGTACAGTAGCAAAAGTTAAAGCCTTTGGAGGGGGGTATTTTATGTATGAATCCAGAATATTATGGTCAAATTACAGTGAATCAACTTTGGTTGAGTTGCTATGGTCTTGGGAGACAAGACATTGGGTGAGCCCTAGTTTCTAGGGGTTTGGGGGACAAATTTGTGGATTTTACATCTAGAAGTGTCAAAGATTCAAATTGATGGTAGGATCCTCTAATTAGAGTCATTTTAAGAAATTTTTAAAAGTGGAAAGGTCTGGGAGTGAGTCCTTAATAGGGCTTCTTTGTTAATTGAGCCTATTAGGCCTAGTTGGGAAACATGAATCAGCAATTTTAAGGTGTGATGTTCCGAAACACATAGTATTAGTTTTGACATATGTTATACAAATTGAAAAAGGGTATTCAAATATGTAATTATTTTTCCGAGTCAATTGGAATGTTTTTGAGAAAACCATGAAAAATAGTCAATGTTGTACTACAAAGATTGGGGTTTGAAGGCCTAGAATGGACAATTTAGGTTTTGGAGTAAAAAGACCATAGTGTGAGTGCATGATAAGTGAAGATAGGAAAAAAAATAAAAATGTGTTAAGGTCCTTGGAGGGTTTGGAATCACCATTTGAAGAGGTGATCAAGAATTTGGTTGATTGAACCAATTGGCAAGCTTAAACAAGCATGAACCAAGAACTTGTTTGATATGGTGGATATGGAGTTGCTGAAGGAAACTTAAGGTGTGGATTCTAGTGGACTAAGATATTATTTAATTTACATATGATAGGTCTAAGGAATGTGGGATGGGTCATTGGTATTGATTCCATGTGAAGGAAGAATGAGAGTGTTGTTACAAAACAAATGAAACTTATGAGATTCCCTATGAAGTTTGGATTGTTACCACTAGCCTCTGCATCATGAGATCTGAGCAATTAGCTTCCCAAGAAAAAATCTCATAAATGAACTATGTGTACCCCAATTCATGTACCCTTTGTGTGTGCCTAAATGATATATTTGAAACAACAAGGGTAAGGCTTAAAGAAGTTAATTTTACATCACAGTCTGTAGTTGTTGTAGCAACAAAGCATCAGGTGCCATCTTCAACACAATATTATCACTAGATAGGTATGTATGTTTTATGAAGTTTGGTCATTGTGGATAGGTGATCATATTGTGCTAAAGGTGGCACATGATGCTCTGCTGCTGCAACAACTATAGACTATGATGCAAAATTAACTTCTTTAAGCTTTACCCTTATTGTTTCAAATATATCATTTAGGTATGCATAGAGGGCATAGGAATTAGAGGGCATAGGAATTGGGGTACACATAGTTCATTTATGAGGATTTTTTTGGGAAGCTAATTGCTCATCTCTCATCTACTTCATTTATTATGAAGCTAATTGTTGAAGGATCCAGGCCCAGGCTAGAAAGATGTCTTCCCATTCTATTGTGGATAGGTGTTTCATAAAACATACATACCTATTGCATGTGCATTATCGATTTAGAGTGGAAAAATATTATTTTGGATGCAAGGGAGAGAAGCCAAACACATAAAGAACATGCACATAAACACGACAGCTGAGAAACATAAATGTAGATATCACAACAGCTAAGAAACATAAATGTAGGCATCATGGTCACAACTTTTTGGAGACACAACATAATTGAATGGTATACCCAGACAATGCAACACAACCACTACTCTGGTTCTAAGTTGACACTGTGGGATCCAAAAACCATAGATAAGGAATAAATTTAAAGAGCAGAGGAGGGACGTAACGACCAAAATAATACAGGGTCCCTATATTATTTCAGTCATTATAGCCCTCATCTACTCTCTAAATTTATTCCTTATCTATGGTTTTTGGATCCTGCAGTGTCAACTTGGAACTGAAGGAGTAGTGGTTGCATTGCATCATCTGGATATACCACTCAATTATGTTGTGTCTCCAAAAAATTGTGACCATGATGCCTACATTTATGTTTCCCAACTGTTGTGTCCCATGACCCCTTATGACCCTTTACAACCCTTTATGATCCCTAAGAATACATCTTAGACATCTTAAAATATCGTAAAGGGTCATAAGAGGCTCCTAGGAGGGGCCAGATGAGCTTCCACCTTCACGTGGTTGGCCTTGTTCAGTAGAGAATGTTAAACTATTCTCAAAATGAAGATAAGCTCAATAATTTAAGGTCTCAGTCCACAGAGATGCTAAAAAAATGACGCGAATCAATGGTGGAGAGTTTTTAGATACTGAGAAGATGTATATGCAGTGGAGGCCGGAAGGGATTTTTGTGGAGATTTGCTAGATGTGGAGATTTTCTAGAGAGGGTTTCTAGATTGAGTACCAGTGCAGAGATGATGATTTAGTAACCTATGTCTTTAAAACCTTCACAAAAATCCCTTTTTTAGCCTCTACTCATACCTCTTCTCAAAATCTAGAAACTTTGGATATTGTTTCTCATCCATGCATGAAATGTGCTAGTGATCATATAAAATTACTTTTGCGAGACTGGGATCAATTATGAGAAGGTAAACAACAAGATAATATTATTGTATCTTTCTGAATAGGGGTAAAATGGCATCACACCTATTCAAATGTGTAATGTGTGTGATATGTGGGGGAAATATGAGATCCACTCCTAAATCCAAATTCCCAAAGGAGAGATCCATTTTGATTAACCAAAAGGTTAATGCACAATCGAATCAATCTATGAAGAATATGAAAGAGAGAGAGAAACCTTATATTTCCTTATGGTAGAATTGAAGTGTTTAGAATTTGAAATGATTGAAATACAAGTACTAACCTCAAATTAGGGCAAATCTGGAAAATGCCAAATTCTGATGTCTGTGTGTACTTTCGAGCAAATCTGCAACTTTTTTCGAACTGGAAATGCCGAGATGGAGAAAACCCATAAATCTTTCTCCAAGATGAGCTCAGGTCGACTTTGACCCTCATAAAAGGTCAAAGGCTAGATCTTTTATTTGAAGTTCAATTCTGATTTTGTTCGCAGATCTCGGAAGTTCACCGAAAAGGGTATCCAAATTTGCTCTTAGATCTGAAATCTCACACCTGTACCTGCAATAAAATGGGGGTTTTTGTTTGTATGGGGGGTTTGCCTTGGTCAAACCCCAATTTAAGAATTAACCTTGAAATTGAATTGAAATGTAGTGTGCATAAACAAAGTAATTGGAACAAATCACCTCACTTATGTTGAAGTCCTTGTAGAGGATTCAAATCCTCAAATCCATAAGTAGGAATGCTTCAATGGATGTAGAATGAATGTAGGATGTCTCCAATCAATGGCATTTGATCTTCAACACCAATCTTGAATTTATCTTTGCATATGAGGAGGCTTGGATGAATGTAGAAGGATGGATCATCAAGGGGGCTCCAAAGAGATTGAATCCTTTAATGGCTATCAATGGATCTCCTTGATGGATGGATGCTTGAACACTTGAATGCTTAAATAATTCCTTGAATGCTTGCTTGAATTCTTTCATTCACTTGAGAGCTTGAGAGATTGCAATTTCTTGAGATGAGATTGCTTGATTATGGATGAGAAAATGAGAGAGGAAGGCCTCCTTTTATAGTGAACTAGGGCACAATCCTCTAGAGGGGCCACCTTGGAGAATTAAATCCCAATTAGGTCCTAACCTTTAGAAAATATACCTAGATTAAATGAAATTAGAATATTTACCATTTCGAAACCCGAAATAGCAAACCTGAAGGTGGGAAAATAAATATCCCCGATACCCAAAAATCAAGGAATTTGGAGATTTGAGAGAGGGGGGAAAAATTGAGGTTGGGACTAACCTGGTCAGGTTTGAGTTCAATCCTAACCTAGTTAGGTTTGAGCTTAATCCTGACCTAGTCAGGATCAACCTTGAATTTGACCCTGGGGCCCAAATCCAGCCAGAATCAGTTAGGAGGTCCCGGGGATGCCCGGAGACCTAGAGATGATATCAGAATGGGATAGAATACCAGGGATAGGCACAAAATCCTATGATGACCATGATGAAGGCTAGAAGGACCTATTTCTAAGTCCTACCTAGAAATAGAGCCATGGAGGAGGGAAATTAAGGAGAATCCTCAGGATCCTAACCCTAATTTCACCTAGAATGAAGCAAAAAAGAAGTGGAAAGCGGGGAGAAAGCCAAATACATGCAAAGACTCGATCAAGGTGCTTAAAATGACCTCAGACCACTTACTCAGAGGGATAAATGCTCTTATCATGGAAGTGCTTCCATTTTAAGATGATACATTAAGCTCCCACTTTAGCAAGAGTATGGACTCGATGCAAACTCTTGGTAAAGGAGATTAGAATGAAAAGATAATCTTATCATAATCCAAGGGACAAAGAGAAACCTTAAGCCCCTAGGGACTCAAGTCTTCGTCAACTCCTAGATCACAATAAGAGATACATCTCTAGAGAGAGAAAGAAGGTTTGATTACCTCGCCCAATGAGAACTTATGTCCCATTGTGAGCCACACAAGGAAACAGTGCAACTGGAAAGATGGAATTGAACCGCCTAGTGAATGTGGCTACTCACTAGTCAACCCATCAAGGATTCATCCTTAGGAATATCTTATTCCATAAGAATAAAACCAAAGAACAATAAAGAGATCTAGTCTTAAGGACACCTCCAACCTTAAGGGATCAAAATATATGTATATTTGAAATTGGAGGGATCAAGACATCTTAAAATATAAATCCATGCTTTAAGGATTAGTTACTAATCCAAAAAGAGAGAAAGGGTATCTTGAAAAATATGTGCATATCGAAAAGTGTGTGTGTGCAACAGGTGAGCAAAGCGTATGCCCCCATGTTAAAGTCATTGCTTACACTTTAACAGGAGCAATGGCTTTAACAGAAACATAAACAACTCCACTAATTACATTTCAATGTCAAGATGCCCCCAGACAAAGACAAATCAAGGGAAATATCACAAAAACATACAAAGAACACAGAAGGGATCTACCTACCATGGGGTCAGTATGATCATAAGATAATATATATATGATATTATTGCAAATGAATTGACATCATTCCCTAAAGAAAGTAGAACTACGATCACAAAGGAGGAAAGATCACATAAGATATACAAAGGAGAATCTTTTTGGACCATGACATGGAGACCAAAAAGAATTAGTGCTACCATATCTCAAATCCAAGCATATTACACAAGGAAACATTTATGAACAATAGCATAATTACAACATAACATTGAACAACGCATAGAAGAATAGAGATACATACAGAAGAATTTGAACAATAGTTTTGATTCCTTCATCACCTTGCACCAACTGAGTAACAAGGATTGTATAAAAGAATTTAACAACATTTAGCAAACACATTATGGGAGAAGCATAGTACAGCAGGCAAACACACAACAAAGCTACCATAAAGGATAAGTTGATCAAGTGTGCCGCCTACTCTCCCCATCTTGTTGTATATCATTTAGGGAAGGTGGGTAACTTGCAAGAGGGACTATATCCAACATAGTAGGAATGATAGCCAGTTCCAAACAAGGATCCTCTTGAGAATCACAATGTTCGACACTAGGTGTAAGAGTTAATTGTGATGAAATCATATTAGGTAAATCAATGTCAATGTCAATAGTCTCATATTCATCATTAACATCATCAATATCATCAAGAGTATCTTCTTCATCCAAATTAATCAAAATAGTATCTGAGATACGAATAGAATCATCATAATCATGCATGTGAACATCATTATTAGTAACAACCTCTTCTAACACATTATGCATAGGTTTATCCGAGGAAGGTAGAGATCCTTGAAGAATAGAATTACGAGCTTTAGCAAGAGCATGATGCTTTTTATGACATTCATTAGCAGATCAATTACATTTTGATTCATTTGAAATAGGTTGAGAACTAGGAGGAACAATCACAGGATCCTTCACAGGTTCTTTAGGAAGATCAATAGGATTATTAACAATAGGAGAAACAATCACAGGATCTTTGATAGGTTTGATAGAAGGAACTTGATTAATAGAACTAGAAGTCATAGTTAAAGGAGGTGTAGAAGGTGTAGGCAAAAGACCATGATTAAGATCCATAGGAGGTATGCTTAATTCAAGAATCTTATGATGTTTATAGGCTTGATATGATTGAAAAAGATTATTAGGTCGAGGAGGACATGAATTAGGTAATGAAGGCCAAAAGAAATCAAGAGGAACACAATCTCTAGGCCTAGAAGGTTGATATAAACTATGATTAATCATCTTTATTTCATCATCATGAATGAACTTAAGACACTTGAATAGGTGAAGCAACAGCATGCATGGCAGTCAACCAAGGCAAACCTAGCTTAACTTGAAATTGATCAGAAGTAGGAACCACAACAAAGGTAGTGTTCACAATTTTTCCACAAAGTTCAACTGGTAAAGTAATATAACCAAATGATGGATAAAGAAAAGAATTACAAGTTTGAATCCACACATCTGATGTATCATAAGAATCACATTGTAATCTTTTCATAAAAAGATTTTCTTCAGTAATAACATTGACTAAGGATGTAGGATCAACAAGACAACCACGAGTAGGTATCTAAGAAATCCTAGCAGCAATGTAGAGGGGACCATCAGGAGCCTTAATAGTCTCAGAGTCATCAAAGGTAATCAAAAGTTCCTGAGGTCTTTTATTCTTAGGTTTTTGTCGAGGTTTAGGTTGAGTTTTCAGTTTAGGATTAGGTTGAGTTTTCAGTTTAGGTTTAGGTTTTGGTCGAGGTTGAGATTGAACTTGAGGTTGAATCTAAGATTGAGGTTGAGGTTGAGGTGGAGATACAGATTGACCAACATAATGCACTTGATTAACAACATGATTGAGATCATCCATATTTGAATCATACACAATTTCCATAGTAGATGGTTGAGCAATGGTATTAGTATCATGCGTAGGTAAAGCATTCACATAGATTTGAAGGTTTTGATTAGAAGGAGAGACAGATTTGTTCCCACTACCATCAATATTATCAATAGTAAGGCATTAGAATCAATTAAGTCTTGAACCTTATGTTTTAGAGAATAACATTTCTCAGTATCATGACCATTCTGACGATGATATTGACAAAAATCATTTCGATCAAAAGATTTAGATGCAATCGTAACAGGGAAAAGAGGACGAATAGGAGGTAAAGTAATCATATTAGTAGCTAACAACCTATTCATGATAGCATGTAAAGATTTAGAAAGAGGAGTAAACGTATGATTTAATCCAAAAGCAGTGGATGCAAAAGTGGCATTGTGAGATGCAACAGCAACTTGATCAGCAACTGCATTTGTTTGTTTGTTTATCTTGACATAATTGTTGAATTTTTTTAATTTGATTGGATTAGGAGCAGCATCACTCTTATCAACTGGAACATGAGCCATTGGATTTGTGCTCTCAAATTGACTCACTTGTAATTGATAATGATGAAGTGCTACACAAAGTTGTTGAAAAGAGGTAAATTCAGTAAGCAGAATCTTATCTATAATATCCTTTTGCAAATTTGAAATAAACATACATTGAATATCCATATCAGGAATAGGATAGGAAATTTGAGCATACAAATGCTTAAATCTACCAATAAATTTAGTTAATTTTTCTTTAGCACTTTGTTTACAATGCATTAAATCAGTCAAAGACACTTGTGGGCCAATGTTGTTTTGAAATTTTTGAATAAAGGCATTAGCAAGTTGTGGAAAGGAATCAATGGAATAAGGAGGCAAGGAACAATACCATTGTAAGGCCTTGTCATGAAAGGTTCTAGCAAACAATTTGGCTAAAATCCTATGGTCATGAGCATAATCACTACAAAGGATTTGGAATGTTTTAACATGATGAACAGGATCTCCTTTTCCATTATAATTCTCAAGATGAGGCATATCGACTTGTTGAGGAACAAGAGTATGGATAATGTCTCAGGACAAGGGACTTCCCATGTCACATGTAGGAATACTAAACTTGTTTTGAGTTAAGAAAGCAAGTTGTTGTTGTAAGGATGACACAGTCTGAGCCAAACTGATGATTGTTGAATCATTAGAGGAAATAGGAGGAGTAGCAACATTAGACACACTAGGTAAAGTGTAAGAAGCTACAAGAATAGAAGACACAAGTGGAGGAACACTAGGAACTACAGTTGGAAGTGGATTGGAATAAGTAAAAGGAACATTATGATATGAAGGTTGTGATGTAGGAAGGGACACAGGAGGAACACTCATAGGAATAGAGGGAACCACCATAGTCACCAAAGAAGGAGTATAGTTAGGAATACTAGGTAAAGGATTAGAAGGAGGTTCAACACTAGTGATAGGAGGAATCAACCCTAAATCTTGAGCTTCTTGAACTAAAGGTTTAACATTTGAATGCACAAGGTGAGTAATACCACGCAAGAGGTTAACACCTTGATCACTATCATGGAGAACTTTATTAAGAGCCTCTATAGCTTGAATAGAATCTTGATTATGGTTCTCTTGAATAAGCCAATTACCCATTTTATCAAGTTCAGTGGAAAGTTTTTGGACTTGTTCAGGAGGAACTCTTAAAGCATTGTCCTCATGATGAGATGAGTGAGAAGAGTTTTACTCCATAGTAGGATTGGAATCATGAAGAATCAAGTTATCATTTGGGATCCTAAGGAAAGGAGAGGAAGATTCAAGATCAAAGGCACCCATGAGTCTACGACTTCTTCTAACCAGAATGTTATAAGTAGGACTAGTGGTAGTAAAGCTCATAAACCAATGCAATGCAAATGAACTAAACTACAACCACATAAATCATGAATATTTTTGTATTTTTGAAATCTAATTAGCATGCAAGATCTAACACAAAAGATAAATCTAATACTAACAAGATAAAAGGAAATCTAACACCAAAAAAGAAAGAGAGTAAGCTAGTCGGGTTCACCAAAATGAATAGGGGTAAAATGGCATCACACCTATTCAAATGTGTAATGTGTGTGATATGTGGGGGAAATATGAGATCCACTCCTAAATCCAAATTCCCAAAGGAGAGATCCAATTTGATTAACCAAAAGGTTAATGCACAATCGAATCAATCTATGAAGAATATAAAAGAGAGAGAGAAACCCTATATTTCCTTATGGTAGAATTGAAGTGTTTAGAATTTTAAATGATTGAAATACAAACTACTAACCTCAAATTAGGGAAAATATAGAAAATGCCAAATTTTGATGTCTGTGTATACTTTCAAGCAAATCTGCAACTTGCTTTGGACTAGAAATTTCGAGACGGAGAAAACCCAGAAATCTTTCTCCAAGATGAGCTCAGGTCAACTTTGACCCTCATAAAAGGTCAGGCTAGATTCTTTATTTGAAGGTCAATTCTTATTTTGTTCACAAATCTCAGAAGTTCGCTGAAAAGGGTATCCAAATATGCTCTTAGATCTGAAATCCCGCACTTGTACCTACAAGAAAATGGGGGGTTTTTTTTTGTATGGGGGGTTTGCCTCAGTCAAACCCCAATTTAGGAATTAACCTTGAAATTGAATTGAAATGTAGTGTGCATAAACAAAGTAATTGGAACAAATCACCTTGCTTATGTTGAAATCCTTGTAGAGGATTTGAATCCTCAAATCCACAAGTAGGAATGCTTCAATGGATGTAGAATGAATGTAGGATGTCTCGAATCAATGGAATTTGATCTTCAACACCAATCTTGAATTGATCTTTGCATATGAGGAGGCTTGGATGAATGTAGAAGGATGGATCATCAAGAGGGCTCCAAAGAGATTGAATCCTTCAATGGCTAACAATGGATCTCCTTGATGGATGGATGCTTGAACACTTGAATGCTTGAAGAATTTATTGAATGCTTGCTTGAATTCTTTCTTGCACTTGAGAGCTTGAGAGATTGCAATTGCTTGAGATGAGATTGCTTGATTATGGATGAGAAAATGAGAGAGGAAGGTCTCCTTTTATAGTGAACTAGGGCACAATCCTCTAGAGGGGCCACCTTGGAGAATTAAATCTCAGTTAGGTCCTACCCTTTAGAAAATATACCTAGATTAAATGAAATTAGAGGATTTACCATTCTGAAACCCAAAATAGCGAACGTGGAGGCGGGAAAATAAATATCCCTGAAACCCAATACCCGGAAATCAAGGAATTTGGAGATTTGAGAGAGGGGGGAAAAATTGAGGTTGGGACTAACCTGGTCAGGTTTGAGTTTGATCCTAACCTAGTCAAGTTTGAGCTCGATCTTGACCTAGTCAAGATCAACCTTGAATTTGACCCTAGGGCCCAGATCCAGCCAGAATCAGTCAGGAGGTCCCGGGGATGCTCGGAGACCTAGAGATGATATCAAAATGGGATAGAATTCTAGGGATAGGCACAAAATCCTATGATGACTATGATGAAGGCTAGGAGGACCTATTTCCAAGTCCTACCTAGAAAATAGAGCCATGAAGGAGGGAAATTAAGGAGAATCCTTGGGATCCTAACCCTAATTTCACCTAGAATGAAGCATAAAAGAAGTGGAAAGCAGGGAGAAAGCCAAATACATGCAAAGACCCAATCAAGGTGCTTAACATGACCCTAGACCACTTACTCAGAGGGCTAAATGCTCTTATCATGGAAGTGCTTCCATTTTAAGATGATACACTTTCATTTCTTTTATCCATTCATATTTTTCGCCTTCTCTTATATTGGATACTATGCAATGTACATAAATGCAAGGCAGTGATTATTCTCGATGATCAACAAGTATAAGTCTTCCAGGACTTACCTAGTAGCTAGGAGTAAAGATAACAGAGATCAAGAGACCATCATAGTTGGTCTCTTTCTTCGGTCCATATTACTGACAAAATAGTTTACCTTTCATTAGTTTATCAAATGCAAGGATTTGAAAGAATTTAATAGATGATATTTTCATCACTAACATACATTATTTTAGTTTAATGTTGAATGAATTTATCTACTTCACGCACTTGTACACATTGAGTACAACCATAAAGAAGCATCCCCTCTCGTGGCTTGAGTAATGTAGGCCATGGGAGGAGATGCTTCTTTATCGGTGTGCTTGTAGTCTACAAGTGCACGGAGTTGATAAATTTGTGCAATGTCAACTTAAATAATATACGTTATCATGAAAATATTCTATTAAATTCTTTCAAATCTCCACATTTGATGATCTAATAAAAGGTAAATCATTTTGTCAATAATATGGACCGAAGAAATAGATCAACTACGATGGTCTATTGAGCTTTGTTATCTTTAATGTGCATATCCATCACTTTTTGGACATGCATGAAACTTTTTTTGATAGCAGTGCTATACGTTTGATGGGTTATTCTGTCAGACATTCACTACCTATCTGTCACCATTCCAACAGTTCAAATGTTAGAGAGAACTCCTTTTTGACAGATATGTGTGACGAGACTGCTATATATCTGATAGTTTGTCCTATTTGAAAGTCATTGCATATGTGTCACCATTCTGATAGTTGTTTGTTGGAGTTCTGATAGATATACCATATGAAAGCCCATCGTAAAGTTGCTATTTATGTGGTCTGTTCTGATAGAAAATGAAGTCAGAATACCGATGGTTATCACTTCCATCATAATTTCCAATGCAAAAATGTTGACGAACAGATTTGTCGAAGTATCAACAAATAGGCGTTGCAAATCTGACACATGGCCATCGAAATATGGCCTCAAATGTACTGGTGAGGAAGAAGGTTTTCACCTTTTGCTACAAGAAGTGTTACCTATGGCGTTGTCAAAGTGTTATTGCAGAATTGTTGTAGGAAGTCCTCCTTTGTTTGGGGCTGATGATACAGGCGTAGCCGATGTCCGTTGAAGAGTAATTTTAATTACACTAGATCTATTGTTGTCAACTGGACTGCTCTATTGTCAAAGACATATTCAATTGCATAAGGTCCCATCCATCTTGTCTATAGCTTGCCTGGGATTTCTTTGAATCTCCAGAATCATACAATAATGCGCAATCACCCACGTAAAAATGCTTGCTCTTAATATGGGAATCATGCCACCTCTTCCATTGTTTCTTTACTAGCTCTGTGTGCTCTAATGTAGATTTACACATTTCATCCACGGAATTGAGGTGTAGAAGGTGTTCTTTCTGTGTTGTAGAAAGATTAATGTTTAATTCCAGTGATGTAAGCAATGTCTTGTGCTCGAACTCAATTGGTAACATTGTCACCTTCCCATATACTAATTCAAACATAGTGAATCATGTGGTTGTCTTCCAGGTTATTCGATAGGCCCAGACTACTTTTGTGAGTTGGGTGCTCCAATCTTGTCGGTGCAGATGAACTATTTTTGTTAAGATGGCTTCAATCTCTTTGTTTGTGACATATGCTTAACCATTGGCTTGAGGATGGTAAGGATTGGACTTTCGGTGCCTGATTTTGTATTCCTTCATGAATTCAGTTATCAGATTGGATGTAAACTATACTCCCTTGTTAGTTACAACTTCTCTTGGCACTCCATAGCGGGTGAAGATATCCTCATATAAAAACTTTGCTACCTTTTGATCTCGTGCATGCTGCATGGCTTTTACTTCCACCCATTTGGTTAGATAATTTGTGCATACCAGGATGTAGGATTTCCTATTTGAAGGAGGATTTATTGGACCAATGAAATCCATGCCCCATTTGTCAAATGGTGTTACCACCACTTGTGGTTTTAGAGACATTTCATCTGATTTGGTTGGATGACCCATTCTCTAGCATTTGTCACATTTTCTTGTGTAGATGGTTGCATCTTTGTGAAGTGTTGGCTAGTAGTAACTTGTTGTCAAGATCTTCAGAGTTGTTCTCTTGGCTACAAAGTGGCCTTCACATGGCTCATCATGACAAGCATGGAGAATATCATATATCTTATCCTCTCGCACACACCTTCTCATGATTTGGTCTGGACCAATATAAAATAAGGTGTTATCAATCTAGGAGAATTGGAAACTTTTCTCAACAAGCATTCGTCTATCCTTTTGAGAGAAATATGGGGGCATTTTATCAATTGCAAGGTAATTGGCTATATCAACATACCATAGATTTTTGACAGCAATATGAAACAAGTGTTTATCAGGGAATGTATCATCAACCATAGTAGCATCTGAGTCAACATTTTGAATTCTAGATAAATAGTCATCCACTACATTTGCCTTCCTTGGCTTGTCAATAATGGTTATATCAAATTCCTACAAAAGAAGAAGCCATCTTCCTAACCTGCCTGTGATGGAAGGTTTGTTCATTAGATACTTGATTGCAACATGCATGGTCATTATGAACAAAGATGGGGTAATCCGTTACATAATGGCAGAATTTCTTTAAGGCATAAACTACTGCCAGTAATTATTTTTCAGTTACTATGTAATTTAACTCTGGTCCATGTAGGCTCTTGCTGATATAGTAAATGAAGTTTTCAAGGTTACTAGGCTTTTTTCCTAAGACAACACCTATTGCATAGTCTAAGGCATCTGCATGCATGTGAAATGGTAGAGACCAATCAGGTCCTTTAAGGACTTCTGTAGTTGTCAGAAGTGACTAGAGCTATAGGAAGGATTCATCACAAGTTGATGTCCATATAAACTTGGCCTCTTTGGTAAGAAAGGTGTATAAAGGACTAGCTATTTGACTGAAATTATGAATAAAATGCCTATAATAGCCAGCGTGTCCTAAGAAGGATCTTACCTCTTTTTGATTAGTAGGTGTAGGCAATGTGAGGATTGCCTCAATTTTTGCTAGGTCTACTTGAATACCTGCTATTGAAATGAAATGTCCAAGTGCAATGCCTTCCCGCATTAGCATAAAATATTTCTCACTGTTGAGAGAGAGATTATGTTCCTTGCATCTGATCAGCACCTTTTCCAAATTCTATAGAGATTCTTCAAAAGTGACCCCAAATGTAGTAAAATCATCCATGTATATTTCCATGTAATCATGTGAAATGTTAGCAAAAATACTAATTACAACCCTCTAGAATGTTGTTGGAGCATTACACAACCCAAATGGTAGGATAGGATATGCATAAGTTCCCTAGGGACATATGAATGTCATCTTTTTTTATCCTCTAGAGCAATACTAATTTGGTTGTATCCACTATATCCATCAAGAAAAGAAAAATACTTTTTACCAGCTAAAGTATCAAGTACTTGATCAATGAAAGGTAAGGGGAAATGATCTTTCTTTGTGGCTCTGTTTAATTCCCTATAATCTACACATATTCTCCATTTACCCCCCTTTTTAGGCACTATGACCAAAGGTGATACCCATTTTCTATCAAAGATTGGATATATAAACCAACATCTAGCAGCTTTTGTAACTTTGTTTTGACTATTTCTCTTAACATTGGGTTAATCCTTCTTTGAGGTTGGCAGAGTAATAGAATTCCCTCATTGATATAAATCCTATGATTACAAAGTGTGGGGTTCAATCCCTTCATATCCCCATAGTCCCATGCAAAGGATTTTTCATTTTTTTATAGGAGTTTGGTTAATTGCTCCAACTGTTGTGAGGGCAGCTTGTTATTAACATGAAGGGTATGACCCTGGGAATGCTCAACAGTAGTGGTAAGGTTAAGCATGGATACTTCAGAGATAGGACTGGTAAATACTTCACAGGGTAGTAGCTGATGGATAATATTGGGTTCTGATGGCAAAAGAAAAACCTCAACACAGTCTTCATAGGTAGACAACTGCAACACAAAGCTCTCAGAAATGTCTTTTATCACAACATAGTCATTAGTAAGGATGCTCCTAATCACTGCATCTTCCTCTTGCAACTTCAGAAAAGACTGCCTATGTAACATCATGAGCTGAGCTAGAGAGTTCAACTCTTCTTTACCATCTCCTAAATCTGACCATATAGGTGCGCTTAAATCTAGCTGAGGTTGAGCTGGAGGGTATAATGCTAGTTTCTTAGTTGCTTGGTCATCTCAAATTATCATGTTCCCTGATCTACAACTAATGTTGGCATCAACTGTTGCTAACCATGGACATCCTAAAATAATAGGGTAGCCAACAAGATTTACCTTGGGTGATAAAATCATGAAATCAACAGGATATTCCCAAGAGTCTAAGGTAACTATTATGTCCTCTATCATGCCATATGGGGTGACAATAGAACTATCTACAAGTTGCAATATTGTTGGATTAGTTCGCAATACTTCTATGCTCAGTTTATGCATGGTAACCTTAGTCATGACATTAATGGCAATGCCTAAGTCTATTAAAGCATTTTTCATAGATTGACCATTAATGATGATAGTGACAACCAAGCTCCTAGGATCAAAATAACTTGGAATTACAAACTTTCCCAACATAATATCAGCTAGTTGTCCTCTAACATGAACTATTTTAGGATCCTTTTTCTTTTGTCTAGGCTTTTTGAGACAAGCTTCCTTAATTGCTTTTCCCTAGATAGAAACATCTTTAATGGCTTGAAACATAGGAATTTGGATATGCATATTTTTTAGCTAGTCAAGGATATCAAATAGTTGGTCTTCTTTGGGTATAGGTTTGTCTAGGCTAAGCCTCTGAGGAAAGGGAGGTTTTACTGAGGTTTGAACATCAGTTGGATTGGAGACATTAGTTGGGGGAACTATATTTGGCAAAGCATTCTACAGAAGTGGGACTGATGTTGCGGGAAGGTCTGGCACTTTTATGATGAGAGGGGGTTCAGGTGTAGGCAAAGTAGTTCCCGATCTTAGGTGTATATTAGCTATGTTGAGTACATAAGAAGGGTACTGTTGTGCATCAGGAGCATACATTTTCTATTGTTGTGGTTGACTATTTGGATTTGGTTGTGGCTGAGCAGGTAACTATGTCTGCTTTGGAGGACATGTATTTGTAGGAGGCAACATAATTGTAGGTGAATTCATTGGAGATGGCAAAGGTGGATACCCAAGATTCCAATTAGGCCATTGTTGAGCTTCTCTCCACTGGTTAGTGTAATACCCCAAAAATGGGCTATAGGTTCATTAACCTCATTTATTGCACGATTTCAATTTCAACTAACCTCTAATGTTTTACTGAAGTGTTATGTCTATAGATCAGGTACAAAATTCACACACATTTTTTGCGCCCACCGTGGGGCCCTGAAACAAGTTTCCCTTCATTTCTATCAATTTTCTATCTTTTGAGGTTAAGGGTTTCAAGGGTTCTGGTATACTCTGCAAGACGTTATTTTTTATTTCTTTTTTTTAGCACTTTTTCTATCAAAACTATCTATACACTGCGATTTTAAATTTTTGTTCGTACAGTAGTCATACGAGTTTTGTCAGAAACTCATATCAGGAGATACCCACTGTCGTACAATAGTTGATTTGATCAAGGCTCATATCTTCAAAAAAAATTATCATTTGAAAGCTCGATTATTGTATGATCTAATACCCAGTGTCATACGAGTTTTTGGACTATCATCTAGGAGGATACCCACTATCGTACGACAGTTGATTTGTTCAAGAATCATATCAGCAGGATCAAAGTGTCATTTGGAATCTCGACTGTCGTATGATCTGGTGCCAGAGTCGTACGAGTTTTCAGATTGTCATTTGGGAGGTAACCCACTGTTGTACAAGTTTCCATGCCAGTGTTCAATTGTCATTTCACTTTTTTAGGCAGTTTGTCAGATTTGGTTTTTAGATTTTGACTAACAGCTGACCCTAACAATTGAAATTCTCTATTTTTTATTGATTTTCACTGGTTTTGGATTGGGAAAAGTGCAAGAATTGCTAAAAATAGGTAAGCATCTACTAAGCACGTTGCAAGGAATTCAGGTAATCTTTTTCAGCTGATAATGTTTCGATTTAGATTAAAAAAAACATCTTGCGTGTCAAGCTTATGTGACCTTTACTACTTTCATATCACATAGTTCATTTGGGCTTTAAAAATGAACATAGATTTGCTTTTCAGCATCTTTGTTACACATAGTAAATAGGCCCTATGAACACTATTCGTGGCTCTTGAGAGAGTGAGTTTCCAATGAAACTCTTCTCAATGAAGGATCCCTTGTAGGTGGGGAGGATACTGAGGGAGTCTCATGTTCCACTAGATCTATGTGTCTTCAACTTTTGATCGAGGCATTCTCTCTCCGGAGAGGTTTATAGATCATAAGGGGTTGACATCATAGATCTTTGTGAGATAATCTTGGTCTTAGTGTGTTGGATTAATCTGTCTGCTTTGTTTGGGTTAAAAGTGAAAAGGCTAGGGGATTATCCTCTACTTCCTTTTTGGATAGTACCAGAAACCCAAATCCTTGAATCTGGAACCAGTCTCCATGTGGTATATTTTGTGAGTCACCTTTAGAGAGGGTTAATCGTAGTGGACATTCCCTTAATTGGGTTAACCACATTGACGGAACCTCAAGCGGTAATAGCCATTTTTGCCTGGTAGTGACAACCGCTATATAAATGTCCTTTTGGAATAAATCTCCATAGGTGTGGTCTCTTGTTGGGCTGTCAGATCTCCCTAGCAGATCCTGAAGATTAAGTTCTCAAACTGTGTCAAAACCCTAGTGTGCCTAGATTGGAGTTCACCCTCTTGGATCATAAAAGTTGCAGAGTCAAACCATTACTAAAAACCCTACTGAGGCCAAATTTTCATTTTCTAGGAATATGTGCATTAATGCAAAAAAATTTTGGAACATACACAATTAGCACTTCTAAGGATTAGCACAAATAAGTCACTTGATTGTTCATGCACAAGGTTGCTTTTGCCCTTGTTCATTGTTTTCAGACATGCTTGAAATCACTTGCTTGCTATTTTGTGTGCTTGCTTATCTATCTAGTTACTGAAAATGAACAAATCTGTTACAATCCTCAAATCTGGACATTGACATTTGCAAACAATCCAAAATTGAAAACCCTAAATTTGTAGAATTTGAAGTGAAATTCCTTTCTAGAGTCAAAATTCATCTCAGGAGGTCAAAAATTCTTACGAGTTTCTATCAAATGTTATTTCATTACTGCCCAATTGTCATATGGTAAAGAACCCAGTGTTGTACGAGTCTTTCTACCAGTCAAATTCAAAAAAGTCAAATCCTGCTAGCAATTGTCATGCGAGTTTTGCAACTGTCGTATGAGATTTTCAACTATTGTTTCATAGCATACCCACTATCGTATGAGTTTGCAGAGTGTCGTTTGGGAAATTTTTGAAAGTTGTCAGAAAATTGTCAGAATTGCCAGATACTTAGCTTTTTCAGCCTATTTCTAGAATCTATCAAACAAATCAATGTGTCAGGAACAGAGCAGCAACTACTGAGAATCCAATCATTTTCCTAAAGTGGCCTTTTGAATTAGATTTAGCCTTCTATTTAATCAATTTGAGTCTTTATCATCTTGTGTCAAAACCTTGTCATAACTATCAATCTTCAATCAATCATCAAAATGACTAAGTGTTGTGGTATCTTGTTTGCTATCTTTTGGGAATCTACCCATACATCCAAGGCACAGTATCCTTCACCCACATCTAATCGAATCTTGAAACCAATCAAACCTTGACAAGGTTGCGTCATCTGGTCATCTTGATTCAATTCATTCTTCAGTTGTCTTCATCTTATTCTTTTGCTTCGCCCAAGGTTAATGGTGGAAACTAGAGCTTCCTCTCACAAGAAATCTGGGGAAATATCTCATACTTTACCTTTGACTCACATAGGTCCAACTTTTGAGCAACTCTGTGATTTTGGTCTTTACAAAGATGATGGTGCTGGCAACCTTCGATTAAAAATTGGTTACATTCCTCCTTCATCAACTCACAGAGGTACCCAACAAACCCCACATCAATCTATTCCAGGGAGTCCACAAACTCCTACCATGTCTCAAGTAGGGACAAACTATGGCTCTCAAAGAGCTCAATCTCAACATGGTGCAGATCAGGAACCCACACCTGAAGAAATCACTCAATATCAAAATGATGATAACTTCAAACGAATGATGAAGCATTTCTTGAAAGAAGATAGAGAGGCATACTTTTTACAATTAGCTCATCAAAGAGCTAAAATTCCTCCCAACATTAATGTTGAAGATATCATTACGCATGAGGAAGAAACTCCACTCATAGCTATGACAAAACAAATGCATGTCATGCAAGTCAAACTTAACAACCTTGAAAAAGAAAAGGAACCCAAGGAGTTCTCCATGGAGGCCCTATGTCCTTTTCCATTCGACAAAGACTTGTACATGCCACCATTCCCAAAAAGAGTGGAGATGCCTAAGTATGATAAGTATGATGGACACTCAGATCCTCAAGATCATGTCAAAGAGTTCTATACACAATCTATGGAGTTCATGCATAAACCGACCTATTTGATGTGCCTCTTCCCTCGATCTCTAGGTGGAGCAGCCATTCATTGGTTCTCTAAATTGCCTTCTACTATCAAAACTTTTGAGGATTTGATCAAATTGTTCTATCAACAATACTCCTACAACATTCAACATCCAATCACCATGATTGATATCTGTAATCTCAAGCAATATCCAGGGGAACCATTCTTAATATTTCTTAAGAGATGGAGGAAGAAGTTCTCTCTATATGCCAGACCTATTCCAGAAATAGAAAAACTGGAAATCTTCATCAATAACCTTGTTCTAGAAATCAATTATCCTCTACAAATGCAAGATCATACATCTTTTGATAAGATGGTGGACAATGCTATCAAAATTGAAAAAGTGCTTGTGAAAAAAGGAGAAATCACACTTCAAAAAGACAAGTACGAATCAGGATCCAGTTCTAAAGACAAGAACAAAAATTGGAACAAGAATAAAGGCATCATCACAGATGGTATTGTTGACACTAACCATGCCCCATCAAAGGCACCAACCTACAACCTAACTCTTGGTTCCCAAGCCATTAAAGCTTTAGAACAAAAGTCATCTGAACCATTCCAAAAGAATCCAGAATACAAATCTTGGGATAAAAAGTGAAAGTTCACTCCTCTTGGAGAATCTTTAGAATCAGCTATGAGAACTCTACTGGCTGATAACATCATCTCTTTGCTAGCAATCCGACAATCTGATCCAGACCCTAAGCCACATTGGTGGAGAGAAAATGAATTTTGTGATTTCCATCGAGGTAAAGGTCACAAAACTAATCACTACTTACGGTTGAAACACACCATTCAAGATCTGATCGACAGTGGAGACATCACAGTTGACAATCCTAAGATCAATAACAATCATATGGCATTTATAGAACCATTTCCACAACATGGTCAAGGAATTTCAACTTCTCAGCCTAATATGGGGGCAAAAGTCAATTATGCCTACCCTGGAAATAATGTTGTCATCAATAGGGTTGAACCATGTCTCTCTGCAAGTTCCAATGCCATCACAATTGTATGAAGAGAAAGGGATCATTCCTCAGCTAATGTAGTTACTCAATCACAAGCTCAGGCACATCTGAAAGGACAAATCCTAGATTCATCTAATGTCCCTAAGATACCCTTCAATCTTTCATCTGCTTCCAAATAGAAGTTTCCTTCCAAATCGTCCAATCCAAAAGATACAAGGCCTACATCTTATAGCATTGTTCAACAACTCCAACACACTAATGCCAAAATCTCTATGTTTGAGTTGCTTCGAATATCTCTCCAGCTCATAGAGCTATACTAGACAAAGCTTTGCTCGGTTCCAATGTTCCTGATGACCTTGATTTAGACAGGTTCCAAACTATGGTTGGACATCTTACATCTCCGCAATATATCTCCTTTTCAGAGGAAGATGAAAACTCCTTGAGTCACCCACATAATCAGCCTTTGCATATAGAAGTCTTGATCCAGAACTATAGAGTCAAACGTGTGTTGATAGATGGGGGCGCTGGCCTAAACATTTGTTCTTACAACTTGATCACACAATTGGGATTTTCAGAATTGGCTATTGATCCTAGAAAGAAAATAACTATCAAAGCCTATGATGAACAAGAAAGATCTTCTAAAGGCACCATTGTCTTACCTATCAGAGCATGTCTAGTTATCAGAGATACTATATGTCAAGTTCTTGATCTACCTTTGGCTTACAACATTCTTCTAGGGAGACCATGGATACATGAAATGCAAGCTATTCCTTCTACATACCATCAATGTTTGAAGTTTCATTATGAAGGAGTAGAGGTTACTATCCCCGCAGATCTGAATACAACTTGCAATACATTGAAGGAAAGTGTTGATAAGCTTGTGCCTAATAACAGAGAATCTTCCATTGAACCAACTAAAGAAGCATCCACATCTAAAATGGAAGATCTTGCAAAAGAGGTTAATATTAAAGAAAATAGTATGGGAGAATATACTATGGAGCCAGTCTTATCTTTGACATCTCTCCCTATCTCACCTAAGTCTTATGGACAATCTTTGAAACAATCCAAGCCCGAACCTAAGGAACCTCTTAAAGCATATAAAAATAATTTTGTGGCAGAACAAGTATCCAAGCAAGAGTTTGAAGAGGATGAAGTTGTGCTATCATGGCTATACAAAGATGAATCTGAATCCCACAATGTTCAAACTAGCGACTCTACAGCACCATAGATCCCTTCTAAGTCATACGGTCTAGGAAATAAATTAATAGCTAAGATGGGATATCCAGGTCAAGGACCTTTAGGAGTCAGAGGAAAAGGTCTTGAGGCACCTCTTCCACATACTGGTAGAGAAAATAAAGATAAAGTTGTCTTAGGATTTAAAAAGAAACCCTTCCACCTCAAAGATAATTGTTCCCATGTCATAGAGCAGATCACACCAGGAGAATCCCTTCTTAAGAAAGAAGAAACAAAACCATGAGATAGTGATTCAGAGAGCTCAGAACTCATCCCCTACAAAAAATTGGCTAAGGAGATCAAAGACCTTCTTGACAATAAAGATGATCCAATCAAAAGAATTAATGTAGTAGAAACACAAGAACCTACTATAGAACAAGACATAGTTGCAACACAAGAACCAGCTAATCTTGAAAATAATCAAGAAGAAGAAGGTGGTAGTTATTTTGAAACTAATTCCCATGAGTATGAATTCAAATCAGAAACTGAGGGTAACCCTTCTTGGGGTATTCACCCTGACTTTACTCATGTTCTAAGATTTCCTAGAGATCCTGAATCAGAAGTTGAATCAAATGAATATGAATGGGGAACCATTCCAGAATGAGATGAGCTTATTATAGAGAAACATGTTGATGTTATTCACCAATATGCACCTAACCCCAATGTAAGTCTAGAGTGAAATGATGAACCTATCAAGTCTGATCCACCTATGGCTGAATTGGACACCCATGATGACATTGAGCCCATTCATGAATTGAATGTCTTAAGTTGTAATATCACCTTTGAAATTGAGTGTAGGGTTAGGACTAATGATGATAGATCCATATCCATAAACACTATCTCCCAATCTTTCCCCACTTTGACTATCCAATATCCAGAACTTATTGATCAAACCTCCACAAATCCAAGCCATGGTATTTATACCTTCCCGAATGACTATGCCCTTGCTTGCTACCTCAATGCAATTGAGCCTATGAGTACTTCCATCAGTGAACTGAGCATTATCATGATGGAGTCAGATAGCAAATATCTCAGTCAGAAAAATAAGAATAAAAAGAAAAAGAAAAGGAGTTTTGAGGGTGAAAACCACTTTGTGGCAATCTCAGAACCTACAAAAGTAAAAATAAAATATGTATCTGAAGGTGAAAACCTCTCTGAGGTGCCTAAGGATGAGATATTTGATGTCCTTCCGAGTCATTTACAGGATAGATCTCCAGTTCTAATTGAGCCCACTCAATCTATCAATTTGGGAACAATAGAAGAACCACAATTGATTCATGTAGCACAATCTTTATCAGAAGAAGAGAAGCAAAAATTTACAACATTCCTCACAGAGAAGAAGATCAACTTTGCATGGAAATATTCAGATATGCCAGGATTGGATCCTAATCTTATAATGCATCATTTATCTATAGCTCCAAATGTTAAACCTGTCAAGCAAAAATTGAGAAAGATGCATCCTCATGTTGCACTCTTGGTAAAAGCTGAATTAGAGAAGCTCCTAAAAGCTGGATTCATCTGAGTTATTGATTATGCAGAGTGGATCTCCAATATTGTACCTATTTCTAAACTAGATGGTTCAATCAGAGTGTGCATAGACTTTAGAGATGTGAATAGAGCGTGCCCTAAGGATGATTTTCCACTACCTAACATTGATATGATAGTGGACATGACTATGGGTTTTGAGATGTATTCCTTAATGGATGGTTTCTCTGGATATAACCAAATAAAAATCGCTCTAGAGGATCAAGAGAAAATTGCTTTCACATGTGCATGGGGTATCTTCTATTGGAATGTTATGCCATTTGGGTTTAAAAATGCTAGTGCTACATATCAAAGAGCAATGACATCTATTTTCCATGACATGATGCATCGAACTATGGAAGATTATGTTGATGATACTTTAGCAAAATCTATGGTTAGAACTAAACATCTAAAGGACTTGAGCATGATCCTAGACAGAATGGAAAAGTTTAGTCTCTGACTAAATCCTAAGAAGTGTGCTTTTGGTGTCACTTCTGGAAAGCTCTTAGGATACATAGTTTCAAAGAAGGGCATTGAAGTTGATCTAGCTAAAGTCAAGGCTATAATAGAGATGCAACCTCCCAAGAATATCAGTCAAATGAGAACCTTACAAGGGAGAGTACAATCTATCAGAAGATTCATATCACAGCTTGCTGATATATCACAACCTTTTACAAAAGCATTACATAAAGGTGTGACCTTTGCATGGAATGAAGAATGTGAAAAGAACTTTGACCATATCAAGAAATATCTATCCAATCCTCCTATCTTGATGCTTCCTATTCATGGGAAGCCATTGATCTTATATATCTCCGTAATAGATACATCACTAGGGGCATTGCTAGCACAACATGATGGGAACAAAAAGGAAAGAGCTATATACTATATTAGTAGAACATTGGTTGCCTATGAGAAGAACTATTCCATGATTGAGAAAGCTTGTCTAGCTGTGATCTTTGCATCACAGAAACTAAGACATTACATGTTAGCTCATACCACACATTTGGTAGCTAAGATTGATCCACTCAAGTACCTTCTAAGAAAAGTTGCCCTCACAGGTAGATTAGCTAAATGGGTCATGCTCTTAAGTGAATTTAACATTGAATATGTGGAATGAAAAGCTATCAAAGGATAGGTTATTGCTGATTAATTAGCAGATGCACCTATGATTGATGATACACCAATGCAAATGGAATTTCCAGATTCCTCTATCATGACTCTTTCTTCTAGAGAATGGCAGTTATTCTTTGATGGCTCCTATACACAGAATGGATCTGGAGTAGGCATATTGTTCATAACTCCTCAAGGATACTCAATCCCAAAAGCATTCAGATTAAAGTTTCCTTGCACAAACAATATTGCAGAATATGAAGCCCTTTTGAATGGTATGAAAATAGAAATTGAATGGAGAGTAACAGAGCAACACATTCATGGAGACTCAACTTGTTATCCATCAAGTCAATGATGTGTACCAAACTAAAGATGAAAAGCTCATTCCTTACAAGAGAATGGTAGATGATTTAAAGAAGTATTTCATATCTATCACATTTGAGCAAATTCCTAGAATGGAGAATAAGGTTACCGATGCAATGGCAACATTATCTACTTTATTACAGCAGCCTAAACATGAGCTATGCTACGAGTTCCTGGTGGAAGCACTATATTATCCTGCATATGATTCCCCTAAAAACCACATGATATGCACTATTGTTGGTCATGATTCATCCAGATACAAAAACCTATTTTCCTATCTCCAAGACCAAATCATTTCCGATACCTTCAACCGCCATGAAAAGAGATACCTTATCTGAAATGCCTCCTGATATGTCATCATTGGTCATGATCTATGCAAATGAGGTCTAGATGGTACACTACTTAGATGTTTAGAATGGGAAGAGTCTCAAGGTGCGTTAGAGAAAGTCCATGATGGTATTTGTGGGTCACACTCGAACGGTTTAACACTAGCTCGAAAACTTATTAGGGTTGGGTACTATTGGCCTGAAATGAAGAAAGAGTCTATCAAGTTTGCTAAGAACTGTAAAAAATGCCAAGTGCATGGCAACTTAATTGATGCTCCAGGGAGAGATCTAATTCCCTTTACTACATAATGACCTTTTCACCAATGGGCCTTTGATCTTATAGGAGCTATAGATCCTCATTCTTCTAATGGACATACCCATATAATCATAGCTATAGATTATTTTACAAAATGGTTAGAAGCAGTCCCTTTGACACAAGCAACTGGAAAGCAAATATCTATGTTCATATTAAACTATATCATATGCAGATATGGGATACCTCATTCCATAATCACAGATAATGGTGGACAATTCAAGAACAAAGACCTGGATGATCTATGTGCCAAATTCAAGATCACACAACATTGGTCTTCTATCTACTATCCTCAAGGGAATGGACAAGCAGAGGCTTCTAATAAGAATTTATTGAAAATCTTGCATCGTACAGTTAATAAAATAGGAAGAGACTGGCATCTCATGATCAATCCAGCTCTTTGGGCCTACAGAACAAGTATCAGAACACCTACTGGGGCTACACCTTTCACTTTAGTTTATGGGTTTGAAGCGGTACTGCCTATTAAGGTGGAAATCCCATCACTAAGAATCAGAATGCATGGTCTAGTAACTGATGATGACTACAAAGTGTCTAGGTTGCAAGAACTTGAACTACTAGATGAGCATAAACAAGCAACATATGATCATCTCAGAGTATATCAAAAGAGAATGTATAGAGGTTACAACAAGAAAGTCAGACACAAAGAATTTCAAGTTGGTGATCTAGTCTTGAGAGAGAATCCTAAAAACCAATCACATTGAGAACGCAAGGGGAAGTTTGAACCCAACTGGCTGGGTCCCTTTGTTATCACTGCTACTTTTGGCTCTGGTGCCTATCAAATCTCAATGACTAAAGGAGAATAGCTCTGAGAACTAATCAACGTTCTCCATCTGAAGAAATTCTATGCCTAAAGTATTCAGTCTATGGTAAAATGTCCTGAAAAAATCTTAAAAATTGGAAAAAGTCCTAAAAAATGAACATCTTGGTGAAAACCTAGCAATAGGCGCCTTGATGATTCACAAAAATAATAATAAAAAACATATCAAAAGTACAAAAAAAAATTGAAAAAATGAAAAATACAAAAAAAAAAAGAAAAAGAAAAAAAAAAGTGCCTTGGTGAAAACCTGGAAATAGGTGCCTTGGTAGCAAAAATAGAATCTCTGCCAAGACGGTGAAAACCTGGAAAACAGGCACCACTTGTTCAAAAACACTCCATCTATCAATGTAATCTTGGTCTTTCCCATTTTTCAGTCTTGCTTTAGTTTGTACATATCTCCCAATTTGTTTCTGCATTCCTATTTTCAATAAGTCAGTTTGTACACCAATCAGCTAAAGTGTCTATATCCTATCAATGTTAAAACTTGGGGGCAATCAATGTCATATCGTATGGCTTCCAATGTATCTTAGGCATGTCATATCTAGTCAGAGTCCTTTGAAGCTTCATTTGAGTCAGTTAGTCTGTCTTGTCTCTAGAAAGGATTTTGCATCTACAACAACGCAATCAAACATCAAACACAAACTGAAAACAATCTAGGCTTTTACATGCTTTTATCTCCTTGTATGCTTATTGATTCGCATTGAGATTTTTGCATATTATGTCCCTTCGAGCTCTTCGATGATGTCCTTTACAGGATTTAGAGAGTGATGACTTGGGGCATAATCTTTTCTTTGTCTTCTACTTGTATGTGAAAATCCAACAACTTTGGAAATTTTGGATTGAAATGGTGTCCGACTGTAAGAGCCTCTATCTCGAATTGGATGGCCATGCATACCTCAACCATTGATACCCAAAAAATTCAAGGAAGTTTGATCTAACTATTGTCTATTTTGAGTGATTTCTTTCTCCTATTGTGAAATGCGATCTTACCTAAGGATGTGAATGATAAAGGGTCACTACAAGTAATTCACACTGGATTTAGAATGATCTCCTAACTATTTGATGTGTTTGTGAATGCAAGGCGTATTCAGGTCATCATGATGTCTATGTTTTGATGCTTATACAAATTATAATATCAAAATGGATATGATATTCAGGTCATCCTAGTGTTTGTGCCTTGGTGCTCATATCTAATTTGACATTCCAAAAACAAAATCAATATTCATATATCCATGGTTTCCTAATCAGTGTGTGTTGTATTGATTCCTGTGCATACAAATCGATATTCATATGTCTATGGTTTCATAGCTAGTGGGCATTGTATTGATTTATCTGATTACCTAAAAGTTCAATGATGATAACAAATCGACATATGATCAGTGAGTAGGTCCTAGGTCCTAGGTTGCATTTCATTTTGCATGTTTCTTTGCATTTTGCATGTCTGCATGATCTCACAAATGTTTGGAAACACTTCAAAGCTTAAACAATTCTTCATATCAATTCTTCACATCCAACAAGAGTTGAATCTTACACAAAGGTCCATCCAAGGAAATAGCAAGTAGAATCCATTTTCGGGATCAAAATTAAAATCTGAGATTGTTCATATTATTAACTACTTGCATAATCGATCTTTCATTCATCACAGGAATCTAGAATTCAACTTAACTGATTATCTTATATCAAACTATCAAAATTTCAACTGATGGTCACACCTAATCAAACTTGGTCTCCAGGACCTCTCAACGATGTAGAATGCATTCTTGAACGTGTTTAACCATTTCTCAAATCAATTAACATGCTTCTAAACTATAACACTGACTTTTCTTGTTAGATTTCAATTTTAATTCCGAAGGGGGCATGGTATTGCACATCATTCAAAGTCTGTAAATCTAAATCTGTTATCTTTCATCAGTAATCAAGACAACAACCACGTCTAGTTGCTAATTCATCAAAAGTCCTCATCACTCGAGGCAAATCTATCATCACTTGGGGCATATCAGATTTATTGAGATCCATATCAATCTGATATTCTCCTAATCTTGTAAACTGTATCAGTTTTTCGTAACCATCAGTTCATTAGTGTTATTTCCTTGGTTCTTCGGTAACTGAAGGGTTTAGATGTGATACCTATGTGATTCTTCTAAGGACAATCGAGTCTGGAATCGGTCACTCACTTCTTCACAATCATAAGGTTCAGAATCAGGCATTTTGACGCTTTTGTTTCATTGGTTCATTGCTATTATAGTTAACATTATCTTTGGTCATTCAGGACCTATCATCTTCATATCAATTTCAATCAATTTCTGTCTCATATCAATATCAATTTCAAACATCGGTTTCAATATCATACACAGACTATCTTTGAACCACTGCGCTTCGCACAGTAATTCAAAGAGGGGAAAAATGTAATACCCCAAAAATGGGCTATAGGTTCATTAACCTCTTATATCGACACATCGAACGAAATCGATACAAAATTCCTAACCTAAGGCACATCTGCACATCAATGAAATTTATTATCCTAAATTCTGCATCGGGGAATATTCCTAGTAATATTCCTATTCATCATAATTATCCTTAATTTAATGATTATTTGGCGATAAATCCAATTTATCCTAAAGTGTGATTAATTGAATATTCTAAATATTTAATTAATTAGATTTAATTCTACCATTTAATTGTTTAATTGAGGTTAATTCTATTTATTCCTAAATTGTATTATTTAATTTTGACAATAAATCCAAAATCCTATAAATAATTGATTAAATTCTTATTTAATTAATTAAAGCAAGTCGTTAATTTTTAATAATATTGTTTTTGAATAAAAGTTTGAAAAATGATTGATTAACCCATAAATCAATTGTTTTATTTTTCAAAATCAGTTAAGTTAGAAATAAATCACTTTATTATTAAATTTATTCATAAATAAAACATGCACAATCATAAAAGCAGACAGCTATCAATTATCAATTAAATCAAAAACTCTATTTTGAGTTCAACTTTGCTTTTGCATGTTTTTGTGAGTTAATTATTCTTTATAATCAGATAACTCAAAAATCAAGCTAAGTTAATTTGAGTGATTTATGGCTTTTCTCATGCACCTCCAAAGCCCTGGATTTCTATAAATTAAGGCCTCAGCTCTTCAAAAATCATCTCATAATTTTGTGAGCTTACTCTGCCAAAATCGTCTACAAATTGCACAATTATTTTGAAGAATTGGAATTTGGAGAATCAAAGCTTATTGCGAATCAAGGCTATTGTGAGATCAATTTGGTTTTTACATTCATTTAGATTCATTTTCATATCATTGTTGGATCAATTTCATATCAATTCATTCTATATTAGATTCATATCAAGTTTTCATCATATCATTGCATAGAAAATAAAAAAAATAGATTAATTGCATTCATACTTCATATCAGTTTTGCATTCAAATCCTTCATTTAGGTGTCGTCAAGGTCACTGATCTTGATAACAATCTAAGAACATCATACTCACACCTATTAGAAGGCAGTAAATCGCCTGGTTAGTTTAGCTTTCATTTATTGCATGATTTCAATTTCAACTAACCTCTAATGTTTTACTGAAGTGTTGTGTCTACAGATCAGGTACAAAATTCACACACACATTTCTCTTTGAGCTCTTCGATGATTTCCTTTACAGGATTTAGAGAGTGATGACTAGGGGCATAATCTTTTCTTTATTTTCTGCTTGTATGTGAAAATCTAACAATTTTGAGAAATCTGGATTGAAATGGTGTCTGATTGTAAGAGCCTCTATCTCAAATTGGATGGCCATGCGTACCTTGACCATTGATACCTAGGAGATTCAAGGAATTTTTGATCTAACTATTGTCTTTTTGAGTGAGCTCTTTTTCCTACTATGAAACGCGATCTTGCCTAAGGATGTGAACGATAAAGGGTCACTATGGGTAATTCACATTGGATTTAGAATGATCTCTTGATTGTTTGATGTGTTTGTAACACAAGGCGTATTCAGGTCATCATGACGTTTTTGTTTTGATGCTTATACAAATTGCTATATCAAAATGGACATGATATCCAGGTCATCCTAGCATTTATGCCTTGGTGCTTATATCTAATCTGACATTCTGAAATAAAATCAATATTCATATGTCCATGGTTGTTTGACTAGTGGATGTTGCATTGATTCCTATGCATACAAATCAATATTCATATATCTATGGTTTCCTAACTAGTGGGCATTGTATTGATTTATTCGGTTACTTAAAAGTTCAATGATGATAACAAATCGACATATGATCAATGCGTAGGTCCTAGGTCCTAGGTTGCATTTCATTTTGCATGTTTCTTTGCATTTTGCATGTCTGCATGATCTCACAAATGTTTGGAAACACTTCAATGCTTAAATGATTCTTCAAATCGCATCTTCAAATCTAACAAGAGTTGAATCTTACACGAAGGTCCATCCAACGAAATAACAAGTAGAATCCTTTTTTGGGATCAAAATCAAAATCTGAGATCATTTATATTATTAACTACTTGCATAATCGACCTTTCATTCATCCACAAAATTCACACACACAGTTAGTGGGTTGTCAATTCCCTTGTGGTGAATACCATTTATTTTGAGGTTGTGGCCATTGGGGTTGTTGTGGATTAAACCATTGGTTCTATTGATTATTGGGCCAGACATTATTCCAAGTAGATTGAGTATACCGAGGAGGGTTTTGGACATTCCAGTTTTGCCATTGATTATTATAAGGATTTGAAATTTGCAAAGGATCTTGAGGCATACCTTGTCTCATGGCCCATGGCCGATGTTGAGCAACAAAGAACACTTGCTTTTCCTCTCCTTCTATCTTCAAATACTTAGTTGGAAGGTGTTGATTCTCTAGGTTCGCAACTAGCTTGCATTGACAATCCTTCTTTTGCTTGCAGCAATGAGGACAATATTCAGTGAGTTGTGCCTCCACGTCTGCATGCTTCTTCTTGGAATTCATCATGTCCAAGTCTGTAGCAACATCATTAATGATGTCCTGCTTGAAGTATGACAACAGGTTTGAGATTTCTATCTTGGAAATGCCAGAGCCACTTCCTTTGTCAACTGTGTGTTGAAATCCTCTCCCTTTCTTTATAGTTGACCTTGAATAATTAAGACAAATTTTCTTGAGCTCATCCCATGTGGACTAAGATATGTGTCCCCTAGCCATAAGGTCTAGTGCTTCCAAATAGTTGTCATTTACTCCTTTCAAGAAAAGGAGTTTCTGAGAATCTTCCTCTAGCATATGTTGTGGATTCTTTTGCAAGTTGTATAGGAAGCATGAAATATAATCCTCCAGAGTTTCATCCTCTTTCTGTGACATCCGGAAGATGTCATCTCCTCTTGAGTCACCACCTTTGCAATATTCCTTGTATTTGGCCAAGAACAGAGTATGCATCTCATCCTAATTAGCTACTGCATTCAATCCCAATCCCATGAACCATCTAAGAGCTAACTCCTTCAATGTTGCTGGCAACCACTTGAGCTTATGACTATTAGTATTATAGTTATAACTTTGACACAAAATGTCAAATTTGAATAAAAAGGTGCCAGGGTCCTCAGTAATAAGGCCATAGAACTTTGGAAGGGACGAAGTAGGTATGTTCTTGAGATTAGGATTGTTGATAAGGCTTGGATAGGAAATGGAAAGGTAGGAGCTACCATTACTGGAGGTGCTAGGTAATGAAACTGTGGCTGGTAAGTATTATTAACCAAAAGGCTTTGACTAACATTCGGTCCTAGAGTAGAGCTATCAAGGAAATTAGCTAATATTTCTGCAAAAGGGCAAAGTTCAAATGGATCAAAAGGATCTCCTTCTATTGAAGGTGATGCAACAAACTCAAGACTTGTGTCAACAAATGGTAACTCAATTTCTTCAAATTCTTCTTTTAGGTTAATAGGTTCTTTTGGAAGAAATCTTCCATGAACATCTTGCCTTCTTCGATGCATGCAAGTGAGTTAATGAAATTGTAAAGCAAGCTCATAACTACTAACTATTGACTAAGAATAGAAAACTATCTTTAAAAAAAATGAATGACTCATTAAGGTTCTTAGTTTGACACCATCCCCGACAACGGTGCCAAAAATGAACAGTATCACAATAGGTAATGATAATCATGCCATTGTCTCTCTTAGGAATAATGTATTCTTACTGAGGATTACTTTTCCCATCATGAAATGCATTTAGATTGTCAACCCAGGGATGTATACTTGAATGGGGTAGTACAAATTTTGCACTAAGCCCCTCAAAGAGTCATACTACCTATGCTGCAGGAAGATAAAGTGCATGAAAGAAACCTATGCTATTGTTGTAGGAAAGTAAGCACACTTAACTACTTAATGAAATTACTACTGAAAGTTTGTAAACTTAACCTAGGCCTATTTTAGAAACTCAAAGCACTCACTATGTCTATCTCTTCAAGTGTTGTAGGAACATTCATAGTAATAATGTTGCAGGAGTAAAACAGTAACTTCTACTTGAAAGCACAAGAAATACAGAAAGAAATTCTACTCTATTCTAATATACTCCACCTCCCAAGTGGGCCCCCTTGGTTGGCTTCTACTAACTACTAACATAGAATATACTCCAAATTAATCTTTCATTATATTCTCATAAACTGATTATATAGTAATGGAACAATACATGAAAAATAGAAAGAGCAGCTCTACTATGCTAAACACAACAATCGTATATATTTTCACATTACAAAACTAATTAATCAAATCCCTTTATATAAAGGATTGATGCTTATTGAAATCATGAAAGTAAGTTCTGACTAAGTTCTCACCATAGAAGAAGGAAATATAACAACCCACTATAGAGTACAATAAAGTCTGGATAATTAATTCAACGGAATAATGAGCACTGGGGAAATATAGCAAAGTTGTTTCCTATATTTTCTAGGATGACGGCTCCTCCACAATAGCAACATGATACTCAATTCTTTAATGGCTCTCTCCGTTGTATCTAGAACTTCAACTTTTCTTCTTTAATGCAGTCGATCCACCCTCCAGTTGTTCCTTGTTTTCCTGGCAGGTTAGTAGCATGTGGATATGTATACAAGTCAACTAGTCAATTCTTACCCAAATATTAGAACACAGATTCAAGTAGCTATATGAAGTACTACAATATATATATATATATATATATATATATATATATATATATATATATATATATATATATATATATATATATATATATATATATATATATATATATATATATATATATATATATAATGTTCAGCAAAACATGTCATATCTAACTACCCATAATCTTGGTGGTTCTAACTGTACTTATCACAAGTTCAAATAGTTATAGGTCCATGAATGTCTTGGAAATGTTTTAACAAAGCATAAAGATTATCATAAAATAGAGACAATAAATTGTCTCATCAATCACACTACTTCAAACTAAGAAAAGAAGGTATGTATGGAACATAATCTTATAATGATTTAATCTTACATCAACTCCTAACATTTGTTGAGAAAAATTCCATATTTGCATAGATTAAGATGTATTAGGACAGATTTGAGCAAAGAAATACACTACATACTTTGATGTCGAGCATCAGTATTCTAGTCTATAGTGACTGAGTCACTAGTGTTTGTTGAGTACCTGTGATAGCCGAGATGTGATGTACATCGAGCTGTAACTGAATGGTTGTATCAATCGAGCTTATGTTGACTAAGTTTAACATGAGATTGTCGAGACAACTGTAACTCACCTAGAAAGTGTACGGATCATTAATGAAGCCATAATCTGACTGTTTGAAGTCTATAAAGTGGGAAGTTACCATTTATTTCATTCCACTAGAAAATTGAGAAACTTTAGAGCGATTCAGAGAATGAGTAACTAGTTTGATTAGTGCTAAGTACAATTTGCAGAAATCTTCACAGTGTGTCATCGGCAAAATATTTGAAGAACACTTGTGCAAGGTATTTTACTGAGTAAATCTTTTTAGTATTTTAAACACTTAAGTTGAAAGACATGGCATCATCATCATCAGTTGCAATGAAGAATCAAGGAAAAGAGGTTTTTAATGTTCAATTAGTGAGGAACGAGGTGTGCAAGCCACATAAGTTTCAGGCCGTTTTGAAGAGTGTGATCATGGGAGATCTAACTGGAGCCCTATCGTCAATTCTTGAGAAAGTCTTAATGATAAATGATATTTGGTCATATTATATGTGCAAGATTGGAGAAATCAGAGATTATGAACTAAGAGAGGCATACGATTGTAGACACCAAAAAATGGACAAAGTGCTTAAAATCATAAAATGGCTCAAAATCATCAAAATGCTTTAAAACTCATAAAAAGGATCAAATCAAATTTAAATGGACATTTATTAAATAGAAAATGGACAAAATTATCAAATCAAAGGAAAAATTAAATAATGACATCAAATAACTAAATACAAGCTTGAAGGGGTGAAATACACTATATAATTGATTTTAATCAATTAATTGTATAGTTTTAAATCAATGAACCTATTCCCTACATGGCTAAATTAATTAATTGATGGAATTTAATAAATCTTACTATCTTTCAACAAATATTTGAGGAACCAATGAAAATTGAGAACACAAAGCACATGGATCACTCAAAGGAATTGAATCTTGATCACACAAATTCAATTTTGAATCTAAACCACTCAATTTTGTCCTTTTGTCCAAAGCTTTGAGACAAACATTCAAATTGTCCCCCCATTTAAAAACATTGCAAAGTCTTTGACTCAACCAAGGCTAAATCATGATTACTTCACTCTACCCCCTACCCTTGGGAATTTACTATAAATAAGAGGAATTTTGTGAGCATAATAAACAATTAGAGATTTGAAGAGTAAAGCATCCTTATTATAGTCAATTTCATTGGCAATTAAGAGCATTTGAGAGCATTTACATTTTATCATAGCATAATGGAGAATTGTGAGCTAGATTAGGCATATTAGTATCATAGATTTCTCATTTTAGAAGTGTCACTAGTAGGGAATACAAAGATGAGAGCTCTAATTACCACATCTAATTAGAGAACCATGAGATCTCATGGATGTTAAATTCATTTCTTAGTTTAAATTTACATTGTATTTGCTTTGAATTGTTAGTTAATAATCTTAATTTCATGAAGGTATTTATCATTCACACACAAATGGCACCCACCATGGGGCCTTGAGCCTCATTTTAATCAAATTTTGTGTGTTATTGTCTTCACTTTTCTGTGAATTTTTGTAGAAAATAGGAGAAATGATGCCTATGAAGGCTTCAGGAATGCCTACAAGCAGTTAACTCACGCTTGTGTGATCTTTTCTATTCTTTCTTTATTTCTCTCTAGCCGCCTGTGAGATAAATTTTCACACCTATGAGATAAAGTGTTATGCCTGGGAGTGTAAAATGATGCTTGCTACCTAAGAAGTGCCGCTTAGTTGCTATCTTTTACCACTTGAGACAACCTTTACGATGCAATTTACAGTCACTTGTCATGCCTAGTATCTCTTAACTACGCCTAGTATTTGCTAATTGTTGCTTTAAATAGCTTATCATACGTAATTTTCATTACTTTTCACACCTAGTAATTAAAGTGCTATGCCTGTGGATATTTAAATATCGTCTTAGTCACTGGAAAGTGATGCCTACCATTTTTAAAGTTACGCCTACTAGCCTTTTAATCACGCGTATTAGCTAATTAATGATGCCTAGTACTTTTTACTTTAATTTGCTGTCAAATTAATAAATTCAGTAATCTTACTCTCTATCTGTGTTTTTCCTGTAGATGAGCAAGCACAAAAATGTATGAAAGCCAGAGAGCATAGTCACACAAGCAAGTAAAGAGGTAAGAATTCAATTAAAACGGGAAAAAGAGATTAATACTGCTGTGATTTTGGATAGCTTGAAATTTGAAGATCTTTACAAACATTACATTAAAGTGTTAGATGCATACAAGATGAAATTCCCTACTTTGAGTTAAAATTTGCTTACATTAAATTGTTGGAATTTCTTGGAAAAATCTTGTCAAAAACACTTAAGTTTGCAACTTCACTTTGTTCTTTTGATTTCCCCTCACTTTGCATGTCTTTGTTGACTAATTTTGTTGGAGGAGGGAGCGAGAACGATTGCCACTAGGTGAGTGAGAAAAATCAAAAGCCAAAAATCTCATAAAAGCACCTAGCCTTTACTAGCTACAAAAGAGAGGTATTCATCAAATCAAACTTGCATTTTCTTAGATTGTGGCTTTCATTGGATCTAGCTTAATAGAAATAAGGAATTAACCAAACACTTCAATTATAAGAATCTCTTTGTCAAGAGATTGAAAAAGAACAATTGTTGCTTAAAGTGTTTGGAATGAAGAAAGACAATAGGGATATGCTCTTCACTTTTTAAGTGATCCAAACTCCCAAACTTGTTGGACTAAGTTCAATTTCTTGCTTTTCTATACATGCTAGTTAAAATAGAGAAATAGAGGGCCTACCTCCCAAGATTTTCCTTACGAGGACGGTGAGAGGGAACGACCCAAGTGGGAGACAATCGCTTTTGCCGCGATACTATCCAACCCACTATAAAAAAAAAAAAAAATACACTCTTCCTTAATAGGGGAGTGACTAGGTTATGTGCAAGTTTCTTCACTTCATCTAGTAGTCCTTTTGGATTGTGCCAAATTGTACTTTTGTGCGTGTGGGAAGCCCACAAGTGGGAAAAAGAACTTGGCATGATTTAGAATGGAATTATTCACTAAATCCTGATAAGTAGTAAGCTACCTTATAGAGCCAAACATGTTAAAAGCCAAATTTGACTATAGGTAGATTGCGTGGAAGACTTTCTTGTTCAATACTTGTGAAAAATGATCTCGAACATACACTTTTAGTGTGGTTTTAGGGATATGATACAAATTTGATGTGTGTGTTGCGTTTGTACTTCAATTTCAAGCAAGAATATTCCATCTTACAATTTTTAAAATCTAAAATTTACAACCTAGTCTGCAAAGTGTCGCCTGTGCATAGAGAAACCGTGTGTCAGCAGTAAAGTCACGCCTGTGACTATTTAGAAAATGCCTGTCAACAATAAATTCATGCCTAAGACATATTAAGTAATACTTGTAAAAACTGGAAAAATGCCTATCAATAGGAAAGTGCCACCTGCACATCTGCAGAGTACCGCCTACACCAATTCCAGTCAACGCGTATCAACTTTTAAGTCACGCCTACACACAGGCAAGTGACACCCAGAAACAAAAAAGGGAAAACAATAAGCACTTCCTGAGGGTTTCAAAAAAAATTGATTCCAGATTCAAATACCCTTTTGGCTATTTTATTTGTTCCAGTACCCTACCTAGTCAGAAATCCTAGTTTTGAGCAATTTTGAAAATTTTGCAAGGATTCAACCACAAGCAAGCAAGATAAAAGCCTATTTTCAAGTGGTTTATGTCCATGCCTGCTTTTACTTGATCATATTACATAAAGAAAACCTTGCAAGCAGACAAAACTTATCTGAGACAAGAGCTTCCTTTCCCAAGTGATACTTATACCGCCCCAAAAATACCACAAGAACCCGTTCAAGAAGTGGAAACCAACATGATGTACTCCGGTAGCTTGGGTAATAACAACAATGGAGGTATTGACCCAAACAATCAGGGTAATACCAATAATGGAGGAATAGACTCCAACACTCAAGGAATTGATAACACTAACACTAGGGGTAATGGTGAACCAACTTCCGAAGATGCCACTGATGAGAAGGTTAGTGAAGCTATACAAAGTCCGTATTTCTTGAAACTTATGGAGAAAGAAATGGAAAGAGACAAGGAAAAGTACTTTCTAGACCTAGCTTGAATAGGTCTTAAACTTCCTCGTGACTATGATGTTAATCAACTTAGACCACCAGAAGTTGAAGAGAGCCCGATCGACATCATGAATAAAAAATTTAAGTTATTTCAAATGCAATTGGACATGATAAAGCAAAGCGAGGCTCCAAAGCCCTTTTCTATAGAAGCATTATGTCCTTTTCCATTTGACAAGAGTCTAGTCATGGTACCATTCCCTATCAACGTAGTATTTCCCAAGTATGATAAATACGAAGGAACATCTGATCCTCAAGATCATCTATGAGAATTTTGTGCATTGAGCTTGGAATTCATGCACGATACCACTTATTTAATGAGATTATTTCATAGAAGTTTGGGAGGTATGGCCATGGAATGGTTTTTGAAATTACCTTCCGACATTAAAACTTTTGAAGACCTGGCTTCTAAATTTGTGGCACATTATTCATACAATATCAAACACAAAGTCACAATGATCACTTTATGTAATACCAAGAAAAAAGAAGGAGAAGGATTCCTAATTTTCCTACAAAGATGGAGGACAGTATTTGCTAGATATCCTCGGAGTGTACCAGAAAAAGAGAAGATGGATATCTTTATCAATAGCTTGAGTAGTGAGATGAATTATCGGTTGAGAATGCAATGTCCTAAAACCTTCCAAGATCTTATTGAAAAAAAAGTGACCACAGAAGAGGTATTAGTTAAGAGTGGAGAGTTAAAACTCTACGAGAACAATAAGAATTACAATAACAATACCTCCAATAACAACCATAACAACCAGAATAAGAACTTTTCTAATAGCTGTAATCGGTTTGGGTTGAAAAATAACAATAAAGGAGTAGTTAATGATGGTGTTGTTGATTCTAATAATTTAAAAGTGACTCCCTTTGCTCTCACAAGAACACCTAATAAGGTGAACAATGCAAATCAGGCTCCTAAAGTGCCTTACAATAGCAATACTAATAGTGGCAATTTTGGGAACAATCAAGGAGGTAACAAATCTAACAAATTCTTGGCACCAACCCCCAAGAGGACCTTCACACCTTTGGGTGAACCTCTCGAGAAAGCCTTGAGGACTCTCATTGCTAAGAAGATCATTAATTTACCTAGCATTCAACCTTATGAGCCACAACACAAACCCAGTTGGTGGAGTGAGAATAGTCATTGTGAATATCATAGAATTAGAGGGCATAAGACAAATGATTACTTACAGCTGAAGAATGTGGTGCAAGACTTGATTGATAATGGTATGATCACTATAGAGGGGCCTCAAAGTAATGAAGATCATACAACATTTAAACAACCCTTTTATAACCATGAAAAAGGTGAATCATCCAATGGGAATAAACAAAGCAGCAACAATGTCAATTTTGCTCCTCATTATGACAAAATCATCAATACTTTATCTAGTCATGAGCATGTTGTCAATACTATTGTGATCAAGGAACAACCCCAAAAGGAAAAATCTAATGTTATCACTAGGGGGTAGGCTTCAAGGATTACCTTACAAGGGGTTGATTCTAGACCTATTGGCCCTCTGCAATCCAAAATTTTGGCAAAACAACTCGCTACAACAACAAAACCATATAGTTTGGTGGATCAACTACAAAAGACTCCAGCACAAATTTATATCTTGGAGTTATTAAATTTATCGCCAAATCATAAGGAAATCTTAGAGAAGGCATTAGTGGAAACTAATGTTCCTATTAACTTGGAAGAAGAGAAGTTTCAGAATATGGTAGGACATCTCATTGCGCCCCATTGCCTATCATTTTCAGACTGTGATGACATGTCCATTACCCATCCCCAAAATATGTCGTTGCATATAAAAGTCTTGATTGAAAGACATAGGGTCAAGAGAGCTCTCATAGATGGGGGAGCTGGTCTTAACATCTGCACTTTGAGCCTTGTCAAATCTCTAGGATTATCCGAGTCATGCATTGATCCTACAAAAATAATTACCATAAAGGCTTATGATGAAGCAGAAAGAGCTTCAAAAGGCATGATTATATTGCCCATTCAAGTTGGACTTGTCAAGAAGGACACAAAATGCCAAGTCTTAGATATGAAATTAACTTATAATATCTTATTGGGGAGGTCATGGATCCATGAGATGCAAGCGGTTCCGTCCACGTATCATCAATGCATAAAATTTCCATACATGGGTGAGGAAATCACAATTGGAAGGGATTAAAATCCTTTCCAATATTGCAATGCACTAAAGCCTCTCCACAAATTATTTATTCCACATAACAGAGAAGGGATTATCCAGAGGGCTACCATTGAAGACATTAAAGTGGATGATCCTAAGTTAACATTAAGTGCTACTTCTACTTCAAACCCTCCTTGAACTAACTCAACTACATCAACTAAAGGAAAGGAGAAAGTGAGTTATGAGGACCACTACATAAAAAATGAGTGAAATGATGCATACATTTGAAAAATAATGTAAAATGAAGTCCAAGGGAGTAGGGGAATATTTTTTTTCCCTATTCAACTTACATACATATCCAAGAACACATGGGAAATCGTCCAAGGAACATCTTCCTCATAAATATAACTCTTATTTTGTAAGAGAAAGTGACAAGGCAACATTTGACAAAGAGGAAGATGAGGTTATCCAATGGCTTTATCAAGATGAAAATGATACCTCAAATACTCCCGTGGAGAGAATTCAACACATTAACATTCAAACTGACCAATATGGGAAAGGATTTGAAATAATGCAAAAAATGGGGTACAAGGGAAGAGGACCCTTAGGCAAAAGAAATAGAGGTTTACTAGAGCCTATTTAACCCTCTTGGAGGTCAAAAGAAGAAAGATTAGGGGTAGGCTACCAGCACAAAGGAGAAAGCTCCAGCCCCATGCATGATTCATATCCTCAAGTGAACATGGTGGAATCTGATGTGGATAGCGATGATTCTTGAGACTATGAGTGGGATACTTTATCCGATGACTCATACCGTGATAAAGAGATTGTCACCATACATGCTTATGCTAATGTTCCAAGGCAACAAAATCCAAGGAATGAAGATCCCATAATACAAGAACTCAATATAGGACAAGCACCCATTAATCAACCATGGATAGAGGAATTTTGGGAACCATCGAAGGAGGATGATTCGAACATTAGGATTAATCTACATGTTGTATTTCCCATGCTATTTCCCATAGAAGTCTTATAGGACTCAAGTGAAGAGGACTTTGATCCTTCTTCCATGGACCATCTTGAGGAAGCTCATGCAATTGACCTGAATGATACAATGTATGAACCATCCAATGAGATCATGTCCATAAATCCAGCCGATGACACTTTGTCCAATGAATCCTTGCCCTTGATACATCCCGAACTTATTGACTAGGACCTAACCGAGCCAAGTGACTTACTCTATTTCCCAAATGACCAAGCAATGACCCAATACTTAAACATAGTTGAGCCCTCTTTCGCCAATGAGTTTAATCCAAATAGGATGAGAACAATGGGGGTCTGACCTTTTAATCCAAAGAAAAAAATGAAAAAAAAATGAAAAAATGAAAAGTTCTAGTGGTGAAAACCACTACGTGGGAGCACTCGAACCAAAAAAAGTAAAGATAAAGGATGTTTCCTATGGTGAAAACCCAACTATGGCACCAAAGGAAGAGAGGTTGGATACCCTACCCGAACATGAAGAAGAAAGGCCACCGATTCTCATAGAGCCAACATAAAAGGTCAACATTAGAACAGAATTGGATCCTAAATTCATACACCTAGCAGTGTCACTTACACCTTTAGAAAGAAAGGATTTTATCAAGTTTTTTCAAGAAAAACAAGTGAACTTTACATGGTCCTATGCCAACATGCTAGGATTGGATCCCGACTTCATTATGCACCATTTGAATGTTAAACCAGGGGTTAAGCCCATCAAGAAAAAGTTGAGAAAGATGCACCCACATATATCTCTCCTAGTCAAAGCCGAATTGGAGAAATTGTTGAAGGTGGGGTTTATAAGAGCAATTGCATATGCTGAATGGATATCCAATATTGTACCGATCACCAAGCATGAAAAATCTATTCGGGTATGCACAGACTTTAGAGACTTGAACCTTGCATGTCCTAAAGATGATTTCCCCCTTCCAAGCATAGATGCAATAGTTGACTTGACAACTGGTCACTCCATGTATTCATTAATGAACGGTTTTAGCAGATACAGTCAGATAAAAATTGCACCTAAAGATCAGGAGAAGACCGCCTTTACATGCCCTTGGGGTACCTTTTGTTGGAATGTAATGCCCTTCAACCTCAAAAATGTTGGAGCTACATACCAAAGGGCAATGACCACTATTTTCCATGATATGATGCACACCTTTCTAGAAGATTATGTGGATGACATATTGGAAAAATCACATCAAAGAGAAGACCACTTGCAAATTATGGAAAAGATATTCACACGGTTGGAGAAATTCAAAGTGAGACTTAATCCAAAAAAATGTGCTTTCGGTGTTCAATCCAAAAAGTTATTAGGCTACATAGTTTCCGCTAAAGGCATTGAAGTGGGTCCTGAAAAGGTCCAAGCCATAATGGATATGGAGATTCCAAAGAACATAAGTCAAATGAGGTCCCTTCAAGGCAAGATTCAATCAATAAGGAGATTTATCTCTCAATTAGCTGAAAAGTGCCATTCATTCACAAGGTTACTACACAAAGACACTATTTTCATGTGGGATGAAGAATGTGACAAAGCCTTCATGTTGTTGAAGACTTATCTAATAAATATGCCAATCATAATGCCACCAATCAAGGGAAAACCATTGCTGATGTACATATCTTCCACCGAGAGGTCTCTAGGAGTTCTTTTGGCGCAAGAAGATGACCAAGGGAAAGAAAGAGCAATTTACTACTTGAGTAGAACATTGATCAAGTATGAACTCAATTACACATTCATGGAGAGAGCTTGCTTAGCGGTTGTCTTTGCATCCTAAAAATTGAGGCATTACATGTTGATGCACAAGGTGAAACTTATTGCAAAAATTGATCCCCTAAAATACTTGCTAAGCAAAGCTGCCTTAACAAGTAGGATAGAAAAATGGGTCATGATATTAAGTGAGCTTGACATTGAGTATGTGGATAGGAAGGCCATAAAAGGACAAGTGATAGAAGATCACTTTAGCGTAAAATCCATTAATTTCTACGCAAACCATTCAAGTGGAGTTTCTGGATTTAGCAATTGTCAACATTGAGGCCAAGACATGGAAGTTGTACTTCGACAGATCACATACACAAGGAGGTTCTGGGGCCAGTATACTATTGATTACCCCTCAAGGGTATACCATTCCCAAGTCATACAAGCTTTTGTTCCCATGTACAAACAACATAGAAGAATATGAGGCTTTGGTCATTGGCATTAAGATGGCTTTAGAATGGAACATCACCAAGCTACAAGTGTACGGATACTCTCAATTAGTAATCAATTAGATCAATGATGAATACAATACCAAAGATGAAAAACTAATGCCATACAAGACTATGATAGATGCTTGGAAAAAGTACTTTGCTTTGATAACTTTTGAGAAAATTCCAAGAGAGAAGAACAGAGCAGTGGATGCAATGGCTACCTTGGCTTCCTTACTTTAAAAACTAGATCAAAATGAGAAGTACAAATTCTTGGTGGAAGAGTTGGAAAAACCAACATTTGACCTTCCCGACACACAAATTTTTCCCCTACTCAATGGACATGACTCACCTTGGTACGACCCTATCTATACCTATCTCAAAGACCAAGAGTTACCTATAGACCAATCCCGAGCCCAAAAATGAAATTTCATTCGACAATCAGCTCGTTACATAATCCTTTCCGACACATTGTATCGTAAGGGTCTTGATGGGACATTACTTAGATGTCTAGAGGAAGAAGAGTCTAAGTTAGCTTTACGTGAAGTTCACAAGGGAATTTGTGGGTCACACTCAAGCAGTTTAAACCTAGCCAAGAAGATCCTTCGCATGGAGTATTTTTGGAAAACCTTAGAGAAAGATGCTTGTCACTTTGTCAAAATATGCAGTAAATATCAATACCATGGAGACATGATTCATGTGTCGGCATAAGAGTTACATCCATTTGTTACACCATGGCCATTATATCAATGGGGATTTGACTTGATTGGCATAATCTATCCACCATCTTCCAATGGGCACAAGTACATCATCACCGCTACGGAGTATTTCAAAAAGTGGGTAGAAGTCATTCCTTTGATCACCACCACGGGCAAACAGATCTCCATGTTCATACTCAATCACATCATTTGCAGATATGGTATCCCTCATGGCATAATCATAGACAATGGAAAACAATTGAAAAACAAAGATGTGGATGAACTTTCTGACACATTCCATATTACTCAACACTCTTCATCCATTTATTATCCTCAAGGAAATGGACAAGCCGAAGCTACAAATAAGAACATTTTGAAAATCTTGAAGAGATCGGTAAATAAGTCAGGAAGAGATTGGCATGTGCAAATCAACCTGGCATTATGGGCCTATAGAACTAGCATTCAGACACCTACAAGAGCTATGCCATATTCATTGGTTTACGGGGCCGAAGCTGTTCTACCATTGGAGGTTGAAATCCCATCTTTACAAGTATCATTTCAAGGGTTACTAATAGATGATGACTATAGAGTTGCTTGGCTTCAACAATTAGAATTGCTAGAAGAACATCAAATGCAAGCCTATGAACACTTGAAAGTCTATCAGAACAGGATCTCAAGAAACTATAATAAGCATATTAAACCAAGAGTCTTTCAAGTAGGTGACTTAGTACTAAGAGAAAACCCTAAAAATCAAGTTGAAAGATAAAAGAAGGGTAAATGGGAGGCTAATTGGCTTGGTTTGTTCATCATTGTTTCTTCATTTGGAATGAGAACCTATAAATTAGCAGATTATGATGGAGAAGAGCTACAAGAACCTATCAATAGCATCCATCTAAAGAGGTTCTATACATGAGGTAGATGAAAGAGTATAAAGAGTATCAGATGAGAAGCATCATATTTATTGTACATAGTCAAAAGAGATCTTGAAAATACCAAAAAAAATGAAAAAAAATGAAAAAAGAAAAAAATTGAAAAAAAAAGAAAAAAGCAAAAAAAATTGAAAAAGAAAAAAGTGCCTTGGTGAAAACCTAGCAATTGGCGCCTTGGTAGCAAAAAAAAGAAGCGAAAAAGACCCAAAAGGTGAAAACTTGGCAATCAAGCGCCTTTTGTTCCCTTAAGTCTTTTCCTAGTTGCATGTGTACATATTGCATTCCCAACATCTCACTTGTAAATTTTCATTGCATCTGTCATTTGTGCATAGTCATAATAAATCCTTTCAGCGGCATTATTGCATTGCCTATTTGCCCTAAGTTTGTCACACGATCACATTTATCACTTGGGGGCAGGAAAGGGTTGGATTTTTGGTACAAACGGATTCAATTAGTGCTACATTTGGTCACAACATTAGAGAGCTACTTATCAGAGCTTCAGAAGAGAGAGATTTTTGTTGAACCTTTGATGGATATCATTGTTCACACCCAAGTATTTTTTATTCCACAACTTGATCCTTGAGCCTTCGTTGACTTTATTATTTGGGATTAAAAATTAACAACACTTAAAAGATCAGAATGTTTGGAAATTCTATTTGAAAATCTTGATACATTTCAAAACACTTGAAGCTTTCTTTTTTTTATTGAATTGACTTTTATCGTGTTTCTTTAGCTAATCGATGATGTTTCGACTAGATTGGCAATGAGGGAGACATGATATTTTCTTGCCTTTGAGTGATTGTCTTGAGGGAGATCCATCAACTCATGAGAATTTGTCTAACAACATGGTCATCAAAGAACCATCAAGGACTTTCACATAAGGGAAGGATTGACCTTTGCTTGTTTACGCAAATAGATACCTTGGTTATTTAGATCTTCTATATCTTAATACCAAAATCCACTTGCAACATTGAATCCGTTGAAACCGGTATTCATACTCCCATAGTTGGTTATTCAACTAGTGAGGGTTGTACTAGTTTCCAAAATAGGTTACCAAAAGTGATGAAAAGCAATATTAATATCATCATTATGTGGTCAGTGATGGTTGTACTTGCTTTAATGGTCCTACAATGCTCAATGATGAAAATATTTCCCTATGACATTTCTTTGCTAAAAAGCTAGTGACACTTAGTTACATTGCATTGCATAATCATGTTAGATTAAGTGCATTTATTTGTAGTTATTTTTCCAAGGGAAAGGGAGTTTATAAAATCTTGGGTGATCAAATACAAAAAGGGGGTTCAAATCAATGAAATAAAAAACATATACTTGGTTCAACAATCAACAACAAAAAAAACAAAAAAATGAGATTATCTTTTTGCATCCATTCATAAGCATTATTCATTATTCATTATCCATATATCCGAGAAAAGAAAATAAAAGAGAATCATTACTCGTACATCATTTGCATACATCAAAGTTAAAGATAAAAGTTGCATTCATCATTATCCATATTCCACAAAAACACATTTGCATCCATACATGGAAAAATAGAAAAGCAATACAAGTATCATCATCATATGCATTCATTATCTCTATCAAATATAAGATATGTTGCATCCATAGCATAATCAAAAGTAAATGCATCAGAAACATCATATAGCATTGCATCAAAAGATAAATCCCATAATAAACTCATCAAGAGAACCAAAGGAAGTATGTCATCATCATAATCAATGTTCATAAACATCAATGAGCTAACAAATATGTATATCCAGATATACAATGTCATCATCAAAATGATACATCAAAGTTCCGATCAATAAGCATGAGACATGATACAAGTCATCAACATGAGGAGATCCATAAATCAAATAATCATGACCCTGTGGCACCACTCGATCCATCACCAGCACCTGATCCATTTGGACCCCCATCACTTGGTCTATCCTAAGTAGGAGGTGTTTGACTAGTGCTAGCCATACTAGGCGTCTGAGTCACAATGGTCATAAATTGTTGCATCATAATCACTACTTGGTCTAATCTGCCAACAACAGTCGATAAATCTGTCTGTAATGACGAAACATCTCGTGATAGAGTGTCAATACTAGGAGCAGCCTGAGATGAATGACCCATATCCTGAGATTGAGGAACCTGTGGAGGCACCTGTTGTGCCAGAATCTGATCTTGTTGTGCCAATGCAACCTGCTGTAACTGAACCAAAGGATCCTGTCCTCCAGGAATCTGTCTAGTAGCCTCAATGTGTACCTATCTTCGGGCCCTCTATTGTCTCTATTATCCCTATACCAATGCAACTCTAGGATGAACAAACCCAGGTCTCTACTGTACCTGCCTGACATCTCTAGCCCTGTCCCTAACATGTCCACCTCTCATCCATGGCCCATATCATCCTCAACCCATGACTTGAGGAGCTCTTTGTCCTCTCTGAGCTCATCATCTCTGACATCTCCTCCTGCCACCACCACCATCCCCGCCATCATCCCCTCCATCATCATCATCTGATCTCTCATCACAGTCGGGGATATGCTCTACTGGACCTGTAAATCAAAGAAATCTATTTTGAGCCCACCAATCTCAATACTCATGTGACATACCAGCATCTGCAACATCTGCAAGCAAAGCCCATCTGCAGTACGCCAACTGCGCAATCTAGTCACAGGCAAACTGAAAATCTATCTAAGCACCCCACATGGACCACTCTGCCTGAACTCTAGCATACAGTGCCATACCCCAAGGCATATCTTGAATCTTGTCATACTACCTGGAAACTCAAACGAAGCAAAATTGCTCAATCACATTCGTAGATCTACTAATCATCCACCAAGGAGAAAACATATATGGGATCTCATCATCATCCTCCCTCCATCCCTCACAACCTATATATGGTCACCAATGGACCTGATCAAGATCATCAATAACCCGATGCCAATACTCAAGCTTGCCTAGATGATGTTGGACAACCATGCCGCTATATAGAAAAGCATAAGGGAAACCTCGACGTCGAATCCTGTCTAATATTGGCCTAGTGATGGGAAGATGCTCCCATACCCATAGCTGCAAGATAACAACACCTGCTGACAAAGTTGCACTAGATCGATATACCACCTCATGTAAATCATGGTAAAGCTGGGCCAAAATGCATGAACCCTAATCAAACCACCGAGGCTGTGCAAGCAAATCCTCAAGAATCTGGCCCCATCCAATTAAGAAACCATGACCTCGGCAGTCGGGAAGCAGTAATCTACCAATCAAAGCACCTAATACTGCTGGCAATGTGGGAAAAGAAGCGAACTGTGCCCACGTGATTGTGTCATCATCAATGGTGTTACCTCCAAACACCCATCTGCATACTGTGTTGTCATAAACAGAGTCATAGTACACCATCTCCCCTTGATAAGGAATGTGCATCAGTCTATACACGTCCTCTGGAGTGATGGTCATCTCTCTGAAAGGTAGATGGAAAGTATTGTGGTCAGAGTGCCAATGCTCTGCCATAGTAGTAAGGAGACCATGGTTCAATTGAAACCATGGGATATCAAGAAGGAAACTGAGCCCACACATCTCAATAACATGATACTCTATAGGAGTGAGATCCTGACCCAAATCTAGTATCCACGAAGCTATGGTCTATATGTAAAGCTTACAGAAATGTCCCTGTTTAGAAAATCAAAGGAATCATATCAGTATACTATATCAATGGGTTATCTTAAGTCAATCAGTCAATCAAAAGTATCAATACTATCAAATCAGTATCATTTGTTCGTATCTCTGTATCCTGAGAATGAATTATCAGTCCTATCAATTTGTGTTTTTTCACAAGCATATGATCAATTAGTCCTATCAATCTATGCTTTTTCACAAGCATATGATCAATCAGTCCTATCAATCTGTGCTTTTTCACAAGCATATGATCAATCAATCCTATCAATATCTTACCTACCTATCAGATTGGAAAACTCAAACATTCATTGGTACCATTATCCTGATATCCTAATCAATTATTTTTTTAAACTACAATAGACCTAACTATCTTGGAAATTTCAATCGATTAGTCAAACATATCAAATTTTAATTGAAAAATCAAAATTCCCATTAAAAATTTTCAAAATCCTGCAGGTGTCATTTGCCTGTTACAATGCGGCATTTTACCTTACACGGTGCAGAATAGATCTCACACGAAACTTTATCATTACCACGAGTCACTTAATGTTTCACGTGGCATTTTACAACACTAGGCGGCATTTTAAACCTAGGGTTTTATAAGTGGGAAAACATATATAAATTGGCATGAAAACCCTAGTGCTACGCGAAATTATATTATTATCAGGTGAGATTAAAAGATTTATAGGCAACATTTTACTACGTGGAGGCGTTAGTAAAAAGTGTGGATGTATTGTTTTAAAGGCTTACACAACATTTAACTTGTCCTATGCATCATTTTGCATAATCTAAACTACAAAAGCAAGAAAAAATTGCAATAAATGCACAAGGAAGGTTAGAAATGACTCACTGGAGGTCCATAATCTAGTGGCCTTTGATAACGACAAACTCTCTTGAATCGGTGCTTGTGAATCAGGACAACCATCGTGACTAGGAAGCCAAGGATCAGAGCAAAATATCAGAAGTCAAAAGTGAAAATGAATAGTAAATCTAGGTTTTTCAACCTATTTAAGCTAATTTGACCTAATTTAGAGGTAAATTTTGACCTACTGACCTAATGTCAACCTATCAATCGAACTAGGGCATTATTTGAAATCAACATCATCATCAATAATTTTTCAAAAATGAAAACATATTGGATCAATCAATCAATCAATTAATCAATTTCATCAAATTTTTCAAATCAAGCGATTAATCTATTTTCATTTCTAAGGGGGCATCAAAGTATATAAAAAAAAAGGCATAATATCAAATCTGGGGCATCAAGGCATCAAAATTTTTGAACTATTATTATTGGGGCATATCATATCAGGCAGTATCATGAATCATATCAGTGTATTAATGTTAATCAAGATCTAAAGAGTGATCAGGACTTAAAAATTTCTTTGAATCAATGAGCTTCGCACATCAATTCAAAGAGGGGCATTTGTAGACATCAAAAACTGGACAAAGTGCTTAAAATCATAAAATGGCTCAAAATCATCAAAATGCTTTAAAACTCATAAAAAAGGATCAAATCAAATTTAAATGGACATTTATTAAATAAAAAATGGACAAAATTATCAAATCAAAGGAAAAATTAAATAATGACATCAAATAACTAAATACAAGCTTAAAGGGGTGAAATACACTATAATTGATTTTAATCAATTAATTGTATAGTTTTAAATCAAAAATCAAAATGAACCTATTCCCTACATGGCTAAACTAATTAATTGATGGAATTTAATAAATCTTAATATCTTTCAACAAAGATTTGAGGAACCAATGAAAATTGGGAACACAAAGCACATGGATCACTCAAAGGAATTGAATCTTGATCACACAAATTCAATTTTGAATCTAAACCACTCAATTTTGTCCTTTTGTCCAAAGCTTTGAGACAAACATTTAAATTGTCCCCCCATTTAAAAACATTGCAAAGTTTTTGACTCAACCAAGGCTAAATCATGATTACTTCACTCTACCCCCTACCCTTGGGAATTTACTATAAATAAGAAGCATTTGGTGAGCATAATAAACAATTAGAGATTTGAAGAGTAAAGCATCCTTATTATAGCCGATTTCATGAGCATTTGAGAGCATTTATCATTTGCATTTGCATTTTATCATAGCATAATAGAGAATTGTGAGCTAGATTAAGCATATTAGTATCATAGATTTCTCATTTTAGAAGTGTCACTAGTAGGGAATACAAAGATGAGAGCTCTACTTACCACATCTAATTAGAGAACCATGAGATGTCATGGATGTTAAATTCATTTCTTAGTTTAAATTTGCATTGTATTTTCTTTGAATTGTTAGTTAATAATCCTAATTTCATGAAGGTGTTTATCATTCACACACAACGATAAACTATGCAGCAATAGGGTGTTGAAGGTAGAACACCAGAAGGTTTTCGAGAAAGGGTTGGTTCATGCCCTTGACTTTCTGCAAAATTTCAAAGTAGAGTGGATCAAGATTGTACTGAGTAGGGTACATGATATGAAAATATGGTTGGAGGATGGACCAGTTCAAATCACTAAAGATATGATTCACCGGGTAACTGGATACCCTAAACTCACTAGGAAGAAAACAATGAGATGTCAAAGCAAGGAGGAAATACAAGCAAATACACAGGCAAAATAGAACAAGTGGGGCATAAATATCTCTACTATCACTGACCCAAAAATTGAATTTGCAATAAGGGTGATAGCACACAAATTTTATCAGTCAAGTTGGTTGGATAGTGTCCCATGCATGGCAGTGGATCAAGCTTGGAAGATAATAAAGAAGGATCACACATACGACCTTGCTGAGCTCCAACTGACACAACTTGTCAAGAATCTTACAACAATTCGGAAAGCAAAGAATTCTATGTGTAAGTTCAGTTCCTTACTTGTTTATTTATTTTTCTACATTCAGAAAAAATTTCCTACTATTGGAGGAGTACTATGGGACAAGAATAGACTAGTGATAGTTCAGGTTAATGAGTTTATTAGTCAAATAGGTGATAATTGTAAAAGCATTATGGAGAACTACTTTGTTGAGTTTAAGAAGAAAATGAGGAAAAGAAGTAGAATTCCTGTATCCTTAGTAGAGAAATACAATCAGGACATATGCTTTCTAGTAGACATTGACCACACATATGCTCAAGCTATAATTCCAAGGGTATCATGGCTAATGCCATTACCTTATGAGGTAAACATTGATGAAACCACAACAACAATTACAACCTTATTAGCTGAGGAATTTGATAAGAAGGCTACACATTTTGGAACCTATGAGGAAGCTAAGGCTAAGATAACCATGGGATTGAAGTCTACTACCATGGAGAGAAAGAGGAAAAAGATAGTGAAAAATATTGAGAAGATAATAGGAGAAGAAGAGGTAGATACACCTCTAGAACTGACTCAAGGATTAGGAGAAGATAAGTCAAGTGAGTCTAGTGAAAGTGAAGAGGAGGAGAAAGTTGTAGAAAATAAAGGCAAGAAGGCATCAGTTGCCGAGCCCATAAGGAAAATAATGTGAAAACCAAAGCCCATCTCCTCACCAGTACTTAGGCCAAGAAATAAGGTAGCCTCTACTGTTGTAGTTGTCGAGCCTCAAAAGAAAACCCCTACATCAGGGAAGAGAAAAACATTTAAGCCTAAGGCAATACAGAAACATATTCGTTCCCAACCTCCAAACATACTCTATCTTTCAACACAAGATTGAAGATGTTGTTCAACAAAGTCTAAAGATGTGGAAGATCATTTTTGGTCTCCTAATTGATAAAAGTGCACAACAGGATGCTAGCACATCTATGGGAATTGAATTAGATAATAAAGAGGATGTTAGTGAACCTTAAATTCAGAAGGAAGCAGCTCAAAAGATTGAGAAGTGTGAGAAGATAGCTGAAATAACCATTGTTGATATCACTGAGGACACACCTGTGAAAACTCATATATTGACCGAGGAAGAAATTCAAGATGAGGCAGCCAAAGATACATCTTTGCCGAGCAGTAATCCTGTGTTATTACAAGTGTTAGATTATCCAAGGATTGAGGATACATCAACTATTAAAGTTACCTCTGCTAGTCCATATATAGTTGCAGTTGATATGCTAGTCAATCTTAGTACTACTACTGAGGAACAAGATAAGTCAGTACTTACACCTAAGCCTACATCTATCGAGGAGTCAAGTAAAGAACAAGCAGAATAGTCTACATTGGTTGTAGTAAATCCTCATGTGGAGGGAAAGGAAATAGAAAAGAAAGAGACATAAAAAGTGAAAGCGATTTAAGAGCCTAAGGATCAAGAGGCAATAAAAGCTCTCATATAGATGATGAGTGGAACAACACCTAGGAAGAAGTCATAGAAAAAGAAGGCAAAATCTCCTACTCCATAGGTGACACTCGAGGAAGTTATTATGATTCCTAAATGGGACACAAATAACTTGACCTATGATCAAATGCAAATTCTGCAAGATCTATTGTAGAATAAGAGAAAACAAGAATAAATGAGAAGGGAACATCAACAATAGCAAGTACTTCATGAAATAAAAGGTATATTCATAGATGATTTTGATATGAATGATGTAAATGACTTTGACCCTATTCTGGAATAACTTGTTCACATTGTCAAGAAAGTGACTGATGATGATAGCGAGGCTAATGACAAGTTGTTGTAGTGGTTAGAAAGGAAATTTGAGACCAAGGTACTTAATAAGGTCTCTGTAGACATTGCAGTGAAGCAGGTAGAACTTTCTACCTTAATAGCAAACTCAGAAGAAGTTGTACAAAATGCACATTCTTTGTACAAGAAATTGTATAATGTAGAAATTTTTACAAAGGAAAACCAAGATCTGGTAGATAAGCTAAAGTTAGATATCAAATCTATAGGTCATTCATTGAGCTTGGATGCAAGTTCCAGCTCTATACATTATAACATGCTTCTACTTACTCAAGGGAGATTAGCCGAGTTGATGGCTAATGATGGTAAGATAAGGGCTCACTTACTCTCCATTCAAACTATGTTAACACCTGATCTGAAGGTCATGCAAAGAGAGTTAGTTACGACAAAGGAATTAGTTCAAAAAGATCTCCATCTTTCTATTGCCGAGAGCCTAGTTGACCTAGCTGCCGAGCTAGAGGTATAGTCTGAGGTTTTGAAGTTTGCAACATCCGGTAGGGACAATGCATTACATATGGTCATGCAGCTTCATAAACCATTTCTAGACAAGTATTTCACAATCCCTACATCCCAAGAACTTCAAGTGCCAAAAACAAGGGGGAAATAGGAGTGACATGACATGTTAAGTCACAAAAAGGGAACAACATAAGAAAGCAGAATCATAATGAAGAAAGCAGAAATGAATGCTATGACTTACTAAGTTTTGTAAATGTACATATGTATTTGAGTGTATGTCAAATAAGGAATTCTTATGTGTACATATGTAAATTTTGTTTTGAAGACCAAGTTAAAGTTTAGGGGGAGTATTTTGTAAACATTTTGTTAGTACTAAGTACTCTTGTAAATGTAATGAAAATGTCACAGCGAAGTGTTTTTTCCACTAATGTCAAAGGGGGAGATTGTTGATCCCTAAAGTTTTATTGTCTATTAGTATCTTACACTTAGTCATTTTCAAGGAAATGTTGGTCGGTCATCACTGTGACTGAGTCATCATATATAGGTCGAGTCATGAATAGTGTACATTTACCGAGCAGTAGTCACTGCCGAGTAAAATAGTGGTCATTGAGTACTTTAGTATTAGCTGAGTCAACTTTTGCCGAGTTATGTAAAGAAGACAATGTCGAGCACTAGGGTATAAAGAACAGTGAATGCCGAGTGCTAGAGATATCAAATGCCGAGCAAGCCAGAATTGACATATGTGTTTGTTATGGCACAAACACTTAGGGAAATTATTTGGCTGACATTCATATTTCAGTTATTATTTGTTGAGGAAATCATGGAGGTGATTATGCTCTTGTATTGTAATCATTAGTCCCTATGTAAGACATGGAACCAATCAAAATTAGGGAAAGGTTAACCGACAAAAAGAGACAATCTAGATTGTACATCTTGAATCTTGGAGAAAGATAATTGTCTACATAAGATGTGATTTGAACCCTAAAACAGTGTGTGAGAATAGTAATTATCAGGAGAAGAAGAGTATGAAGGATATCTCATATACTTTCAGAACATAGAAGTATTTTGATGATCAAAGATAGAGTCCAGTGACAAAGTAGAACAAAGAAAAGCAGTGAAGGATATAACAAAGACATATTTGATAGAAGAGATCAAATCTATACTATAAGGAGGAGATCTTTAATCAGCATCACAGTGCAAACTGAAGGATCGGGTACTGAGACATTTTAACATGTGTATCAGGGTAAATCTCTTAACATAGTGGTTTTGACATACCTTAGTAAATCTATTAACTGAGTGCTTACTTAGTTGTAAGTCTTAAATCCTTTTGCAAGGTAGATTGTATAAGTCTCAAAGCTCTTAACAGGGCATACCCCTCATAGGGAAAATCATATTTTGTGATCAAACTTGTAGCCCTAATAGGAAAACTTTATACTGTAGTAGTGAAGATTTGCGGGTGTCATCCCCACCTAGTTTTACCTTTCAAGGGTTTCTGGGTAACCAAAATCACAGTGTTATGTTTATTTTCATGGGTGATGTCTAGCTTATTAGATCTGTTACACTATTAAGTTTTAATGCTAATGCTATGCAAGTTTCATTTATATCAAAATGGATAAATCAGTGATATCTGATTCACCCCCCCCTTAGTATCACACTTTCCCAATAGATTTCCAACAGTAATCATCTCCCAAGAAGCATTGCATCATTGAGGTATAAGGTAATTTATATTTAAGATCTAGATTATGTTTCATCATTCAATCTCAATACATTTCAAAGTTAATTTCTATACAGGGGCTTGACCAAGGCAAGCCTTTCCTCACAAAAAATTCCCCTTCTTTCTTGTGTGCAGGGACAAATGACAAAGTTTCAGATTTAGATTTTCAAAATTTTAGAGCCAAGGGCCGATCCTGTATAGAATTCAATAATTTTAATGCTTCCACAACTAGGCCAAATTGAGTCCCAAGTTCGCATCATCTAGAGGGTCTGCAAATTTCACAGTTGAGAAGTATAGGTCTCAAGTTCCAGATCAAGAATTATTTCCAATTCTGATAGGTTTTCACAATCAATTCTAGATTTGAAGTTCACTTGTCCTTTCCTAGTCCTCAAGGTGAGTTCATTATTCTTATTTTCCTTTAGCATTTACTTTGATACATTATATATGATATCATATCTTGTTGGTTATCATTTCCGTTATCACTGCATAAGTGTTTGTCATAGTTCACTTTTCATACACACACATTTTTGTCTATACAAGGAATCCACAAAATCCCCCTCATCTAGATCATGCATTAGCACCCATTCATCTTTTTGGGTTGTGCTAATCAGATTTGGCCTAAGGGTGGGTTTTGCATTCCAATGTATATAGAAAGTGGGGGGTCTATCATTGATCACCATTTTCTATATGACAAATATATCAAATTTTTGAAAAGTATTCTATAGCGGTCTAATGAAATCTAGGAAATGGAAGTCCCTAGGGGTTTTTTGAAATATCACAAAGATTGAGACAAGGAGATCCAATTTCTCCACTTTTGTACATCATTATGACATAAGTGCTTGGTAGGACAATTTCTAGATGCAGGTAGGACAAATAATGGAAAGGTGTCTTTGTAGCGAGACGTGTTGACCCTATTTATCACCTCTAGTTTGTAGATGACATGTTGTTGATGGGTGAGGCATCATTAGGGGAGACTAGGATGACGAGGACAGTTTTAGAAAAATGTAGATTTTTTTAGGGCAGGAAATTAATTGGTGGAAATTAGAGGTTTTCTTCTTCAATACTTGCCCTAATATACAAAGAGAAATTTTGAAAGTCTTCAAGGTAAGACCAAGGACCCTCCCAAGGAAATTCCTTTAAATTCTCTTATTTGGAGGGCCAAGTAAGTCATCCCTTTGGAACATGGGGTGAACCCACAATAATGGGTTACACTTTTTTGCCTGAATGGACATTGAACTCTACATTTTGAAAAAAACTTTCAGATTCATATGCATATTTTCGTTAAACCGTTTGAAATAGAAAGATGAAGTAAATTAGAGTATTTTAGGATTTTATGTCTATATTCTACACACACACACACACACACATATTAATTGATTTGAATGGTTGTTTCTTTCTCCCACAAAAATTGGTATGTTGCTAAAATCGTCATTTTTCAAAGAGTTACATTATTTTGATAGATCATAACTTTTTTTTTCTAAAATAGATATCAATGTTCTTCTTTCGAATTTAGTTTTTTAACATCCATACAGAAGGCATGAAATTGGTTTGATGACATTATCCTAATTATTGCATATTTTATTAACGTTTGAAGTTGACTTAACCATAATTTTGACATACCTTGACTAAATAGCTTATAACTTGTCGTGTATTTGTCCAATTTCATTTTATTTTTTTATAGAAATAGAACTTCAATACCTAGGGCATAGATATTTTTTAGATTTTTTTTCTCTCATTTACTATTTTTCCATAAGCGTCAAGCATAGAGGTAGACATATGGTGAAATATCTATGTTTAGTAAAACTAAAAATACAAAGTCATAATAAACTTAATATATATATTAACATTATAATCATTGGAAGGATTTTTCTCAGTAGCACCTTACTATATAGATAGGTTTGTCAAATGGATTCATTTGATCTACCAAAAGATAAAGTCAAAGTGATTTTTTGTCAGCATTGTAATAGGTGTGAATGAGACTCCATTGTAGGTATGAATGAGGAGTAGAGATGTTATATCAATGTTTTTTATAGCTAAGAGGATTTGAGCTAACCATTTATAATTAATTCCTTCAAATGGAACCTCTCAAGGCTTAAATCATCATATTTTATTAAAAATATGTTATTTCAACAAAAAATCAGCATGTGTGAAAAAGTGTAACCCACTATTGTGGGGTCACCCAATGCTTATTAATAGTTGTGTTATCAAAATAAAGGGATAGAAGAGCAAGTGTCTTATGCCTGCTAGGAGGATTCTTATGCTTAAAATGACGATCTTGGCTATACCACTTTTTTTCAATAGCTTACCTCAAAATCCCATTGAAAGTTGTCCAAATGATCGAGAAGAGGATGAAAAGGTTTTTTTGGAATGAAAAATAGTACCAAGACAAGATCCCATTGTTGCCTTGGGACCAACTTTACAAGCCAAAGGGTGCCATGAGTGTAAGGATGAGAAGTTGGAGGGTCTTGAATGAATAAATGGGAGCTAGAATGGTCTAGTCTATGGTTCATAATCTAGATCAAAAGTGGGCTAAAATACTAAGAGATAAGTACCTTGACTGAAATATTAAGTACAAAGTATTGACAGTGGAAGACCCACCGTGTGGTTCAACAGTATAGAATTTCCTAGTGAATCATAGAGTGGTGATTATTAATCACATTTCATAGAAAATCAGGAATGATAGGAGATAAAATTTCTAGATGAATTCTTGGGATGGGAAGGAGGTTCTTAATCACAATGGAGACTATGAGGTCTTAAGGGTAGTGACTCAAGAGAAATGGGGGGATATGGTGTGTGATTTTGTGGAAGGGAAAATTACTCCCTCGAATAAAGATTGACAGTGGAAGAGTGTGGATGAACTAAAATTGGATAAACATCATAAATAGAATCTCAAAAATATATTTTCCTTTAGGCTTGTAGTGATGTCAAGGGATCATGATGATGTTATCTAGTTCTACTCAAAAAAAGGTGAATACTTAGTCAAAATGGGTTACTTAACTATTGAAAGTGAAAGAAATAGGGAAGAATGGCCTAGTCAGCTTTGCTAGAATAAACACAATCTCCCTAAGGCTGGAGCCTTTGCTTGATTGGCTTTTAGAGGGAAAATTCTTACTGGAGATTGAATGAAGAGGATTGGCTTTACAGGGCCTTTTAAACATTTCTTGTGTAATAAAGAAGAGAAATCCTTGGACCATCTCTTGTTGAACTATAATTTTTCTCAAGAATGCTGGAAGTTTGTGATGAAACAGTTGAAGTGGAAATGCCCTCTTCCTTGCACCTTGTGGGATCTTGGTCAGAGCTAGTATTTTCCTAAGCCCAAATATATCTTTTCAGGGATTTGGCAGATTTGTTCATCTACAATAGTGTGGGAAATATGGAAAGAATGGAATCGATGTATCTTTCAAGACAAGTTTGAGTTGCTTCCTTCTTTTTTGGTAAGATTAGAAAGAGCCATTTCAAAATTAGTAAGCAATGTAGAATGCCAAGTCAATTTGGCTAAAAATCCCTTTACTTTAGAAGACAAGACAACACATGCAAGATAGCCCTATGTCAAATTAAAGCCTATTCAAGGGCTAGGGAGGGATGATCCTTCTCTTGTTAAGAGAACTACATAGACTTGGACTTGTCCAAAGAAGGATTGGATTAAAGAAAATTTTTATGGGGCCTCAAAGGGTAACCCAAGACTGTGCAGAGATGGTTTCATTTTTTGTGAGTGGATAGGTAACACTCTTACTTCAGGTGCAAAGTATCTGGGTGAAGGGAAAAATAATGAGGAAAAGGCTCAGGCTACTCTCTTAGCAATGCAAAAAGAAATACAACTTAATTCACTTAGAAGGAGACTCTCTAATCACAATTATGGCTATATCCAAAGGTGAATCCTAGGTATGGTATCTTAATAAGTATATCAAAAAAATCAGATCTCTTCTAGGCTCCTTTGAAGGGTTCATAATTACTCATGTGAAGAGGGAAGGCAATGTGGAAGTGAATGTAATGTCCAAATTAGGAGTAAGGCTTGTGGGGAAAGGGTCTAATGAAGTCTTGGAGGATTTTCAGGGTGTGAAGGGAGAGTGACTTGATTGGGATGAGGGTAGATTAAGAAAATGTGATTGGTGCCAAAGTTGAAGGGAGTATGGGTGTGAGACCTTTATGGTCTTTTATTTGTGTTTCAAATTCAAATTTTAAGCTAGGGCTAAGGCTCGCAGAGAGTAGTCATTTTTTACATTGATATCTAGACATGTTTTATTGCCACCAATTAATATGATGATGGTGGAGATCATTGGCATCTGTGTGATAGAAAAGACCATTAATGAGGCATGCAAGAGGTGCACTAAATGAAAAGTGGAAAGCATTGGGAATGCTAGTTTAACATAACAATCTAGACTTCCCTTTAGTGAATATCTAGAAAGCTAGGTGTTGGAAGAAGGGTTCAAACAAGTTTTCCCTATGCCAAGCATATTTTTTGCAGAGTGTACAAGGGAAATATGGAGGAAAAATTCACTTTGAGGACTCCAAAACATAAATAACCCTTCTTTGGTGTGATATCAAAGAGGCAACTAAAGGGCATATTTTTGTTCCACGAACCAAAATTTAGGCAGATTTTGGACCTACTTTTGGGGGAGGAATTCATGGTTACATAGCATAGGTACAAACTAAATATTGATATCTCCTTGACCATTTATGCTTGGGCTCTACAACTAGGCTCTATGGAAGATGCATTATGGGTTATGCATTCCTTTATCAAATTGGAACATATGGGTAGTGTCATCCCAATGTTGGTCATTTTAGAGCTAGGTTTGGGGTTTTGGGTGGAAAGTGGACATTAGAGATTGGTGGATGACACAAGACCTAATTCCCAGTCTTTCCTTGTTTGGAGTGTTGTGATGCACAAGGAATTGAAAATCAAAGAAGCAAAGGATGGTTGGGAGCTTCTTAACAAATTCATTAGGGAGAAAGAAACAAAGAGTAGGGAGATGGTGTATGTGAAATGATAGACGAAAAAGACCAGACACTCAACCCAGGGTGGTATCATGATCCTAGAAGGTTCCTCAATGGTAGTAGAGATCCACAAGGGAAATAAGGCACAAGCATTTGAAGACTCTAGAGGTGTTATTGTATAAATTTGAGTCCTTTTTGTCTGATCATGTAGTAGAATTTTTTGTATAGGGGATGACTATGAACTGTTTGGTGGGTAGGTCAATGTAGTATTCTATATAACCCCATTGTCCAATTTTGAAGAATGGATAATTTTTTAATATGTTACTGAAGATGGAGTAGGCAGGTGTTAGAATTTTAGATGGTTTCTCAAGATGTAGATGGTTGTAGTAGAAACAAGATAACCGAATCTGTACTTGAACTTTTATTATGAATAAAATCATTACTGATTAAAAAAATTGTATGCCCATGTTGATCCCCATTTAGTTCTATGACCATTTTGATGGAACAAATAAATATAGTTACAAATTGAAAAATGAAATAATCTTGTGCAAACTTGTGCTCATTCTCAAAAGACCTTTCACACATTCCACCTCTATAAATCCCACATGTTTGATCTTTTTTGACCCGTTTCTCTCTCTCTCTCTCTCTCTCTCTCTCTCTCTCTCTCTCTCTCTCTCTATATATATATATATATATATATATATATATATATATATATATATATATATATATATATATATATATATATATATATATATATATATATATATATATATATATAACACATTTATTATGCATGTCATCACTACCCACGTGTAGATATCCACACCCTATCTTGATATTGACACTTCCATGTCTTGGGTTAATATTGCAAAATATAGGATCAGTCATACTTCATATAAACTTAACCCTCAAATTTTAAAATTTTGTTGACTCCTTATTTCATTCTCACATGAATAATCACTATCTTTTGTATTTACAGACATTCAATATGCATTCATATTATCATTAATTATTCATTATAAATCTTATGCATTCTAAGGAGCATCATTCTAAGAAGACTTCACTTTAGAGTACTAAAAATAATTTAATTTTGCTTATGACCATTAAATCACTTGTCTGGTCCTAAAAAGCTTCATTCATTCCCACAATTCATAAACTTGGTTTAATCAAGGGGGTTAACCTTGGAGATTACAACTCCTGCGGTCTAATGATCTCCCTAATGCATTATAAATATAGCTAATCTTGATTTTAATGTGACTTTGTAAGTAGATTTAGATACATATCTAGATCATATTTGTGGATTATATAGTAGATCCATGTTAACATAATTGATCTAGAGCCATATTATTGACCTATAACATACTATACTTTGTCCATAATCTTAAGCAATTTTGAATTATCAAACATATTTAATTTTTATTATTGACAATTTAAATTTTCATCTCATTCAACAAATTTTCACTAAAATTTCTAAAGCAAAATATCTTAATTTCATTATATTTTACATAATATTTTTACATATTTTCATTCTTCTAATTATCATTAATTAATTTCAATTAATTTAAATATTATTATATATTTTTATTTGATTACTTTAGAATAACAAACAAATATTTTCCTATCAGAGTATTTTAACATTATTTTAGAACTCGTCTATACCATATATAAATTGATTGTGAAATTAAGTAGAGGGAGTTCCAAAAAAAACTTATTTATTTTCAATTTCATAACATAACTTTATTGTTAAGAAAGGGGGTTTTGCGAAGATCCCAACCCATTTAGTATCAGAAGATGCATGGCAGATTAAAGTCGAGGCCGGGAGGTGGAGTTAACGTGATAGGGAATACTTGGAAGTCCTGAGAAAAACAAGAGGCACCGAATTGATGAGAAGCACAGAATGAGCACGAGCAAGACCACCAGCATGGAGGTTGTCACTGTGCGAAATGCGGAAGCTCTATTCGAAACTCGTCGGATTGTGGAAATCAGGGAAGTGGAAGGCCAAACGAGAAAAGAAATCGAGGAGAAGCAGGAGGATCTCCGCCAACTGGTGGGACACAGCTACCGGGATCTCATCGAATCCGCGGATTCCATCCTCCTTATGAAGAAATCCTGCCAAGCGGTTTCGCAAAACATCCTCAACATCCAAAGCGGTTTCAGATCTCTCAATACAGCCATCTACCAGGCCCTTCCCCTTACACCCAAGGTTTGAAGAAAAAAATATTCAGTTCAAAAGCATCGTATAGATGAAGTTCGCTTAGTGTTTTAATTACTTGTTGTCGCGTTTTTTGAAAATTTTGTAATAGGACGTTATTACAAGGTCTGCAGTTGTCGCTTATTGTTGAAATTCAGAATAAAAATGTTAGTGATATGATGCCGCATTTTGAAATCTTCGCAATAGTAAGCAGTGATATGTCTGCAGTTGTAGCATTATGATAAAATTCACAAAATGTTGGATGCTGTGGTGTTGAAATTCGGAAAAACATCAATGATATGAATCCAGATTTCGAAATTTCTGCCACAGTAAGCAGTGGTATGTCTGCAATTCTAGCATACAAATCGTTGGATTTTTTGGTGTTGAAATTCGGAGAAAAGCATTAATGGCATGGTTCTCGATTTTGAAATGTTTTGCAACAGCTACTAGTGATATGTCTGCAATTGTGGCATTATGACGAGATTCACAAAATGTTGGATCTTTTGGTATGAAATCTGGGGAAAAAAGCATTTATGATATGATTCCAGATTTGAAATTTTTGCAATAGTTAGTGATATGTCTCCAATTAAAGCATCATGATGAAATTAACAAAATGTTGGATATTTTGGTGTTGAAATTTGGAAAAACATTAATAATATGATCCCAGATATTTAATTCTTTGCAATCGTAAGTAGTGATATGTCTGAAATTGTAGCATTATGATAAAATTCACAAAATGTTGAATGTTGTGTCATCTCTGCAGCTGATGAGAGACAACAAGAAAATGGGAGAGTTGTATGCAATCGGGAGTAGGGTTAAGTATCTGGTGGATACCGCAGAGAATATATGGGGCTGCTTGGATGAACACATGTTTCTAGAAGCTTCTGGAAGGTATCTTCGCGCTAAGGAAGTTTACAGCTTACTTGTGGAGAACAATAAGGAGCTTTTGGACAAATCTTTTCCCCTGTTGCGTCACCAGTGGCAGCTAGTGGAGAATTTCAGGGGGCAGATTTCTCAGAGAAGTAGGGATCGGTTGTTGGAACAAGGTCTTGGAATTGAGTCCTATGCAGTTGCATTGGCTGCAGTTGCTGTCATTGACGAGCTCAACCCCAAGCAGGTGTTTGCTCTGTTTCTTGACACGAGGAAGTCATGGTTGAGGCAGAGATCAGGCTTGGCAGGGTCTGGATTGGGTGATAAGGTGGGGGCAGTCAGTTCCATTTTCTGTAATGTGGTAAGAGTCATACAGGTAACGCTATGTCAGGCTGGGGAACTCTTCTTGGAGGTTCTAAATGATTTGCCTCTTTTTTATAAGACCGTGTTGGCAGTGCCACCTGGATCACAGTTGTTTGGTGGGATTCCAAACCCAGACAACGAGGTGCAGTTGTGGAAATCTCATAGAGAGAAGCTGCAAGCTACCATGATGATTTTGCCAAGTGAATTTATAACAGAGTCTTGCTTAGCATGGCTTAAGACATGCGCAGATGATATTCTCTCTGCAGATAGGCTTGGGGGAAAGTATTTGCTTGATCTTGTGAAAAGTGGCAAGGAACTTGCAGAGAATGAGACATTGATCAGAGTAACATTGGACAGTCTGGATGCATTTGAAGGGAGCTTGGAGTGGCTCAAAACAGTTTTTGGTTCAAATGTTGAGTTTCCATGGCAATGCGTGTGTGAGATTGTTTTGAAGCACTCAAAAAGTCTGTGGGATGACCTTTTTGAAAGCCTGTTCGTTAGTAGGATGAAACAAATAGTAGCTGATGGATTCGCAGACCTACGTGAGACAGTTAAGATTGGTGAATGTCTCGAAACCATAGTTACATCTCTGGCAAGTCACAAAGATGTTGAAACCCATTTGCACAATTTAGCTACTAGTGAGGGCTGGCATGTCAAGAGAGGGGACTTAAAAAATGTCAATTTACCTGGGTTGAGTTTTAGATTTATGATTACAAATGATGAAGATTGGTTTGGTCGCCTTAATTCATATTTTGGAACTGAGGTTAGTCAAATAAAAGATACCATAGATGAGGGGTTCAAGAATATTCTGGAAGACCTCCTCAGTTTTCTTCATGCACATAAATCTTCTTCAAGGATAAATGACTTAGCGCCTTATTTGCAAGAGCAATGCTTCTGTTTTATCTCAACTTTGATTGTTGAGATTGAAGAGCATCTTGCACGTCTTTCGGAGGCTCTCTATCAAGAAATGAAAAATGAGATGTCAGAAAAGATGAAAAAGGAGAAACTAGAACCGACAGTTATAGTGGAAAGGGCACTTTTCTTAGGAAGGCTTTTGGTTGCTCTCAGCTTTCATTCAAATTCCCTCCCACTAGTTCTTGGCTCTTCTCAGCTCTGGTTTGTTGAGAACAAAGCTTCAGTTTCAGGGAAAGGATCTTCAACTTCCAGATATTCCAGTACTGATTTTGATTACACTCTTCCAGACAATTCTGGAAGACAAATACTAATGAGAGGGGTTAGTTTGAAGCCTGAATCACAGGATAAAAATAATAGTTCCAAACTGCATAAACTAAGAAGAACTATGCACAATCTTTGTATCAGAGCTCATAGCATGTGGATATTGTGGATAACCGAAGAGCTTTCAGGCATTCTTACAAGAGATCTGAGGGAGGATGATTCTTTATCCATGACAACTCCTTTGAAGGTCTGTATTCTCATTTGAAATTCATATTCTGTTTACTGTGGCATGTGGAGTTGGTTTCATTTCCATGCTTTATCTAATCATACTGACTTTCTTCTTGTGTTTTTCATGAGATTTCTTCTAGTCCTTATTTAAGTCATCATGATTTCTATCAGGATATATTATTAACCCAACTTGCCAGTTCTGGTACTGATCCCGTTTTGGGTTCATCTGTACAAACAAATGTAAAACACACACACACATATGCAGCCAGTATGCTTATCTGCTCTAAAAAATGTGGATCAATGATCATATACTGAGTTACCACATTCACCTTTGGAATCCCAAAGTCGAGATGTGATTCGCTGCAAATTCGTATACGATGCAAATTCGCTCTAAATTTGCTGTTTGACTGAGAAATTTGATGAAATTCGTCGAACAGGACCTTGTAGGAATTTCCGACGAATTTGGCCGACTTTCCTAATGCCCGCGCGGGCCCGGAGAGAATTTGCAATGACTTTGGATGAATTTGGTAAACATCGGTCAAGTTTTGACTTTTTAAAAAGTTTTTCAACATTTTTTTTGCAAAATCAAAACCTAAAGGCTTAAAGTTAAACTCAGCACCGCTTTTTTCATTGTCGCGCAGCGATTTTAACAACTTTCAGTGATAAATCTGCAAATGGTGGAATCATGAATATCTGCAAATGGTGGAATCGTGAATAGATTTCAGCTTAGTCAGCGAAGTCTTCCTTGAATCTATATCTTCATTATCGCGTCCAACTATGGCAGCAGGCTTTTCGTATGGAGCGGTTGATTTGAAATTTTCTCCGGATAGAGCTTGACCCCAAAGTTATATTATTATTAATTTAGGGATTCATTATTATTAAACTTCAATACTTAAATATTTAATATGATTATTTTTGAAGTTAAATATTTCTAATTTATTAATATAACAATATACATGTTTAAAATGCTATATGTTAAATTTAAGATTATTAATTAATAAATATATATATTTATATATTTATTTAGAATTTAATATTATTTAATCTATAAGTAATAAATTATACATGTTTAAAATAGTTATGTGAGATTTAAGATTATTAATTAATAAATATGATATTATACATATTTAGAATTTAAAACTGTTTAATATATAAGTAATAAATTTAATTTATGGTACAGACGAACCCAAAACGAATCTGAACCCAACCCAAAAGAATTTTGGACAAATTTCAAACCCAAATCTCGAACCTGCATCCGTACCAGAATCCGAACTGGCAACTTAGATTATATATAACAAAAATAATTATGGGAAACTCTCAGACATCAAATTTTCATTGATGTTGCAGCAATTCTAACCTTAAATAATGTTGCTATAATGTGACAGCAGATGCAACTAGCTGATATATAACAACAATAAATAATGAAACCATTACATATCCAAATGTTATAAGTTTATAACTGATATTGCAGCAAGGTACACCAAAAACCATCAGTTATCAATAACATTTAACTCTGATTTTAACTTAGAACCCCACCAGAATGTAAAAACCATTTTTTGGCCAAATTGCAGAAGCCTCCAAGAACCCGCAGGTGTACTGAACCCGTACCCAGATCCGGTACAAACCGAACATGGACCCAGCCTGGCAATAGGTGAACCTAGTATCATCGTTAATAACTGAATGAAATTTGAAAATAAAGCATCTAGATTAAAGAACTACATTTGATTCTTTTGGTCACGACGGACTTGTTATTGCCCAATAAATGGACAAGACTAACATTTGCCCTTTCAACCCTTCCAGTCCATATTAATCAAGGAGATGTAATCTATAAGTATGCAGAAAAAGTATTAAAGGGGAGCCAAGAATTTAGAGGTTTTCATAGGGTCTGAGAATCAGCTCTTGTTGTATTTATATTAAAATCTTGCTGTTTGTTTTTTATTTATAATATGATTAATATCTATTGGTGTCATTTGAGAATTCTTATTTTTGGGAATTTAGTAAGAGTTCTCAAACAAAGTAGGATGACATCTACTGCACAACTGAACATTTACATGTAATTTGAAGCATGATATTTAATTTTTAATTTGCTTTCTTAAGGAAGCCTTAGAAAATGCCCTTTTCTGATTGTACGGCAAACTGTCTACTGCGTGCTTCTTTCTTTTGCTGCTGCAAGTCACAATTTTAATGTTGTGTGCTTGCTTTGTCTCTTCTAGTTTATTGTTCCATGATTTCAAGGCTTACCATTTGTTAATCTGTGATTTACAGGGTTGGGAAGAAACTGAATTGAAACAAGAGCATGAGGGTGGAGGGCAACTAGACACCAAGATATCCCTACCAGCTATGCCTTCACTATATGTTACCGCATTTCTTTTTCAGGGATGCCAAGAGATTTATAGAATTGGTGGTCATGTCCTTGACAAAATAATACTCCAACTCTTTGCTTGGAGATTATTGGGGAAGGTATGTATGTGCTTTAGTAGCTTTTCATTCTTGACTTCGTTAAAGCTGTATTTTGTAAAATGTGATTATTTGTTTGCATATATTTTAAACACAGTAATAGACACTGTTATGTCTCAAACTAGAAAAGTTTCTGATCATATTGTTATTCAACAAATCCATGTATATAGTGTTGACTTCAGTTAGATTGTGCATCTCTAGCATTTTTGGAAACCACTTAAATATTTAATTGCTTTAAAATGGGTTTTATTTGAGGATATTGTTTTAAGAAAATTAGAAAAATGATGCCTAGTCAAAACCATCAAAATCTTTGATGATCTGTTGGATTTATGATGATACTATGCACCCTTTGATAACACAACTGTTTTTGGTAACAATCAGAGCCACAGTTGCACAACAAAAAGCTTGGAGACCTGTCTTGCTTTAGGAATCTGAGGAAATCCATTCATCCTCATGTTAAACTTTTCTAAAATTTATTAGTTTATTTTGGGGCAACATTATAAGGCATGTTTAAGTCCCAGGGATAACTAAACTTCTGTATTATTTTGGGATTTAAGTCTTCTATTTGTATAATTGTCTCTTTCACCTGGTTGTAATGTCCCCTTTTGGGATCACCTTATACTTCGCCATAAATTCACAAATCCAAAATGAAGCAGGAGCAAAAATGTAGTTAGAGATGTAATTCTTCCTTGAATAAGATGAGATAAGCTGTATAAATATCTGAAGTCTGATTTCTCATATCCGGTTGATCTCTTAGATCAATCTGTTTTATCAAATGGAGTTCTTTTGCTCAGTCTGCTCTCAAAATCTGAATAATATTCATTTATTGTTGCTCCTCCATTTTTGTTTGAAATGAAATCTTCTTTATACTTTATTGTGTTAAATTTGATCAGATTTAGAGGTTATAGTATTTTAAATTTTAATCACTGCTTTCAGATGTATATACTGATTCTATATGGTATGTTGATCACAGTATCTCAATAATTTTTACTTGGATATATATTAATATAAATGCCACATGAATATATATTGATCTGCTGAGATCTTAATATGAATATCAATGAGATGATGCTTACATATAATGAGAATGCAATACTGATCTGAACTTTATATATAATGCCACCGATATACTTAATGTATGTATTACTGTGTCTTGCTTAGCACTTATAAATTTCTGTACTTAACAAGATACTTTGATCGATCATCATATATACAATAGTGTGGAGACATGTCTCTACGTGAACATAGTTCTTATTACCAATCATTAACTAATCTCAATCAATATACAAATTGATGTGTTTGCTGATGATCGATACTTATTATTAATGCCAAAGTTGATACACACTATCGATTCACATAATAGTCAATGCAAGGTCGATATTAAATATCAATACCATATTATGCTCGATACATATTATCGAAAGCATAGTATGATATCGATATTTATTATTGATACTCAGCAATGTGAATGTCGATATCCAATATCGATACATGGCATAATTAATATCAATGTTAAGATTAATATTAACAACATTATTAATATCAACAGTATGAACTGCATGATTAATATCAACAGCATGATTAATAATTGTTATATCAAACTCAATCATGTGTATATATATATATATGATTGTTGATTTACTAATTATTAATCATGTATTGTAATAACCATAATCATAGCAGTTTACAGAAGAAGGATAGTAATCAAAAATTCTAGGCCGATAGGCCACTTATGCATTTGATTTCATCGATAGGATTAATCCGACCGAAGCTACAATTCATCAACACTCCCTCTTAGCTAGGGAGGATGATAACTATCCTAATGCAAACACAATAGATCCATATATTGCATGGGAGAGATATCGCCTCAATGTGCTATCAGGAGTTATGGCATATCCACGGATATCAGGTCTCATGATATCCACCATAAATGATATTACCTCACGATGATATCACGTGTAATGGCATGTCCACGAATATCAAGTCACATGATATTCACCATACTCACAATATCCATTATGGTCTGTGCACAAGCATCAAGTCACATGATTCCTACCATAAGGATATCTGAAAATGGCATATTCACGGATATTATGTCACATAATATTCATCATGAAATATCTCAGTCATTTAACTCTTTGTGGTTATACACCACTCAGTTAATATCACTTAAGAGATTTAAACTATCACGACTTGTCCACGGATATCAAGTCACTTGATATCCATCATGATAGTAAGGTTTAACTATTGTAAAGTTGTCACCTTTGAAGGAGTCACTTCCTTATTTTCTTCTCATTTCTTTTTTTATTGTCTATTAATTCTTCCCTGCTCCACACCTTCTCTTTTTCTTTCTTTCTTTCTCCCCCTTTCAAATGAAGTTCTCTTCGACCTTTCTATATCTCATGTCTGAGGGAATCACAGCCTTACATTTCATGCTTTTTGACCCTTCATTAACTTAACTAAATTTAATTATGTTATATTCTAATTTTATAATTTAATATTTTTAATTTAAATTTTATTTTTTTATATTTTAATTTTATTATCATTTATTATTAAATCCTATTTCAGAAAAGGGGACATCACATTGTTTTAGAATGAAATCTGCTGAAAATATGAATGACATAGAATTTGTTTCAGTTCCTAGGTTTTCTGCTATGGAGATCATAGTATAATAGTATTTAATTTAATAATTGCAGCCGCTTGAAGGTCAACGTCGGTGTTTCATTTTACTTGTAGCTGAAGAACACCTGACTGCATTCTCAAAATTTGTAAGACAAGATCTCTTGCTACGCTTGTAGGAATAATCTTAATCTGTATTTTTAAATGCCCTGGAATTCCTGGTATTCCTACAGCTTGCTAACTACACGAAGCATCTTTTGCAAGCAAGCAATTTAGAAATATGGCAACATCTCCTAGAGAGTCAGAGCAGGCCACTTTTATAGTTGCTGATAGTTTTGCAAACAGTGAGAAGCAGGGCCAATTACTAATGCTGTGGTGCCATGGAGGGGGAGCTCCTATATTTTATCTGCTGGTCTTTTGCAAAAAAAACATTGTTGCCGTCTCCAAATTTTTAGAAGAAAATCTATAAAACTCACTTTCAAATTAAAAAATAATTGAAGTATTGCAGCAGTAAAGGGCTTCCGTCTGGCAGAAATTAATCTTAAAATGACTCTGCCGCTATGGTAAAATTCCAGCCCTCCTGCAGCACATGCACAAAATTTCCTCCAAAAAGCGCTTGCTCCAGTTGTTTTAGTAAGGAACATGAATTTTCTTGTTGCTGCAACTTATATCTTCCATGGAGTCAATTGTTCAGTAAAAATAGGAGCTGTAGGTCTCTCTGTGGGATCCTGCACTAACATAGCTCTTGACTGCAGACGCTTAATAAACATTCTACAGGAGAGTCAGCAATTAGGAAGGCTAAGTTTTTGGAATGTCAATGAAAAATGCTATACACCTGTAGTCACGGATGATAATTAATGCTCAGTAGGCATCAAAACATGCTGGCTTATCTCAACCATTAAAATCTTATCCTACAGTTGATCAGCTATACGCTGCCAACCATTTGTATATGCATAAACCAATGTATTAAGGGGTCCCCATCATTTAAAAGTAAAACTAATCCACAATACAGCTGCAAAATCAGCCAGATAATAAGCAGACCAAATGGCTGCAAAATTAAATTTATTCATGAGGTTTAGCCTATTGTTGCCCTGATATTTGTATACCCCAAATTTGAACTTCTATCTTGAAAATAATGTCTTTCCAAAGACTCGATATCGACTCGGCCAATATCTTCAGTTTCCAGTGTTCATCCTGTACTTAAACTTTCCATAATTGAACTTATGGGTCCTTTTGCAAAGAAAAGTCACTGAGCTCCAGCCTCCAATTCGAATTTCTGAAAAAGTTCGACTCAGTGAAAAGTTATTGCAGGTTATTTGTGCTCCATTTTTCACGCAATTTCCCGAGATGCATTAACCTGCAAATTAAAAAGAGGTTAATTAACCTTTATAAAATACGCAAAATGAGGAAGTTAATTAACCTCTTACAAAAATAAAAATGGTTAATTAACTTTTGTATTTCTGGAAAACATGTGAAATACAAAAGTTAATTAACTTTGTTCAAAATCACGAGAGGTTAACTAACTCGTTTTAAAATTTGGGAAGGTTAATTTAACTTTAAAAAATGCGTGAAAACAGAAGGTTAATTAACCTCTTCCTGGTTAAGCTTTCAACATCTTTTGCACGTTTTTCAAAAGAATCTTAACCTCTCCATTATTTAACTACTTTTGGAGATCTTTGAACAGATGTAACTGGTGTGTGTGAAGCCAACATTGGCATCATGTGATCCATGGCAAATTGGAAGCTCCAAGTTTGTTATGCATGTTGATCATGAAAGCATGAAAGAAATGACTCTTGGCAAAATATAATAGTTCCAGTGTAGACGATGATCGAATTGGAGGCCCTCAAATGATGCACAGATTATTTCCACAAATCACAGCAAGCTGATATAAAGAGCAGATGAAGTGCCAAACGCCACAACATTGCCTCTGCCAATGGAAGCCTTACAACAGTTCCCATAAAATGGCAACGTGTATAGCATTGAGCACCCATCAAGACATAGAGAATTGAGGATTTTGGGCATGCATCCATGTGAAATATTGAGCCATAAAATGATTGAAAGAATTGCGGCTAATGAGATTTCTTCCCAAAGTTTTATTTAAAACTTCAAACATCTGAATTCGGCAGGCACGATACCAAATCCCGCAACCGTTGATTCCATCCATTCTTCTGGTACCCACATAAGAGGCTTAAAGCAGATGCTGGACATCCACTAGGTAGTTGTAATGGAAGGAAAATGGTCAACATATATGCATAAAGCATATGCACGGGGAAGGCAAAATACTTGTTTGACAAAATGCCTCGAAGGATGCCACCTCAGATATCAGTGGAAATGCTATGGTAAACAGGTGCAAAATAGAGAAGCATGAACAGGCCGCATGACTGTTTGGAAGACTTCCTCAGAGACTTGCGATCTCATGAAGTACAATAATTTTGGATTCTACAATAAATAGATTCATTGCAAAGCATTCAAAACTTTTAACCAAAGCAACACATGTGCATAGACAAGGCACTTGAAATCATTGATAAAATGTCTCAAGGAAATATACTCATGTTGTATACTGTGCTTGTATGATACATCAAATATGGATTTCGCAAGGGAGCTCTCCAAGCCATCAAAACTTTGAGAGAATGGATACAATTGGCAGGTCCAAGTGAATTCAATAGCCTTTATTAACATCCTCCATGCCCGTGGCCTGCTCATCAATGCACACTGAATACATTTTCTTTGAGAAAGCTTAGACACTTCCAAACAAATGCAAACGACGAGCATGATGAGAAATTCTGCAACCATGGTGTATGACCGAAATGAACACCATTTCTAGCATCTTCCTCGCATGTACCAATATGGAAGCCTTGAAACAATTGAACGGATGTAAGGTGTTCTATAATGTTCCTCAAAGAAATGTCATCTCATGCAATGCGGTGGTGGAAGATATATGAGCAAAATGTGGAGACATCAACTCAATGACACCTTAAATGAATGTCTTCCCAATCCCAATGAAAATTGTAGGGTATGTATAAGTTGATAACATCAACTACAACTACATGTGTAGGTAAGAGCACAAACAAACAATACAACCGTTTGACAAAATGTCTTGTGACGGTATAAAAACAAAGTCATTAGACTTGTATATGATGAAGCAAGCTCAAGAACAAGGTATGGACATCCTCAAAGGATAGTGAAGGTTAATTCTATCAAGATTCCCATTGTTTGAACATCACCATGAATTGTTTGTCTGAATGCCTCACAGAGGCGTCGTCTTGTGGAATCAATGATTGGAGGATATGTATTTATTTTTCTGTCAAAAAGGACAATATATAGATGAAAAATGTTTAAGGACACACAAAACATGTGAATTGCGTATACATTGTTGTTGAACAATGTGGAACATACATAAAGACCCACGAATTGTTCTACAAAATGCCACAAAGAAAATGTCCCATTGAATGCGATGATTTCAAGATAGGTGCAAAGTGTATCTATGAATAAGGTGATAGAAACCTTATTAGGAATAATTCGAACATAGTTCCAAATTTTCGAGTCACTTCAAGTGTAGGAAAGAATCAACAAAGTGGTGAAGTTTAGAGTTGAGGAGCACTGAAGGATCATAGATTTGAAGCATAACATTTGAAACATGTTTGTCATTGCTCATGTTGACTACGGGAAATCCACACTGATGGATTCTTTAGTAGCAATTGCTGGAATTATAGCCCAAGAAGTTACAAGAGATGTTAGGATGACTAATACTGGAGCAGATGAAGCTGAGCGTGGCATCACTATCAAGTCAACTGGGATCTCCTTATACTATAAGATGACATAAGAGTCTTTGAGTAACTTTAAGAGAGAAAGAATATGCAATGAGCATTTAATAAATCTAATTAATTCTCCAAGTCACATTGAGCTCTCACCAGAAGTTACAATAACTCTCCAAACTACAGACGGTGCATTGGTTGTGGTAGATTGTGTTGAGGGGGTTTGTGTTCAAACTGAACCTATTCTTTGTCAAGCTCTTGCAGAACGATTAAGCCCATCCTTACTGTAAACAAGATTGATAAGTGCATCTTTGAGCTTCAGGTTGGTGGAGAGGAGGTCTATCAAACCATATCAAAGGTCATTGAAAGTGAAAATGTGATTATAGCTACTTATAAGGGCATCCTTCTTGATGATCTTCAAGTTTATCCAGAGAAAGGTACGGTTGCATTCTTAGCTAGTCTACATAGATGGGCTTCTTCATTGACAAGTTTTGCAAAATGTATGCTATGAAGTTTGGGGTCGCAATGAAGAATGCAAAAAAGGGATTTAGTTGGGAAGGCTCTCATGGAGCATGTCATGCAAAGTTGTCTGCCTGCAAGTAATGCCCTTCCTTAAATGATGATTTTCTATCTGCCATCCCCTTCTATGCCATCACATACAAGCAGTCCAAATGCAAACATTGAGCTTAGTGTGATTCAAGATGAAAAAGCAGCTTTGGAGTCTGAGGTGAACGCTAGAATGGCTAGATACTCAAGTCTACAAGAGGAGTTCACATAGGCAAAGGTAGAGAAATCTCAATTAGACACTGACTTAATGGCATCCAAAGAGAAGCTAACACAAACAAAAGACCAACTCACCAAGATAGAGGACACATTGGCAAGCATGCATGGACATCTTACTTTTGCTTGGGAGTCAAAGAAAATGCAGAGAATAGGTTGGAAATCATGACATCATCCAAAGTAGATTTGGAGTCATAGTTGAAGTCAACAAAAGTGGGTATCAAATATTTGCATAAAAAAAGTGGAAGTTCTAGTCAAAACTTCAAGAGTACAAACACTATTTAGAGGTTGAAGCAAATGATTGCATGAAAAGGTTTACATCTATTAAATTCAAAAGCTACAAACTCCATAACCATCAAAATTGGCACGCCTTCAGCTCTAGCCTCAGTTTCATTGAAAGATCTCACAAGAATTATAATTATGATAAGCATAGTATCTCACCTAATTCAAAGGAGATATTCAGATATCATCAATTGTCATTGATGTTTCTAGATAAAGTGAGGATTGCTTCTTAGTCATCCTATCATCAGTTATACACATACAAAATGAATATGGTCTTCTATTGGTGTTACTGTTCCAACCTTGGGATCTACAACTCACTAATAATTGTAAAGTTACAGGCTCCAAATTGCCCTTTTGTAAACAATGACTTTGTCACTTTTTGTCAAAGTTAAAAACTTGACTATTTTTGCGTGAAATTTGTGAAGTTAATAACCTTGTTCAAATCGCGCAAAAATAAGTTAGTTATTAACCCAGGATTTAAGGTAGTTATTTTGTAAAGCCTATAAATACAAGGCATCTTGTAATGCAAAAGGGGGGGGGGACTCTTTGCAAAGGGAAAACTCTGGAGAAATTTTCAGAGAAACTTTCAATGACTTTTGGTTTCACATTATCTACAAAAGGGTTTGAGTCGGTATATTCTCAAAAAGATAATAAAGAGTGCATTTGTTCGTATGTCCAAAATATTCTTCTGAGTTGTGGTTGCTAATTTTTCGTACGTTAAATTCGTGATTCCTTTATGCATTTATGTGAATCATTAACATTTGGTGTAATTGGTGTAATGAAACACATTCATCTCCTGGTATCTTGATTTGGATGTGCAAGTATAGCTTATCTCTTCGTATGTCAAGATCTGTTGTGCTGTGTTTATCATCATTTCATTATGTGCTAAAACCCCTTTGTAATTGTTATCAGCTGTGAAGTCTTACTTGGTATTCGTATGTCTACCAGTAAGGTTTTCGTTATCCATTTCCTTTAGTTTTCTATTCTATCCTTTTTGTACTTTCAGGTGAAAAGTACACAAAAAATACAAATACCCCTATTATATGAGGGAGCTGCCCCTCTCAAATGTAGAGGAAGATTGCGATTAGATCGTGATCCAGTTGCAATCTCTCCAACTGTTGGAACAGTTGTCACTACTCACAGGGCAAACTGGTCAGTTTTCAAGCCAATATTGCAGTGACAAATCTGTTTACCAACACCTATCTATCAACTATTAAGCTTGCATGCAACAAAACATACTACTACATACTGGGTACTTAAAGCTAGTATTTCCTATTTGCATGTCACTAGCCTCGTAGAAATAAAAACTAGACAAAAGTGAGAAACAATAGTCAACAAGAAACATCCTACCAAAGACCACTATGCAAAACCCTCACTCAATATTGTCACCTTCTGAATAGTTGAAATGGAGGGATGACTGTCCACATCAAGCCCTCAATGCTTGTAGGGTGAGAAAAACTTGCAACAATATTGGAATTTCGATGGAAGCTGTTATGCCTACTTTTTGGGTTCTCTTGCATTGCAGTTGGCACTGAGCTTCTACGTGTATGTCAGGCTTATCAAAGGGTTTATTGGATGTTACCAGTTAGCTTACATGGTCTAGAGGACTTATAGATGCTTTCAAATGTTATGTTTGTCTTCTGGCACGTTCTCCAAGATTCTTAGAGAGAGCATCTATTTATAATAAATCACCCAATCAGGTCGATTCTCATTATTCATAATTGGTATCACTCTAGTGTAGTCAGTTTTTGATTTTGATGCCTTTTGACCATTTGCACAACTTGGGAGTAATATGGAGCTATATTTTAATTAGTTTTATTAAAGTTGCTATTTTAATTAGTTTTATTAAGTTGCTATTTTAATTAAAATAATTTAAAGGGCACCTTAGTACGATAGCTCATTGGAATGGGAATGAAAAGTTTTAAATGTTAGGATGGTGAAAGTTGACTTTGTGTATAATTAGTAATGAATTAAATCGCTTTTCGGTGGCATAAGGCTTATTAATTAGATAACGTGGTTTTATATTGTGTTTTTTGGAAAGTTCTTGGAAAATATTATTAAAGGGGGATTGTGAGCTCATTTGGTATTATGCAGTATATTCTATTTTCTTTGATTGATACCCTTGTGGTTTGGGAGATCAAACTTGGTTCATCTCAACCTTTGGAGGATGAAAACCCTTTGGAGAAGATCAGTTTCAGTGGTGAAAGATTCCACTTTAGCTGGTAATAGGCGGAATCATCCAGGTTTCACAGTTGCACTCAATCGTTTGTGGCAGGAAATTTGTTATGTCTTCTTTGAAGACAAATTTTAGTAAGTTTGTGCTTTTATATGATATTGCTATCTTCAGTCTTTGTTGGGCGTAAACTTTTATCTTTTCTTGGCATGATCTATTTGGTAAGAACTGCTGAGCGAGTGAATAGATCTTTGTTGGGTGTGAATTTACAAATGGGAAAGGGACGTGTGCAACCTCCTCCTGCCTTGGCATATTCCTTCCCAGCTGTGTGGATTTTTGTAAGAGGACCATGGCTTTTAATTGTGCCATATCACCCCTGTTGAGGCATTTCCAAGTATTTGGAAGGTCGTGGGAAGTAAGCGGCTGCTTCTGTAGCTATGTAGGCCTCTTTCTTCATCAGCATGAGCTTATATGTTCAGGTCGTGGCCCTAGAAATGGATACTACCAGCAGTTCATTCCTTTAAATCTGGGTACAGTGATATAAGGGGATGGATTTTGGGTGACTATGCTAATCGTGGGTATTTATCCTGGGTAACATTGCAGTGTGAAGGGGATGTGGAAAGAGCCAGAATCTGTGTGAACTGAAGTATTGAAGGCTTATGTAAAATCTTTGTTGCTGTTGAAAGCTTCAGATCAGTGTATGTATTGCTGCTGTGTGTTTCAGATTTACATGATAATTAAGGTCAGAAATAAGCATTGCTTTGTAAAATTTATCAGATGTTAAAAATAAAGAAATACTCTTGTTTCAGTTTCATGTGAGTAAAGATATTAGTTGTTATCATTCAGTCAACGCATGCATTCTTATTTTTTATATAAATTTATAAATCTTCTCATAAACATCAAACACATATCACAATCTCTGCAAAAACGGAAACAATACATTCACACCATCAAGAAAACTGTATGACAAAATTACTCAGAGGGAAAGATTGCAAAAATTTGGGGTAAAAAATGATAGGGGATTTTAGAGAAGCACGCCTTCAAATCTCAACTTTGAAGAGGAGGGGCCTTTGCTAGAAACCTAAGCGGTGTGAACAATGCCTTTAACAAGTCCTCTTGTCATGTTTGCTGACTTCACGCACTGGAGAGACCTTCTCTCTATTTCTCAATCTGCTTGTGTCTTTCAGATGTTCTTCCACTAGTAGCTTGAGAGTCTTGTTGAGCTGATTCCCTTCTGCCCCCTCTCAGCCTGTACTTATTGTAGACTTTCCCAGACATGGAGGTCCTGTAAGCCACGGCCACTTTTTTCATTGTGCTACTCGCAGATGACAATTCTTCCCCATTTTCTTGATGTTTTCTCTGTGATGTGCCCATATTGGTCAGTGGCCATTTGATTAGTAAGTGGTTTTCTTCTTGGATGTTTGAGGAGTGGGTCCATAAATTAATGTGGTACTGAGTTTTAAATAACTTAGTCGACCAGATAGGTAGTTCTAATTTAAATAAGGATCACTGTGTTTGGAATTTTCCCGAGCTGTACCCTCCTGCAGTTCTCATCAGTTATGCTAGAAATTATGGGACTTGTATGTCATTAAGTACCAAATGTGGATTAATTTCTATGATTTTGGGATCATACATGCTTAGGAATATAAAGGGCACTGAACATCATATCTTTTAAATTAAAAAAAACCCAAAGAGACTTTTTTTTGAAAGTGATGCAGTCTGCATTTGGTGCCTAGGACAACAAGCCACAGGTGCAATCCATAACAGGTTCTGGAGATGAAAACATTTAGCAACCATCATTGTTCCACAGCGACAGTAGTAAGAGCTTGGTGTGAAGATTCACTGGCATCTGCTAGTACATTGACAGTTTTTTCTGAGAGCTGTAGGAGGAAATCACATGTATTTGGTACGCCCAGTGAGTGGTCTAAATTTGTTGTTACATCTATTGTATGTATTTGTTCATAAGTAAAATACAAAAAAGAGCTCTCACAATTTGTTTCTGTTTTTGTTGTTAGATTTTCTCTAGGCATATTCTGAGTATTTAAACCAGAATATTTCATCTTTTTATTTGAGGTTAGCTAGGAATTTACACACACACCTATTTACATACCATAGTTTGAAGACTCTTGGGATTTGCCATGACTCACGAGTTTGTGGCGAGTGAGTCTTGTGGCTTGCCGAGTTGACTCGCCACAAACTCACGAGCCGAGTCTTGGCTAGTCCAAGTCAAAGACTAATGAGTTTTTAGGAAGGACTCGCAAGTTTTTTGCCGAGGCTGAGTCCAAGTCCTATTTTGGGCTGCCGAGTCCGAGTTTTCAAACTATGATGCATACACACATACATACACATACACACACATATACATATATATACCCACACACAAACAGATATATAGGTGCGTGCATGCACACAGATGCGATACACGTACACATATACATAAATTTACCCACACACACAAAAATAGATATATAGGTGTGTGTGCATGCGTGCATGTGATACACGTACAAACATATACATATATATACCCACACACACACAAACAGATATATATGTGCGTGCATGTGTAACACACACACACATCATAATAAGACAAAATCAAGACATCCGGCTAGACCTTTACTGAATGTCAGAAAGTGACAGGTAAACAAGGTTTTATCAGAGAGAACAGAGTAAGCAGATGTGAATTGAGGATAAAGAGCAGGATTTTTTTGAAGCAATTAAACCCTTTAAGGATATTAGAGTGGTATTGAAGGATGGATAGCGATAGTTCATTGAGCAGTATGCTTAGGGCAAGCAAGGTAAGGAAACCAATCAGGCCGTTACTCCTGCAAGTAATGGTACACAATTGGTGTCTTCTATGGAAATAAATCAGGACATCCCAACAAAAGCAATTGTAGATAATTGTTACCCAGAGTCATATTCTTGCAGAAAAAAGCCTTGAAATAAGACAGATATGGACAATCAGCAGGTGGAAGATTTGGATGGTCTTCATGTAGAATACAAGGCAAAAAGTGGAGAGCTTTGGGCAGAATTTTTGTACATTGAAGTCAAAACTTAAAACAAGGACTGCAAGTAAATTCCCTTCAACAAACAGGCCTCATAATGCCTTGCAAATCAAAGTGAGAAAGTGTGCTTTCCTTTCACTTGATGGATTCAATAAACTTCATCTCTAGCTTGGATCTAACAGCTGAACACATACTTTCATTGATCTCAATCACAATGTATCAGGAGGCAGCAAGAAATTTGCAATCCTACACCTCGGAGAGGTTGCATTCAATTGGTGGTACCATGGCCTTGTCACTTAAGGGCATGGCCATATCAACCGCCTACAAGGAATTTCAGAATGTTGATGGATAGATTTGTGAGGTAAGACCTTGAGGGGCACTTTAGAGAGCTCACACAACAATGTCACCTGGGTTTAGTTGGAGGCTTATGTGGTTGAGTTTTAAAGAATGGTAGTACTGGATTAATCAAGAAAGTGCTTGCTATTTCTTTTCATGGATGGGATGAAAGAACCCCTTAGGGGCTTAGTTAAGGCTTTTGAACCCAGATCCTTGCAATTTGCCATAAAAGGGCACCTAACCTTGGAAACCACTATACCTAGTGCACCTTTCCATGGGTCAACATTCAGAGGAGAAAATACCATTGCAATGGCAACAACAACGGTAGCAAGGAACATTTGTATGAATCCTTTTTGTAGAAATTGAGGGCAGCCACCTCTTGACCCAAAGGACCCTAAAGAATAAGCCACACTTTTCTGAATCAACAATCAGAAGACTTGTTGCAGAGGAAAGAACTATGCATCAGTTTTAAAGATCTTTAGGACCCAACACCATTTTTTTGTAAAATGTTACCTTTTTCATTTTTTATTCACCAATAAAGCATGCGATTGAATCCTTTAAAAAGGAGACTGTCCCTCAAAGTCCATCGGGTGTGGGGACATCGCTTGGACTCCTAGGGGTGCGTTTCCATGGAACACAATTGAACTTTTGCTAGGGTAGTCTTCTTCTATTGGTTCTGCAAACTATAGGGCACCATCAAGGTCATTAGTATCGGACCTTTGCGTCTGTGAGTGAGTGAAAGAATACAAGACAGATAATCTCCAAAGCATGATGATCTTCTTGCAGATAGGAGGGCATGGTCATAATAGCAGAGCTATGAACCCTGTGAGTTTGTCAAGTTTGTGCAGTTTCTGAATGTGCTCTACTTTCCTGTCTTTGTCATCTTAGGCTTGGGCATTTCTCTCTTTAATCAGGGGTAGAGTCTGTATTTGTTTATGGAATTGACTCTTGGTCATTTTGTAATTAGTAAACTAGGCTATATTAATAGTATGCATATATTGTAACAACTCTTCTAAATATGTATGCATTTCTCTCACCTCCTGCTTCGTTTCAGAGAAGAGTATCCAACCAATTTTCATAAGTAATGGTGGTCTCTGGATCCTTAGGTTGAATTTGCAATTCTCCTCATTTTCGCTTTCTAGGGTTATTGGCATAATTTTTCTAAAATTGTTAGCTTTTTCATTTTTTATGCAACAAATGGAGCAGGCTGTTGAGTACTTAAAATAGGGACCTTCTCTTAAAAGTCTCTGGGATGTGGGGACACCACTTGGATGCCTCTGGAAGTGTTCCTGTGGAACACTGTTCACCCTTCATCATGGGATCTTTCTCCTGTTGGTTCTGCAAAACATAGCACACCATTGAGATCATTAGAATCAGATCTTCACCAGCCTGTAAAAAAAAAAATACAAGACAGAGAAGGGCTGTGCCCTTTTGTATAAATTGTTCTCCAAATCATAATGCTCTTCCTGCAGATAGGATGGTGCACTCATATACCATGTGAGTTTCATCAAGTTTGTACAATTGCTATACTTTTCTATCTCAGTGACTGTAGTTGGGCTGGTGCTACTTAAATTTTCTTGAGGGCCGCTACATTATCAGTTCCTTTCATACTGAGCTTGGGCACATCTCTCTTTAATTGGAAGAGGGCCTACATTTGTTTATGGAATTGAAAGGTGGTCATTGTGTAAATAGGAACTTGGCTTTTTAGTAAGCATAAATTATAACATCTCATCTAAACATGTAAGCATTTCTATTGCCTTCTACCTCATTTTAGAGGACAGGATCATACCATCTTTTCTAACTACTAGTGATCCTTGGATCTTCAGATTCTGCTGATCCTTAATTTCCTTAACTTGGGGAAAAGTGATACCTGAATTGAACTGTTTCCTTTGGCCTCGACTTTTGCAGCATTCTGGCAACTTCTTTACCTTTATTGTTTTCCTTAATAAGGCAGGGCACTGCTAACTATTCTTCCACTTGCAGTTGCTCGCTTGAAACTAACAGCCCTCAACAGATATCTGAATTGAATCTGTTTTCATTTGGTCTCAGCTTTTGCAGCATTCCGGGAACTTCTTCACCCATACAATTTTCCTTAATAATGTAGGGCGCTGCTGGCTATTGTTCCACCTGCAGCTTCTCTCTTGAAAATAGCAGCATTCAGCACCTTCAATTTTACGATATTGCAGGGGAGTTACTGGATATTATTCCACCAACATCATTCTTCTTTACTTATAGAGGACCTTTCAAGCACCTTCATTATTAGCTTTCCGATTGACATCCGTGCAAACTGTAATTAGAATCACACACATAATTTAAATGACTGCATAAATTATAGTTCAAAGGAAACAACATAAGGAACTATATTAATCTTTCCCTGCACGGAGAGTATCCTGTCAGCTTTGGTAGGAGATTGACATAACAACCATTCCAAGGGTTCTGTGCCACTAATCTTCATGAGAAAGAACGCTGGTTGATTAGTACTAACAGGTAAATGATTTTGAAAAATTGCAAGAGTCTAACATCATTGTCTCCTATTCCCACTGCTCTCAAATGTGCATTGGCGCAACTATAATCTAATCCCCAGTTCATTGGTGTGCATTCATAGGGAGTTCTAAATTATTCCGCTCTGACCCAGCAGGTTGCCCAGGTGAGTGGCTTTCGACCAGTAGGGGATGCCTCGGTGGGTGGTACCTACGCCTCCCATGTCTCTGACTCGCCCTTCCCTCGGTGTCGCCCCAGGCAGGAGGTACAGGCTATGTCGGAACCGATCTGATTACAGGGGCAGATCCTGGTATGCCATTCCTAGGAACACATACAAATGCGCTACTCGACTCCTTGAGACATGAGCTGCATCATTATATTTCTTCTCTTCTTCATTTATATCTTTGTTTGATTACCATAGATCAACAACTTCCTTTTTGTGATAACAATTTTCATCAGCATGTCTCTATCATGTATTCTTTTTATATGATTTATTTAAGTCAATGTTAACAGATTTGATTAAAAAATGTTTGTCATCCTTCAATAAATCCGTTTCACCCAAATATGATAGCCATTTTTCCTTGATGACGTTGACTACTAGAAATAGGACCCTGTTAACAATTTGAATCTGCAAGCCTGTGCTTGGAAATATCTGAGACCAATTAAAGCTTTAAGTTGGTCCACACTATAGTAAACAAATATATTTCTCTTGGATTTGTACAATCCATTCTTTCTCCCTGTTTGAAGTTTCATTAATTTAAATGAATTTTCCAGGATTGCTACGAGTAATTGGGGTCACCATAGGTTGTAGTCTCCATAGCTCTGACCATTATCCAATTCATAGGTGTAATGACCAAAACTTGACCTGGGCAAAAAACTGTAAAATACAACCATTTTTTTTAAACACAAAAGCACTACACAATGGTTGTTTGCGATGTGCGACACCACATAATGCCAAACACATGGAAGAACATGTCGGCGATGTGCAAGGAATTGAGGAAGAACGATGAAAGCATGATGACGATCAGGTGGTGTACATCTCCATGTGACAAACTCTACATGACAATGGAAGCACTATGTAGGTGGTAAGGTGCTAATGTGCTTAATGCCATAAGAGAGTGACATCCCTTTGACGGTCACTCCTCCAAGGTCGTAGACAGAAGAGGGAGGACTATGCCTTCCCAAGAAAATACTAACATAACGAAAGCATTAGCTACTAATTATGCATATGATACAAGCAACTTATACTTTAATTTAATATTTATCCTCCAGGTACATATTTAAACATCATAATATCATTTGACTATGGTACCGTTTTAATTAACTTGAGTTCATGAAAAGCCAATAACATACACACAAATGACATACATTTAAAGTACGATAGAGTTCACCTACTTTGACCTTCAATTGGACAAGAGATGAGAAATGTGAGACTAGATTTGATTTTCCTAAGCATAACATTTATCAATAGATTTTATATGAAGATTGAACTACCCAGTTTCCTTTTACTAAGACAAGCTGTCTTTCTCAAGCACCTCCATCAAAGAAAGAGAAGAAAAGAGAGAGTAACATCTTTCCAAGGTATAGAGATAAATGCACTACAACTTAATTTAACTGTAAAGCATTTTAACTCTTTCTTGAAAAGCATATTAATCATATCCATCTACATTCATATTCCAATTTTAAAAAACTACAGATTTAAATGCCTAAACACTAGTGGCCTATGCCATCTTTCTGATTAGACAGGAGTTTAGGTTTAGAGGTTACAAGATAAAATAACTATTATTGTCAAGTTTAAACATTTAATGCATGAAGTATATTCATCAAGGACCAACCATATGATTTTCTTTTTTTAAAAAGAGACCTTTTCCTTTAATCAATAGAAATGGAGAGAAAAAGAAAATAAGAGAGATATTCGTTTCATGCATCATACTTAAGCATATTAAACAATAAAATACATTCTAACACAAAATAATATCAACACAATCATACTCAATAATATCATACAATTCTATGAGAGTAATAACAATTTAGATCAGTTGTCAATTGTAAAAAGGAAACGTCTTAGTTGTAGCAGCCAATTGTATTTATTTATCTCAAAATACAGCTAGTCAAATAGCAATGATATTTTATCCACCTAATTTCTGTCATAAATACTGAATATTATTTAGTTTTAAGTATTCAGGAGCTGTTTAGATAGGATTTCACTACACATTAAGTTGTCATTTTAGCACCTTTTTAACATTTTTTCATATTATATTTCTCTTAAACAATGTTGAAGTTCCCAGATTCTACTAAAAAAAATGAATTTCTTTAATGTTGAACAACATTTCTACATGACATTTATTAACATGAAACTGTGAAAACATTATGAAATATATTATTCTATTGCCCTTTTCAAGATACATTCCATCAACTTTTACAAAACTTGATTCACTAGTTTTGGAATCATCTAAACAAGTGTCAAATAAAATGTCGATACATTTTACACTTATAGACACTTTTTTTTTAATTATAGAATTTTGAACTTGGCACCATTTAGGTGCTTACAACAACAGCTTCACCATTCCACCAAGTACCCTTTAGATTTGTAATCATTTAATTGAACTCAGCACCATTTATTTGTATTTTTGAGTAATCACGGACTTAATAAAACACACCAGTTTTATTATAACTCAATTTATTTGTATTTTTAAGTAATCACTGGCTTAATAAAATACACAAAACGGAATTTTGTGCTGTATGTTCCAATCATTTAAAAATTCACCTAATGACACTTTCCAAACACCTCTAACATACAAATTAATCATTTTAACAAACATTGAAATATATTTTAAATTTGGATATACAAGTAAATAGTGCAATATCTTAGTTTGTTAAAAAAATACAAAATTACAAGACTTCAGCTCACAATACAAGTGGTCAGAAAAATTTCTGTCCATCCCAAAAGAAATGCAATGACAGTGATACACAGACATTTATGTGGGAGGCTTACAATCTTACAACTTGAGGGTTTCATTCCTTAAAAATAATTAAAACTTCATCTGCTACTTATGTCCAAGCTCCTTCTTGAATGAAGATCAAAATAGCTGAGCATTTACCACCTCACCATATGGCATTATCAAACCATTACTAGGTTCTAACCAACCCTAAAGACAAGAAACCAATTGGAGAATCAGGAAAACCCAATTTTAATGGTCAAATCAAGGCCAACAATAAGAACACATGTGCTGTACCTACTCTTGGGTTCATTCCAAAGAGCAAGATTAAGTTTTCAACACATAAACCAAACAATTTAAACAATGAAGGAGAGAAGTGTATTCAATATACTCCCACTTGGAGTAAAAGAGCACTCATGCTCAAACACTCTTAAGAAAACAATTAAAAGAATACTAGCTTCACAAACACTACCAGAGTACATTCAAGATTGACATACATGAAAATAAAGTGGGTATTTCTCTTTTCTCAAACACAAAAAAACAAGATTAATACATAAAGCAATGAGGTTAAAAGCCTATCTATCAAGAAAGCTTTGAAAAGATGAAGATTATTCTTCCTTGCTTCAATCTCTTTCTACTCCCTAACACAATTCAATTTTCACACGAAGAAGCTTCCAAATTGCCAAGCATACACAAAAAATGACAAGAGTTCTCAGAGAGCTCTTACCTCTCTCTTAAATTCTCTAAGTTTGAAAAACAAAATGAATAACTAACCTTTGTCATCTAATGGGATGACAGATGACATCCCACTTGCACACACAACCATCTCTTGCACACCATAAATGCAACCCATGCCTTTCCATGTGCATCTCTTTGGGCAAAGTATGGTGGAGTACTCCACTTTCAAACAACCCTTTTAAGATAAGAAAGAGGGTTGGCTTGGGTCACCCACATTGAACCCTTACATGTTGCTCTTACCAAGAGAGTTGGGTGAATATTAAACTAACTTGACACTCCAAACAAAATTCCAAAAAAGGTACCTTCACCATATAATTACTCAAAATTCAAATTTTACAATTTTAAAAATGACCTAAGTGCAATTCTGTGCTTGCATAAAAATAAAATTACAAAAGAAAAATATTAAAACATATGAAATATATGTAATAATCTCACCAAAATAAAGTATACACACTTGTGGATTAACAATATTTAATATAGGGTCATTGTAATGTCCCCAAGATAGGAGAACCCAAATTTTTTCCCTAGATTATGATTTCTATAAAAGCAAGTAGGGTTTACCTTTTTCCTTTGATTGAGAATCTTGCAAACAAGTTAGGAATTATAGTTCATAATTTGACATTCTTGTAGTAGAACTAGATTAATAGATTACTTAAATCAGATTTAGGATGTCTCAACCATGGATGTAATAAGGTGGGGTGGTTTGATGAGGTGCCCGAAAGACCCCCTACCTTGGGCCCAAGAGTGGATATACCATCCCTCTTGGCCTCATGTGGCCCTTGCCATACAAATGAGGTGGCGTACCTAGTGTTGTGTGCTATCACCATTTTCCTCATCCTTGTCACTTCCACCTTATCTCCATTGATCTAGCATCCCGATGTATTTGGTCATGAGGAATATACAACAAGGTTCTCGAAAATTATGATGAGCGTATTCGAGAGGCAGTTATGCTATTGAGATGCTTCTAGAAGTGCCATCATGCAAGACAACTAAAGAGATTTGAGATCACTTGAAGGGTCTTCATGAGATGTCTGACAAGAGTCAAGCATTCTTTTTGAAGAACATGTTTTCCCTTATGATGGATGAGAATATGACTCTATAGGAGCATCTTATGAAGATCAAGGATATACGCAATCAACTGGAGGCCATTGGTCACAAGATGAAAGAGGACATGGTGGTGATTATGTTGCAGAGTTTACCACGCTCGTACGAACACTTTAGTGAGACAATAGTTTGGTAGTAGTAGTAATATGGTCAGTACGAAATAAGCATTTACTGCCATAGATAAAGGCAAAGACGTGTGCACTCAGCAAATTAGACAACACACATCTGAGGAACGTTCAAAGAAGAAAATCACATGTTAGTATTGTGGGATGCTTGGTCATATCCAAAAGTTATGTAGAAAGTGGTTGGCTGATCAGAAGACCAACCAGAGAGAGTCTTAGTAGCAAGCTCCTATTGCAGAACATTCTGAAGAGGAGTCAACCTACTATGCTTTTTGATAAGTAGATTTTGTTATGTCGGTTGGATAGTTGATCAAATGACCATTAAGGGAGGGTATTAGACTATTTTTAGTATCCTAGATTCTTCCTAATTTTAGTTCGATATTTTAGAATCTTAGTTAATGGTCATTTAGGTTCTTTTTTTGAGTTGTCTTAATTAGTTTATTTTTAGTCATCTATATTTAGACGATTTTTGTTAAATTTTTTTGTAAACTCTATATATTTGTGTATTTGATTAATACAATCATTCATTTTTTTAGAGTTTTAATCAATTTGGTAGCAGCAGTAACATGGTTAGTACAGAACAAGTATTTGTTGACATATTTAAGTTTTCATTGGTTAAGTTAGAGGCAAACATCAATCCCACTGGAGCACCGGTAGACTAATCAAGCACCGGTACTCTTTAGTATGCACCGGTAGACCAAATAGGGTGTTTTCAACCGGTCTTATGAGCCATATAGGGAAGGTATGACCAACCGGGTACAAGTTTATTATCGGTTGAGTGCATGATAATCCGAACCGGGTTATGCAGAGGTGTCTCAGTTAAAACCGGATTATATGGAGCATTCACTGTTGAAACTGAAGTTAGCTTTTTAACTGGAGTTAGCTTTATTTCATCTATAGGTGTTTCAAGATAAACTCAAGATCATTTTGCAAGCTTTTTGCATGAATGATTTATGGGCGAGTTTACAGTTTGGCAGAACCATGAGAAGTATTTTAATGAGATTAATCTCTTATAAATACAGGTCAGAGAATACACAAGAAGTGTTGTTGAATATTCAAAACAGGAGAGAGATATAATCTGATAGGAGCTACAGTCACGACAAGTGAAAGACATAGAAGGGTTCAACAGCCAAGCAAGAGCAAAAGGATAACAGGTATGATCTGATCAGACAAAAGGTGTCATAATAGATCATTGCTTTGAATTGTAAGAGCATATTTAAATCCCTTAATTAGGGTGAACCATAATAGGTTCTTTGTATAAATCCCTTTACCGGGTAACATCTTTATTGGTGTTTTAAAGTCCTCTTATCGGGGGACTCCTAATAGGGTCGAGATCCTAACATGTCTTCTACCAAATCCCTTTACTGGGTAGCACTCTCACAAGTGCTTTGTAAGCCTTTAAAAGGGCACCTTTATTACTGCAGTAGTAAAGTTGTGGGTTTTGTCCCACCGTGGTTTTCTCCTAACTGAGGGTTTCCACGTATATATGCTGTGTTGACCTGTGTATTTCTATTTTTGTTTATGAGTGTTGATTATATTCTTTTAATTCTGCAAGAATATATAGATAAGGTTAAATTGAAGTAGAAATTGTATTTACTGATTCACCCCCCCTCTTAGTATTCGATTAGGACTAACAATTGGTATCAGAGCCATTTAGTTCTCAAAAATATAAAGCTTAAGCGCTTGAGTAAAAGATCATGGAGGGATACAGGTATCAAAAACAGCTTGAGAAAGCGAATGGTTTAATTGCCTCTCTTGAGAACAGACTGAGGAGGTCCCTTGCAAAAAGAAAGGAGTTGGCTCTGCAACTGAGTGAGAGCAAAGTGGATCTGATGAAGCAGAGGAGGCAGTCTCTGAGCTTATGGAGAGAAATCAGAGTCTAACCGATTAGATCTCAAATCTGAAAAGGGAGCAGGAAAATAATGCTCTAAGAATGATTGAAATCATTGAGGAAAAGAGGAAAGTTGAAGATGAAAGGAATAGTGCCGTGAAATCACTGGCAGCCTTTGAAAGAGCAAGAAATCTGGCAGAAGATGCAGTAAGGGAAAGTGATCTTGTTGTTTTACAACTTCAAGAAGACATGCAGATAATTACACAAGAAAATGCAAACATGCAATAGAATTGGCATTATAAAGATGATGCATGCGAAAGGTTGGCTATTGAATTGTATCACCTAAAGGAACAGATGAAAGTTCTCAAAGAAAGAAATGAGACACTTAGAAGATACAATGAGAGCTCAGAAAAGTTTGATGAGCAACTGAGGGCTCAAAGAAAGCACAAGGATCCGACAGGACTTGGGTTCACCGGTCAAAGCAGCAAGGAAACCGGTGAGTCATCTGGAGTCAAGAAAGGCAAGATGGAAAAGAAGAAGAAATCAACGGAAGACAAAGGTAAGAGGACCTTCAAAGCCTCTTGCCATCACTGAGGTAGACCGGGTCATAAAACAAATGACTGCAAAAATGTGTCGGTAAAGCCAATTACTTCTAACAGTTACTGCAGAAACTGTTACAAGCATGGCCACAAGACTTCTGAATGTAGGTCTCGTCCCAACAGTGTGTCCAATAGAAGCAGGGGAAGCTTCAAAGGTTACCGCTATGCATGCAACAAGTTTGGACACAAGGCTGATGAATTCAGATCTAAAACTATGGCATTGAGATCCCCATCAAGATCGATTTTCCCTAAGAGGAATGTAAACCAGAGCACAACCAACTGTGCTAATTGTGGCATACATGGCCATAATAACTCCTGGTGTCATTCACCTAAGAATAGAAGGGTAAATCCATGGAGAGCAACCAAGATGACTTGTTACAACTGTAACAAGATTGGGCATCTCGTCAAGGAAGGTAGGAACCGACCAATGAACAAAAGAAGAAGACCGATCAAACCAGTGAATAAGACCCTGTCTCCCAACGAAAATGGCAACAAGGGAAAAGAGATTGAGAAAGAAGTCAAGAAGATTTGGTTCAAGAAGGAATCAAAGAGCTCCGCTGAGGAGAAGACGGAAGGAAGATCATCTGCTAAGGTGATATCTCTTCAGCAAACTAAGCCTGAGGGCTTAGAGGGAACCGGTAGTCCGCCTACTGTTCCCCATAGAACTGGTGAGCAATGAACTCACACAGTCAAAAAGTGTAACCGGAAGAAGTCACTGGTCTATCATGTGAACCGGACAAGTAAGTGCTGACATTTCAACCGAGGTTTGATCAACAGGTAAATACATGAAAACCGATTGTCGAAGAAAAGATTAGGTAAGGTAATTAATGCTATAGCCGTTAACAATAGTTACCGTTTGGTAATTACCGTTATACCCTAAATCTATATAAGGGAAGGATGATTACTTATTTCACTTTACTTTGCGAATTGTGATTTTTGTTTTCTTATGATTGAGTAATCTTCTCTTGCTTTGATTTACGTTCTCTGCTAAGTAATCTTTGTAAATCCGATCAAGAGTTCTCTGTGTAAACCAGTCAAGATACGATGGCATCATCATCATTTGTCGTCAATCTAATTCAAGGGAACCAATTTGACAGACTTGTTTACGACATCATGCCAATGCAGAACAGAGAAAATGACATGATAGGTGCACTATCATCGGTGCCTGATGGAGTTCTGCTGATTGAAGATGTTACTGCTTTTGTTCACGCTAAGCAAGAAGAATTGGGTGAAACCTACATCTAAAGCGAGTATCTTTCACTCTGCAAGGCTGGAAAGCTTCAAAATAAGTATGCGAAGCTTGTAACTTCAGGATTGATCAATGGGGTTAGGTATCCAATTGTGTTTCGACCGGATTGGATAAGATTGGTTCTAAGTCGGGTGCACGAACCAGGGATGTGGCTAGTGAAAAACATAGTCACACCAATCACCAAGGAAGATCTGCAAATGGTTATTGGTTACAGCAACAAAAGGGAAGCTCTTACCCTTAGAACGATTGCGAATGCTGTATTCGCAAGGTTAACAAAGTCGAAGTCCGACAGTCGGTTGATGACTGTCAACGACATAGAGGACGAAGGCGTTTGGTTTGCATCTGCGGTGATAGGGTACAAAATCTATTAGTCTAGCAACCTCAACAGCATGCTGGGAGGAGCCATTCACGCTGCACACCGGATCATGCATGACAACACAGTATGATATTTGTGCCATGTTGAGAGGGCAAATTTTTGAAAATCTGAAAAAACTAGGTCTTGTGAAGAAAAAGTTTCTGAAATATGGAACTCTACTGGTATGTTTGTTCTTTTATTATCAAAATTTCTTTTTGGGCGTAGGAAAAGTAACCTAGTTAGCAGATAAACCGGTTATGATTCAAATAGGAGAAATGGTGAACATGTTGGAATCATTTGCCGTTGCACCAAAAGCTCGAACTGTCAATGCTCGATACAAATGTCAGATTTAACCTGATCCACGGGAGGCGGTTAAGCCATGTCACGAATCTCCAAGGAGCTGCTGACCACCAAGTCAACAATCTCCCCCTCAGCACCGATTGAGCCTTCAGCACCCACTGAAGGGAGACTCGAACTCGTGACCCAAGGCTTTGATACCAATTGTTGGAATCATTTGCTGTTGCACCAAAAGCTCGAACTGTCAATGCCCGATACAAATGTCAGATTTAACCCGATCTACGGGAGGCGGTTAAGCCATGTCACGAATCTCCAAGGAGGTGCTGACCACCAAGTCAACAGAACAAACTAGGAAATCAGTTTACTAAAGTAATGATAGATTACTTTGAGGCCTTCTAGCTAAGAATGCATGCGAGGGAAAGAATCCCCTCGGCTATTGTTGATTTATACAAGGACGAGGTGTGTTTTTTGGTCAACATCGATCACTGTATAATTTAGGCTGTGGAGCCCAAAACTGAGTACGCACCGGAGCTTGGTTATGAAGTTTCTACCAAGGTAGCCAAGGCTTATGCAGATGCTTTACAAGAGAGTGACCTGGATCTATCAGCATACCGGTTTGGGACTTATGATGAAATTCTGGAAAATTTGAAGAAGTCATCGGTTAAGGAAACTAAAAAGGTGTATACAAAAAGGACTCCTACACCGAGGCAAAAGAAGACAGAAGTTGAGGAACCCAAGGGTCAAAGGAAAAGAGCACAACAGGCGTCCAGTACTCTAGGGGAAGAAATGGAAGAAACTGAAATTGAAGAGATTGCCACTCTTCATAGAAAGAGAAAGACCGGAAAACCGGTGAAAGAGGATGCACTGAGAGGAAGGAAACCTACAATTGATGAATTTGTGAAAGGATTAAAAGAAACAGGTGGAATGGGATCAGTTGGAAGGAGGTATGAATTGGCTAACAAAGAAGATAGTAGAAAAATAGAAGAAGCTGTAGTCACTGTATTCATAAGTTCAACCTTTCTCCTACTGAACTTCATAAGACCATACCTAACAATCTCCAAGAGATTCTAGAAGGAAGATGGAAAGCTTCGATTGAAAAAGAAAGAGAGTTGAGAATTAGGGTTTTGCTTGAAGTACAAAATCATCTAACTTTGGATGAAGCAACACAACAAGCGGACTTGCACAAGCAAAGTTTCACAATAAGAAGGATAAGTCAGGTGCTTATTGGAGATGTGGACAAGGTACATGGAGAAGGAGTTGCTACTTGGACAAATCTTCTTCAGCGACAACAACAGGCAAAAGAAGAATGCCAGAAAACCACAGAGCCACCGATGAAAGATACCAGGAAAGGAAAGGGTATATTGGGAGCTGAGCCTTCGGTCAAGGGCAAACCTGCAGAAGAACTGGTAATTGTTGACATAACTGATGATAAAGCTAATGATTAACTCCACCAACTCTACTGGCATTCCCAATAAAAGGTAAGGCTCGAACACTGACTGTAGATAACATTGTTGATGAAGTCATGGATTTTGGCGAAGTGTCAAACACAACCAAATGGCTCAGTGTGTTAGCAGAAGAGGATAAGCAGAAAGTAGAAATTGCCTTGTTGGAAACTTTTTTAGATTTCAACAGAAGTCTTAGAGATTATAGGGCTAAATTTCCTCCAGAACTGAATCAAAGAATTATGGCTAAATGGAGAACCGTTTTGGCAGCCAACAATAGAATTGCAAAGGAAACATTGACACAGGTAAAACCAGGTCTCAGTGAAGAGACAACTAAACTTCGAATGGAGGAAGTGTCAATGAATTTGGATACAAAGAATAGGGTTGCCAAGATAATCAATGGATATGAAAAGGATGTATATAAAGAAACACTTGAATTCTGGCAGACTTATGACTTCAGTACTCTGAAGGCAACATGTCCACAAGATGAACCCGAGAAAGTATTGGAACCACTGGTTAAATTCACTACTCATGAACAACCTTCAACCGGTGAGCAACAAGTTCCAACATAAACGTTCACAACCAGTGAACAAGTGAATATGGGAGAACAAGTTCTACCAGAAGAACAAGTACTGGGAGAGTCATCAGACAAGATGACTACTGAAAAAGGGATAAATGAGGAAGAAATTGCCGTGGATAAGCAACATACAGTTGAGGAGAAGCACACAGAGCCTCCACTAGAAGAAGCAGTAAATCTTGAAGAGGAAGTTCCACCGGAAGAGCAAGTACAACAAGAGGAAGTTCATCTGGAAGAAGCTCATCCACAAAAAGAAGTACGTCTAGGAGAAGAGGTACATCTGGAGGAAGTAGTTCAACTAGAAGGAGGAGTGCATCAACAACAAGAGGTGCAACAAGATGATATACCTCAACAACAGGAAGTACCTGTCAACACTGAACAGGAAAAGCCTACGGAAGAACAATCGGAATAGGAGAAGAAACAGATGGAACCAATAGATGTTCCCAGCTCATCTTCATGAAAAAGAAAACTAACTTTTGCAATCGAATCTGAAGCTAAGAAAAGAAAAGTTAGTGAAATTGTGGTTGACACAAGCAAGATGTCAACTAAACAATTCAAAGAGCTCACTAAGAGGAAACAAGACATGGTCCTCTCTAGTGTAAGGAACATCTTGTACAACTTTGTACCAGATGTTGACATTGATGAAGACGAACTTGTTATTGATCAAGTGGAAATATTGGAAAAAGCAATTGGAGAAGATGTCACCGATCCGAAGACAATAGCCATTGATCACTACGAGAAGAAGCGAGTAGAGATTCTACTCAAACAAGTTGAAGAGTTAAAGGCAATTGTATCTACAAATATAAAAGTACTCCAGCAACAGATACAGGATGCAGGAAATCTAATCACAAGGACTTCAAACCTTGAAGACTTTGTTCAGGATATCACTGAGAAGACATCCAAAAATTTAGAAGAAATAAGGGTTCTTTCATCCAAGTTTGATGCAAAGAACTCCTCTGCAATAGAATACAACAGAGAAATGACCAATCTTGCCCTAATTATCAGAAAAGCTTTAGAAGAGAAGATAGAGAATTCAAGATCTCATTGGATTCCAATTATTTCTTGCCCCTACATTTGATCTCATGCAAATGACTGCAAGTGAGGCAGAAAACCTGATCAAGGAACCAGACTACAAAACAGTAGAAGACATGGAAAACATAATTGTATCGCTGCAAGCAGCACAACAAAACTTGGAGCATGTCACCGGTCTATGGAATCCATTTCTTCAATCAGCGAAGAAAATATATAAGGATATCTTCACAAAGTTATAGTTATAAAATGATTCATTCAAGCTGTAACAATCCTTTGTCCTATGGAGGCAAAAAGGGGAAGAAGATTAGGACTTAGAGAAGATCAGAATACCGGTAAGCAGATGTCGGAGGCACTTAAGGGGTCAGATACAGAGGAAGAAAGAAGAAGATACAGACAACATGTGTTTATAGGGGAAGTCTACAAGACAGATAACATAAGGTGATGTTTTGCCACCAATGCCAAAGGGGAAGATTGTTGACATATTTAAGTTGTCATTGGTTAAGTTAGAGGCAAACATCAATCCCACTGGAGCACCGGTAGACTAATCAAGCACCGGTACTATTTAGTATGCACCGGTAGACCAAATAGGGTGTTTTCAACCGGTCTTATGAGACATACATGGAAGGTATGACCAACCGGGTACAAGTTTATTACCGATTGAGTGCATGATAATCCAAACCGGATTATGCGGAGCTGTCTTAGTTAAAACTGGATTATACGGAGCATTCATAGTTGAAACTGAAGTTAGCTTTTTAATTGGAGTTAGCTTTATTTCATCTACGGGTGTTTCAAGGTAAACTCGATCATTTTGCAATATTTTTTCATGCATGATTTATGGGTGAGTTTACAGTTTGGCGAAACCATGAGAAGTATTTTAATGAGATTAATCTCTTATAAATACAGGTTAGAGAATACACAAGAGGTGTTGTTGAATATTCAGAACAAGAGAGAGATATCTTCTGATGGGAGCTATAGTAACGACAAGTGAAAGACAGAGAAGGGTTCAACAACCAAGCAAGAGTAAAAGGGTAACAGGTATGATCTGATCAGGCAAAAGGTGTCATAATAGATCATTGCTTTGAATTGTAAGAGCATATTTAAATCCCTTAATTAGGGTGAACCATAACAGGTTCTTTGTATAAATCCATTTATCGGGTAACATTTTTATTGGTGTTTTAAAGTCCTCTTACCAGACGACTCCTAACAGGGTTAAGATCCTAACAAGCCTTCTACCAAATCCCTTTACCGGGTAGCACTCTCACAAGTGCTTTGTAAGTCTTTAATAGGGCACTTTTATTACTGCAGTAGTAAAGTTGTGGGTTTTGTCCCACCGTGGTTTTCTCCTTCTAATCGAGGGTTTCCACGTATATATGCTGTGTTGACCTGTGCATTTCTATTTCTGTTTATGAGTGTTGATTATATTATTTTAATTCTGCAAGAATATATATAAGGTTAAATTGAAGTAGAAATTGTATTTACTGATTCACCTCCCCCTCTCAGTAACCGGTCAGGACTAACAGTATTTACTGCCATAGATAAAGGCAAAGGCGTGTTCACTCAACATAAAGGATAACACATATCTGAGGAAGGTTCCAAGAAGAATTACGTGCCACTATTGTGGGAGGCTTGGTCATATTTAGAAGTTTTGCAGAAAACAGTTGGCTAATCAGAGGACCAACTAGGGAAAGTCTCAACAACAAGCTCCTATCGTAGAGCATTCTAAAGATGAGTCAGCCTTCTATGCTTTTTGATAAGCAGATTTTGTTATGTCGGTTGGGTAGTTGATCAAATGACCATTAAGGGAGAGTATTAGACTTTTTTTAGTATCCTAGATTCTTGCTAATTTTAACTCGGTATTCTACAATCTTAGTTAATGGTCATTTAGGTTCTATTTTTGAGTTGTCTCAATTAGTTTATTTTTAGTTGTCTATATTTAGACGATTTTTGTTAAAAACTTTTGTAAACTCTATAAATTTGTGTATTTGATTAATAGAATCATTCTGTTTTTCAAAGTTTCATTGTATCAAAGTGGGTCGATGGGGTAATATAAGATTTGGCGAATTTTATAAAGAAAAAACTCATAGCCCTTTTCTTGGAATGTTTTCCAGAAATATTTTGAATTGTTTTTTATGAAAAAATGTACTTTTCAATTTGAAAGGGTTTTTTGATCGATTTTTTCAAAAATATCAAAGCTTATTTGCTTTGCTTCAAGGGTTTTGTTGTGAACAGGAAGTCACGAATCACATCATTTTTACAAACATGTTTGAGGCTTGCATAGAGTTTTTTGGTCGCCATTTTTCTTAGCTTGTAGACAACTTTCTTCTGTCATTTTTAATTTTGTACTTATAGTTTTTAGACACAATTTTCCTGCGTTTTTGGTTTTTTGTGTTTTTGGAAATTGTGTTTTTACACTCTTAAACTCGTTTAGGGTTTCTTGTTGATTTCAAAATAAATTATCCATTGGTTTTATAATTTTTTGCCTTAAAAATTATTTGGGGTTCACAATTTTCGCCCATAAAAATTATGTGTTTTTAATAATTTTTTATGCTTAAAATTTTTTGGGGTTTTCATAATTTTTTTCCTTCAATTTTTTCAGGAGGATTTATAATTTTTTCCTCAAAAATTAAAGGTTTGCTCTTGTATGACCTGGTCAGGGTTTCCATAGTTCGGGAGGGCTCTTTGGTTTTTGGAAAGGTTTTACCACTTTTTCCTTAAAAATGATTTTTTGTATGCTAATCTGTATCTTAGATTTTGTGCCAGCTATTTGTTTGGTTTTTTTGATTTTCCTCCTTAAAAATTGTTTCTAGGATTTGTAATTCGTGAAGGTGTTTGTTCGTGTGGGATTTTATGTTAGGTGTTCCTATTTTAGGGTTTTTTATTTTTATTTTTTGAAAAAAATGATGCTTTGTAAGCTTCAATTCCAGGTTTTGTCAAAATTTTCCACAAAAATTGTCTTCTTGCAGTTTGTTTTGAGTTGTAGTGCTCATTTGCAAAAATTTCTTGGCAACTCATGGTATCTTGTAGTCTGTCTTGGGGCATCCTACTCATTTGCAAAAGTTTGGAGGGTTTGGCGATTTTTCCTCAAAATCGTAGCAGTTGTTCTCAGTGTGTCTCTGGCTACAACGAGGGACAACTCTATTATCCAACATCAGGTTGGATGTTTTGTGATGATTTATGGTCAGAAGTTTTGCAGATTTTGGGAGGGTTAGTGGTAGACTCATCTTAGTGGCAGAGTGAGTGGTAGGCTCTTTTCTCTTGTTGTGGAGCATTTTGAAGGAGGCACCCTTCTTTGTTCTTTTTTGGATGGATTTTGACTACCCTTGGTCATTGACATTCTAAAGATTCAAGGAGGGTCTCAGTAGTAGTAGAATGTTCTGAAGAATTTATGACCATAAGACATGTACAGTCTTCTATAGGGTAGTTGATAGAATGACCATTAAGGGAGGGTGTTAGACTATTTTTAGTATCCTAAGTTCTTGCTATTTTTAGCTCGTTATTTTAGAATCTTAGTTAATGGTCATTTAGGTTGTCTTAATTAGTTTATTTTAGTTGTCTATATTTAGACGACTTTGTTTTTTGCCTTTTTGTTAAAAGCTTTTGCAAACTCTATATTTTTGGGTATTTGGTTAATACAATAATTCAGTTTTTTAGAGTTTCAATATCTCCTTTGAGTGTAGGGAGTAACATCCTTTCATTTGCTAATGCCGTTATGAAAGGGTCACACCCTTTAGTTATGAAAAGATACATCTGTTTGACAACAACAACTACCCCTTTCACTTCCTATCTCTCACTTCTCAAACCTGTCTTTACTACTTTTCAAATCTGCACATAGCCCATTTAAGATCTGCATATCTTCTTTTTCTAGATCTACATGTCTTTTTTTCTTCTTTCCTTCTTAATTCTTATTTCAGATTCCTCCTTATACTTCTTCTTTGAGTCTACTCTAGATCTCCTCTACTCCTGTTACCCCCATTCCATTTGATCCTTCTTCTCCTTTATATCTTCCCATGTGAGGGGAAGGTCACACCAAATCATCATGTCCAAGCCTTCTAATGTTCCCAATTTATTAAAGTGACAATTAATTAAATTAATTTTTATTAAGTTGTCGAAACTAAATGAAATATTTAAATGATGACTTAATTTAATTAAATTAATTATTAAATGTCACTTTATAATTATTTCCCTCAAAGTTCAATTTTAAAAATTAAAAGAGGGAAAATGTAGAGACAAAGAAATGGAATGCCAAGAGACAAGTTGATGGAAAGCCAAGAGTTTCTTGTCGAATGTTATTAAAGCTCAAAGAGAGGCTTGTTGAGATCATGTTCAGATGTTTTATTGAAATTGATGAATTTTTCTGATGCTTTGGCATTAGCCGGAAGTTTCTGGAGACAAAAACATTCAGGAATTTGATATAGGGGCTGGACAGAAACTTGGTTCTTCTAAGGAGTGAATTCGCGACAGAGTTCACATGGAGCTAAATTTGTGAAGTCTCTGATAAAAATAAATTTGCAGATAAGTTTATTTGCTGTTAGTTGAGATTCAGTATTGCTTGTAATAATTTTCTACCATCTGAATTAAAGGTTATATCATATGATCGGGAGCTGGTTGTTTGACTGCCCGATTCAATTGCATACAAATATTGTTATGCTGTCTCATTATAATTATCTATAAGTTGGCAATATAAATATTTGGCTATTACTCCCAAGTATCCACGACTTTAAAGAAGTATTGTGATTAAGATTTATTTTAAAATAGTTTTGAGCATAAATCGCAGTGGGTCCCAATCAATGCTACAGTGCCTTGTAATAACCTAAATGCATTAAAGTTGGAGGGCGATAATTAAAAAGAAGTTTGGTTCTGTGCGATTAATGTTTGAAGACTAAACATTTATTTGAGCCGAGCTTGTATTGCCGTGTGCGGAGCCATAATTGTGAACGACACTTCATATTTGTCAGTGGCAATAATAAAGGCGGGAGTTTATTGGGTATTTGTGGTGAATCATATGTTGAGCCGATACAATAAGGTTGATGCCGTGAATTAACCAATTGTTGCATTCAGAGGTTTCTAAAGCCAGCAGCGTGGAAGATTAAGACATGCCACCCATACAATATTATTGAACCAAGGGTGATGCTCAGTCATTTGTAAATCAAGCAGCACAGTGTTTGTTGTGAGATTACTATCTATTGTGCCTGGTCGGGTGAAGGAATGTTATCGAGCTTCATAAAGAGATGTCGGCAGGGAGTAAACTATACAAGTCCAAAGTTTCATATGCAAATTGAATATATATTTGCCGATAAAAATTTGAGTTGTTATCACCACTACAGATACCATTGCATATAAGTTTTCCTTCAGAGACATGAACACTTTGAATTGCAGACTTGTGAGTTTCTCTTCTTTGCATGTGCAGAGTATGGGTAGTTGTGTGTTTAACTTCCAGACTACGTTACTTCCGTTTCAAACCTCTCTGCAATGAAATGCTATTTGTTACTTTAGCTATTGCTGGGTGAGTGAATGGAACTGCAAGTCTGTTGTCTGTGTGGATGCAAGAGTTACTACAGAGATTAAACTGGTCAGAATTTATATTTCAGCAACTGAGTGCAAAATTGTGGTATTCTGTTATTTCTAGAGGTGTTTCTTTTACTGTTAATTGCAATTGGTCACTAATTGTATCTCAAGTAAGATTGGAAACTATTTGAAATTTTGTAACTCTTATCCCTGCAATAAAGGAACTCTGTGTATGCCACGAATTGTTTGTCAAAATTCCTAAGCATTGGAAGTTTGGAAATTAGTGCAAAATGGGTGAAATCTGAATCAGGGGACCTTACAACCCTTTCGAAAAGTCACAACTCTTCATAATTACAACCCTTTTGAAGGTCACTTCCTTTTTTTCATCCCTTTCCTTACCCTTAATCCTTCCTTAATTCTTATTCTCCACTCTTTCTTCCTTGCCGCCCCCCTCAAATGAAGTTCTCTTCTCTCCCTTTTATACCTCTTATTTGAGGGAGACAACTTTTCTTTGCCTTTTTACAATTTGTTTAACTTAACTATTATTTAATTATTTTTAATTTTATTCTTTTATATTATTAATTTAATTATTATTATTATCATTATTATCTAATCCTATTTCAATAAGGGGACATGACAGTCGTAACCTGCTCATAGACTAAGACAATGTAACGGGTATACACGCTCAAATTTTTGTTACTTAAGGAGGAGAAATGGTCAATTTTTATCCTCCAATCAACCAAATTGTATACATATGTATCTGCAATTCAATGCATACATTAAATTCATTTAGAATAGATAGCTAGAGCAACATGATTAAAATTACACTAATCACCCTCAATAATTATGATCATCATAGAATTAGAATTAATCACCATCATAATTTTACCAGAAATCTTGTCTTAACATGATTAAATCCCATTACATAAATTCAAGCTTTAATCAATTTCAATTTTCACTTATTTTCCATTAAACACTATCACATTTAAATCACAAGTTTAATATTTTAATCATATCATATCAAGTTTCAACATTTCATCCAACATTCACATCAATGTCTCCATAATTTATCATCTATTTTAACCATACTCGAAAGCAACTTAACTTCTAAATTCTCATCAAAGCACTAATGCGGGGATTAGTTTTAGAAACCACATATACATATCTAGATAACCTAAATCAGCTGAACAAAAACAAATGCTTTCATCTAGGAATCATAAGAATAAATGAATCATTGCATATACACTTGAAGAAACTATCAATTAAACAGATCCCAGAAATGAGATAAAACATCTTAACATATCACATGGAAATCATAACATCACTAACCCGGTTATCCAAAGTATTTGGCCATGATCATAATCATAGACAATCTACTTTTGAGGAAGGTAACTCCATATTTGATTAGAATATGATAATAATAACATAAATCTCTACCTCATGCACCATATTCAATTTAATAATCGTCAAGAAACTAATTAAAGATTAACAGGTAAGTTTAGAAGCTACATATTAAAAAAGATCCTCAACATGAAATCCATGAATCAAGAGTTAGAAGGTTCTATGGAAAGTTCCGAAGTTAATATCATTAGATCCATTAAGCATATGGAGTGTGACTCGGATTGCAAAATTATTTGGCCTTACAATGGGCTTATTTGTTTGCTTGAATATGCATCCAAATGTATGCTATCCACTTTGTTTTTCTTTACTCTCAATTTTGATTACTGAAAATATGTGTTATGAAGTATAATAAATATATTTGTTGCCAATTATCAGCCTTTATGCATTATTCTACCTTATAATTACATATGAAAATTTTAATTACTGAAATGGAAGCTTTTTTTATGTGCAGGTACTAAATACATATGAAAATTTTCTTCCATCCTCAGAGGACTTTCAGAGCCAGGTCTCAGAAAAGGGTCTTCTACAAATCCTATTTGACATACATTTCATTGCAGATGTACTTTCGGGTGGCCGAGATGTACCTATATATACCATAAATGCTTCTGAACAAGATAATTCGCCTGATAGAGATCCTACTTCATTTGCAAGTTCTAAGAGTAAGCTGGCGAGTTCTGAAGCACCTGAAGCCTCCATGAGAAAGCGTGTTTCTCTTTTGATTCAAAATCTTTCTAAAAAGCTTGATCCAATAGACTGGGCCACGTAAGATTTTATTCCATTTGTTTTCAGTCAATACAGTTGCAAACTAAAAGTATAGTTGTGGATAAACAATTTCTACCATTAAACAGATTGTAACTAATTGATTAATTAATTAGGTGAACCAAAGATTGATCAGTAATTTTAGTCATTCTTGATAGAGAGTTATAAGAACATGGAAATGAGAGTTTTTGTAAAGATGGGCCCTTATTAACATTGATTGGTCTCAAAACATGGGGGTGTACCCAGGGATCCTGTCTATCCAACTTTCAGCAAAAACATAAAAGAAGAAAAGAAAAGAAAAAATATTAAAGTTCTTGTGGTTCTCAATTGTATATGTATTTTTGGCACTTGTACATGGAAGTTGCAATTTGTAATTCCAATTGAATAAATATTGTAATTGCTCAAGTGAAAATCCATAATGTGATTCTCAATTGAAACAGATATGAACCATTTCTTTGGGAGAACGAAAGACAATCTTATCTTCGAGGTGCTGTGTTGTTTGGCTTGTTGGTACAACTTAATCGCATGTATACTGATACTAAACAGAAGCTTCCGACACACTCTGATAGAAACTCAATGAAGACCAACACAGCAGCTCCACGGTTAAAATACCTTCCAATCAGGTCTGCTCTGGTCAATTCTTCTTAGAGCTTTTGTTCCATTCTTTTAGTCAATCCATTCCTTTAACCATTTTTAAATTCCAAACATTCATGTTTTCTAGAAGAGTGTAAACTGTAAACAAATAACATATTCTAATCAAAACTTTTTGTAGCATTAGTGGTTTATTGTACTTTATATTATTGGTGAAATTGTATTGGAAACATTCGTATCTTAGTAACAATTGTACAAGATACTGATTTGGCTCATTTGAATATACAAATTAGAAATTCTCTGCATGATTCTGGAAACTATTATTTTAAAAGTTCTAAGACTTTATAAATGTGTCTAGGTTCCTTCCTTGCTCATAGAGATTTAGTAATCATTTTTTTCACCACAAGATTGTGTTACTTCTGATCCTAAGCTTTTTAGATAGAGAATGGAGATGATGTAGACACAAGTCTGATGTAATGTCCCTTATTCTCCTTTTGTAATTTCCTGCAACACTGATGTTAGTAGAAAATATTACTTAATATTACATGACTCTTACTCTATTCTAAGTTAGTAAGGGAGGGGGGAGATTTGATTCTTAAGGTTGCCTCTAGGTCGGGCTTCACAGAATTCCCGATTCTCAGCTTGAGCGATATAAGATCCACTCTAAGCAATCGGACTATCGGCACGTCTTCCCATAGAGCACTGCCCATAAGAATCTCTTGGAAGCAATGAATGCTTTCCAAGCCTGCGCATATGCATATGACTGGTATCAGTATATATACTGCCTACATGAGATTATACAATCTTGAGACTAGGGAAACTATAACAATTTCCTCTAGCCCCCTCTAGATATAGGAATCCATCTAATGAATATAAGATTCATTCTATATGGTATCCATATCATCATGTTTAGTGAACATATAAATGTACAACACATAGTTTTAGACTTATCTGTAAAAGAAATCCAGAATTTTCCAAGAATGCATTAATTGAGAATTCTCATTTATATAAAGAATTTATTTATATTAAATGACATACCACAATGTTGAATTTTCGCTGAAAGTCTTTTATCTTTTACTCTCTTCTATTTTCCGTATATTCTTTTTTTCCCCTCTTGAGTTCCTCCTACATTTCCTCCTTTATTTTCTCCTATCTTTTCTCCTAAGTTTTCTCCTTCATTCCTACTAGAAGACTCTTTCCCTTTCCGGTAGAAGTGGGAGTAGGTGTGGCACTTTCTTCCCTAGTAGAAGGTTGACTCAAATCTTGCAAAACTCGCAAACTAGCTTGCACCTGCTCCATTGAAGCACCTGATTTTAGTGCCTCCCCCTCTATGTGCAATCTAGTGGCCTCTAGTTTTTCTACTTGTGTTATAGCTTTGCAACCTTTCACCCCTTGACCACCTATCCACAAAAGATGGCAATAAACTCTAGTATAGCTGCCAAAATAATGTTTTTTTGCACAAATGACACTCCCATTCCCTACTACCCCCAGAATTTTTTTTCTTATCTTTGTCTACTATCGTGGCAAATTGAAGGAGAGGTTTCTTGGGGTTGAATGGGCCTCTTGCATACTTTTTGAGGGCTTTAGAAGGACAATCAAATGCAAAAGAGGATGCTGGCCCTGATACATTCATACTATTAGTAGTTGAAGACCCCCCTATGGCTGCCCTAGTACTACATTTTTTCCTTCGAGGTTGAGTTTGTTAAATTTCTACTTCAACACAATCACTACTAGCACTTCCCTCACTCTCACTGCTGCTGCTCATCATTGTGAAATGTATAACACTGCTGCAAGTTAAAAAAAAAACTTCATTCAAAATGCCCTCTTTGTATGTTGCACAATGCAAATTGAAAACAAATGTAAAACTAAAATGAAATGCAAAAAAATGGCCATAATAAGAAAGACATACTTGGAATAAAGAAGATTTTATGCCAAACCCTCCTCTTGCAACTTAAAAATGAAGAAGTTGCTGTTACTCCTCTTTCTTCTTCTTCTTCTTCTTCTTCTCTTGAATGAATGAAATGAACAAATGAGAGAGACTTAACTCTTTTAGCAATCAAAATAGGGTTAACAATATTCTATTTCATATTTAAGACCACGTGGGGCCCGCCCATAGTAAAACAAATTAAAAAAAAACACTTTTATTAGCGCAGGCCATTTTTAAATCTAGAAAATCGGGGACGGTATTGGGTACCAGGGACGGCCGGGTCGTCCCCCGACCGTACCCGGCACCCAATCCCGTCCCCCCGTTTTTGAAACTTTTTGCAATGTTTGAAAAGAAATGGCCCCTTTTTGGGAATGGAAATGGAACGGCTAGGGGACGTTGAATTTCCGTCCCCGCGTCCGTGGTACGAAACGGGGACGGGAACGAAGCTGAAAAGCCAGGGGACGCATCCCCGTGGAACATAGATATTTACTAATCTTCATTAAATATGTTATTAAATTTTATTATTAGAGGGGGATATTACAACCAACTATATGCATCCTTCTTAAACTGATGACAAAGAGCATCATTACTTAGGCCTCTTGCATTCTCAAACTCTATGAACTCATTTGTAATCAAATCTTGTGTATCATCATCAGGAAAGAATCTTTCAAATGCTGCCTTGTACCCATCAAACACTTCTAAATCTTTATAAGGTGGCAGCCTTTGCGACGTACTAAGATATTGGTTGCTATAATATTTTAGTGGCAATGCATAGACAAACAAATGTAGAGGAGTTGTCATATTGTTCGATCGTTCTACAACAATTGCTTGCAATTGTTTGAAGGTCTCCTTAGGGTCTTGCTCTTTGTCATTTATGATTTTCTTCATCTTCTCAAGCATGGAGTCAATGTCATCATACACATCTCCAAGGAAAGGCCTATCCATTTCAGTGTAGCGAAGCAAGCTCATAATGGGCTCGGTGAAGTGAAGGAGATACTCCACACGTTCCCACCATGAGTCATCCAATATCCTTTGCGTAATTTTTGTTGTCCTCTTAGTGTTGCTTGCCTCCATATAGACATGGTCTATTGGTGATCACCATATTGCAAAGTGTCACTTTTACTTTTACAAGTTGTCTCAAGATGATTAAGTTTGATGCAAAACGGGTTTGAACAATTTGTAATAGAAATTAGAGCAAAAAAAAATTAAATAGAGACACTTTAAAAAAGAATACACATTACACAATCAAATTATGAAAAATAAAAAAATTTAAAATACTAATTTTAATTTGTTTAATTAAATTACAACTTTAAGTTCAAGTTCACTTACCTTCAATAGCTCCAAACTTGAGAATAATCTGAAAATTCCTTGAGTCATATGGTGGTTTGTGACAATCATTTGGATGTCCTCAGCCTCTACATACACCTCTTTGATCCACCCAATTTTGTTCCCAATCTTTTGTAGCATAAGATTGAGCGAGTGGACTGCACAAGGTGTCCAAAAAATATGTTGATATTGCTCTTCAACCAACAAACTAGCTGCTCTAAAATTCTTTGCGTTGTCCTTTATGACTTGGACAACGTTTCTAGGTCCCATTGACTCAATGACAGAGATGAGAATATTAGCAATAAATTGCCCATCTTTTACTTGCCCCTCACAATTTACGGATTTCAAAAACACTGCCCTTTTAGGGGACATTGCTATGACATTGATCTAGGGATGATTTCTTGCATCTTTCCACCCATTTGAAATAATCAATACCCCTGTCTCAATCTATGAATCCCTTACGGACTTCAATGCATCCTCAACCCCCTTGACCTCTCTTTCCAATAAGGTGGTGTATTTTCTCATATTCGGGGCCCTTATACCCTCTTGGAGCTTCATTGGCACTTTTCAACATCTTCTAGTATGGGGAGTGAACAACACTTAAGGCAACCCACATGCATATATGCATCTTGCTATATCTTGGTTGGCAATGTTCTGACTCTCATTTTTAAATGCACTTTCCAAAGGTCCCTTTCTTTTGTGTGGAATGGGTTCTTGAGTTTACGTTTCAGGCTCAACTTGAGTAGTATTAAAGGGGTGGTCTATCACAATATTTGAAGATGGGGGCTGTATTCTCTTTGATATTTTTTAGTGGTTATATTTTGCCTACGTGCTACTCTCTCTTTTGCTTCTTCATGCTCTGGATATATTTTAATACCGTTTCAATTGGTATAGGTGCATCTTTTCTTGCATCTTTCCTCCCATATGAAACAATCAATACCCTTGTCTCAATCTATGAATCCCTTACGGACTTCAATGCATCCTCAACCCCCTTGACCTCTCTTTCCAATAAGGTGGTGTGTATTTTCTCATAATCGGGGCCCTTATATCCTCTTGGAGCTTCATTGGCACTTTTCAACATCTTCCAGTATGGGGAGCAAACAACACTTAAAGGCAACCCACATGCATATATGCATCTTGCTATATCTTGGTTGGCAATGTTCCGACTTTCATTTTTAAATGAAGTTTCCAAAGGTCCCTTTCTTTTGCGTGGAATGGGTTCTTGAGTTTACGTTTCAGGCTCAACTTGAGTAGTATAAAAGGGGTGTTCTATTACAATATTTGAAGACGGGGGCCGTATTCTCTTTGATATTTTTTAGTGGTTATATTTTGCCTACATGCTACTCTCTCTTCTGCTTCTTCATGCTTTGTTATATATTTTAATACCGTTTCAATTGGTATAGGTGCATCTTTTTTTCCTGGGTATTTCTTGACTCCTCTTCATGGGTATCCACACAAATGTCCTACCACTCGATTATATGAACTATTCCTTTCTACATCACAACCCCGACATTTCCAACGGAATCCACCACCTCCTGGAAGGGGTCCTATAATATCAACATACTTCCATAGAGGAGAATCAGATTTTGAATCTATTATTTGTTGTTCATTATTTCCGACAAAGGAAGAGGTAGATGCCATTATAGTTCCTATGGCAATAAATTTTATTCATATTCAAAATAAAAACAAAAGAATGGAAAAAAATAGGTAGATCTTATGGACAATTAAAGAGAATGAAAAAAATTTAAAACCTTAAACAAAAACAAAATCAAATGAAAAAAAAACCTACCTCTTTCACCCATTAGAAGCTTGCAAAGATGTAGGAATGAGGGACATGTTGGTTCCCAAAACCACAGATTGGAAATCCAAGAGCCTACCAATTCTCCAATAGGATTCCAAATCAGTTCTGGCCAACAAACGGGAATAATCCAAATTCCCCTGCACTTTAGGCTTCGCTACACCTAGGCAGGTAAACCTTCACCTCGAACTTGATCACTTTCTTCAAGGTTTTTCTACAGTGAATTTAAGCTTGTGAGTTTTCTGGCTGGCAAATTCCTCGAACTTGATCAATATGAAATTAAATGCTGAATGTTTGAATTAAATGTTTTGTGTGATGATTCTTAATAATGGATCTGAGGTTTGTAGGAAGGAATTGATAGATTTTCTGACTTCACATATAAACCCAATACTTCAGAAATAAAAAGAGCAGTGCCTTTGCTCATTCGGGCGATAGAGTCCACTTCAGTGAAGATTACGTACAACCTTATAATGTTCTATGCACTTATACTGCTAATCAATTAAATAATCAAGATGCGACAGATCAAATATTTATGCAATCTTAAATTAGTCCAGATTGAACTTTAACTCCTCGGAGACAAATTGGACACAAATTCGGAAATAATTAAATATTTCACGATATCTGTGATGATCGAGTTTAAGATGCTAAATGACCATGTCCACTTGTCTGATATTTAAATTGTATACAATATTCAAAAAATAATTACAAAGGACGGTTCATCTGCAGTTTAATTCTCCACACCTTTAATAATAAACAAAACACATTTTATTTTATTATTAAAATAAAATAACTAAATAATAATAAAATAGTTGAATTTATATTACAAAGTCATATTACTCCTTATTCCTCACAAATAAATATATATGCTTGTATTATCGAATATGTCTTGTTCTTTTTTTTCATCTCTAGGACAATACCCCATATATATATTCTATCTTATGGGGGATGTGACTTTTCAAAGAGTCACGTTTCATATAAACAATCTTAATAAATTAGATTTTTAACTAATTCATTTATTATTTCGGTGATTTTAGTTTTCTTCCAATATTGTTTTAATAAATATTTTCCAGAGATGCCTCATCCATTGGGGACTATCTTCTGGGTCAATCGCAGAGTTAATAGCCTTCGATCTTTGCACATCAATCTACATCTCAAATACATATCTTCAAACAACTCTGCCGCAACTTGTTTTGTAATAATATTTTATTTTATTAGGCACGCACAAAGATTTTGACACTGCATTTTAATATTTTCGAATGCCAAATTAACTCTTAGTTTTGATTTCAAACTGGAGGCTATGGACGACACGATGTCATTTCACTCCAGCTGTCAAAAGTAAGGCTGTATCTATTCGCAATAGCAAGTGTATAAATTGGAAATGTGCGTGTCCTCTTGTGGGATTATCTTTCGCTCGACTTCCTCTTGTGCATGCTCTTCGACTAATATTTTCCACAATTTTACAAGTCTTCGGTCAGTTGGTCCTCTCTTTACTGGATAGACTTAATGAATACGTTCGAGTCTCCACACCCCAAATCCGCACGGGCTTCTCCAGCATGTGTGTTCATTAGATCATGGATCTAGATGAAGAGCGCATGACTATCCAGACACAGGAACAATGAGAGTTTTGGTGGTGCTTTTATGAAAGCTCAATATCGACTTTGGAACATGAGAGTGGTAACTTCCGCTTGTGGATATGCAATATGTGCCATGTTCTTAGTCATTCGGTGAATCATCTGAGTTTAGTTACAAATGATCCGGCACCCGTGAAGTCCCTTGTATATTATGCGCATTTCCAAATGGCTTGGAACAGTCCCTGGCTTGATGATTGCCTTTGTCTACCACATAGGATATTCGTTTAATTCCCTTCAATATTATTGTTGTCTATCTACCATACCCACTGTTTGTTTGTCTTATTGCTGCACAACAACAAATGCTTCACCTTGAAATCTGTATACTTTGCATAGCTTTTCTTTCACATCTCTGCATGTAAACTTTACGTCTAGTGTTATCACTCATTGCCATTAAAACATAGTTGCTGCTACTATTCAATAGCTGTTACAAATTCTCTTAATTGGCTCATTTATTATTGTAGACTTTTAAGTTGCTGCAATGATATCATCCAAAATACTTGTGTATCGCTCCTTGCTACTTATTTTCTTTGATTGTAAATGCTGTAACATATATATTATTGACTTGGATGCTATATATTATCTCCCTTACTGGTCACATACTTTGAATGCTTGGAACCTTAAGTATCACTGCTCACATGGTAATTAAGGCTTCACATTTTCTCCTTTACATGATCATAGTTTGTGGGCTGTTTGCATATTTCACAATATCGGGTATCATATTTTATTCAATACCTGTAGCAAGATATGCATCATTTTTTTTATCCATTGACTTCATTATTTCTCTTGATTAGTATATTGTTCTAATCATAAGTAGTGGGTAAGATCTGAAAATTCTCCCTTTTGTGTGATATTTGGGACTCCAAAATTTTGCCAAATTTTAGAGTTCCATCAGTGGCTCTTTCTGGGGATGTATGCTCCCTGTGAGCATAGTGAGATCTCAGTTATCGCTGGAGAAGCAGATCAATTAACTTGATGCAAAATGAAATTGGGTGGCCAGAGGCCCCCCAAAAGTGAACCTTGATCCTTTCCTCTGTCAAACACCTGATTTTGATCACATAACACTTTTAACCTTACTGCATTACACATGTCATCCTTATAGACAATTCCCTCCGCTTTGTCAATACAATCTTCGGCATGCAATATGTGTTCAGCCCTTGAGAAGTCATCAGGTCCACTGTCACCCTTGCTGAACAAAAGATTTTGGTTAATCATACAAACCTCTAGATTAATGTTCTTTATTTGGATACCTTCTTGTTCACTATCTGTCCCATCTCTATATTCCGGATATTTTTTCTCCTCGCTAAAAGGCTTTGAGAATAGCTTATCTTCAAGAAGTACAAACTCTCTCTCACCAAGAGTTTTTTCAGCTAGGACATTTTGAAAATTTTCAGAACCATACTTCAACATACTCTCTTCATCATGTTTGGCTGATTTCATCTCATCTTCTTATGTTTGATGTATTTTGTTCTCATAGGATGAACTGAAAGATATCTCACCCTCTGAATGCACTTCATGAGTTTCATCAACTTTAAAATTAGGACTGCTATCTTCATTATGATGCTGATGGATTTCATTGCATAAAGGATCCTTTTCAAACAACGGATTCGAGAATATAGAGAACTCTGACATATCTTCATTTGCTTCTTCCTCTTCAAATAATGGATTCACGAACATAGAAAATTCAGGCATACTTTCATGAGAGTTGCTATTTGGATTGTCAAGTGTTTCATTAGCAAGACCAATATCTTCATTGACACTATCTCCTGAAACTTCCTCCTGTTCATACACCGCATGCAGTTCTATTTCATCTCCACTATTTGATTCTTGGAAATTATCATGTCCTTCATCTAGTATCTCTTGAATATGTGTTGATCCATCAAATTCTTTATTGTCGAGGACAGAGAAAACATATGGACCATTCTTCTCAACATGTCTTTGGTATTCCATGTCTAACAAGGCTGAAATCTCTTCCACACCAAGAAAATCATCTTCCTCATTTTCACATTCACTGATATTTGATGTCATACAAGTATCATCATGGAAAGATCTTTCTTCAGACTGTCCAAAAGAGTCTCCTCCATTCATATCTAAAACCTCACTTGACTCATATGCTACTTCAGTCTTGCATTCATTCTCCTCTGCATCCAGTTCATTATTCATTAGTTTGAGAAAGGTAAGGAACTGATGATCATATAAAAGACCTAGTTCCCGCATTTTGTTGAAAAGATCAGAGGCTGGAGGTTTGCATTCTAAAGGTATTTCTTGACAGATATTAAACATCCTCAGGAAGAATTGTACTGCAGATTCTTCTTCTTGTTTCTCTAAGTTCAAAAATGCGTCCAAAGGGGATATGTAATTTGGATCTTCTTCATCATCATTGCGATTTCCATCAAGCATAAGGCCTTGTTCAATCTGATCATAAGACTCCACTTCTCTGTCTTCATCATCTTCTTCTAATATCTGAAAAAGAAGCTTTAGATCAGGGTCACCTGACGAGATACCTAGGTTTTTGACCTTCTCATTATTTCTTTTTGTGAAGGCATAATTGTTACAGGTATCTTTTGATATATATTTACCATCCTCATGAATAAGTGTGTAGAAGACTCCCCTTCAAATCTCTCCAAACAGAAAAAGGCATCAAGTGGAGACATGTTAGGAGCCTCTTCCATGTTGTAGCTTTGGTCTTCACACCGTTCATAACACATGTCATCTTCCTCGCTTGCATCATGAAATTCATATAGGAACCATTTTTCAAACTCTTTCCAAGACGAGATACATTGTGTAGGTAGTGATTCATAAGCCTGTCTCGCATTGTCCTTCAATGTTTTGACAAACAACTTCATCACCTGATCTTCTGCATCAACCTCATAGTCTTCTATGAATGTGTAAAACACATCCAAATGTTGAAGTGTGGATTCATCCCATTTTCCATGAAACTTTGGCACAAGTTGTGAAAGTTTTGGGGATAACTTGCTAGGTTCATAATCAAACTTGTTGAAATCCAATGGCCTAATGCCATCTGGAATAAAAGGCTTTCTTTCAAATGATCGATACATTTGAAAAACCTATCCACCATCTCCTTCTGAGTCTTCTCCCTCAGCAGAGCTACCAAATGAAAATTGTATTAAATAGAGTCGCCACCTTCTTCATAAGAAGGACAAAATCATACAACTGTTTCTGAGTTCTGTCTCCAGTAGAGTCTAACTCTCTGATCACCAAAAATTCTGAATAATGTTCTTACAACAACTCCCCAGTAGAGTCGCCAATCTGTTGGTTCCCAAAACCATAGATTGGAAATCCAAGAGCCTGCCAATTCTCCAATAGGATTCCAAATCAGTTTTGGCCAACAAACGGGAATAATCCAAATTCCCTTGCACTTTAGGCTTCGCTACACCTAGGCGGGTAAACCTTCACCTCGAACTTGATCACTTTCTTCAAGGTTTTTCTATAGCGAATTTAAGCTTGTGAGTTTTCCGGCTGGCAAATTCCTCGAACTCGATCAATATGAAATTAAATGCTGAATGTTTGAATTAAATGTTTTGTGTAATGATTCTTAATAATGGATTTGAGGTTTGTATGAAGGAATTGATAGATTTTCTGACTTCACATATAAACCCAATACTTCAGAAATAAAAAGAGCAGTGCCTCTGCTCATTCGGGCGATAGAGTCAACTTTAGTGAAGAATACGTACAACCTTATAATGTTCTATGCACTTATATTGCTAATCAATTAAATAATCAAGATGCGATAGATCAAATATTTATGCAATCTTAAATTAGTCCAGATTGAACTTTAACTCCTCGGAGACAAACTGGACACAAATTCGGAAACAATTAAATATTTCATGATATCTGTGATGATCGAGTTTAAGATGCTAAATGACAATGTCCGCTTATCTGATATTTAAATTGTATACAATATTCAAAAAATAATTACGAAGGATGGTTCATCTGCAGTTTAATTCTCCACACCTTTAATAATAAACAAAAGACATTTTATTTTATTATTAAAATAAAATAACTAAATAATAATAAAATAGTTGAATTTATATTACAAAGTCATATTACTCCTTATTCCTCCTTACAAATAAATATATATGCTTGTATTATCGAATATGTTTTGTTCTTTTTTTTATCTCTAATACAATACCCCATATATATATTCTATCTTATGGGGGATGTGACTTTTCAAAGAGTCACGTTTCATATAAACAATCTTAATAAATTAGATTTTTAACTAATTCACTTATTATTTTGGTGATTTTAGTTTTCTTCCAATAATGTTTTAATAAAGATTTTCCAGAGACGCCTCATCCATTGGGGACTATCTTCTCGGTCAATCGCAGAGTTAATAGCCTTCGATCTTTGCACATCAGTCTACATCTCAAATACATATCTTCAAACAACTCTGCCGCGACTTGTTCTGTAATAATATTTTATTTTATTAGGCACGCACAAAGATTTTGACATTGCATTTTAATATTTTCGAATGCCAAATTAACTCTTCCTTAGTTTTGATTTCAAACTGGAGGCTATGGACGACACGATATCATTTCACTCCAGCTGTCAAAAGTAAGGCTGTATGTATTCGCAATAGCAAGTGTATAAATTGGAAATGTGCATGTCCTCTTGTGAGATTATCTTTCGCTCGACTTCCTCTTGTGCATGCTCTTCGACTAATATTTTCCACAATTTTACAAGTCTTCGGTCAGTTGGTCCTCTCTTTACTGGATAGACTTCATGAATATGCTCGAGTCTCCACACCCCAAATCCGCACGGGCTTCTCCTCCAGCATGTGTGTTCATTAGATCATGGATCCAGATGAAGAGCGCATGACTATCCAGACACAGGAACAGTGAGAGTTTTGGTGGTGCTTTTATGAAAGCTCAATATCGACTTTGGAACATGAGAGTGGTAACTTCTGCTTGTGGATATGCAATATGTGCCATGTTCTTAGTCATTCGGTGAATCATCTGAGTGTAGTTACAAATGATCCGGCACCCGTGAAGTCCCTTGTATATTATGCGCATTTCCAAATGGCTTGGAACAGTCCCTGACTTGATGATTGCCTTTGTCTACCACATAGGATATTCCTTTAATTCCCTTCAATATTATTGTTGTCTATCTACCATACCCACTGTTTGTTTGTCTTATTGCTGCACAACAACAAATACTTCACCTTGAAATCTGTATACTTTGCATAGCTTTTCTTTCACATCTCTGCATGTAAACTTTACGTCTAGTGTTATCACTCATTGCCATTAAAACATAGTTGCTGCTACTATTCAATAGCTGTTACAAATTCTCTTAATTGGCTCATTTATTATTGTAGACTTTTAAGTTGCTGCAATGATATCATCCAAAATACTTGTGTATCGCTCCTTGCTACTTATTTTCTTTGATTGTAAATGCTGTAACATATATATTATTGACTTGGATGCTATATATTATCTCCCTTACTGGTCACATACTTTGAATGCTTGGAACCTTAAGTATCACTGCTCACATGGTAATTAAGGCTTCACATTTTCTCCTTTACATGATCATAGTTTGTGGGCTGTTTGCATATTTCACAATATCAGGTATCATATTTTATTCAATACCTGTAGCAAGATATGCATCATATTTTTTATCCATTGACTTCATTATTTCTCTTGATTAGTATATTGTTCTAATCATAAGTAGTGGGTAAGATCTGAAAATTCTCCCTTTGGTGTGATATTTGGGACTCCAAAATTTTGCCAAATTTTAGAGTTCCATCAGGACAAACACTTGATGAAGATTCACAAATCAATCTTCCAACTCCTTGCTCAACCAAGCTTTTGCCTAGCCACCTATTTGCTCCACCTCAAGAGAAAACAATCTATTTGCACACCAAATGAGTCATAAAACCCAACACAAGTCAGTTTAAAACACCATTTTAGGGTTATGGATCTCAAAATTTTATAAAATTTGCAATAAAAAAATGCTTATCTGTCACTTTTACAGGTGGGTTCGCATTGGGTTCCACCAAATTTGCTGTGGTTTGCCTGGGTTTGAACATGGTTCGACTGGCATTGAACCACACCCTGTGGGTATGGACCCTGTCTGGACCCACAGGCGTACTTGGTCCTGACCCGAACTAGGTTCGAACCAGACCCAAACCAGGCCTGTATATGGCCAAACCAGACTTCATAGTTACAAATAATAAATTATATAATAATAATAATAAAATTTCTCATTTTATTAAAAAAAACGTAACTAGGAACATTAATGTGCCACTTCTTGTATGAGGGAAAGCTTGGTGCTTGGTGAAGCTCTCATGGAGAATTAGTTTCCATTTTCCACCTTCAAGCTCAGAGTTCCAAACTTCGTTTCTCTCCATGTGCATAGTTATATTTGCAAAAGCTTATTTGAACAGTAAATTTGAGATGTGGCTGTGATGGTTCATTGGAAGAATTACTGGCTGAGGACAATGAGTAAGACGAATGGTCATGAGAATGTGTGAGTTTCAAGTTATGCAGGGAAATATTTGAATGGGGGGAATGTTTGGAGAATCAAACATGCCGAGATGAATATCTATTGTGGGAGCCAGGGGTTTTAGGTACATAAGCAAATATCATGGATGTCATAGTCCACACAAGAAATTCTGTTAATAAAATGTGACTTGTGCATAGCAGCCATGAATACCTTTTTTGGTAAATAGGGATTTTAGTTATTTGAAAAAAATAATTGAACAGTAGTAAGTATGATGTATTATCATAATGTGCTTGAATTTAATTTGAAAAATAGTTTTACATTCCTGTGAACATAACTTCCTTTTATATTGTCTGAATAATTTTTTAATGTAAACTATCATATTTGGTCTTTAAGTGAGGATATACAAAAATAATGCATATCAAGAACTTAAAATACACAATTTATTAATTTTAAATGTTTTTTTATATTTTTTCTTAGACTTGAATATGGTTATCTTTGTGCCTCCAAGGTTGATATGTGTTATACCTTACGTATTCTGTTTTTGAAATATCTAAATCAGTATTTTAATTCTTCTTAATGCTACTATTGTAATTGATTGTCATAGACTGATAAGGCTTTACAAATCGGAACAAGTGATGCAGATTCTAAACCAAAACATGATAATAGTTGTGTATTGGATTCCTTGTTGCAACTACTGGAAAGCTGGGGTTCTGTATGTGGATGCTTAGTCTGGTTGTCTTGCTGGTTTTTTGTGTTCCCTGCTGTCTTTTGGTCTGGGTGTCTGTCCCTTTTATCGCTATCTTTTTAGTCCCTTATATGAGCAGTTCGATGTTGTATGCCTCTTTTTTGGTGCCGTGTTCTCTTCTTCCGATCTTTTGATCCTTAAGCTGTGAAGGGTTTCAGGTCCCTTCAAAACCTATTTTTTCCAGTAATCAGAACAAGATAAATTGTTTGAGTAACAGGGCTCTACCAAAATAATGACCTTTGAATTGTACCTTTACATCAGTAACCTGGTCAAATATCTTAAGATTTGTAAAGATGTTCTGGGGAAGTAGCGAACTATTTAGACATTTGAACGTAGTTGCATGTGACATGTATCTAGGGGATTTCAACATGAATCTCCATAATGAAAGCCCTTTTGATGATTTATCAGTTGATCTCATCCCATTTAACAATAAATAACATAAATCCCATAGTGTTGAATGTTGTGCTTGCCACATTAGGCTTTTCAGCTTGTGTAGAATACAAAATATTTCTGTAGAACAAATAGAATATATTTCTTAGGACCAAATTTTTTTGTAAACCAAAAAGAACGTGTTCATAAATTGTAGTTTATGAATTTTCAGTATGAACTTAACAAATGTAATAAATATTGTGTTTCTGTAGTGCACCAAGTTTGTCATCAAATGGAACGTCTTCATCTACTATGCACCAGGCATTCTCAGATGACTTGAATGCACGGAGTTCATGGAAAGGGTTTTCAAATGGCAATCTCTCTTCAAAATTTGATTTTGAAGACACATCAAGCTTTGGAGTTGCAACACCTCTTTTGAAGTCATTCATGAGCCAGGTACTTAACTCATTGTACAGCATTTTGAAAAAACCTTTACCATCCACTGCCATTTGTACAATTGCATATTCTAGGTTCATCTTTTGAAATATTCAGTTATTCCAATATGTTATCATTTTCTTTATGTAGCCATGTCTAGCTATTGATTGTTAAGATGTAAGTAATTGTTAGGTCGGAAGCAGATTTGGAGAGGGAACATTTAGGTTCGGTTCAATGCTAAGTGATGGTCAAGTTGGCAGACTAAAGGACAAATCAGCAGCTGCCATGTCTACGTTTGGTGATATGTTACCCGTACAGGCTGCAGGTCTTTTGTCATCACTTACCGTGGGTGCAGGCAGACCAGAATAAGAGAAGCCAGGAATTTGCAACATTACTGTATTCAATGTGTTTTGAGGACCTCAAGTATAGGCGGACTAATATTGGTTTATTGGTTCTGTTCTTTTCCAAGTGGGTTCCATGATCCATCACATTTGTCTCAGGAGCAAAGCGTTGAAGAAGAACATCTTACTTACAAGATGAAAAAATGGATTGTCATTTTCCCTTTTCTGCATCAATATTATTCAGGGGAGGAATTTTTTACAATAATGTAGATAGGAGGAGGTTTGATGTTAAATCTACCATTTATTGTAATAAATCTTGTACTTGCAAGGGATTCTTTGTATATGATCAAGCTATTTCTGTGTCATCAGTGAGTTAACCTTTACATTTTGCAATATTGTTTTGAATAGTTCACTTCCTATCCACCTTGCTCATATTGAATTTGATGAAATACAAGTTCACAAGGATTTTGTGCTGGCATCTCTGTATACAACCAATATTATTGGCACTTATTTTTTCATAATTATTAGAGTTGTGTGAGACATAATCAGATAAAAAAACTTGGACGTAAACTTTTATAATCATATTGGAGGTCCGTGAAAAATGTTGCAGGACAATGTGATTATGAGAAGTGACTTGTTGCCTAATTCAGCATTTTCAACTTAAAATAAAAAATTGGAAAAGCTATAAATGGATATGGGACCGTGTTTTCCCTATAGGAGAATGCAGTCTCCAAGACAACGGTGACACAAAAGACTGAATAGGCATATTGAATTTAAAGAAAGAATAGAGAGAGTCGTGTCCATTTATGTTTAATAAAGATTTGAAGAAAAGTGAAATCAAGTATTTATTATTTTGCAATTACATTTATGAGAACATGCTAAGGTACTTTGCCACCCTCGTAATTTTGGCTGTTTCTGTCGCATGATAACCTAAGTTGCTACAAAAACCTGGTAGTGGCTATCCAGCCACGAAAATCTTTTTCTTTATATAGCTTTTTGCAAACTTTTGAAAAAAAAGCTAAGTGTTTCCCCTTTGTATGGTTAACAATTTTGGTGGTTGCATAGCCGCTGCCCAAAAACCTTTACACCTGCCTGGGAGCACTGCCTTCCAAACACGTGGTAAACGCATTTGAAAAAGCACCGAGACTATACAAACGTCCTTTTTAAAGAAAGAATGCGATGTAGCACTTTGTGAAAGAAAGACAACCTACCTTCCCAACTCTACCTTATTAATTTTAATAATTTACAAAGACCCTTTAACGATATTTTTGAAATAATTTCCCTCGCAGCCTATTTTTCTATTTTCCTTACAATTTTGATTACACGGAGACCAGGACAAGGAAAATGAATAAACATGATATTGTTTGAAAATTCTAGAAACACTAGGAAAAATAATGCACACATGAATGGGATTGTCACTTCCTAGTAGAAAGAACTGACACATTTCAATCCCTTCCTAGTAGAAAGAACTGACACATTTTTCCCTGCTTGAATGTTTTTACACTTACTACCTGGCACAACAAGAGGTAAGTCGCGAGTCAACTGTGATGCTACATATCTAATATGACATCCCTGTGAGAAATGGGGAACTTTTGCAACAAAACGGTTATAGAGCTTTATGCCTTCTTTATCAGCTTGAACTGGGCTTAATGATTCATGAGAGTCTCTTCTTCATGATTTGTTGCCTCTTCAAATGTAGTCTTCTCCTTAAGTGATGCATAGAAAACTTATAAATTCTCCCAAAATTGCAAATCATCCTCTTCTTCAATATTATACCCTGAGACAGCCTCCACCCGCCTTAGCATTTGCTCTCATTTTGATTTTCGAAATGTTGGTAGCCTCTATCTTCTTGATGAGTTTCTTTTTGATAGTTGGTAGCAAGTTCTACTCGCTTAGGCATAGCATTTGGGACCAAACAACAACTAGGTTGCGAGGCAATTGAAAAAGTGAGGGTTTTTGGAAGAACGACTGGAGGAGGTAAAAAAATCTTTAAATAAGACAGAGGATAACTTTGTTCAGGAACAAGGGTTCCCTATCTAGACGTATCACTAGCCCATTTGTAATTAAAGGAAGCTTGCAAATTTGGTCTTCGACTTTCCTTTTCTATTATTTTTACTTCTTACTGAAAATTGCGGAGTATTTCTCCAATATTTTCCCCAATAGGTTCTTTTGCTAGATAATCAGGACATACAAACAAGTATGCTTGAAATCGATGAGTTGTTTGCTGAGGAAAATTCTCTCATCTCCCACCATTAGAGAATATAGAAGCGAGAGGCTAAGAACTTTGCTCCATAGCTCTAGTACTCCTTAAGGAAACAAATCACAGTTCAATATTGTCATATTTCTCATGCTGACATGCACGTTACAAAGTGCCGACCAAAAGCTTCCATAAAGCTAGGACGCCAACAAGTGCACTCAATCTTTGGTAAAATATATTTTTGTGGTCCCACCATGGTAAATAGTGTTATCCTTAAGAGACTCATGCCTAAATAAGGGCAGTCAAAAAGTTTCACAAGAGTGGGATTGAGAGTGTCCTATGAAAACAACCTCCTAGATCTTAGAAGTCGACTCTTTATGCTGAAAGGAAAAATGGTTAAGTAGACCGAGATCAAAAGAGCAAAACGCCAATGCAAAACTTTTGCAACAGTTCAAACCATACTAGAAGTATTTAAGGCCCCTCGAAATGAATGTTGTTCTTTTCAAGAAGGAAGACACAATGATAGGAACGATTATCCAAATTTAACCTAAACCTCACAAAGAGCGGTGTTCGAAATCCAAACAAAAATAGTTCCTACTGTTGAATTATCAGGATCACTGCAAATGTATTAACATTGCCTCTTCGGTATATATTTTCCAAGAGCAGTGATCTCTTATTTATATTGAGGAAAACACATTAAGAGACATGTCCCTTCATGGGACATGTCTATTCATTAATATTTATTTTATTTTATCAATTAATTAAATAGTTGTTATAAGAATAATCTATATATATATATATATATATATATATATATATATATATATATATATATATATATATATATATATATATATATATATATATATATATATATATATGTCATTTCTCATAATGATCATATTATTGGTATTATTTATCTGACCGATGCTACAATCATCAACACTCCCTCTTAGCTAGGGAGGATAAATAAATCCAATGTCAGCACTTAAGACACTTGACAACATCAATCATATGATGTAAGCAATAAAGGCATCATTCTCATGATGTAATCAATAGAAACATAGTCTCAAATGTAGATTGCCTCCATCGACGATTCTATCCACAAACTCTTGAGTATTGGCCTATCAGAATGTCAACACATGACATTCACCAAATACTCAATAAGGTACTAGCTTGCAGAATATCAACACATGATATTTCACCAGATACCTAAATATATCTATACAAACAACTCATAGACCGTCAATGACATCTAACACTTCGTTGTTGATTTACAAGATATCTAAGCAAACAACTTATAGACCGTCAACTTAATGACATCTAACACTTAGTTGTTGCTTCTACAAGATGTATCTATACAAGCAACTTATAGACCGTCAATTTGACATCTAACACTTAGTTGTTGCTTTACAAGATATATTTATGCAAACAACTTATAGACCGTCAACTTAATGACATCTAACACTTAGTTGCTGCAATCATCATGATCTGTTTCAACATTATAAATTATGTATATCATGATTTAAGTTATTGTAAGATCGTCACCTTCCAATAACTTCTACAAATACAAGTGATAATCATTTGGAAGTCGTCACTTCCTCATGATTTACACAGGAGGTAGGCCCATTGAAATCATATAGTCACACACATATGAACTTTTGAACTCCCTCTCAATCATCAGAGCTCCTCATTAATGATGCTTTCAGACTTCAATTTTCCTGCAAGAGCATCCTCAAAAGATCAAGGTAAATAGTTCATAAAACATTTATTTATACAATAAATTTAGTACAGTAATTTGGTATTTACTTAGAGATGTTCTACATTAGTGAAAATGATGGAACTCCCTCTTGATCTTATATTTCACAAGTATTAGAGTACAAGTTTCTCAGTGCATACTTTATACTTACCTTTATATATATGTATTTCTAAGAAAGTTGACATGTGAAATCGAACCCCTCAATTGCTGACACTTTACTCCAACTATGCTTACTGAATTTACAATGGTGTTCAGTAGAAGTCTCTTTATAGCTGGTGAGCACGAGAGAGAAGTGGGTGTTAGTGTAAGGTGTGACAGACAGCCTCCCTAACGCCTATCCCTATGCATCCTCCCCTCGCTTTCTATGGCTGCTGCATCTTCTTCTCCTTCTATACATGTTTACGCAGCTAACTTATCACAACCGCAGCCATCCATGCTCATATTTTCAGGTTCGTTCCCATGTTCTTTGTTAATTTCCCCTTCCTTAGTGATGCCTTATGCGGCACAACAGCCTGTGACTGATGGCATCCTTGTGTATACAATCCAGGTTGAATCGTAGCCCTTTGATAATGTCCAAAAATTGTCCCTAAAGCACGTGAACCATGAATGAAGGTGCTAGACAACCAAAACGTGCCTCAAGAATATCTAACGCAAATCCCTGCAATTAAATCACAGCCCTTTAATGGCTGTCCTTCCTCTATTTAGTGTTGTTGCAGCTTATAATCCAAATACAGGCCTTAATTAAGTTGTGATCTGCACTTATAAATTATTCCCCAACCTTTGCAGATAATTCCTAAGATAAAAAGTTGGGATTTCTTACATTTGCAGTTGGCTCTGATACCATGTTGAATTATCAGGATCACTGCAAATGTATTAACATTGCCTCTTCGGTATATATTTTCCAAGAGCAGTGATCTCTTATTTATATTGAGGAAAACACATTAAGAGACATGTCCCTTCATGGGACATGTCTATTCATTAATATTTATTTTATTTTATCAATTAATTAAATAGTTGTTATAAGAATAATCTATATATATATATATATATATATATATATATATATATATATATATATATATATATATATATATATATATATATATATATATGTCATTTCTCATAATGATCATATTATTGGTATTATTTATCTGACCGATGCTACAATCATCAACACCTACAAGGGTCAGGGAAAAGAACAAACATCCAAAATTTTACAATAACTAGCCATTATGGGGAACTAATTACTAAAGGTACAATTCATCCTATGTGTTAAAGGCACATGGAAGAGTACAAAACATATATGATCCATGATTTTTCAAGATAAGTGGAAGACAAAGAGATCGACATTAATAAACTAGACCTGCCGCAAAAGAAATCAGCACAGAGCACATTGACAATAAAATGGGGAAAAATGATATGGGTACAGTCACCATAATTTATTAAAAGAAAACATGCTAATGTTGGAAAACAAGTCACAAATTACAATGTCTTTCCCAGAATACATGCTTTAGACTTTATTGTAAAAATTAAAGTGCTTCTCTTAGCTTGAAAGGGAGAATTACAAATTCTCAGCCTCCTTTTTTACAATGGATGCAGGGCTTTTATAGGGAAAATGCTTCCCCCTTTTGCATGATGATATTGTTATTCTTAATCATGGCAGCCCCCTAACGAATTCCCATGCTAAAGATTTTTACATCAACTATTGTGTTTTTCAAAACATGGGTGTCAACTGTGTCGATTTCTCAAATAACGTCACTATCGTAAAACTCATTTAAAAACAAACTTTATTATATGTTTTGATACACAACACTGTTTCCTAGTTCTTACAAATCTTTGCGGAATATCCATGTGGCCCATAAATGAACCTCTCGTCTCAAAGGAGCAGGCCCCACAGTCCTTGGAAGACATGATAAGATGATCTAAACACTATGTCGCATGGGCAGGTGTAGATGAAGTCTTCCGCTTGGAAACAAGTCTAAAATGATCAGTGCCGACACTGGGCACATCAACAGGTGGTTTGGGAAACCAACCCCGGGTATAAAAGGAAATAAGCACCAAGATGATGCGTGTCCCATAGCATCTGCTTGTCAATGGAGCGGAATGGTTCATGTTGAAAAGGTGGACGGATGATTGACTACTGTAGCAGGAATCTACTGGTAGTTAGAAGGAAGAAAGGCTTTATAAAGCCATGGATTAATAAACTATATTCATCTTGGATTGAGTGTCAATCTGGGTATCGTAAGCTTGTGAAAGGTGTGGTGGCTATTTGTTGAAGGTTTGAGAGTTATGAGTTGAGCAAGGAAGAAACACAACTTATGGAAATAAACCTACAACAAATTGAAATGATTTTGGTGACAAGAACAACTTATAATGATTGCAGAATTTAAACAAAGATCAAACCACACTTGCAAATAACATCAATTAAGAACAAAAATAAACGAATTGCTCAACCATAGAGTCACGAGACGTACCAAGAAGTGGGTCTTGCCTCCTTAGTTCGTTGGGTAATAAAACAAAATGGCTTTCTTATGTTGCGATATATCAAAAAAATATTATAGTCTCGATACCACAGTCTGCATTCAATAATCTACTCACACCAATCTGTCCCTCGTAGCTTATATCACACTGCTTATATACATGTCTTGTAACCAATACACACATAAATAGTGTTTGCAAACAACAAACTATATAATAGAATGACTTATGTAAATCCTTCGCTAGTAGCCAATAATTAAAAATATTTTGGCTATAGCAATAGATAGAAATAGAAAATAGGAACATTTATGTTTCTTCCAAACATATGGCACGCAAATTACAAGCTCTCCTTAGTTCTTGCAAATTTCATGTAACGTGGTAGTATAAAACAATTAATAGAAACGTCTATGTGCTAAAATGACAACTTGGTTGAACATAAATGAAAATAACGGGTTGCATAAGTGATACTACTGGAATGTGAAAAACACATGAAATACATCCATGTAGCTAGAGATTGTAGGTGGGAAATACAACATAAATGCCACTTTTGACAGTCAACAAAAAGTATGTTCCAATCATGGAAACTGGAAACTATAATAGTGAGCACAAGTTGTATTTTGGTGAAGGTAATAGGAAGATTCCCGCTTCAGCATGCTCAAAATATATTTTCCATTTTCCAAGGCTTGAAATAACAATAATTATTAATAAAGACAATCAACATTTAATTTCATAATTGAATCTCAAAGCTATATTAAATACTTCTTTTATATATATATATATATATATATATATATATATATATGCCACATAAAGGCAAAAAATGGTATGTATAGAAAGGAAATGAAATGTGTAAATGAGTATGCAGGTGCACGAAATAGATTAAAATATGACATAAAATGGAAAATAATTTTCTCTCATCATAAAACACACCCCGAATAAGCATTTGTCATTCACAAATAATTGAAAAATAGAGAAAAATTGGACCCAAATTTATCCCATCTTGGTGGGGCATATACTTCGGATTTCAGTTCAAATATCCTCTAAGAAAAACTTAGCACTGGGACAATAATCAAAATATAGGAGAAAAGTGCAAGATTTGATTTGACTTTTCTTAGTTCCACAACAATCCTAGTCCCTTTGTAGCACCAATAAAGTCTACTAAAAAGCTATCCCTCGCCTTTACAATGTTTGAGTAACATTCTCTTTGAAACTTCCAAGTTTACTTTTTAGCATTACTTTGTCGACCAACAATGTTTCAACGTGGCTTTTGGTCACATGTCATTTGGTAGACATCCTAGGTTACTATCTCCAATGATCACTAAGGGAGTGCTTTTCTTTTAGATTGGAGTAGATGTTGGTTAAGGACGAACTTGCCCCCTATCATGGCATTCTTCTCTCTTATGCATTTATTAGTATTTCTACCATGTTGCTTCTGTGTCTATGTCACTTGTCATTTGGTAGGCATCCTAGGTTACTATCTCTAATGATCACTAAGGAGTGCTTTTTTGTCTTCGATTGGAGTGGATATTGGTTAAGATGATTTTGCCCCCTATCATGGAATTCTTCTCTCTTATGCATTTGTTAGTATTCTACCATGTTTCTTCTATGTCTATGTCACATGTCATTTGGTAGACATCCTAGGTTACTATATCCAGTGATCACTAAGGGAGTGCCTTTCTCTCTTAGATCAGAGTAGATATTGGTTAAGGACGAACTTTCCCCCTATCATGGTTTTCTTATCTCTTATGCATTTATTAATATTTCTACCATGTTTCTTCCGTGTCTGTCACATGTCATTTTGTAGACATCCTAGGTTACTATCTCCAATGATCACTAAGGGAGTGCTTTTCTCTCTTAGATCACAGTAGATATTGGTTAAGGGAAAACTTTCCCCCTATCATGGCATTCTTCTCTCTTATGCATATATTAGCATTTCTACAATGTTTCTTTTGCTCCTATGTTTGCCTACACAATCATCAATGTGAATTGGTGAATACATTTGTTATCCATGACATCTAGATCATCATCATTTTTATTTTGCCTCATAGAAGTCCACTGCATCACCCAACATTTATTTATCACTAAATGCCTCAAAAAGAAATATTTTGTGACCATTCACTATCTCAGAACAATCCAATTCCTTGGTGGAGTCCCATGCGGTTCTTCCCTTCTCTACTAGGGTAGCTATTTCTTCCTTCATGTTTGGCACTAAGGTGCTTGGGGAGTTGTGGATGTTGAGATCTGATTTGATGATCTTTGTTCCTGTATGGGATTTGACGCCTCATGGGAATGATTTCAATGCCCACACCCCATGCAAAAGAACTTTTGGTCTTCTATTTCAACTAACTTTATATAAATGGAAAAGTCTTGGGGAGTTTACATATAGAGAAGATGTAGATCTATGTGTGTAACCTAGATTTATTATTTAATATCTTTTCATACAACCTAGAGTTGTTGTTTAATTTATCATCATTAGTAGACATTAAAAGCCCTAGATTGTTGCTGATATGGGATAACCCTTCAACTAACCAATACTCCAATGGTAAGTTGTATAGCCTAACCATGTAAGATATTTAATTGGAGTATAAAGTAATGGGTTAATGTTAGGCCACCACTTTTAATGGAAGAGATGCACATTCCCCATCTGGCATGTGCCTTGTCTAATTATATGATCTCTTTCCTCTTTTCTCATGAAGAAGCTGCTAAAAAATCCTTTAGGAAGGAACTATATTACTAGATATGACATCCAATTTTTTTTCCACTGGATCCATAATGCTTTGTCTACATGGACGGACACCAATAAACCTCCTGAGCATTATCACTTTTCAATTCCTACACTCTCTCATCTTGATGATGGATCACTGAGTGTGATCCGAAACATTAATGCTAAGAAAACATACACAATCTAATCCAAAAACAAATATGCATTAGTGTACATAATGCTTGAGAGGTTTAGTGGTGTTCAGTCATGTCGACAAAGCATTATGGATCCAGAGGAAAAACATTTGGATGTCAGATCTAGTAATATAGTTTCCTACCCAAAGGATTTTTCAGCACCCTCTTTGTGTAGGATCACTTTTCAATTCCTACACTCTCTCATCCCGATGATGGATCACAACGTGTCATCTGAAACATTGATGCTAAAAAAATATATACAATCTAATCCATAAACAAATATGCATTAGAAATGGATTATGGAAATCTAATAATGTTAATTATGTAGACTATCAACCTATTGTTCCTTACCATCACTTGGAGAGTTCTATACCCTATTCCAATCTTGTATGGATAGGGTATGTACTCTTTTTTTAAAAAAAAAAGTGCAAATCTTGTGGAGATAGGGTATTTACGTTTCATTTCTAACAAAGTTAGGTGCCTTTGCGTTTCACTTTTGACATACTTAAGTGTCTTTTTGCATGGAGTATGAGGTAGTCTCTTATATTTTAATTGTAGGCTCAAAAAAAGATCTTCTTGTATCATGAACTAAAAGATCCATTTTCATTTCCATTTCTAATCTTCAATCTTTTTTGAAAATTATAATCTTTTATTCTTTTGAAAGTGAACTATATATATAAAGAACACACCATTAATTGTTTTTAGTTAATTAAAGAACATGTATAACTGATAAGTAATACATTAAATCATCTTACAAATTTTAAACATTATAGGATGAAATAAACATACATTATTTAAGAAAATAAATTCTATTGGTATACTATAAAAATTGCATATTTAACATGTAGTATAGAATAATTGAAATAATAATATAAATTTGTAAAGTTCTCTTTATGCGGATGTCCAAAAATAATAGTATTTCTAGTATTCTGCATCATTTAATTTATTGTATTAATATAGGATAAATGGTTAATTAATAATGAAATTTGATAATGATTTAATTTAAATGCAATTTGTTTTCTTCATATTAATAGCATAAACTTTTATTAGTACTGTAATTTGTTTAATTTATTTAGTAGCCTTTGGATTAATTCTTCCTTGCCCTCATTAGATGATTAATTAGATAAGTAAAATTAGATGCATTAGATGTGTGATCACTCTACATTGTATAGAGAATTGTAAGGGCGACATCATGCAAGGATCATTTTCTGTAGACGTCATGTGTGGCTATATATATTTTAGGGTTTTGAATCCAGATATTTTTTTGTTTTGGTTGGGAATCGTGTGAGTTAGTATTTCATGTTTTATTTCTTTTTTGTTGGGTATATCTTATATGAGATCACAGTTGTTTTCTTCTCTTAATTTTTGTTTAAATAATTGATAAAAGATTGAAACCACTAAAACTTTATATTAATAAAAATAAGATTTACATATGTTCCCAACATTATAGAAAGGACTAAATTGTCAAAACTTCCCTATTATCAAATACCCTATCCACCATGTCTATCTTCTAATCTATGACAAAATATACTGCCAAAATACAAAATGACCTCCAGCAGTGAGGTTTCATGCAACAAAATCTAGTGGCTATTCTGACATTACATTGTGATTTTCCAAGGTCCATACAACATAGTATCTTGACAAAGATATAAAAAATATAGTAAAAAAAGGCCAGGGGCACCTCAGGTATCAACCGATGCTTTTCCTTTGTCCCTGATAGTAGGGGTAGACGAGGGGCCAACAATGTCTGAGCTCAAACCATATTAAAGACCCAAAACAACAATTGCTAAATTTTATAAATCATTAGGCTCATGCTCTGGCTCATCCTCATTGTAATCATTGCTACCCATCCCATCCATACCATCATCATATTTGTATTAGACAACCCAGTCAACTCCTTCATCCACGCCATCACCCACAACATCACCACAAAGACCATCTAGTAAAGCCCATCAACTGTTTTAGGAAGCCCAAGCTCCTTCAAATTATTGATTTCCTGATATCCATTGACATTTCATTCCACACTGCGAAGAGACTTCTTTCCTAGCGTGGTTGACTATGAAATAATACACGGGTTAATGAATAGTGGGATTCCTAATCACATTCTTCAATACTGTATCAAGGTACCCTAAAAAAGAGTTGTCAAACACTATTCTGTATAGTTCCTTGGCAACGACCTTTTTCTCTCCAACCGTCAATATGGTGGCAAGGAATATAGCCAGAATGTATTTATTGACTCTGTATCTATGATTGGCATTGAATAATTCCCCTCCCAAAACTCGCTTGATCACATAAATGAACAACCTGTAGGAGAAATTCAACACCTCGTTGAGATGTTTGTTTATCACTAGCCCAAGAAAAGACATTTGCCTTTAGTATGCAACAAGCCTAATGAGAAAATCCATGAGAGCAGAGATCAAGACTGTAAAGAGAAGAAATGGAAAAGAAAACCGAGAGCAAGAATGCCTCGACATTACAGTAGAGGGTTGATTTATAAAAAAAGCTCTTGTCAAACCTGTCATCTTGTGAAGGAAGATCATAAATGTCTCATAATGGCAAGGTATGTTATAAGACTAACCATCCTTTTAGCTAAATGAAGTGGCCAGTATTTGAGTGACTCCTCAAGGCTCACACGATCGATAAGATTATCCTTGATCTTATGCTAACCAAGCTGGCAATCTTGTCGCCAAAAATATGATTTGATGTCTGAGTCCATCATGAGAACTAATGTTGCAAGTGGAATGATGACTCGATGATACATTAGCCTAGGTCATATTCTACGTAGGATAACATCATGCCAAGTCGTCAACCACTAGGTAGCATACCAAAATGCATTAACACTTTTCACCCCCACAACAACCACAAGACCATGAGAATAAATTGAAGTATATCGTATCTTGGGTCAATGAAGACGAATTTGATCCCATCGACAACCCTATTATCTAGTTCATCCACCTCTTTGTTAGCTTCCTTGAAGACATGATTACTGGTGAAAGCCTCCAAGTATTTTATCAATTTCAGGACTCTTTCTAGCAATGCCTTCAATTTCTAGTCGGGCATTGATCTCGATCTTATTGCATTGATGTCCAGTGAAGAATCTATCTCTATTTCAACTTTATTAATCTTAAAATCCCTACACATGAGGAACCCATGAATAAGAGCATTAAATTATGCCATATTATTCGTGTCTTCATTTAAAGGGATTCCATGAATGAGAGCATTAAATTATGCCATATTATTAGTGTCTTCATTTAAAGGGATGGAAAGGCTTCCAACGAAATCTCCATTCCACATGTTGATAATGCATCCTAACTCTGAGGGGCATGGATTATCCATGAGGTGCCTGTTAGAATAACAATGTCCCAATCAACTGCGGGGTGGTGCGGGGGGGGGGGGGGGGGGGGGTGGGTGGTGGTGGTAGTGATTCAATTGATGCCAAACATATCAGATAAAACCTTAAGTGTAAACTTCAATGCTTAACCAAATGACTGAACATGAAAGAAAAAGTAGCAATAACACATGGATACACTTGAACACCAAATTTGTTCTCGAGGAAACCCTGTTATAGCCTCCTAGGAGGGGTAGTCACACTACCCCTCCTAGGAACCCGAGCCAGCATGGCACTACAGAAGACCAAACAATGCAACACCATAAATTGATGGAATGGGCATCTAGAGCAATCAATAATGCTAGTGCCTTCAATCACCCCTATCAATGTTGGTCGGTAGGCTGAGACCTATCAATCAATTGGTTTAGTCTGAAGTCGTATCTTACTATCCAAACAAAGTTGCACTCAGCTGGGAGAAGAGGGTAGGCCATCAGGTCAGCTTAATCTGTTCTGGTTTGCTCATTGGACTTGGGAGGAGCACTCGATCTGTGTAATCCAAGCGCATCTAAAGATAAAAACAAGCTTCTAAGGATGAGGGTTTCCTATATATGATAAGAGGGTAAAAAGATGGGGGTCATACCAAAATTGACATAATTTGAATAGGATGGAATCCTTGCTTTGGAGACGAAGAGGAGAGAATCTTTTCTTTGGAGACGCTATCAACCTTGAGGGGTGGGGGGCATCCCCAAGCAACCTTACAACCCCCCTCCTAAGGCCTCTTTTTCAATCCACCAACCCTTTCTCATCGATAAATGTTTCTCATGCTATTTATTACTCCCACAATAATAAAGAGGCCCCCCCTACTATTCTAAGGCGATGACTTCTTGTAGATGGCTCAAGGTCAACAGAAGAATGGGGAATCATAATCTTCCCTAGTTCTCATCTCCTATTACATCATCCCTTCCCTGTCTTACTCCACATATTGTAATCACCCTTTATACACGTTCTCCCCCTTGGGTCGTTTCTCCATCCATCAGCCTCTTGTTGTCTCATCTCGTCCATGCAAGGAGAAATCTATAAGGGTTAGTGGTTCAATTCCACTATCATCTCATTTGTCCCCAATGGTTTTGGTGATCGTATGCACAAATCATTTAGTGAATCCCTCCTTCCTATTGTCCCTCTATGATTTTCTGCCCTCCATAAGAAGGTGCCCCATATAATAGTAGGTTGATCATGTCACTAAAGGGTCCCCGAACGTCGTGTGTGTGTTTATTTCCCACTCGTATCCCCAAACTGGGTATCACACTCCAGATTACCCAAATCCATAGTTTCATACAGAGATGACACGAGCTGGAAGGAATCAACTATTGGGTCTACTCATTATGCACCTTCCTTTGTTTCTCATGCTCATTAGTCAGCTGCTACCCATGCAACCATAGGCTATGACTCTGTACCAACCGAAGCCTCTGCGACTTCAACCATGGATGGATGGTTGAAAGGTTACATGGAACGAGTTAACAACACTCAACTACGGAAGGTTCAATCAGCTCTTGATCCAAAGTTTGTATCCAGAGGCAAGAGGATTTCTTATTGGTTGGCCTACAACAACTGTTACCAAGGTGAGTCCTTCATGAACTAGAATAAACCATGGCTACCATCCCACCCATCACTGTGAAAGCATGCTTGAGTGGGAGGGGCCCCTCCTATTCTAAAGGCCCTACTATTATAAGGGAAGGCTAGATTAGCTAGGGCGGAAGAAAGAGCATGTGGAGTGAGGATGGAGCACCCGCTTTTTATTCAAAATGATCAAGTAAAGAATATTGATTGTTCGGCTCCCTCAGGTTACCCGGCCACCCACCCAGAGGTTGCCCTGGCAAATAGTAGGGGGCTCAATGAGATCAGGCTCAACTATCCTTGTTGTGGGCCTTATGGGGTAGCTAGAAAAATTGGCATTGGATTCCATCTCCTTTCCTACCCACACCCCCTTTTCATTTTATCTTCTCTGACCAAGAGAAGTTTAGGTCCTCCCTTCTGCACCGATTACCTGACACCAATGTTGTTACCATCGACGAGAAAAGATTCTATACGTAACATCAACTTCATGGAATACTCGACGTGTTAGAGGCTTCACAGATTAAGACTTCACCCTAGGGAGTACCTTTAAAAACTCTAGGCACCCTCAACTACAGTTAGCCAAGGAGGGAGGGAATGGCTAGCAACATCTGATCAGGGACCGGGGGTGGACGAATAGGGAAACGACATCTGATCAGGGAGTTAGCCGCCGAGAATACAATATTGATTTTGGGAGTGGTAAGTAAGATAGTAGGCAACTTCAAGTAAGAGCTCATCCCAAGTCCCCCGATAGAAAGAAGTTAGGCTAGCCTCACCCACCCTCGATAGGCCCCCGAGAGAGATAGCCACTCCGACTAGCTATTGAGCATGCTTTCATTCTATTTCTTTCTTACCTCTGGTCCCATAGATCATCTTCCCTTCTACACTGGGAGGCCCCTACTATTCTATGGGCTTCCCTGAAACTATGAGTTAAACTATCTCCCCTTCCCTTAAACTTAGTTGAGTCTTCCCTTCTGACTGGAAAGATGGTCTGGATGGAAGGTTACCTAACAATAATAGAGAAGTTGGCATTGGGTTGTTCGGAAGGTCTTGATATAGAGATAGGGTACCCTCGGCCCCTACTATGGAAAAGGGGAAACTATCCTACAACTAGCCACCTATAGAATGGTAGGCCCTCTACACTGGAGGTGGAGGATGGGCCCCTACTATTTGCCTGCACGGGTAGGGCAATGATGCTATAGAACACATGTTACATATAGAATGGAGATGCGGTCCCCTCCCCTTACTATTTGAAGGGCCTGTGAATGTACTAGTTATTACTTACCATAATTCTATTTCTCCATGCAATTAATGTAGCTATAGTGAGTTCGGTTTGCCGTAAAAGTGCGATATCATTTGGAAATCAAGCTAAGTGTATCAGTTTAAATCAATCCAGCTAACCGAGTTAATCCCATTGACCCAGGAGATCACCCACCACCAAACCAAACAACATCTATACTAGTAGCAGAGGCGAAGGCACTAACCTCTTAGGCACTCCTTTAAGTTTTAGAGCCATAGTCTTGCCCATATAAGGATCCCATGCCCATGTTCCCTCTTGTCATCCGAGTTTATATATGTGCGTATCCGTTGTAGGGTTTAAGGTCCAGTGTTTTATAGCCCACAAATACTTGCACTATGATACTAATGACCTTTCTAGGAGTCCTGACCCTGTTAAGAGCCGAGTAATACAATAGGCAGGTCCTGGTTAAAGGATAGACCCTGTTAGGAGTCTTTACAATTGATCCCTATTAAAAGATTTTAGGAGCTTACAAATAGATCACCTGATCAAAGGTTTCAAGGTTAAAGACATCCTTAGGATCCTCAATCCCCACTTCCGATATGAATACAAATTCTATTCCTGAAACTGCTTCCAGCACTCAACCACTACCAAGCGAGTTCCACCTTGTGCTCTAGATGCACAATCTTTGCTCTGCAAATAGAAGCCCATGCAATCTCAAGCTCACATACCTTTTTGTTGTTTGCACATACAACCACACACTACAAATGCAAGGAATTCCTTCCTTATATACAATTTTTATACATTAAATCTGGGTCGGCCAATATAGGATAAATCCTATTTACAAAATACATATAGAACCATTCTAAGATACACACGGTATCCCCTACAACATTACAACAATTGAAATTCATAATTTAAGCACCAAGATCTGAGATTCACACTTAATCATCCAAGAACACGCTACATATTCCTGGTCAGCTTCCAATTAGGTCTTCACTAAATCACACGCCACAGTTGACGTCATCCGTCCCTCTAGGACTCTGCACTCACGCAATAAGATCTCCAGCCTATCGTCAATACGATCACATTCTCACAAAACATAAATCATTCATCCATGGAAGCTATACTAAAAGTTCAGATACCAACTCTACAAGTTTCCCTATCACTGGCCTATTTACCAGTCTTCACTAATTTAGCCATAACTTCAACAAATGAACTCATAAACATCTGCGATCACACACTATATTAGTATAGATGATTTACTACTCTCTACTCCGGTCACATGTGCCAATTCATCGTATAGTGCCCATAGAATTCTTTGCAATTTGTCTATCTAGTCTGCAAGTAGTCTCTGGATAATATATCTATAACATATGTTGACATCAATGAAAAACACTGAATGGAAACACCTTGAAATGAAAAAATTCCAACACTATTCTCAATAATCTCCCCCTTTGGCATTGATGGCAACATATGAGAAAAACCATCAACCCAAAAGTCATTTTCTCAACTTCAGAGTAACCCTATCTACAGAATGTGCTTCTTTCTCTCTTATATGAGCTTGTCAATATCCTCTTCAAAGCTATCCTAAAGTGATGAGTCATGGCAACTCAGTTTCTTTCCTCAATTATGCTCCTTTCATCGATTCTCTCCTCCTTAAGGTACTAGTGAGGTTTTTCTTAGCTACTCTCCCCCTTTGACATCAATGGAAAAGGGCACCAAAACACTTCCCCATACACCACAGGGTGTAACATTTTCAAATCTTCACTTCCCTAGGTGCACAATCACCTTGTTCTCTTTTGTCAGCTCAAACACTTACTCCCCCTAAGGAGTAAACCTCTGCATCAAGTCCAAAATGATAAGGGTCTGATCACAAGTGGACTGATGCACTTCTACATCTTAGTTGCTGTTAGGTGGGTCTCTGACCCCAATTTTACCTCTAAGATACTCAAAGGTATCTTTGCTCATTGGTTTAGTGAAGATGTCAGCAATCTACTTCTTTGTACTAACATACTCAAGCTTCACCTCTTTCTCTACCACTTTATCCCTCAAAAAGTGATACTTGATTGAAATATGCTTGGTCTTAGAATCCATCACATGGCTCTTAGACATATTCATAGTACTTGTGTTATCACAATGTATGATAACAGGTTCTCCAAGATTTACACTAATATCTTTCAACATTTGTTTCATATATACAATCTGTATGGAATTGATTGCAGCTGCAACATACTATGACTCTGATGTAGACTAAGCTATGCAATCCTGCTTCTTGCTAAGCCAAGAAACTAACCTCTTTCCAAGGAAAAAGGCTCCACCACTAGTGATTTTTCTATCATCAATGTTTCCTGCCCAATCCGCATCAGTATAGGCATGAAATTAGAAGTCCTTAGACCTATCGTACCAAAGCCCAAACTCAATTGTTCCTTTCAGATATCTAAATATCATTTTTACAACCATATAGTGTGTTTTTGTAGGATCTTCCTGGAATTTTGAAACAATTCCAACAACACTTGCAATGTCAGGTCTTTTATGTGTCATATAACGAAGAACTCAAATCATTGATCTGTACTAGGTTTGTGGTACATGCTTTGTCTCATATGCAGTAGACAACTTATTACCTGTCACCATAGGAGTTCCAACTAGTTTACTGTCATCCATGCAAAAATTCTTTAGCAATTCCTTAAGATGCTTAGTCTGAGATATGAAAATCCCATACTTTCTCTGATTAATCTGCAGTCCTACGAATAATTTCATCTCCCCAATCATTGACATCTAAAATTTCATTTCTTCTGCAAACCTGTTACTCATAGCATCATTACCACAAAAAATGATATCATCAATAAAAAATTCTACAATTAAGACACCTTAATCATTAATTCTGAAGTACAAATTTCTATTTGTACTTCCTTTCCTGAAACCCAAATGAATTAGATACTTATCTAACCTTGCATACCAAGCTCTAGGTGCTTGTTTTAGACCATACAATACTGTCTTTAATCTACAAACCATATATTATTTACATGATAAGGGAAAGCCATCAGGTTGCTCAATGTAGAATTCTTCCTCCAAATCACCATTAAGAAAAGCTGACTTGACATCCATCTGATATACCTTGAAATCCTTGTATGCAAAATAAGCTAAAAGTAGCCTAACTGCCTCTAACCTCGCAACATGTGCAAAGGTCTCCTCAAATTCAATTCCTTCTTGCTGTGAATATCCCTTGCATACTAGTCTTGCTTTGTTCTTGATTACAATGCCATCTTCATTCATCTTGTTTCTGAAAACCCATTTAGTACCTATGAGATTCTTATCTTTTAGGTCTATGAACTAGTTCCCAAGTGTTTTTCTTATGAATTTGATCTAGTTCTTCCTTCATGGATTTGATCCATGACTCATCACTACTAGATTCATTGGTAGAGTGGTTCAACCTGTGAGATTAGACACATAGTATCTTTGATTTGTGACCTTGTTCCAGTGCCTTGAATGCTATCTCCAAAGTAAGACCTAGTTTGAGTAGGTCCACAAAGATCTGTATGAATCAGATCCTACTTTTTGTTCACAGAAAAAAATTTCCTCCCAAAGATGCTCCTTTCTTTCTTTTCCATAACAAATTCTCTCTATGTTGTGTTAGCTAGCTTCACAATCTTAGGTAGATCCCTTATAGCATTATTGTTGTAGGCCTTTACCATGTTATCAAATTTTATATGATAAAATATCCTATTCCATAACCAACTGTCATCTATCTTCGCAACAAAGTTGAAAGACATTATGATGCAGGAGCATCTCGGGTCCTTGGAAATCCTGTGTCACCAAAAAGATTTTGAAGGTTGTTTGTGTTGCTCGGTTCCTTATTTGATCAAGTTGGTTGGTAGTTGGTTAGTTTTCTTTGGTTACCGAGTATGGTCGGTTATCTCCTAGGCAGTCGGTTGTTTTACTGGCACTCGGCGATGCTTGTTTGTTGCTCGGTCATCCTTGCTTACCAAGTAGTTTATTTTGAGTTTCTGTTGAGGCCAACTTGTGCTTTGATTATGGGTCACAAATTTAATGTTGGTATCCATCATTGGGAAGCGTGTGGTCCCAGATTTGACCATTCCTTTCGTTGATTATGGATCTAAAGGCCGAATCAGTTCGGTAGCCTCTTGCATAAGTATAGTTGTTTGGTTAGAGTTTACGAGGGAGTTTTGATAGAAGATAGGAGATAGTAGAAATAAGATTGTTGGCAAATCCTCGCATGTTTGAGGACTTCTGTAATTCATTATAATATCTGGTCGTAACTAGGAAGGCCTTACAACCCAACATGTATGAATCAATTTGAATGAAGATAATATATCAATGATCCTGCTTTCTCCCTCCCACTATGTTGTTTTTGCTTTTGCATGTTGTTGAGCAAGGTTGGATTTGTAGGGTGCGCCATCCTTTGGCCCCTAATGTTTAGTGTCCTTGTGTCAGGTGGTATCAGAGTGAGGTTAGATCTGGATCTAGGTTTGTAGGTTCCATCTTGTGAAGCCCTAGCTAAATTGTTGTGGGGTGGAAGATTGCGATCTGACCAAAAATTGTAGAGGGTTCTCAAGATGGTTCGTGGGAGGCAAGAAGCAGATCCAGGATTGGCAGACATGTTGAGACAACTTGCTACTAGATTAGAAGCTATGGAAATAGCCCAGAGAAGAGGTAGACATCTTGAAGATGTTAGTGATGATGAAGTTGAAGTGGAAAAAGCTGAAGTAGAACCTGCACCTGTGATGAATCAGGGTGAGGAAAGATTCTTGAAGGCATTGAAAAGTTTGAAGTCAACACCACATTTCAATCCTCCTGAATATAGTGGAAAATTGGATTCTGATGAATTGATAGAATGGATCACTGAAATGGAGAAGTATTTTGAGTATGAGAATGTATCTGAAGAGAAGAAGGTGAAAATTTCAGGCACAAAGTTGAAAGGTCATGCATCCTTGTGGTGGGAACATTTGCAATTGGATCAGAAGAAGAAAGGCAAAGACAAAATCAAGGTATTAAATAAAATGGTGAATCAGTTGAAAGGAAAGTTCTTACCTTGTGATTATCATATTAACCTAGTTAGGCAAATGGAAAGTCTGAGGTAGAAATATAGCTCGGTAAAAGAGTGTACTGAGGAATTATATAGATTAGATATCAGATTTGGACATGATGAAGATGATGTGGAAAGAATTGCTAGATACTTGAATGGTTTGAGAGTTTCCATCCAAGAGGAAATCAGTTTGGTCAAGTTGGAGAACATTGAATAAGCTTATCAATTTGCATTGAAAGCCAAGGAGAAATTGAATAAGAGACATGAACAGAGATAAAGAGGTCAAGGTGATAGATTCCCTAGAGGAAGAGGTAGATCCTATGGTGAAAATAGTAGATCTGAACCTGAAAATAAAACTCTGGATAAAGGCAAGACCAAGTGGAAAGGTGAAAGTTCATCTAGAGGTAGAGGTAGTAACTATTGAGGTGGATATAGCAGAGGTAATTTCTGAGGAACTTGTTACAATTGTGGAGAAGAAGGACATAGATCTTTTGAATGTACATGTGCTAGTAAGAAGGCTGGTAGTAGTAGAAATGCTTTGGTGCAAGAAGAGTCACTGAATGAACCTGAAAAGGAAAATAACTTGATGGTAAGAAGAGCACTGTGGAATGAAAGTAAAAAGGAAGATCTGGTAAGAAAAAGTTTGTTCAAGACTAGATGTAGAGTTTTTGACAGAGTTTGGAAGGTAATCATTGATAGTGGTAGCTCGGAGAATCTGGCATCTGAAGAGATGGTCACAAAATTGTAGTTGGAAAGGTTGAAACATCCAAAACCCTATCAAATTTCATGGATCAAAGATGAGCATACACTCTTGGTAAGTGAACAATGTTATGTGAATTTGAAGATTGGAAAGTACTATGATAAAGTGTTGTGTGATATCATGCCTATGGATTGTTGTCATATTTTGTTGGGTAGACCTTGGCAATATGATAGCCATGCTATATATGATGGAAGATTGCACAAGTATACTATTGTGGCTGATGGAAGAAAATAAATCTTGTTACCTTTGATGGAAGAACCTGTTAGTAATGTTTGCACATCTGTGAAAGTTTGTTTGATGGAAGGAAGGAAATTTGTTAAGGATTTGAAGAAGAATGATGTATGTTTTGCTGTGATCCTTAACAAACTGAGTAAGAAAACATAGGATAATGTCCCTGAGGAGATTGATAAGTTACTCACCGAGTACAGTGATATCATTTATGATAATGTACCTGATGGTTTTCCACTGAAGAGAAGTATTGATCATTGCATGGATCTAATCCCTGGAGCTAGTTTACCGAATAAGGCACCTCATCAGTTGACACCTATCGAGAATCAGGAATCGAACCGACACATTCAAGAGTTGTTGGAGAAAGGTTTGATTAGAGAAAGTTTGAGTCATTATGCAGTACCTATGGTATTGGAACCTAAGAATGGAGAATGGTGAATGTGTACCGATTCCAAAGAAATCAATAAGATAACAGTGAAGTATAGGTTTCCTATTCCAAGAATGGATGACATAATGGATAGTTTGACTGGAGCAAAGTATTTCACAAAGATTGATTTGAAAAGTGGATATCATTAGATCCAAATCAGAGAAGGTGATGAGTGGAAAAATGCTTTCAAGACAAAAGAAGGTTTGTATGAGTGGTTGGTTATGCCTTTTGGTTTAACTAATGCACTGAGTACTTTTATGAGGTTGATGAATGAAGTTTTGAAGAAATTCTTGGATAAGTTTGTGATTGTATATCTTGATGATATTCTGATATTCAGTAAGACCAGAGAAGAACATTTTTTGCATGTTAGACAAGTTTTGCAGAGATTGAAAGAGGAAAAGTTGCTGATAAATTTGAAAAAGTGTTCATTCATGAAAGAGGAGATTGTGTATTTGGGATTTGTAATTTCAGCTGATGGTTTGAAGATGGATCCTGAAAAGGTTGAAGCTATTCTGAATTGGCCTACACTAGTGAATGCTAGTGAGATAAGATCATTTCATGGTTTGGCAAGTTTTTACCAAAATTTCATAAGGAAATTTAAATTCTCTTTGTAATGCTACGACTGAGACTATGAGAGGAGATAAAAGATAATTCAAGTGGACACATAGAGATGATTAAAGTTTTGAGACTCTGAAGCAGAAGGTTGTTGAATTGCCTATTTTGGCATTGCCTAATTTCAATAAGGTATTTCAAGTGGAATTTGATGCAAGTGGTAGTGCAATTGGAGCCGTGTTGAGTCAAGAAGGTAAACCTATTGCTTTCTTTAGTGAAAAGTTGAATGATGCTAGAAGGAAATATTTTGTGTATGATCAAGAATTATATGCTATTGTTCAAGCACTGAAGAAATGGAGACATTATTTGATACCAAGTGAATTTGTGTTGTATACTGATCATAAGGCTTTACAATACTTGGGTAGTCAGAATAAGTTGAATCAGAGATATATGAAATGAGTTGAGTACTTACAGAGTTATACATTTGTGATAAAACATAAGAGTGGAGTCACTAACCAAGTTGCTGATGCATTGAGTAGAAGAATATCTTTGATGACCAAGATGAAAATTGAAGTTCTTGGTTTTGATGAGATGAGAGATTTGTATGAAACTGATCCTGATTTTTTTGAGTGGTGGAGAAAGTGCAGAGCACCTATTTAATATCAACTGAGTACAAAATGGGAAGAATATTTCATTCAAGAAGGTATGTTGTTTAAAGGTATTCAGTTATGTATACCGAGAGGACAAATGTGAACTAATTTGATGAAGGAGAAACATAGTAGTGGTTTGGCTGGACATTTTGTTATTGATAAAACATTGAATTTACTTAAGGAGAAATACTTTTGGCCACAATTGTATAAAGATGTTCAGAAATTTGTGAAAAGTTGTGGAATTTGTTAAGTAGCAAAAGGAGTAAGTCAGAATATTGGATTGTATACACCGATTGTTGTACCTGAGGAACCTTGGATTGACATCAGTATGGATTTTTTTCTTGGCTTACCAAAGACAGTAAGAGGTAATGATTCCATATTTGTTGTGGTAGATAGATTTTCAAAGATGGCACATTTTATACCTTGTAGAAAGACATCAGATGCAACACATGTAGCAAATCTTTTCTTTAAGAAAATTGTCAGATTGCATGGATTACCAAGGAGTATTATCTCTGACCGAGACAGTAAATTTGTTGGATACTTTTGGAAGACTCTTTGGAGAAAGTTTGGCACTGAGTTGAAATATAGTTCTACATTTCACCCACAAATCGATGGACAGACATAGGTTATAAATAGGAGTTTGGGAAATCTTTTGAGATGTTTGGTTGGAGACTCACCTAGTAATTGGGATTTTGTGTTGGCATAAGCAAAGTTTGCAACAATAATTTAGTGAATAGGAGTATTGGACAAACACCATTTGAGATTGTGAATGGCATACAGTCGAGAGGTATATCTGATTTGAGAGACATTGCTGATGAAAGTAAGAGGAGTGCTAAAGGAGTGAAATTTGTTGAGTACATGAAGACATTGCATGAAGATGTGAAAATGAAGCTGGAAGAGAGTAATCAGAAATACAAAGACAGAGTTGATAGATCAAGGAGACATAAAACTTTTGATGTTGGTGATGAAGTGATGGTTCATTTGAAGAAAGGTCGATTTCCTGTTGGAACATATGGGAAGTTGAAGATGAAGAAGTTTGGACCTTGAAAGATTTTGAAGAAATTTGACAGTGGAAATGCATATGAGATTGAGTCACCTGATGACATGGACATATCACCAATTTTCAACATTGCTGATTTGTATGAGTATCATGAACCTGATGAAGACATAACAGTACCTATGGAATATCCTAAGAAGAAGAATGAAGAAGTTGAGTAGATTTTGGAAAAAATAATTGGCAAGAGTACAAGAGGTAAACAATATATGGAATATTTGGTAAAGTGGAAGAATAGACCGATTGAAGACAGTTCATGGATTTCACATTTCGAGTTGGATGCAGCTTGATGCAGGAGCATCTTGGGTCCTTGGCAATCCCGTGTCACCAAAAATATTTTGAATGTTGTTTGTGTTGCTCGGTTCCTTCTTTGACCGATTTGGTCGGTAGTTGGTCAGTTTCCTTTGGTTACCGAGTATGGTCAGTTATCTCCTGTGCGGTCGGTTGTTTTACTGGCACTTGGTGATGCTTGTCTGTTGCTCGGTCATCCTTGCTTACTGAGTAGTTTATTTTGAGTTTATGTTAAGGCTAACTTGTGCTTTGATTATGGGTCATAGATTTAATGTTGGTATCCATCATTGGGAAGCGTGTGGTCCCAGATCTAACCATTCCTTCTGTTGATTGTGGATCTGAAGGCTGACTCAGTTCGGTAGCCTCTTGTATAATTATAGTTGTTTGGTTAGAGTTTAGGAGGGAGTCTTGATAGAAGATAGGAGATAGTAGAAAGAATATTGTTGGAAAATCCTCACATGTTTGAGGACTTCTGTAATTCATTGTAATATGTGGCCATAACTAGGAAGGCCTTACAGCCTGACATGTATGAATCAATTTTAATGAAGATAATATAACAATGATCCTACTTTCTCCCTCCCACTGTTTTGTTTTTGCTTCCACGTGTTGTTGAGCAAGGTTGGATCTTTAGGGTGCACCATCCTTTGGCCCCTAAGGTTCTATGTCCTTGCATCACATTACCTCTTTTCTTTGTACTAGATGCGGTCAGATCTCCATTAGAACCTTTGATTGTGTAGCGACCATCCTTGAATTCTAGATGATAGCCCTTATCAATTAGCTAACCAACACTTCACAAGTTATTTTTTAATCCATCAACAAACAATACATCATCTATGTTAGTTTCCCTTCTAATGTAATATATCCTCTTCCAACAATCATCCTAGGAGTATTGTCACCAAACCTAACAACACCACCATCATACTTCTTAAGTTCAATGAATCTATCTTTATCACCAGTCATATGACGTGAACATACACTATTTATAATCCAATTAGATTTCTTATCAACATGAGAAACTAATGCCTTTTCTTCATGAATAGCTTCTTCATCTTTGATAGCCACAAGTCCCAATACATCATTTAGATCATTCTCATCATCTGATGCATCATCACTAGAATAATATAATTCCTTATCTTTCTTGAAATTTCCAAACTTAGGTTTATGTTTAGGAATCCTAGTTGGACACCTAGAAGCAAAATGACCAACTTTATTATACTTAAAGAATTTCAAAGGTAACTTTCCTTCAAACTTATCTTTTCCTTTTCTTTCTCTCATTCTGATCAGAGCCATAATTTTGTCATCAACATTGTTTTCAAGCCTTTCAATCTCCTCCCAATCTTCAACATACTCTCCAAGTTCTTCGTTGTACTTGCTAGATCCCGCAAAGCTAGGTCCATACTTCTTATCATTGTGAAAAGTCATCTTAAAATCTATCTCAATCTTTGGTAGAGAATCCTTAAGCTCTGCAGTCTCAAAGGTAGTTATCTTGGCTACCAACATTTCTATGGTAAAATCCTTGTTGAATGGAATGGTCTCTTTTATGTCATGTACCTTAGTTCTGTATGCAGGTGTTAAAGATCTTAGAATATTTTCTATAACCTCATCTTCAGTATATGTACCTCCATTGCTCATGATTCTAGTTACACATTGAGTAACTCTTTGAATAGACATTCTTACTATCTCATCTTTCGTCATCTGAAGTGTTTCCATTTTCACTCTCCAATTCTGTAATTTGGCTCTTTTAGTGTATAGATCTCCTTCATACAATGCAATCAGTCTGTTCAATATCTCATTTTCATTAGTCATATCTCTGATTTCTAAGAATTCTCCTTCTGATAGTGTACTGATCAGTGCATCTCTTGCCAACATGTTGCACTGAAACAACTCCTTTTCCTCATCACTGGCAGCATCGTCATCCAATTGATCTTCAACCTTTAACGTAAGATATTTTCTAGTTACTGTTCAATATTTTATCCCCATAGAAAACAAGTGAGTCTTAATTTTGTTCTTCCATGCTCCAAAGTTGTCTACATCAAATTTGGGATTGTCTTTCCTGAAGTAGGACATCTTGATCTTTTCCTCAAGTGATCAAGCTTTCTCTCTGAGGACTAGTAGCTCTGATACCAATTGTTAGAATAACAATGTCCCAATCAACTGAGAGGGGGGGGGGGCATGAATCAGTTGATGCCAAATATATCAGATAAAACTTGAAGTGTAAACTTCAATGCTTAACCAAATAGATAAACATGAAAGAAAAAACAATAATAACACATGGACACACTTGAACACCAAATTTGTTCTTGAGGAAACCATGTTAAGGGAAAAATCCCAGTGGGGATTGTACCCACAAATATCTGCACTATGAGAATAATGACCATGTTAGGAGTCATGTCCCTATGAAGAGTCAAGCAATATAATAGGAAGGTCCTGGTTAAAGGAAAACCCTGTTAGGAGTCTTTACAACTGATCCATGTTAAAGGATTGACCCTATTAGGAGTCACAAATCTATTAGGAGCTTACAAATAGATCACCTGATCAAAGGTTTGAAGGTTAAATCTACCCTCAGGGTCCTCAATCCTCACTTATGATATAAATACAAATTCTGTTCCTGAAACTTCTTCCAACACTCAACCACTACCAATTGAGTTCCACCTCATGCTCCAGATACATAATCTCTACTCTCCAAATAGCATCCTATGCAGTCTCAAGCTCAAATACCTTTTCATTGTTGATACATACAGGCACACACTACAAATTCAAGGATTTCCTTCCTTATATACAAGTTTCATACATTAAATCTGGGTCAGCCAATATTGGATAAATCTTATTTAAAAAATACATATAGACCCATGCTAAGATACACATAGTATCCCCTAAAAAATTAAACAATTCAAATTCATAATTTAAGCACCAAGATCTGAGATCCTAATCATCCAAGAACACGCTACATATTCCTGGGCGACTTCCAATTAGGTCTTCGCTAAATCACATGCCATAATTAACGTCATCCATTCCTCTAGGACTTTGAAATCATGCAATAAGCTCACCATCCTATCTTTAATATGATCACATGCTCGCAAAACATAAATCATTCATCCATGGAAGCTATACTAAAAGTTTAGAGACCAACTTTGCAAGTTTCTTTGTCACTGGCTTATTTACCAGTCTTCACTAATTCACTCCTAACTTCAACAAATGGACTCATAAACATTTGCAATCACACACTATAGTATTATAGATGATTTAGTAATCTCAACTCTATTCACATGTGCCAATTCATCGTATAGTGCCCATACAATTCTATGCAAGTAGTATGTGGATAACATCTCTATAACATATGTTGACACCAATGATAAACATTGAATGCGAACACCTTGGAATGCAATAATTCTAAAACTATTCTCAAAATTTCCATCAAAATTTAATTTGAACCACCCTACATTTGGTAGTTGACATTCACCTACATTATCTTAGAAGAAGAATCACTTCCCTTTTTTCCAATTTGTGGTGGTATTCAGACCCCATGTCAATTGAATCACATTTGACCATTGCAATCTATAAATTTGCCATTTTTTTTGGTACTAGAACATATTCTACAATTCATGACCTCTATAATGGTATCCTCCACTTTGTTTTTGAAAGAGTTGATGGGCATCTCCTTATTGTCAAAAATTTATCTATTACATTCCTTTGAAATCTCCCAAATTAGAAAAGAGTGATAGATGACCCATTGCAGTTAATGAGACCTATCCAAGGTCTAATTGGGCAATACTGAAACATAGTCATTATGTCATTTAGTAGTGCTATTATCCATCCTAACTTTTCACACATCCATATCCAACACTCATATGCAAAGGGACATCCAAGAAGAATATGATCGCCACTTTCTTCATAATTTTTATAGAGAAAACACCATGAAGGTCCCTCAAACCCCATTTTTGTGAACCTTTCAGCCATTGATATTTTCTTTTGGATAACATCCCAAGAAAAGACCATTGGTTTGAGTACACATTTCTTTCTCTAGCAATGTCGTGTGGGGATAGTTTTCTCTGTCATATATCTCAACTCTACAGTAATTTTATAGCCATCTCTAGTGTTGTAGAGACCATTCTTTGAGCTTGCCCAAATCAACTTGTCCACACCCCTTCTAAAAATAGTATTTATTTTCTTTAGGGTCTCTATTAGTAAGGCAAGATCCTCTCTTGGAATTGGGAGAATTAGTAGATCTTTCCATTTCTAACCTAGATAATTAAGAATCCTCAAGGAAGAAAGAAACATAGTCCTTGAATTTATCGTCCAATTATGTTTGAGATAGGCTTTGGCTTGTTCAATTGAAATTTTTTTGTCTAGACTTTGATACCCCCTATGAATCTTCCCAAAACATAGAAGACTCTCCATCATGGATGTCCCAAGAAACATGATCAACAATGAAAAATCTACATTTCATCATAAAATTCTAAACTCACGACCCCTTGGGAGGGTTATCAACCTTGAATATTTATGTAGGATCATTTGTGTTTAGATAAATGGTTTGTAATATTATTTCCCATTTGAGCTCTAAATCCTTGAGCATTGTCCAAATTTGTTTAGCCCCAAGTGCTATGTTTTTCCAATTTTGATCTCTTAGGACAGCCCCACTATAGTCTTTAGGTTTGCAGGTTTTCCCATGCAAGGAGTGAAACTTTTTCCTTCTAAAAAAACCCTTTCTAGAAGGACCTTCTCATCTTTTTGGATTAAGGTATCATTAGCTCCAGAGGTGAGAGAAATATATGGCAGAAGATAAATGGGAAGGGATGAGATTATTGTTTTCAACATTACTATTCTACCAGCCTAGAAAAGACACCAACCTTTCCATGAATTCATTCTCTTATCAATTTTATTTTAAGGGGTCCCCATAGTTTGAAATTTCTTAGCCCTTTATCTATTGGGTAACCAAGATAGGAGCATGGCAACTTTCCTCTTCTAAAGTTCATTGTATTTAAAATTTTATCTTCGTTCCTTAAGGGAGTCATTAGGAAAAATACCTTTGATTTATCATGATTGACCTCCTATCATGAGGCTTTAGTATATAGTGACAACACATTCAAGAGTTGACATGACTCTATTCTCTTGGTATCTCTAAAGAGCATAGTGTCGTCAACAAACTGCTAATGGGTGACTATGATGTTTCTTGCCAATGTTATTCCTTATAATAACCCAAATGATTTTTTTCTTTGATGGCCATACCCAAAGCTTCTTCCAAGAAATGAAATGGAATAGAGATATTGGGTCCCCTTGTCTCAATCCTCTTGAAGCCTAAAAAAATCCCTCTGGGGAAACATTTACCAGGATGGAATACTTGGGACCCAAGATGAATTAAAATATCCAATTGATACATTATCTAATGAAACCAAAGGCATTCAAAACCTTGCAAAGAAAACACTAATCAACCTTATCATATGTTTTCCAAATATCTAGATTGAGTTGTCTTTGTTGAGGTGTCTCAAATGAAGGAACAAGATTGAACCATTTAAATTGAAGGGCCAACATAGAAAAGCCTAGTGAGCAATCTATGTGCTCCAAATCCTCTTTCTTCATTGGTTGAATTGATTTTTGTCTCCTTGTGGTAGGTGAGGAAAATTAGGATTTATTTATTCATACAATTAATTACCTTATCCATGTATGCAAATTAGAGGGGTTGGATTTAATTTTGAATGAACTATACAATTAATTGATTAAATTAATTACGTAGTTGTTTGATTTTTGTATTTAATTAATCCAAATGGCTTATATTTACTTAATCGATGGCTTTGATAATTAATCCATGATTTTTGACTTGATTTTACCACTTTGAATTTTGTTGACCAATTTTGGGTGTATACAAATGCCCCTCTTTGAATCAATGTACAAAGCACGTTGGTTCAAAGAATGTCTGATGTTTGATTCACAATGCTAGATGATGATATGATAACTGATGTTGGTAATGATGTCGTACTATTTTGATAATGATGCAATCTCGATATGAGTCTTTGATGAAAATTTTAAACTAATTTCAATGCCCCCTCGGGAAATGAATCAAAACTGATTTTGGAAGATTTGGTTGAATTTCATAATTTTATTGATTTTTTAAATTTTTTAGTGAAATTCCACTTTCAATTTGTTTCTTGATAATATCGATTTAAAAAATGCCCCAATTTAAAATAAATTTGATGACAAAAGGCTTTAATTTTAAAAATGTGCTAAAAATACCCCCTTAAAAAAAATCACTTTTGGTATATAAGGGTTAAAATTACTTTTTACCATGCTATTTTGTTCATTTTCACTTTCACTTTTACCCTCTCAGAGCCCCTTTCACTCCTCAGTTGTAGTCATGGTTGTGTCGATTCGAGAGCATAGGTTCGAGCGAGGTTGGTGATTCCAGCGCCCAAATGACTATGGACCTCATGTATGTGTCAATTTCCCTCCTAGTTTGTCAATTTTTGGATTTGTAGCTAGATTGATGATTGTAAGCGCAACTTTCCTTTGTTTTTTAAATTTTTCCTTATTTTTAGCGCATAGGAATATTTTTATAGTGCGTCCGCATAAAGATTTAGTGTGTAACCCACTCCAGTATAGTGCTTAGGTTAGGGAACCCAATTTTGTTATAACACCTAGGGTAGATCGATTTAGCACCTATACCGCATAGTTGCATTTTAATTTTTTTTGTAGTGCATGTGCATGAAGTTGTAGTGTGTATCATGCAAATTAGCGCCTACAAAGCATTGTAGTGTATGATAGATTTGGAATAGTGCATACAATAAAATGTTGCAGCGCGTAAGATATTTCAGTACGTATAATAGGTTAAAATAGCATGTATGCATTTTTGCTACATATTTGCAGTTGTGAAACCAATTTTTGACTCGTGGTTTGATTCCATGGATAGATTAATGATGTTGCTTGATTATGTTATGAAAATCCTGTGTGTTTGATGTCAGTTTAGATCATTTGATTGATTTTTTATTGATGTCAATCCTGATAGGTTGATATGGTGATGGATTGATTTTCCTTCCTCAAGATCTAGAGTTAGGAAATTTGATGTGCTCAAGATAAGGAAATAGATGATAGGATGAATTGATTTGATTGATGCTAGACGATCAATTGGATGATGTTGACTAATTGATTTACACTTGATTGTGAAACAAGTTTCCTTTTCAAAACTATAGGTTAGAGGCCTCTATCCTTGGTTGTTTAACATGATTGATGATTTGTTTTCTCATGATAGATGAGTGATTGATTTATGAGGATTATTGTTTCTTCTTGAGATGCCCCAGTTTTGAGTGAAATGGGTTTATTGACTATTGTGGCAGAGTGATGGCACTTGGACCATAATACCTTCCACTTTCCAATGGATGAGATGTCCATCACCCCTGAGGATGTCTGCAGGATCCTCCCAATTCTGACGATGGGTTCATTAGTATACTATGATCATGTGTATAATGGAGCAAAATACATATAGGTATTCAGAGTTTCTATAATTGGTGATGAGAGTATCCATTGGAGATGGAAGAGATCTTATGCTCCTCTTCCTTCTATTCTGGAAAGTTTCATCAGAGGATTTTTTCTACTAGATAGACGTGGTCATGAGTTTGCAGTTGGATGGGGTCACATTTTAGAGGACATGATTGCACAAACATGCAAAGTTTCTTGGGGTTCATGCGTCTTGGCCCAGTTATATCACTATTTACATCATGTAATTTATAGACACATTATTTCACTTTCTATCAGTACAATCTTACTATAGATTTGGACTTGGGAGCATATCCCAATTACAAGGTCTATTGCAGATGGGGTGTGATATCATGGTTCTCTCTACATTTTTTTATATATGATAGAGTGATTGTCCCTCCTCATCTAGGCAAGCTAGATTATTAGTGTCGCATGTTGGATGATATGGAGTAGGTTTTCTTGATACCTTATATTAGTTGCAATGCTTAGGAAGAGGATCCTATCAAGGCTCCATTTACATTCATGCCTCATTGGTTGATTGGAAAAACACCACTTGTTTTGGAGAGATTCTTCTTTATGAGAGTATTGAGGGTTGCATCTAGGGTATACCACATGGTTTAGATTACTATGCTTGAGTTCAAACTGAGAGACCTTTTATGGGGACCTTTGGCTGATTAAAGAGTTTCACGTGATAAGTTCCTTGGTCTATAGCCTTTGGTATGGGATTAAAAAGAGGATATAATTGATGCAGGTGTGACTCCTAAGTATGCATAGTAGTTAGTACAACATCCCTTTCCTAGGTTTATTGATCTCGCTGAGCCAGTACCTAATATTGATGGGTGAGATCTTGATGATGATGGTGATGGAGGAGGAGGTCACCAAAAGAGGAGAGATAGGGTCCAAGGTGGAAGAGGTAGAGCTTGAGGTGGTAGTGATACAAGTATAGATTGTAGAATTCACAATAGAGGTGGAATTGTGGTTGGTGGACCTAGATTTGGTGTAGGTTAGGGTGGAGGTGAAGGTGGTGGTGGAGATGGAGGTAAAGGTGGAGGTAGGGTGAGGATGTGAGGGAAAGGTGTTCTAGGTAGATATTTTCCTCCTCGGTCAGCTCCTCCTATGCCTAGGTCTATACTTGCACCAGTTTTGGGACAATAGGGTCACTATGCTACTAGACAGGTGGTTCATCCTGATGTGCCTATTGCTCATGTAGCTTCGACAACTCCTATCCAAAATATATAGGTTTTGCAGGCTAGTGTCTCAATTATGAAGAGTTAGTTAGATTAGGTTTCGAGTATGATACAAAGTTTGGTTGCAATGGTATCTCAGATTCAATAGGGTTATATTTGTCATGCTCCTACTCAAATAGAGCCTCCTCCAAGTCAAATAGATGGCATGGGGACTAGTTAGGTAGAGCCTCGTTCTCCTCAGATAGATGGTTCCCACTCTAGTCAGGATCCTCCTTCATATGAAGTTGGTGATGCAGGGATGGATGATAGACCAAGTTAGCATATCCCTATTTTATTATATGTATATTTATTCCACCTTTGATGTACCCATTAGACATTTGATGTTGTATCCCAATTTATGGGCTTTGATGGACTTTGATACACTTTGATATTCTTTGATGCACTTTGATAACCTTTGATGCACTTTGATAGCCTTTGATGCACTTTGATAGACTTTGATATATGGACATTTGATAGACTCCCCCATATCTTTATTATTTATCTCCGTTTTGATATCATGATATATTAGACTTCATGTTTTTTGATGATCTATATATATTTGGATGTAGTTTTAGATGATTCTATCTATATTCCTGTTTGTTTGTTTTTCTATGAAAATTTTATGTATGCATTTATGACTTAGATGCTTAGATAGATACTTAGATGAAATGCTTTGACTTATATGTTTTTACATGCTTTCTATACGTATGTGGATGCAATGTTTATGCTTATGTGATGATAATGCACTTATATGTTTAAATGATGCAACCTAAATGCGATTATATGTTTTTGACATGTTTAAATGATATGGATGTATAATGAACTAAATGGATAGAATGTACCTAATGTAATGCAACTATATGATTAACGATGTGCTTCTAAATGAACTTTGAGAAATATGCATGGTTAATGGTTAATGATTAATGATATTATGTATTTTCTAAATGCAAAGATAATGCATGTAATGGAATTTAATGAATAATGATTTCTAAATGCAAAAGGATAATGATAATGAGATGCCCTAAATGATATGCATAATATACTTAATTGAAATGCACTTCATGAATCTAAATAACTTGACTTAATAATGACTAATGATAATGATTTATGCAACTTAATGATTAATGAACTTAATGTAGCCAATGAACCCTAAATGAAATGTGAAGTCCTAAATACAAATGCATTGTTTTTGTTAAAGTCCAATATACTCCATCTCAAGGAAAAGTTTGATGTTCTTATCTTGATTAACTTTTCACCCCCCCCCCCAGAAATCCCATAACAACTATAATGCAAGATTAATATAAAATGAATGCAAAATGCAACTAAATTGTCACTTATCACTGGATTTTTATTTTTTTTTCTATTTTCTTCATTGATATTTTTTATGGATCATGAAATTTGTACAACCCTCACTAGTTTGATTCTCAACTATGGTGACCTGAATACCTCTTTCCTCATATTTCAATAATGAAATTGGTACAACTCTCAGTAGTTTGATTTTCAACTGTAGGAGTATGAATACTGCTTTCATCATATTCAATGTTGCAAGTGGATTTTGGCATTAAGATATGAACAATCTAAATGGCCAAGGTATCATTTTGCGTAAACAAACAAATATTTGATCCCTTTCATATGCAAATGTCCTCGATGATTCTTTGATGATCATGTCATTAGACTAACTTACATACTTGTATGAATCAACCTCACAAGAAGAAATCAAGAAAATATCATGCCTCCATTATTGCTCATCTAGTCAAAAGACATCATCAATTTGCTAGAAAGACATGATGGAAAAATAAAGTAACAACATTGAACTAGATTTTCTTTTGTTTGTGCATCCATATTTTAGAAAAATTCATCCATTCTTTTATCTTCATTCATTCTTAATCTTATTTATGTTGGTCAAGTTTTGATGTTGTCAACTGAATGTGTCAAATGATCTTGGTCAAAGAAAAATTTGGACGTTTGAAGTTTTCAAGTTTTTGTTGATATGGATTGATTAAATTTTTTGAATGTTATGATCTTTGGTTTGAATCAACAATTTGTGTCAACTTGTGTCTATTTTTGATAAGCTCATTGAATTTTGATTTTGTGTCCCCAATTTGAATTGACAATGATGGTGGACTTAAGACAAATTTACAAATGATGAAGAAAGCTTTGGTAGGACAAATGCAAGTTTGCAACTTTGAGGGTTTATTATGGCTATGCACAAATTATAAAATTTATTTGGAAAATATACAAGGATATATACAAGGATGGTGGAAAATGCAGATGGAAATGCAACTAGGCTTGATAGATAAATGACTTAACTTAGGGCAAGTAGCGCTTGTTTACCAGGTTTTCACCACTTGAGTTTATTACATTTTTCTCTTTTTTTTGCTTTGTTTTTCTACCAAGGTGCCTATTTGATAGGTTTTCACCAAGGCACTTTTCTTATTCTTTTTAAATATTTTTTTATTTTATATTTTCCATTTTTTTGTATTTTTTTAATTTTTTGTGTTATCAAAGTGCCTATTTGCTAGGTTTTCACCAAGAGAATAGTTTTTTCAAGACTTTTTCTAATTTTTAGGATTTTTTCATGACTTTTTCCATTGTTTTTTCTTTCTTCAAGATCCATATTTCAATATTTTTTATTCTTTCCATTTTTGATGTTTTGAATTTTTTCAAGTTCACTTTCTACTATACAAATGATGCTCTATCATTTGATACACTTTCCTCTTATACTCTTTCAACTACTCATGTGTAGAACATCTTAAGATGAATTCTATTTATGGGTTCTTTAAATTCCCCCCTCTCAGATGTGGCTAACTTGTATGTTCTTGTTCCATAGGAGGATATGATAGCAAAGGGTCCCAACCAATTTTCTTCAAATTTGCCTTTCTTTTCTCTATATTGTTGGTTTCTTATATTTTCCCTTAGGAATAAGTCTCCCACTTAAAATTCTCTAGGTTTGATTTTCTTATTGTAATTCCTTGAAATTATCTTTTGGTAGACTTGTAAGTGATCATAGGCTTGATTTTGATATTATTCAAGGAGTTCTAATTCTTGTAACCTGTACACTCTAATAAGCCATGTATAGAAACTCTAAGTGATGGAACCTCAACTTCTAGAGGTAAAACTACTTTGGTTCCATACACTAGTGAACATGGTGTAGCTCTGATAAGTGTTCTAATGCTAGTTCTGTAAGCCCACAATGATGGGTTCAATTGAATATACCAATCCCTACTTGAATCATCAACTATTTTCTTGAGAATATTAAGGATGTTTTTTGTTAGAGGTCCCCACTTGTCCATTTCCTTGTGGATAGTAAATGGAAGAGAAATGTTGGATCATGTCGAAGTTTTTACATAAATCTTTCACATCCTTAATTTTAAACTAATTTCCATGGTCTATTATTATGGCATGAGGAATTCCATATCCACAAATTATGTGATTCAATATGAACATGGAAATCTATTTTCCTATTGTAGTTGATAAGGGCACATCTTCAACCCATTTTGTAAAGTACTATGTTATAGTTACAATGTATTTATGACCATTTGAAGGAGGATATATCATTCGAATAAAATCAAAACCTCATTGATAGAAAGGCCAATGTGTAGTAAAAGAATGTAACTCTTGTGCAAGTACATGTATCAGGTTCCCATGGAATTGGCACTTTTGACAAATATTTACAAACCGACATGCATCTTTCTCCATTGTTGGCCAATAGTATCCCATTCTAATAAGTTTCTTGGCTAAGGGAAACCCACTAGAGTGTGACCCAAAAATACCTTTGTGAATATTTTTTAAAAGGGTCTTAGATTCCTCCCCCTCTAGACAACTAAGCAATGTTCCATCAAGACCTTTAAGATACAATTTGTCTGATATAAGGACATAATAGGAAGTTTGGCATATAAAGTTCTTTTTTTCATTATGAGTTTGGTTAAAGGGTAGGATATTATCTTTGAGATATGTGTGAATAGGACCATATCATGGGAAATCAGGACCAATGAGTAGGCATATTATTTAGGTATCGGGTTGGTCATATGCAGGTTTTATCAATTCTTCGACCAAGAAATCATAATTTTTATTCTGATCAGGTACTTGTAATAATAAAGCTAATGTTGTCATGACATCTACTACTTTGTTTTCATCTCTTGGATTTTTTTCAAAAGTGATCACCACAAAATATTTCTTAAGATCATCTACTATCCTTTTGTAAGGCATCAATTTTTCATCTTTAGTTTGATACCCTTCATTAATTTGATTAATTATCAATTGGGAATCACCATAGATTTTCAATTATGTAATAATCTATTCTAAGGCCATTTTGATTCCAATAAAAAGAGATTCATATTCTTCTATATTATTGGTGCATGGGAATAATAGCTCGTATGACTTTGGTATTGTGAAGCCTTAAGGTGCAATGAACAAAATTCCTATCCCTGAGCCATGTTGAGTATATGACCCATAAAAGTAGAGATTCCATGTTTGTGGCTCAAGTGTGAGAATATGTGCATCTGATAATTCAACATGTATAGGTTCCTCACTTGATATTGGTTCTTTTGCTAATTGATCTTCTATAACTTTTCCTTTGATTTCTCTTCGATCTACATATTCAATATCAAATTCACTTAGCACCATGACCCACTTTTCCAACCTTCCCATGAGAGCCAATTTACTAAAAAGATATCTTAATAGATCTATCTTAGCAACTAACTTGATTTTTTATCATGTAATTTCTTATTTTTTGGGAAGAAAAAACCGCTGCTAACATGCTCTTTCTATAAATGTGTATTTAAGTTTATACTTAACCAAGGTCCTACTGATGTAATAGATGGCCTTTTTATTTTCCTTGTTCATCTTCTTGTGCTAACAAAGCTCCCAATTATTTTTTTGTGGCTGATATGTAAAGTATCAAATGTTTTCTTTTTATTGGTGACATTAGAATAGGATGATTTATCAAATACTTCTTTAAATTTTTGAAAGCTTCTTCACATTTGTCATCTCATCTAAAAATGATGTCTTTACAAAGTAATTGAGTAAAGGAATGACACTTTTTTGGAAATTGTGAAATGAATATTCTTATAGGTTGGAGGCTTCCTTATAGAGATCTTAATTGGATAATGTTTCTAGGTGCCCCCATATCCATGATGGCTTTAACATTTGTTGGGTCTACTTCTATCCCTTTGGCTGAAATAATATACCCTAGCAAATTTCCTGATTGAACTCCAAAGGCTCACTTCTTTGGATTTAATCTTACTTTGAATTTTTCTAATCTTGTGAAGATTTTATCAAGAATTGGTATATGTTCCTCCCTTGAAAAAGATTTTGCCAAAATATCATCCACATAGTCTTCCATAAATGTATGCATAATGTCATGGAAAATAGTTGTCATAGCTCTTTGGTATGGTGCTCCAGCATTTTTAAGACCAAAAGGCATTACATTCTAGCAAAATGTACCCCATGCACATGTAAAATATGTTTTATCTTGATCCTCATGTGCTATCTTTATTTTATTGTATCCACTAAATCCATCCATAAGTGAAAACATTGAATTTTCTGCTATGAGATCCACTATTGTATCAATATTTGGAAGAGGAAAATCATCTTTGGGACATACCTCGTTCAAATCTTGAAAACCTGTGCAAAATCTTATTCTCTTATCAGGTTTTGAGACTAGTGCTATACTAGAGAATGATTCTACATAGGCAATGGGTCTTATGAATCCGGTATCCAAGAGCTTCCTAAATTCTTCTTTAACCAACAAGGCTATGTGAGGATGCATCTTTCTCAATTTTTTATTAATGAGCTTAACTCCTAGAGCTATGTTCAAATGGTGCATTATTAAGTTTGGATCTAACCCAAGCATATCTGCATATGACCATGCAAAATTTATCTTTCTTTCTTTGAAAAATTCTATGAATTGCTGCCTTTCCTATTTTGATAAAGATGTTTCTAAATTGACGATCTTAGGTTCTTCTTTGGTTCCAATGTTTACTTTTTCTATATGTTCAATCAATATAGATGAAACTTCTTCATAATGATCAGGTAAAGTATCAATTTTCTCATCCTTAGGTGCCTCAATTGGGTTGTCACCTTTGGATACATATTTTATTTTTAATTTTTCTTGATTTAGTACTGCCACATAGTGGTTTTCAATTCTAGATCCTTGATTTTTCTTTTTATTAATTTTATTTTTGTGATTAAGAGGCTTTACACTTTCCCCCTTTTCTTCCTCTTGATATGAATCTTGGATGGAAGATGGTTCAACTGCATTTAGGTACATGGAAAGGGAATGGTCATTAAAAAAAAACTCTATTTCATTTGGCTCATTTTGATCCCAATCGATAAGTTCAAGATGGATAAGAGGTAAAGAATCATTTGGGGGATTTAGGTCTACGTGAGTTAATGTCCTGAATTCATTATAACTTGGTTCATAAATTATATCATCAAGGTCAATGACATGTGATTTCTCAAGATTGTCCATAGAGTTTGGATCTATTTATTCCTCACTAGAATAATCTTGAATGTCTTGTGGATCTATCTCTTACAAGGTAAACCTAGAGATTTGTCCCTCTAAGAATACATGTACATATGACTCTCCTACCTAGTAATTGCTTAAAATTGGTACTTCCTTTGATGTAGGTGTGTAAGAATGAATCAAATGAAATTCCTTGTCATGGCATTACTATTTGGATAGGGAATCCCATTCCCACTTTGCTAAATCATAGTCACTATAAGATTCTACCTTTTCCATTTTCTATATATAGGAGGAAGTTTCTTTTAACTAGGTTCTTGTTCATGATACCCTAATCTAGTTTTCTCTTGGCTAGACCTCCAAGTGGTTTGTATGGGTTCTAACAATCCTTCTTTATTCTTACCAATAGGACCTTTTCCTTGATAAACCATTTTTTCATTATTTGAAAACCTTTTCCATATTGATGTGTGGGAATAATAATGTTTTGAAACCTTTTATTTAACTCATCTTCATCTTTGTATAACCAACTTAGAATTTCATTATCATCTTCTACCTCCATTAGTGTACTAGTCCTTACAAAATTGTCATTGTATTTTTGAGGAAGTGAAGTAGATGGTTATCCATGTGACTTGAGAGAAATAGGTAAGTCTTCCATAGATAAGGAACATTCTCCTACCCATTTGTGATGAAGTTTGGATTTCTTTCCAAATTCTTTCATTAAGCTATCCATCTTTTGAACACGTATTTCCTTTTCTTTTCCTTTTTTGAAATTTGAACATTTTATCTCCTTTTCACTTTGATTAGAAACACTTACACTAGAGGATTTTGAATTTTCCTTATTTGAAGTTGAGAGTCTCATTTTATCTTTTCCTTTGTTTGATGTGGATGAAGTAGCCTCTTCACCATTTGAACTAGCGAGATCTTGTTTTTCTTTCTCTTTTTCATTATCTTGGGAAGTCAACCTTACACTAGGAATTTATTATTTAGGTTTTTCTTGAGATGAATTTGAGGTGGAAGCCCCACTATTATGGGGTACCAAGGAATCTATAACCAACTTAACATTATTACAATATTAGAAAGGATTAAGATATCCACTAATTACTATTTCTTGTCCATGGTATGGAAAATTTGCACATTGAAAATAAGTAGAAGGCACAACTTGGATTTCATGTATCCATGGCATACCCAACAAAATTTTGTAGGTCAACTTAAGGTTTAGTACTTGGAAAACTGTCTCCTTTTCAATGGGTCCAACTCAGATTGGTAGAGTGACCATGCCTTTGGAGGATCTATCTTCATCATCATAGGCTTAAGTTTTATATTTTCTTCTTTGGATCCATGATATTTTTAGAATAACCTAATGCTTTAACAAGGTTTAGAGTGCATATGTTCAAATTGACACCTCCATCTATCAAGACTCTTTTGATCCTATGCTTGTAGATTAGGACTTTAATATACAAGGGTAGATTTTGGGGATGATTAAAGAAATATCATCTTGCTCGAAAAAGGATAAGAAATCAGGTGTAATAAGGTGACGAACCATTGTTTTAAATTGTTCCTCATCCAAATTTTTGGGTACTGTCGTATTAACTAAGGCCTTTTCCAAAATTTATTTGTGGGATGGTGTAAGTTTTAACAACTCTAGTATTGAAATTTGAGTAGGAGTCTTTTGAATTTGGTCTACCAAGTTGTATTATTTTGAGGGGGTTAAGGAAAAATTGTTTGAGTTAATCTTGTTGGTTTCCCCTTGTAGGGTGACCTTTGATTCTTGCCCCCTAGTTACAACATTAGAAAATTATTTACTTTGTTTTTCTTTCACCAGTATGATATTAATGGTATTCTCAAAACTGGATATAGAATCTATGGCATTTTCATAAGTGTGGGAAAAATTCACTTTGTCATTACGTCTCTTGTTATTTTGATTAACATTGGAAGATTCACCCTTTTCATGGTTTAGAAATGGTGTTTTTAAATCCATGTGATCTTCATTGTTTTTGGGTCCATCCACTCCAATGGTACAATCATCAATAAGGTCTTGAATGATATGTTTCAACTTCATGCAATTATTAGTTATATGCCCCTTATTTTGATGATAATCACAATGATGAGAGTCATTCCACCATGATGGTTTAATTTGAGGTTCATATGGTCTAGACTCAGGTAAAGTGATGATTTTGTTTGTAAGGAGAGTCTTCAAGGATGCCTGAAGGGGTTTGCCTAATGGGGTGAATTTCCTTCTTGGTGAATTGGATTGAGGTATGTATGATTGTTTAAATTGATTGTTACCTTGAGCATTATTATTTTTGAAAGGTGTGTTGTTTGAAGAGTTGACATTATTAGCTTGATTATTAGAACCACTAGTAAGATTGAATGGTTTGGTTTTGATATTATTAGCCTCTACTACTCTATCATTCACTAGGTTCTTGTTGGTATTATTGAACCAAAACTTGGGTTGGTCATTGTTGTTATTGCTTGATGAGTTGTTAAAAGTTGAATTATTATTTCTTTAAAACCCCTTGTTGTCTTTGTATAGCTTTAGTTCACCCTTCTTCACTAAAGCATCTTCAATTTTGATCCCATTTTCAATCATTTTATCAAAGGTTGGGGGACATTAGATTTTTAGCCTAAAATTCATTTGGTCAAGTTATTGATGAATATATCCATTTTTTTATTTTTTGAGTACACTTCTAGGATATTTGGTGAAGATCCTTCTCCAACATTGTAAGAAATTTAAAAAGGATTCCCCATTCCTTTTTTTTTTATTGCATAAATCTAACATGGTTATTTCATGTTCTATATTGTATGATTATTGGGTAACAAACTTGGAAATTAATTCTTCGAAGTATTTAGTGCTGGGTGACAACTTAGAAAACCATTCCATAGCTTGTCCCCCTAAAATTCTAGGGAATAACCTTATTAGATAGGTAGATTCATGAATAAATTCTATGCTCAATGTGCAAAATTCCCTCACATGATCTTGAGGATTGGAAGCACCCAAGTATTTGTCATATTTTGTAATTTGAATGTTTGGTGGGAATGGTATCCTTATCAAATTCTTATCAAAAGGAAAAGTGCACATCCCTTCTAAGGTGAATCTTTTTTGTGGGGTTTCCTTTTGCATTCTATCAATTTGTGTTTGAAGGGATTTAAGATGTTGTTAAAAATATCTAAAAGGATTAGGCTCTTCTTGATTTTGTTTTATGTTAGACACATCATAGTCATGTGGTAATTGAGCACCTTGTTGTGCTAAGGATTTGAAATAATCTCTCTTTATCCCTTTCTAACAAATTTTCCATCATTTTGGTGAAATACGGATTTTTCAATGCTTCTTTCATCTTTTCCTCATCTATCTCCTCTTGGTTTTGATCATTAGTTCTATTATCATCATTTCCTGGAGGCCAATCATTCTCCCATATAGGCATATTGGAAGATTTTTCTTATTAAAATTCTATTGAATTTGGAACTTGTGATTCTCATAGAATTGTTTATCTTTCAATGTGATTGGAAGGTGAATTGAATTGATTTTATCTTTGATTTATTATCTCTACTCTAAAAAAAATCCCTTTGGAATCATATGTGTATTTATAAGCCCTTGTTCTCACTGACATAACCTCGTGATACTTCTTAAAATGTGTTCTTTAAGATTTTGAATCTCAAATTGAGGTTATTTATCTAATAAAGATGTTTGAAAACTTCAATGTTTCTGATGATTGTAGTTTGAATATTAACCTTTAATATATACTTTCTTCTAATGTTTTGGATCATCAAACTCAACAAGTGCAAGAACAAATGTTTTTTACCTTTAAAATCTTATATATAAACTGTATGTTCTTGGATGTTTTAACAAGGCCTTCACATGAAAAAACTTCAAGTAATCTACGTGGTAATGCTTGCAAATTTTTCTAGGGCTTTTTGGTTTTGTTCCTGGGTTTGTGCCCTAGATTGGCCTAAGGTTTTAGTGTTTTTCACTTGGTTGGTCATTTTGTTTTAGGGTGCGTCTCTTGTTATGTTTCATCGTTACTTTATTAACTTAAGGAAGGGTTGGTTCATCGTGCGAAGGTGACTGTTTAACTTTTGACTTAGCATTTTATAACATTAAGTTGTCAACCCCTTTTTATTTTTATTTTGCCTTAAATCATTTGTCTTAAGTCTAAAGTCATTTTCAAAGGTTGTGTGGGTCCCTTTATCTTTTCCATCTTTGTGCAATGTGACATTTTCTGATTGGTCTACAATCTCATGGTGATGTCATGTAGTGGTCCCAGTTGATCATGGTGTGGTAGCAGTGTTCCATGTGTTGTGGACTGATGGATGATTGAGGAATTGTGACCAAGTTAGAGACATATGACATAATGTAATTGGTTAATTGGGTGACGAAGTGTTTCAGTGCTTTAGTTGTTTAAAACCATTAAAGTTATCTGACAAGCAACTAAAGGGATATATTTTCAAAAAATGGTGAAAATAAGTGAAGATGTTTTATTTTGGTTTGAAAAGGTGACTGAGTTTAACGATTGGAAAATATGTTGTACAGTTTGACCGGTATAAAGCAAGGAAGAAATCAATGATTATTGTGATCCTGTGATCAGAGATGCGAGGTGGTTATTCATCGTGGGATTACAAGATTATGACATGTGTCCAATCTTAGCCGATTGTGTATGCTATTGAAATTTATTTTTGTAATTTTATGATGGTTTATAAGGTAATTATTTATCTACTTAGGGTGCAACTCTTTGCACATGTTTAAGATGGATGAAGATGTTTTAAGGTTTCAAGTAAAGTTGCTTGACAAATAAGCTCACAAGGTTAATTTCTATACTCATGCGGATAAATAAAATTTGGTGAGACCTAACGATTTTTGTAGTCTCGAGATCAAAGATGCAGTGAAGTTAATCATCACAGGATTATGAGATCTTGCCACGTATCCCAATCAATAATTTCTACGGATTTCTTGAACTAATATTTGATTGTTTTATTTTTACCATTGGATTTGTTTTTTTTATTGGATCAACGATTCAGATTCAAATAGGGTTTTGAAGGACTTTCGATCTGTTTCCTCACTTGTATGAATAAATAGAAGAAAGGACATGAAGTGTGGTTAATGAGAATGGGAATAAAGAAAATTTTCTTCTCATTCTATTTTTAGTATGCATCAATTCAAGAGTTGAATTCAATTCTGGATCCAGGATAGGGTTGAATGTGATTTTGCTAATCAAAATATAATGATTGCTTTAGCTTTAAAGTTGTAAGTGGGGTTTTGTTATTTTTTGTGTTGTTTTGGGCCAAATTTTCTATATAATTATTCTCAATTGTGAAGAATTATTTGTTTAAGGGTTAAATTGATATTAGGGATATTCTTAATTGCAATATTTTTGGATAATCAGAAAACCCCAGTTTCATTTTCTTTGTGCATTTTTTGTTAAAGCCCAGTTTCTAAAATGCCTCCTCTAAGACAACATTCTAGTCAAACTGAATACCTCAAGAGATATCTATTTGATAATTTCTTAGACCATTTAAAACCCTTTACAAATGAGAGACCCATAGGACATAAATTGGTGGGTGGACATACAATTGATGTGGGATTATATGACAAGTCTTCTCACATATTGGATGCTAAAGTGTTGATAAAGGGTTTAAGTGTGTTTAGAATGTAGTATGGGCAATCACATTTTGAAAATACAAAATCTAATGCATGGCAGTATGATCTTGGGAAATTGGCAGTGCCTAGTGTGTTCATGGATGTAGACTTAATGATGGTAGTTGCAAATAGGTATGATCCCGTGGCTAGGGTTTTACAAGATAATAGTGGTGAGTCCTTGTTGAGAATCCGGAGGGAAGAATTTCAAGAAGCGTTTGATTTATATAATCCTTTTGTAATCACGGAGGAAGTTGATTTAGAAGCAATTGGGGAAAAATATAAATCTACCAGGGATTTTGTTAGGGGTAGACTCCTTCAATCTCATTTGAAGGGTTTTGGAGATGCAAAGTGTTATATTGGCCTCAATGCCAAGGAGTCATTCCTAATTCAGATATTTGCACCTCATTTGAGAGATACATATTATACATTGTGCTAGGTCTTGGGGAAGCATCCCAACATGGTTATGCCTCCAGATCTCATGTATATGGCTATCCAAATACAACACCCAAATTTCATGGTTATTTTTTATTCTACTCCTTATTTAGTTGAGAAGATTCATGAGGGGTTAGTAAAATTGAAGGGTGGCAGTAAGATTTCTTCTAATGGTAATCAATGATCATGAACATGTTCTTGTTTAAGAATGTAGATTATTTTGATGAGCACATGCACTTGAATAGAACAATAGAGGGTAAAGATATGTAGGTGCATACATGAAGCACTATTATGTCAAGAGATTTGGATACTTCCAGTTATATTTTATTTGATAACTTATTTTCTTCTAAGCTTAGGAATAGGTTAATGTAAATCCACCTAGGATTCCTCTAGCATTGCTCTATTTTGTAAGGCCAAAGGAGAGAGGGTTTGAACCTAAAATTGAACATAATTGGGGAGATATTATCTCCTATTCAGTTAGTAGTATGATTAAGGTTTTTGGCTATGGTGAAAGGAATTATGTTCTCCCTTACAAGGTGAATCTAAGGTTGGGATTGGAAAAAGTTAAGAGTCATATTGCATGGATTCAAGAGAAGGAATTAATAGGAAGGAGTAAGGGTACTTTTTTCTAGATAATTTTGTGATTCCTCACTTTGGGATTTATAAAGTTGGATAGGTACATTTTGAGAAGCTTTTTGAACCTTACAATTGGGAGTGAGAAGTATTAGACACAATGATCCAAAAAAAATTTATAACTTGTTTAAGAAAAGGATCAGATTGTCTCCTCCCCTAGTACATCAACTTAATTTCCTTGAGGATCTCATTAGAAATGTATATGATGAAGATCAACGTGAGGAAAATAAAAAGAAGTGTGTAGCATATAAAAAAGTTTGGGGTGAAATAAGAAAAGAAGACCCAAGTTATGATCCTTTGCAATCTATTACTGCCTTCAGTGCTAAAATTAATGTTGTGGTTGGATCCATATTTTGAAGATAAAATGCTTAATTTGAGATAGAAGAAGGACATGGGTAAAGCTAGAGGAGGGTGTTAATGTGATTGAGTATTTTGTGAGTGCAATAGTGACATCTTTTATGTTTTCTTAGTTGGATTCTACAACAACTATTATTTCTCAGGTACTCCAGGGAGGAAAAGAAGAAGATAGACCTCATGAGTATCCTCCCTTATTCATCAAGGTGTAGAAAAGGGTAAGGGGTGAGGTTGTTAGTAGTGATAGAGATGATGAGGAGAAGAATAGGAAATGGAAAAAGGTAATGATGTATAAGAGGAGGTCTTATCCACCATCTCTTGTTAATCAATTAAGGGGTATCCGCATTACTGACCCAGAGGATGATCCAAGACAAGAAGTTTCCCCACCTTCTCCTCCACATATGTCACCTCCTAAATATAATTTTAAGGAGCAGCCAATGTGTAATTGAGTGAACAAGATGTAGAGGAGGGTAGTGATGATGAAGATTACATCATTATCTTAGAGCAATATTTTAGGGTTGGAATGCCATGTGAACCTACTGCTCCAGTGCCTGACTTTACTTCATTGGATATTCAAGGGAAAGTATACAAGGACATGAGGAAGGAGAAATGTGAAGAATTTTTGGAAGATGATAGTATTATAAAGATTATTTCCTTCCATCAATTATTGTGGAAGGTAAAATTAGATGTATTTCATAAGAGATGTGATGAAAGGAAGGCCAAATAACCAAATAAATTAGACCAAGAAAATGAAGATGAGGTTAACCTTGAGATGTCCAAAGAATTTTTGTACACAATTCAGGGGTCTTGATTCTCCCCGAGTGGAATATTGTTGATGTTGTGGCCTTTGATGTTGTGAGGAGAAGTATGTTGTTATATGGAAGGGAATCTAAGTAGGTGAAAGGAGAATTTTATAGCATAGATCATGCTACATTAGCCTTATGGTCATTGCATCCAACATAAGAGAAGCCAGAACTTGTGAACATTAACCCAAGCCTCATGGGTAATGTCATCATTCAGAGGATTGGTGACAATGAGGGGGTAGATGCAAACAAATTGGTATTAAAGACTAGTAAATTTTCATATGATGTTTCCAAGAAGGAGACAGATGAAAAAGAGGAATACAATACAAGATACCACCATATTTTTGGTGAGTACAACAAGTCTCAACAAATATGTATGGCATTGGAAACTAAGATTACCCTATTTAAGTAGTAGAGTGCACAATTATTGTCTCATCCCTCTTCCATCACAACACCTCCACCAGATTCTGAGGATGTTCCTTATTATTTTAATGTTTCTAGTGTTTAGGATGTTGAGAAAGAATAATCTATTGCTTCCCTAGTACCCCCAATCATTGAGGAAATTAAGTGTTTAATTGATACTAATTTGGAAAACCAAGTTGTTGAGACTGAAGGGAAATCGATTTATGAGAAGAAGGAAATTGGAAAACCAAGTTGTTGAGACTGAAGGGAAATTGATTTATGAGAAGAAGGAAATTGTGCACACAGTTCTTTATCACTTAAATTCTAAATTTGATGACAAGTTGGTAAGCATCCATGGATTTTATTCTCTGTTGTTTGATGCTATTCATAATTTTGATAGGGATAGGACAATGAAAGTTCATCTTTTAGATTGGTAGGCTAAAAGGGAAAATGAGTTGAGATTGATCCTTCTAGGGTCAAAGTCTAATAGGGAGAGGTCACCAACTATTAATCCTACCTATGCATTAGTCAAAACCTTATACGAATTTTAGATGTTACCCAAAAATATAGAAAAAAGAATGAGGTATTTGATTAGTAATTTTAATGGGATGAATGACACCCTTCTGCCAAGCATAATTGATCAACAAGGAAATGTCAATCCTTTAAAACAATGGAAGGATCAGACAAGGTAGATGATTGATGCTTAGGTAAAATGCTTTTGTGAATATTTTTCTATTGCTATGCTAGAAACAAGTATGGATAAGATTATAAAAACCACCACATTTTTTGATACATTTGAAAAGGAAGTAAATCAATGTTCTATCAAAGACAATCCTTATAGGACCAAGGCTGATGAGGTCATGAACTTTGATAAGCCTACATATGAATATTTTTCCAGATGGATAAATGAATACATCAAGGTTTGAAGGGAAAACAATTAGCTTCTAACTATTTGATGTGCCTACTTTCTGTTGTCTTGTTTGCAACCCTTTCCAATTTTTTGTTGGGCAGTTATTAGGCCCCACAAGAGCATATTTCTTTTCTAGATATACAACATGAAATCAAGTACGTGGGATATTCAATTTATGCAATTTCTAGTTTTGTCTCTTTTGAAGTACTTTTGTAATTATATTTTTGTCTATGAAATGAATATGTGACATGTTGTTGGGATTATGGAAAGATAAGTACTGAGAGGGGAGGGGTGAATCAGTACCCTCAAAAACTTTTAACACTAAAAAATTTGTGATTTTAGATCTGAATTAACCAACTGATTCCATTATTTGAAACATATATTCAAGTAACTGAAAATATAAAGTACATGTAAACTAAACAATAAATCATCCATGAAAATTCATACTTATGACACAGATATTTTGGTTACACAGAAACCCTTTTTAGAAGGTAAAAATTGCGGTGGGGATGACACCCACAGATCTTCACTACTGCAGTAATAAAGTATGCTAGTTAAGGTTACAATTTCTGATCAATTATGATGATCTTACACTATTAGGAGTAACAAAAGATCAACTAGATCTACCTGGTTAAAGGATTTTCACAACATAATGTATGTGTGTACTCAGTTAAGAGATTTACATAAGAACAATTAAGTTCACTCTGTTAAGAGATTTGATTCTTCTACAATGGTTAAATTGAAACAGTAAAAGTATATGTAAATAAAAACTCAATCTTCTCTGATTCAAATCTATGAAATATCAAGTAAATATCACCTTAGTGTGATGTATATGTCCTTATGTCCTGCTCGGTAGCCTTGTGTGTGTTCTGATAAACTGATTCTTTCCTTTCATAAACCTTTTATCATAAAACCCTTTGTTTGATCTACTAATGTCCTTAGTGTGGCTACTCCTTCATGATACATGATCATAATGACATCTTTACAAATTTATATCAAACTAACTTGACCTAATTAGGGTTTACAAGATCTTAGAAAACCTAAGATCAACAATATAAGAAAATAACTTAGATCTAACATTACATAGGAATCATCACCAAATTTAATGATTAAATCCATATTCAATATTTTTTTGATCTTGGTAAACTATTTCCCTAATCGGTGTAAACCATTTGCATAGGTGTATGTGTCATTCCTGATTACTATGTGATTTCCCTCTTTACTCAGTAATCACTGCATTCACCATTCTTAATGGTGCTCAGTTCATATGAATGCTTAATGATCACTAGCTCGATACTCGGTAAATTCCTGACGCTCTGTGAGTGTGCTTAGTCAAACTTGTATTTGGTTAACTTGAAGTTCTGCCTTGTCTTTTTTCGGTGTGTAGGATTTGTTTGCTTGACCGACTATCATGTTTCTCTCATTTACTGACCTTTACCGACTGAATAACTAATTGATACTAATGAAAATCCTTTAATTCTCAAAATAGAGATAACAATCTCCCCCTTTGGCATTAGTATCAAAACCATATGTATATATACCAATTGCCAAAAATATATACAAACTCAAAAATATACTAACTCCCCCTTTGTGCATGCTCTTGGTGGTGTGAAGTACATAGTGGCATATACATGACTTTCCCCCTTTTTGAAATTAATGCCAATAGAAAGAATGTATTTACAACTTATCAAAAATGTTCTGGTTGCTTTTCTTTAGGGATGCCAAGAGGTTTTCCCATTCCTCTTTCAGATTGTCAAGAAGAATGTGCTCTAGACCAACTTGTGCATGCATATCAAAAATATTTTCAAGTACAAAGATATTGGGGGTGGAAACTAATTCTTTTTCCTTATTTAAATGTCTCTCCCTTATCTTTAGATGTGGAACCAACTCTACTTGTAGCTTGGTGACTTGGTCACTGATGGTTTTTTCCTTCTTCCCCAAATCTGATCTCAACCGCCTAAAGTTCTTGAACTTTTGATATATGATTATGAAAAGAATTTGGCCCGGTTAGAGAATTGTTTGCACTGACCTTAATTTATTCATCGAGCTTCTTAATATTTTTACTAACCTCAGTAGTGAAATGGTCAACAGTGCACAATTTTAAAAAAATTGAATAATTTTCTGAATAATGGTTTCTAACTCGGTAATTACCTTAGAGTTCTTAACCTTATTTATTACCACTTCTTGTCTTATTTTCTCTACAAGTTTCAGTTTAATATTTTCTTCTACCCTTTCCTCTATTCTCTTCTCACCATCAATATCTAGGGTATTTATGTGGCCAGTTAGAGTTTCAAGTTGATCATGGATGGGAGTATCCTCATTGACATTGATCTTAGGAACTACTTGTAGTAAGATATCTCTAATATCTTCTATAATTTGCTTGCTTTTGATCTCCTTTTTTAGCTTCTCTTGTTCAACCTTCCTAGTGCACAATTTCCCATATTTTATTAGTGCCTAAGGGTTTAATGTTCTAGGGTCACATTTAGGTATCTCGATTACCTCATCCAGTATGATTGGACCCTTGCATGTTTCTTTTTCTTCTTCTTCTCAGGTGTTGGTGATTTAATAAATGGAACTAGAGCTTTAGTCTCCAATTTTTTCTTGTCAAGCTCGATAGACACACTTTCCTCCTTAGGTTTCTTGATGATCGGTGTCTCGGTGCTTTTTCCTTAGGCGTCAGTTGTGGTTGTTGGAGATTTTCTAGAAAGCTAGTTTGTTGACTGTATGTTTGTCATTGATGGAAACATATGGTAAGAAACACTGATGGAGAGAGCCTTGAGAATATGGTTCCTATATATGTTATCAAAATGATATCATAGATGCATAGGTTGATTATGAGTGAAGATAGTAATATAGTTGTTAGTATCAGTGGTGTTCCTGACAGGTCCCAGGAAGAGTTCTATATGTGATTTGTAGTATGGTTGTAGTAGAGCCTTGCATGTTTATATTTATGTTTTAGACATGTGTATGATACTATCTTCATGGATGTAGAGTCAGATGTGTAGTACAGGTCGAGTTATGAATTCTCTAGTTGACAATTATAGTTTCCCGAGTTTATCTGGTAGAGCTGACATTGTTTATATTATTGCAGTAGTTGCACCTATCATTTCGGTATGCGTGTTTGGATTTATGTTTAGAGGAGATTTAAGAATGTTTGGTTAAGAGTGCATGACATAATTTAGCATGAGAAGAAAGTCATAGTTTAATTGGTGGAGCTGACTGTGTGAAGCAATACGTTTACTCATATGGAGTTGTGCGGTCTAGATTTGTGTTGCGTTCTTAGTAGAGCCAACTGAGATGTTATTGGAGAGTTACATTGTTTCTCTAATATGATTTCAAGATGGTTCTAATAGGTTGACCTGATTATATAATTTAGAGGAATATATTTATAGGTAGTCATTTGTGATTGCTATGTATGGAAGACAGTTGAAAAGACAAGAGTAGAGCAGAAGGTGCAAAGTACTCAACCATCAATATAAGGTCTATGTGACAAAGAAGATAGTGTATGCTATTCATTGGAACTAATCAAGATAGTAGGTCTTCCTCACAGTTCACAAAGATCCTGATATAGTGTGTATCTGCTAAACAAAAGGTTGTGGCCTTTACCACTTTGAGTAGTGTGCTCTCAAATAGTGTGTCCTCACCCCTAACAGGGTTAATTGTAAAAGAATCCTAATAGGGTCTGAACCTTGACTAGGTCACTGTAGTTAATGCATTGTAAAGATCAACTCCTAAAAGGGTTGTAAGATCTTCTAACAAGGATCATAATACACTAGTGTAGTTCATAGTGGGTGTCAATTCCCACCGGGGTTTTTACCTATTTAGGTTTCCTCGTAACCAAAATTATGGTGTTGTGTTAAGTGTTATCTTGTTGTGTTTATGCTTTATGCTCTTCTATACTTAATTTGATAAAGAATTGAATCTTGAAGATAAATGATTCACCCCCCCTCTCAGTTATCTCTTGGGACTATTCCTAACAATTGGTATCAGAACCAAGTGCCTCAGAGAGAAATTTTAATAGCTTGAGGTTGATCAGATGGCATTATTTAGAAAAGAAAGTCCTAAGTTTGATGGAGAGAACTATCTAGACTGGAAGAACAAAATGATGACACATTTGTAGTGCATTGCCTTTGAGATTTTTGAAGTAGCTACTAAAGAAATTAAGATTCCCTCTTTAGCATATCTTGCAAAAGAATATGAAACTCTTATGAAAAAAGAGATGTTCACTCAAAATTCTCTTGCCAAAGAAGCCCTCAATAATGCCTTATCTGAAAGTGAATTTTTAGAGATCACGAAACTAGATAAAGCCTACAAGATTTGGAAGTATCTAGATGACATGTTTGAAGGAGACATCCAAGCTAAGAATGTGCATAGAAAGACATGGAAGAAGAAGTACAATACATTGGAGATGCTACCTGAAGAAAACATCAGAGCCTACAACCAAAGGATTAATGAAGCAGTTGCAGGAATCAGAAACAATGGTGGAGAAATCTCATAAGAAGACATAATGGATAAGTTGATGACCACTTTGACATCATAATAAGAGAGAAAGATTAACATCCTAGATGAGAGCATGCAATTTTCAAAAGACTTCAAAAGACAGACGTTAATTAGTAAGATTGCAACATTTGAGATATCAAGTTTTAAGACAGAACCTAAAAGTGAAATAGCCTTCAAAGCCTCAGTTCATGGTAAGAAATCCTTGAACACTTCTGGTAATTTTGATAATGATGATGAAGATAAAGAACTAGATGATTTCATTGCTATGATTTCTAAGAAGGAAAGTAAAGGAAAAGGAAAATATGAAGGTCATTTACCATTCAAGTTCTTCTGATGCAACAAGATTGGTCACTTTGCATCTAAGTGCCCTACAAGAGTCAAGAAGTTCAAAACCAACTACAAGACTAAGTATACAAAAGAAAGTTACTATGCTGAAGATGGAGTATCAGATGAAGAATCAATAGAAGTTGAAATTAGATTCATTGCTATTGAAGATATGGAGAAGATGTTTTATGAAATGGATCTTCAAGATGAAAAGAAAGTACAAGAGTTAGCATTGATTTCTCAAGAAGACATCAGGATAGATTGGACCATTGACAATAGTTGCTCACATCACATGATAGGAGACAAGGATAGATTTGTACATCTAGATAGATACAAGGGAAAAATGGTTAGATTTGGAGACAATAGTCCTAAACCTATCATAGGTAGAGGAGCCATCAACTTGGATAGAAAGAACAACACTGATGATGTTCTATATGTTGATGGTTTGCAGCACAACCTACTAAGTGTTGGACAGTTACTTGACAAAGGTTACCAGTTGGAATTCAAAGATAACAAGTGCATTATTAACAGCAAGGAAGGTGTAATGATTGCATCAGGTTCAAAGACTAAAGGTAATGTTTTTCAAATTAATTCTGAAGCAAGTTGTTTTGTTGCTAAAATAGATGATAGTTGGTTATGGCACAAAAGACTATGTCATATCAATTTTGACAATATAGTGAAGATAAGAAATGTAAAGGCAGTCAGAGATCTTCCTAGTATTAAAAACTAGTGGATACAATATGCAAGGAATGTGTGATGGGAAAACATGTGAGGAATTTATTCAGAAGCAAGCATGATTCAGCAAAGAACAAATTGGATCTAGTGCATACAGACCTATGTGGACCAACTCAAACCAGATCATACTATGGTGAAAGGTACTTATCTTGTTTGTTGATGATTACTCTAGAATTATGTGGGTTGCATTCTTGAAAGATAAATCAGAAGCATTTGATAAGTTCAAAATATTCAAAGCTAAGGTTGAAAATGAGTTTGGATTAAAGATAAAGTGTCTTAGATCAGATAGAGGAGGAGAATTCACCTCTAACAAATTTTATGAGTACTACAAAGAACATGGGATAAAAAGAAAGCTAAGTGCACCTAGAACCCCTTAGAAAAATGCAATTACAAAAAGAAGGAATATGATCATTCTTGACACATCGTGCACCATCATGATTGAAGGAAAAGTTTCACACACCTATTGGAGAGATGCAACCAATACTACAGTCTATACTATCAATAGAATTCAATTGAGGCCAGGCGCAGACAAGACACCTTATGAGTTATGGTTTGGGAATGTACCTATAGTGAAATACTTCAAAATCTTTGGAAGCAAGTGCTACATCAAGAGAGATGAAGCTATTGGCAAGTTTGATGCAAGAAGTGATGAAGGTATTTTTATTGGTTACTCTACTAAAATCAAAGCTTATATATGTTTTAAATTAAGATTGAAGAAGATCATTGAAAGTGCTCATGTTAAGATTGATGAGAAGCTTATATTTCAAGAAAGATATCATGATTATGCACCTATGATTGAAGAAGAACCTAAACCTACCAATAAAGAAATAGCTATAGAAGAAATATTTGACAACATTGATGTATTATTCAATGAACTTGAAACCAATGAAGAAGAATCTTAGAAGTCAGATGAGAGAGTCACACCTAATATTCCTAAGTTCACATCTAGATACCATTCAAAGCAAGACATCATTGGAGATCAAAACAAAAAATTCATGACAAGCTCAAAAACAAAAAATTCCACAACCAATGGAGAGTTATGTTTACTTTCAAAGATTGAACCCTTAAGTGTTGAAGATGCATGAAATGATTCATATTGGCATGAAGAAATGAAAGAATAAAAAGATCAAATAATCAAGAGTGATACTTTGGAAATGGTCCCCAGGCCTAGTGACAAGAATGTGATTTGAACCAAGTGGATATTCAGAGACAAGATGAATGAAGATGGAATAGTAGTAAGAAACAAAGAAAGACTAGTATGTAAGGGATATGCATAGAGAGAAGGAATTGATTATTTTGATACATTTTCCCCTATAATAATATTGGAAGCCATAAAGTTATTTCTAGCCTATGCTATATTCAAAAACTTTAAGGTATATCAAATGGATGTCAAGTCAGCATTCTTGAATGGAGAGTTGAAGGAAGAAGTATACATAGAATAGCCTGAAGGATTTGCCTTTTCAAAAAGACCTGATATGGTATGCAGATTGAAGAAATCCCTCTATGGATGTAAACAAGCCCCTAGATCATGGTATGAAATACTTGATGCATACTTGACAAAGATTGGATTCAAGAAAGGAGCTGGAGAATATAATTTGTTCATAAGAGAAACACCTGATGGATTACTACTTGATGCTATTTTTGTTGATGACATTATCTTTGGAGGTAATGACAAGCTAAGTGCTGAATTTTACAAGGAGATGCAGAGAGAATTTGAAATGAGCATGATTGGACCTATCGAGTAATTTTTGGGATTGAATGTGCAGCAGAAAGACAAAGGTATAGTCATTAATCAAAGAAAGTATGTGAAAGAGATACTAAAGAAATTCAAGATGGCTGATTGCAAGCCAGTAAATACCCCCATGATTACCAGATGCAAGCTTTCAAAGGATGATGATTCTATAGTAGTAGACATAACCCTATATAAGTCTATGATTGGTAAACTCATATATCTTACTCAAACTAGACTTGATATTTCCAATGCAGTTGGTATTGTTGGGAGATTTGTAGCAGAACCTAAGCAAAGTCATCTCAAGGTAGTAAAAAGGATATTCAGATACTTGAGAGGAACTATAGACTATGGTTTATGGTATCCTAATTTAGAGAATGTAGAGCTTCATGTGTATAAAGATGCAGATTGGGTAGGTTACGTTGATGATAGAAAGAGTACCTCAGGAGGGGCAGTATTCCTTGGAGATAGACTTGTTACTTAGATAAGTAAGAAGCATAACTATATCTCTTAGTCAACAACAAAAGTAGAGTATGTAGCAGCAACATTGAATTGTTATAAAATTGTGTGGATCAAGTAGATGATAAAGGATTTTGGTATTCAGATTGATTATCCTATTGTTATTCATTGTGATAATACTAGCACTATCAATATGTCAAAGAACCCTATGATGCATGAAAAGACAAAACACATTGAGATAAAATATCACTTCCTAAGAGAGAAAATTATAGAAAAAGAAGTAAAAGTGGACTATGTGAGTACAAAAGAAAAACTAGTTGACATTTTCACAAAGCCTTTGCCAAAGGATACTTTTGAGTATCTCTGGGAGAAGTTGGGAGTAATTCCTATCCCTAAATCTGATTAGAGTTTGCAGGAGTGCATCAGTCCTTAGTGACTGATGAATGGTTGACTACTCTACCTCAGGAGTAGTACCGGTGTTTAATTGGTTTGGAATCCTTTGTCATTGATGTCAAAGGGGGATTAGTATATAGTCATAGTCATGCAAAACAAAATAGTTGTTCTTTTCTAGAAAGGGGGAGTAAGTATCAGTAAGGAGAGTATATAGCAGTAGATATTTAGAGCATTCAGCAGTAGATGGAGGATCCATCCTTGGGGGAGTTTTTTTGAGGAAATGGAGAATGTTATAAAAGAATTATTCATTTGGATTGGTGGTGTTTTTCATTCCATATGTTTCCATCAATGCCAAACGGGGAGATTGTTGGAGATTTGCCAACAAGCCAGTTTGATGACTGTATGTTTTTCATTGATGACAACATATAGTAAGTAGCATGTGTGGAAGCCTGATGGAGAGAGCCTTGAGCATATGGTTCCTACATATGTTATCAGTATGATATCATAGATGTAGAGGTTGATTTTGAGTGAAGATAGTAATATAGTTGTTAGTATCAGTGGTGTTCCTGACAGGTCCCAGGAAGAGTTATGTATGTGATTTGTAGTACAGCTGTAGTAGAGCCTTGCACGTTTATATTTATGTTTTAGACATGTGTATGATACTATGTTCATGGATGCAGAGTTAGATGTGCAGTATAGGTTGAGTTATGAAGTCTCAAGTTGACAGTTACAGTTTCCTGAGTTTATCTGGTAGAGCCGACAATGTTTATATTGTTGCAGTAGTTATGCCTATAATTTTAGCATGTGTGTTTGGATTTATGTTTAGAGGAGAGTTAAGAATTTTTGGTTAAGATGGCATGATGTAATTCAACATGAGAAGAAAGTTATAGTTTAATTGGTGGAGCCGACTATGTGAAGCAATGCTTTTACTCATATGGAGTTGCGCGGTCCTAATTTGTGTTGCGTGCTTAGTAGAGACAAATGAGATGTTATTAGAGAGTTACATTGTTTCTCTAATATGATTTCAAGATGGTTCTAATAGGCCGACTTGATTATATCATTTAGAGGAAGATATTTATAGGCAGTCATTTGTGATTGCTATGTATGGAAGACAGTTGAAAAGACAAGAGCAGAGCAGAAGGTGTGAAGTACTGAGCCATCAATAGAAGGTCTATGTGATAGAGAAGAAAGTGTATTCTATTCATTGGAACTAATCAAGATAATAGGTCTACCTCACAGTTCACAAAGATCCTGATATAGTGTGTATCTGTTAAATAGAAGGTTGTAGCCTTCACCCATTTGAGTAGTGTGCTCTCAGACAGTGTGTCCTCACCCCTAATAGGGTTAATTGTAAAAGAATCCTGACAAATTCTAACCCTTGACCAGGTCACTTTACTTAATGCATTGTAAAGATCAACTCCTAACAGGGTTGTAAGATCTTCTAACAGGGATCATAATACACTAGTGCAGTTCATAGTGGGTGTCAATTCCCACCGGGGTTTTTACCTATTTGGGTTTCCCCGTAACCAAAATTATGGTGTTGTGTTAAGTGTTATCTTGTTGTGTTTATTCTTGATTTTCTTCTATACTTAATTGGATAAATAATTGAATCTTGTAGATAACTGATTCACCCCCCCCTCTTAGTTATCTCTTGGGACTATTCCTAATAGTGGTGTTTATTTTTTATTCTACTAGTTTAGCTTCTTTCGGTGCTTGTGATGCTACTTTTGTTTGGTCAAGCTCATTGGAAGTATTTTGTTCTATTGTCCCCTATTAGTTTTCCCCTATTCTATTGTCCCCTAAAAAATTATAAGTTAGTATAATTTTACAACTTATACTAAAATTGGTAAGTCACCCAGAATTTCACTTATTGTTGCCTCGGTGGGTGCATTCTCCTCAGTAGTATCTGGAGCAATGTTTACATCTTCATCATCAGCTATGTTATCAGGATCTCCATTTGTGATGTCTTCAATAATTACATCATCTGTTCTTATTATTACTAACTGCTCAAGAGGATCCTTGTATTCTTGTCTATAACCTGCCAGGTAGAAATCTATTGCAATGTTAGTATCTGCTACCTCAGTGTCTGATAAATATATGGGTTCCTTGGTAGAAAGATCAAAATCATCTAAGTGAATACCTTTACCTTTATTTTTACTCTTCTTCTCAGGAACTACTACCAATTCCAACTTGTCTGCTTCTTCTCAGGTTGTCAGAATTGAAGTCCATAGAAGTTGACTGTTTTCATCAACTTCCTTAAGTTTTTTTGCCAGAATATTTAGAGCTCTAATTTTTACTAAAAATCTCTTAGAATATTTTTTCATTAACTCTTCAATTTTGGGAACTGATAAGGTAACCATAGCCAATATCAGTGAGTGTTCCCTCGTCTTCTTTTCAGTGTGTAAGACATAAGTCCATCTTGCATACACTTTCTCATACAAACCCTTAGGTACATACTTAGAAAATTAAAATATCTCTTCTTCAAAGGGGTCATCTATCTCTTCTTCATGATAATTAGTCTCATTGCACTGAATTTCCATATCCTTCTGATCAGTAACTTCTTCAGTTCTTCTTTGGCTTCCTTGAATTGTTCAATAAAGATCTGCATCTATAACCTTTGATTCTCAATGGTCTTATCAAACTTATATATTTCCATCCTTAGATCTTTCCTCTTCAGTAGTTAAACTTCCTTAACTAGAGATCTATCTCTGATACCAATTATTGGGATTATGTAAAGATAAGTATTGAGAGGGGAGGGGTGAATCAGTACCCTCAAAAATTTTTAACACTAAAAACTTTGTAATTGTAGATCTCAATTAACTTACTGATTCCATTAATTGAAATATACATTCAAGTAACTGAAAATATAAAGTGCATGTAAACTAAACAATAAATCATCCATGAAAATTCATACTCATGACACAAATATTTTGGTTATGCAGAAACCCTTGTTAGAAGGTAAAAATTGTAGTGGGGATGACACCCATAAATCTTCACTACTACAACAATAAAGTATGTCGGTTAAGGCTATAATTTGTGATCACTTCTGATGATCTTACCCTATTAGGAGTAACAAAAGATCGACTAGATATACCTGGTTAAAGAATTTTCACAACATAATGTATGTGTGTACTTGATTAAGAGATTTACATAAGAATGATTAAGTTCACTCTGTTAAGAGATTTGATTCTACTACAATGGTTAAATTAATAATAGTAAAAGTATCTATAAATAACAACTCAATCTTGTCTAATTCAGATTTGTGAAATATCAAGTAAATATCACATCAGTGCGATGTATATATCCTTCTATCTTGCTTGGTAGCCTTATGTGTTTTCTGATAAACTGATTATTTCCTTTCATAAACCTTCTATCATAAAACCCTTTGTCTGATCTCCTGATGTCCTTAGTGTGGCTACTCCTTCATGATACATGATCATACTGATATATTTACAAATTTATATCAAACTAACTTGACCTAATTAGGGTTTAAAATATCTTAGAAAACTTGAGATCAATGGTATAAGAAAATAATCTAGATCTAATATTACATAGGAATCATCACCAAATTTAATGATTACATCCATATTAAAATTTTAGTTTGATCTTGGTAAACCGTTTCCCTGATCGGTGTAAACTATTTGCATAGGTGCATGTTCCATTCCTGATTACAATGTTGTTTCCTGCTTTACTCGATAATCAATGCATTCACCATTCGGTAAATTACTGGTGCTCGGTTCATATGAATGCTCAGTGATCACTAGATCGGTACTTGGTAAATTCTTGACACTTGTGAGTGTGCTTGGTCAAACCTGTATTCGGTTAACTTGAAGTTCTGCCTTGTCTTTGCTCGGTGTTTAGGTTTTGTATGCTTGACCGACTATCTTGTTTGTCTCCTTTACTGACCTTTACCAACTGAATAACTGATTGATACTAATGACAATCCATTAATTCTCAAAATAGAGATAACACATGTGTCTCCTCTAGCCCTTAGCTTTTTGTTCCCTTGTTTCTATAAAAGGGAATCAAGTCCATGACAAAAAGAGTTTGAATCCTTTTTGATAGAGTCTATTATTTAGGTTTTTTGGTCCTAGGTGAAGTTTATGTAATTTTAAACAATTTTATAACCATTTACAAAGAAAATAAAAAGAGTCAGTGTTTTTTTGTTGTAGGTTTCGTGTCAAATTACAAGTATGTCTCATTGTATGACAAGAGTAATTTCAAATAAATGAAAAAATATATTTATGGCCAATTTATCTCCTTTCTTTAAATTCTATTTGTTTTGTCTTAGTTTGATCAAGGATCTTTTTAATTCAGTACATCATTATGATGTAAGTGGTTTGTATTCATGCTTGGATATTTGAATCAAAGACTCATAGGGTTTATTCAAGGATTCTGATAAGCAGTTTAGGTCATAAATACTATTGAAATATATTGTAAGGCATTTTTGTTTCAGATAGGGAACTAATCTGAGTTGTGGTGTTTACTAGTTTTTTCTTGTTCTGATTCATATTTCTTTGTAGAATTTTGAAACAATAACAAAGTTTATCTTTAGTTTGTGTATGTTGAAATTATTCAAATACCCCATCTCATGTTCCATTTTAAGTTGTAGATGAATCAATAATTAGCCATTATTTAGCATCTCCTTGTTATATTGAGTCTAATATTAGATCTATCTGCTTAATTGATTCCGACTATAAGTTTGGTGTAGCGGTTATAGGAGAATCACATTCTTACCATCCTAGGTATTGTAAAATGTAAAGTGTAGAAGGGGTTGAGTTTGCATTGTTAGTTGGTCCTAGTCCATTTGTCTAATTATCATAAGAGTTGGCATCTCTTTAGGTAAATAAGAGGGTCACTTGGTGTGATTTATGAGTAAAGCCTATTCTAGGATCTAACAAAATGGTGAATCTGTTGGGGATGAGATGAAAAAGTCTTGTTGAAGCTATTAAATGTGTACCCAAATGAGTCTATTTCCATTGAATTTTGCATAGATTATATGAAAATTATTTCTGTGGTTTGAAGGTTGAGCATGTAGATCTGTGTTTTCATTCACTTTGTTTTTCGTTTAGTGGTGATTAAAATATTTGATATAGTGACATGTGAGAAAGTGATAATTATAGGAGTTCTGAAAGGGAACTTATTGTAATTTTGAATTAATTAATATCCCATTTAATTAGGTGGCGACTCTAAAAATATATGCACTAGTGCACATGTAGTTGTAAAAAATTGCAATAATTTGGAAGGATATTTTCACTGAGTAAGAAAAGAAACACTAGAGCATTCATGAAGAAACATCCAGAAGAAAAATTGGAGGGTGATCTTCCTAAGGCTATGAAGAAAGAACGGACAAGGAAAGATGCAGAATCTAGTAGTGTTCCCACATCATGGAAGCCAAAAGGTAAAAATGCAAGTGAATCTTTGCATCATGTTCCTAAGGGAGGTGAAACTTCATCAAAATCTTATGAGTCTGATAGCTTAGGGTTTTTTGAAGCCTTATTTCATACTCCTATTCAAGAAGAAATGCATGAACCGTCAATTGCAAATAAGGGAGTAACAGTAGTTAAATATTTTGAAAAGAAAAGGGGCTGGAGTAGAAGTAGAAGTCACCAAAGCACCATTGGTGTGTATCCTCCTTTGAGTCACAAAAGATAATTCCCTTATGCGGCTGTTCACGAATAGGCTGATGTAAACTTGATAGATCTTGATGACGCATTTGGATGTGAAATTACTCTTCCAGATCTTGATGAGGTATTTGGTGATTTAAATAGTCTAAGAAGATAACTCCAAGAATAGATGGAGTTAAGAAAGAAGAGAGAAAAGGAAAAGGAATCCAAAGTCATCAATGTTGTTATTAAGAGAGATAGCCTATTAAGAAAATTAGCTTCCCTAAAAGCTATGATTTATGAGGAGCCTAAACCTATGGAGGGAGGCCTAGTTGTGTCCCAAATTTATTGCAAAGTTGAAAATCCAAAAGTCCAAACAAATCCCCAACCAAGTTCTATAAATGAGACCCTTAAGCCTAGTTTAGGAAAGGGGAAGAAAAAGATAAATGGAATAAAAATTAATGATCCAAAGGATCAAGGTAAAATTTCACAAACCTTATCTCAGGTTGATCTTGAGTTGGAGAAGGAAAGGAAAGAGAGTCAATCCCTTAAGGAGTTAGAGAAGATTGAGATTGAGGTTGTTTCAAGATAAATGAAAAGGAAAATAGAGTTCCTTAAGAAATCAACATTTACTAACCCTTCTGTTGGTGTAGGTATGACTAATACTCAAGGAGTTTCTAGCTCTACCCCTAAGATTCAAAAAAATGTTGGTACCACTACCACATCTGCTAAAAAGCCCCAAATTACTCAAGCTATAGGGTTTACAAACCTTGTAATAGGAATGATGACTACAAACCTTGGTGTAAATCAAACACAAGGTTCAACTAGACAACTATCTAGGACACAGGCTAGAACAAGTAACAGTGGCCAGGTTGTTGGAGGATAATTTCAATGGGGACCTATTGAATTCGATAGATATAGGAAACAATTTTTTGATGGAATCCCTAGTTAGCCTAATGCAATCCAAAATGAGTTGAGGGGTAAAATCATGAAATTCAGTGGGAATAATGTTGTAAATGGAAAAGATAATCTCAAAGCATTCACTATTATGTTGAATGATTATGAGGTGGATCATGAGGATGTAGTTATGAAATTGTTTGTCCAATCTTTGACTAAAGACACTAGGAATTGGTATAGGAGTTTACCAAGTGTTAGTATTGGCTCATGGGATGAATTTGAGAAATTATTTAAGGAACAACATGGTGACAAGACTAATGCAAGTTTTATGTTGAATGAATTCAAAAATATTAAGAAATCACCGAATGAGACTACTACTGACTTTAACATCAGATTCCAAAAAGAAATGTACATGTTATTTCAGCTACTAAGATTAGAATAAAATATGTTCTTGATGATATATTTCAATACCTTTGATGCTAAGATGGACTACTTTCTTAGAGACAAAGACCCTCATACTCTGGGAGATGCATTTAGGATCTCCATTAATATTAAAATCTATAGAAGAGCTTCAAGGAAGCTTGCAAGAAGAGAGAATCCTAAGTTTTTTAACAAAGGAAATAAGAAAGAAATAGATAGATCTTATGGATTTAAAAATAAAGATGAAGATAAGTTGGATAAAGTGGTGAATTCTTTGAAGGACTTAAAGTTCAACAATGTGAAAAATGATAGAAATATTGGACAGGAAAAGCCTTAGCTCAACAATTTTAATAAACAACCAAGGTTGTAAAATTACGCTTACAACATAAATTAGAAATATGGGAAGCCCATACAACAACATCAGAAGAAAGATCAGGATAAAGTTACCCCTGATCCATTACAAAGACATATTGTAAATATTACTAATGATTCACCATGGTGTATGGAATCTCAATCTCCCCATGCACCAGAATATTGTATTGTTGCACAATCTCTTTCTACAAATGAAGAAATTCATAATGAACAACAGGAGATAAAAATTAATAATGATAATGTTGGATGTAATATGGCTCACTCATACCTTGGTTAAGGTGATAGTGTCTCTGATAGTGATTTTCAAGACTTAGATGTAAATATGTAGAGACAAGGAATCATAACACCATCAAGTATTTTCTGATGAAGAAGATGATATTGATGATCAAAGATAAAATGTTGAGAAAGGGGAGTATTATGTGGATCTTTGGAAATCTTGTAAGGAGGAAATTGCCAAGATAACTATTTCCATGATTGCCCATATGAAGAGTATCATTTAAGAAACATAATAGTGGGGGAAGAAAATGGTAAACCCTTTGGTTTGTTTATTAATGAGCAGAAAGACAAGGTAAACATTGTCAAGGGTGAAAAGGATAAGGTTTTCAAGATAAAAAATTAAAGGAAATAAATGGGAAGCAAAAAGGGTTGAAGTCCTAAAGCCTATAGTTGAATGTACTTCATCTAGTGTTAAAGAAAAGGTTTTCGACCAGTCTTATACACCTAATGGAGAGGAATTGAAGTAGAAACAAATGCTAGAAGTAGTTATCCAAAACTGAAGAGCACAAAATAGGTATGTCTTTTGAATTGCCAAATTATACTCTTGTTGATATACTGCATCTGCTTTCACAAATTAATGTCAAAGTTCATTTTATAGAAATGATGAGGATAGATGAAAATAAAGAAAAGGCTATCGCATGGGTTTAGAGTGTCAAATTTGTAAAAATAGATGAAGTATATGAGTCTATTGTAGCTAAGGGGAAAGAGAAAAAGGAAGAAAAGAAAAATAAAGAGATTGAGGGTATTACTTCTCAGATCCCTCATATTTGGGAAATATTGATCTATTTTTCCTAAGTTTTATTATCAATGGAAAGATTGTAAATAAATACATGATTGATTCAGGTGCATCAAATACTATGATTGATTCTAGAGAGGTTCCTGTTATAGGTACTATTAAGGCCTTGCCTTATAAGTTAGTTGTATTTCTTGAGAAAAAATGACAATGAGTGTGTTAGTTGTTGACATTGCACCCCATTATGGAATGTTGTTATCTAAGAAGTGGAGTGATGCTATGGGAGGTAGTCTTCAATGTGATTTATCTTTTTCTACTTTCCACATTAATGATAAGAATGTGAAGATTGAGAAAACCAAGGGTATCTCACATGATTGAGCAGGAGGTAAATGATAATATGAATTGCTTTATGGACACTGACATCAATGCATTCAAAGTGGAAGAACTGGTATTAGATGAGAAGAAACAACTTGCATTGTTGATAGATGATGTTAATAACTTATTTGATAAGGTGAACTTGTGGATGATGTATTTTGATGGTGCAAGTTCTAAGGAAGGGTCAGGTGTAGGAGTTTTACTAATTTCACCAAATGGGAGAACTTACAAGTTTTCATTTACTCTAGCTTTTACATGTACTAATAATGTAGGAAAGTATGAAGTATTTTTATTGGGGCTGAGACTAGTAGAAAAACATGGCATCAAGAATCTTAAGGTTGTGGGAGATTCATAGTTAGTTGTGTTCCAAATCAGATCCAAATATGCATCAAAGAACAAAAGATTGAAACAATACCGAAATGCATTTTGTGATGAGATATAAATTTTTTATGCAAACTAGACCTTCTATCCCTTCTATCCCAATGAATTGGAGGAGGTTAATATCAGTACACAGGAAGCACCCAAGAAAGTATAAATTGGAAAGGAGATGTCACCAAAAGTGAGAAAATTATTGATTGATTTACTAAGGAAATACATGCATGTCTTTTCCTGGTCTTATGATGATCTAAAAGATTATAGAGAGGATTTATTTCAGCATGTTATCACATTGAAAGAGGATTCCAACCCTTTTAGGCAAAAGAAACAAAAGTATTAATCCTACCCTTGCACAAAAAATGAAAGAGGAATTGATGAAGTTACGAGATGCGGGAATTATAAAGCCAATAAAACATTCATCTTGGGTTGCTAACCTTGTGTCAGTGAAAAAAATAATGGAGATATCAAATTATGTGTGAATTTTGGAAATCTTAATGCATATTCATTAAAGGATGATTATTGTCTTCCCAACATGGAAGCTATGTTACAAAGGGTCACTGAATGTGAGCTTATGTCCATGGTGGATAGATTTTCAGGGTATAACTAGGTTATGGTTAAAGAATATGAATAGTACAAGACAACATCTACCACTCCTTGGGGAACATATGTGTATGTGAGAATACCTTTTGGATTAAAATATGTTGGGGTGAAATTTTAGAGAGCTATGTATGTTGCATTTGTAGATTTTATCAATATTTTCCTTGTGGTTTATTAGGATGATTTGATTTCTTATTCAAAGAAAGAGGAGAAAAAATGTGGCCATTTAGAGAAGATTTTTGTTAGATCTCTTGAGTATGGTGTATCTTTGAACCCAAGGAATATTTTTTTTAGAGATCTTGGCCATATTGTATGAAAGGACAGAGTTATGATTGATCTAGAGAGAGTAGCTGCAATTAACAAGGTGCTTAGGCCCAAAAATGTAAAAGGTATCCAATCTTTCTTCAGATGGGTGAAATTTTTGAGAAGGTTTGTCATAAATTTTGCAAAAATTAGTAGGGAAATTTCCAAAATTCTCAAGAAAGGTGTCAAGATAGATTGGAAGGGAGAGCCAAGTGTGGCTTTCCAAGAGATAAAACAAGCTATAAAAGATGCTCCAATTTTGAGGACACCAAATTATACTAGACCTATGCAGATTTTATCTTTTGCATCATTCTACACAATAGCTACAATATTGTTACAAAAGAATTCTGAAGGATTTGAACAACCTAGAGAATTTTTCCACAAATCCTTGTAGGTTGCAGAACTAAAATATGATATTACTAAAAAATAGGCTTATGCACTAGTGAGGGTAGTAAAGGTTTTCAGATGTTACCTAGTTGGAGAAATAATTATTGCATATGTACCCAGTGCTTTAGTCAAAGACATCTTTACTCAACAAGAGGTCTTAGGGAGGAGATGTAGGTGGATCAATTGGATCTAGGAGTTCAATATTGAAATCCAAATAAAAAACCTAGTGAGAGGCCAAGGATTAGAAAAACTGATGGCTCAATTTAATTTAGATGCTAACCAGATTAATCAGGATGAAGAAGAGCATTGGGCCTATATTTTTGATATGCATGATTTTGAGTGGTACACTAATATCATCTTCTATTTAGAGAAAATGAAATGTCCTGAAAACATGGATGAAAACAAGAAGATGACATCAAAGTTACATGCAATTAAATATGCCTTAGTTGTAGATAAATTATGGTAGAGAAATTTTCTTGGGGTGATGTTGAAATGTGTTAGGAATGGGAACACTGAGAGGGGGGGGGGGTGAATTAGTGTTCACTATATTTAATCTTTTCACTTTGTTCTTTAAACTTAACTTGAATGCTTAAGTATTGAAATGAACATCAACATAAATAAGAAACATGAGCACAGCACATAACATCAATGTGGTTACAGGGAAACCCAAATAGGTAAAAACCTCGGTGGGAATTGACACCCACTAATAATCTGTACTAGTGTTTTATGATCCTTGTTAGAAGATCCTTAACCCTATTAGGAGTTGCTTTACAATATATTTAGTATAGTGACTTGGTCAAGGGTCAGGCCCTGTTAGGCGTCTTTAACAATAACCTTGTTAGGGGTGTGGAATCATTGTCCTAGAGCTCACTGCTTAAGTGGTGAAGGCTACAACCTTTTGATCTTAGATACACACTATATCTGCTAGATGAACTGGCACTGTGAAACTACTTATCTGATTAGTTCCTTTGATGCGCTGATACTTTGACCTCTTACAAAGCTCTAATACATCTTAACAACTATTCTCACACTTCTACTCTTTTTTTCTTGACTCTATAGACACTCTCATACTTAATTACAATGACGCATCTAATATTTATATGCGCATACAAAACAATTAACTAGGTCGACCCTTTAACTGATTACATGCAATGCTTCCAATTTAATTGGCTCAAGTGTGTTTAAAAACAAAGTTAATTACATGTCTACAACCTAATTACAATAGGTGCATAGCCTTTACAACATAATAATATAACCACTAACCAAAATATCGATAGTCAGCTGCTTGCACTGTTCTTTTCTGGCGTTCACTGTCTGTGCAACTTGAACTCTCTATACCTTTCTCATATTGAATCTTCTGATCATGTGCTCTTAGATGTAGCATGAATATGATCTTACCAGCTTAAATTCTAGGGCACATACCATAATTATGTCATATTCACATGCACTGATGCTCTGACCTTCAGGTACTCTATATACTATCCAGTCTTCAACACTTAGCCAATTTCTAATCTTCTTATCATAGGCGCTGACTCCAAAACACTATATGACTTTGTTTCCATAATGAAAACACTATATTAAGTAATATACTCTAGTATAGTCAACTTGCCAAAAATCTCCCCCTTTTTCATTGATGGCAATAAAGGGATATGGAAAACTTTACTAACTATCCCTTAATACAAAAAACACTTAATCATACTCTATCTTATATCTCCCTTATATCTTCTTACTATACATTTTATTTACATAGCTATAGCTCCATATTCTATACATACTCCCCCTTTGAAATTAATGACAAAGGTGTTACAAAATTAAATCTATACAAGTACTTACACTGAAACTACATCTGGGTATGCAATCTGTAAATTTTGGATCTCTTGCTTCCAAAATGCAATTAGAGCATTGATTGTTTGGATATGGGTGCATAAAGCATATTGTAGTTTCTCCATCTTATCTAAATCTAAACTAGGACCTTGATCATATTTCACCATGGTGGCATCGATCTCCTTGATATTCTGATTCAACACATCTAGGGAGGGCGCAAGAGCATTTATAAGCTGAGTCTGCCTAGCCCTTATCTTTGACATCTCTTTTTCTGCCTTCTTAATTTTGTCAATCTATCCCTGATATACATTATTATACATGTTTACATTAGTAGAGGGATCTTCTACTGACTACCTCACCTTTTCAATCATGGCCTCTTCTTCTTGAATCTTCTTATAGTGATCGGCTGTCAACTTATCTTGATTCATATAGTCAGCAATAATTTTTCTTCCTTTTTCCGCAAACTCTGTCAAAGTTGCTTGTCCAACTTTGAGTGAACTAAGGTCTAGTGAGAAGTTACTGACCAACTCATTTAGTCTTTTCTACATATACTTATCCTTTGCAACTAATGATGCTGATTTTTCCAAGCTAGAGAAATTACTCTTGAACTGTGAAAGAATTGCACTTACATCATCAACAGAGTGTACCTTAGACACTTTCTTATCTATTGGTAATAGGTTGTTTAGGATATTTATTGATTCTATAAAGAGGGGATTCCTCATTACCTATTTCTCCTTGGCTTTCTCCATAGCTAAGACACTGATCTTGATCAGGTCTTCTTCTCCCCATGAATCCAAACTAGTTGTGTCAGGTGTCAAACTTGACAACAATGTTGTTGAAGGTAGTGGAGTGATAGGTGTACTATCCATTACTTCTTGTTTTACTTTGATTATCATTTCAACAGATGGCTTATCTATTGGATCAATTCCTTTTACCTCTTCTTCTCCCTTTTCTTCTTCTATCTTTTCTTTCTCTTTCTCTATTATATCCTCAATCAATACTTCTTCTTGTTGATTGGGAGGAGTGTTACTAGAAAGAGTTTCAACCTTTTATGTGCTCACAAAGGCTTCTTCAAACTTGTCCAATTACATGTCTATGGCCGCCATAGTAACTTTTAAATTATCAATAAAAATTTAGTCATCCTTGAGTGTCTTTGTCATGGGCACAGACTTATCTACCTTTGTATGTGTTTCAACTGCAGGCACTGAGTCCTGGGGACCTGTTATAGGTACATTAGTGGGCTCTGCCACCTTGACTTACTTTGTGGGCACTTGAGCTATAGGCGTACTAGATGGGTACATGTGCTTGTTCATGAAGACCTTCTTAGATGCTTTCTCTATTTACTTAGTAACTAATTCATAATTCTTGTCCATTATATGTAAAGTCCTTGACTTGGTTCTAAGATGTGGCTTCACCAGATCTAACAAAAAAATTTTCTCCTCTAGAGAGCATACTAGTAAGCTGTCATCTAGAGTCTTTTATCTTATCCTTAGATCCTCTTCAATAGCTTGTCTTTTTAGGAATTCCAAGATGTTCCACACTTTATCTGGAATCATAGTCTTCAGTTCTAGGACTGTCTTTTTGAACTTCAGCATATATTTAACAATCATTCCATGAATTTCTGATTTGTCAATTTCACTATACTTCTCATAGAACTTCCCTACTTGATCTATCTTTCCTTCATCAATAATCCTTGTACTCAACACACTAAGATTGGGTTTGAAGCTTACTTCTAGGGGTGCTTGACTATTCTTCCTGTTTCTTGTTACTCACAAGGATGGATGACCAGAGCTGACCTCTTTCTTCCTCTTAGGCATTGCCCTATACTCAGGAGGAGTGGTACGTTCAATAGTTACCTTGGGTGTAGAAGGGGTATCACCTATTTGACCCTTCGGATCATCAGATTTCTCAATTTTCACCTTCTTCATCTTTGGATCATTAGATTTTGTCTTTGTTGTAGCTGTGCTCTCTATTTCCAAAGCAATCTTCTCTAACCTTGCTTTGTCTAAGTCTGCTTGAGATACTCCATGAATTTTCAAAATCTCTGAAGTAACCTTGGAAACTTTTCTTTTTGTTGCTACACTGTTCAATACAACATCTACTTCTCTTGTTTTCTCTTCATAAGTTCCCCGTCTAGGTTCATTGGGATCCTTAGGTGATGAAAATAGAACTTGAGCATAGGCCTCTAGAATAGGCTCTTCAAATTCATATCCCAATGGATGAATCCACTTTGTTCTTGGTTCAACAACCTCCATGCATGTTGTATCTATTTCCACCATGAAACAAATTGTGTCCTTGTATTTCTCAAAAATATTTTCCAGAATCCTATATCTCATCTGCATTTTAGCCCTAAATGTCTTCAATTCCAGAGTCATGTAATCCTTAAGGGTACTTTCTATGGATGCCTTAAAGGATATCTATGGCATAGTGGGAATAGATTTGTCTAGATACAAATTAGACACCTTTCCAAGAATATGGAAGTACATATAGATTATTAAAGACCCAAACTTGAATATCTTGGTCTTGTCATGCTTGATGGCTCTTATGTTGTCCATTAGCTATGCACGCAAGATCTCACACAAATTAAACTTTCCTTTCTCTCTCACCAATCTTATTGCTACAATAATGGTGGCTACTGACATGCTATTTACTCTGCTGGTGTGCTGGAACCTGTATCCCAGTATCATGGACATCAATTTGATGTCTTTCTCCTCTATAGGCTCTATTGTCATTCTGTGCCTATCACTTCTTGATTTGCAAGCCCGTTCTACAAGTTTTTTGGTGTCCTTTCCTACTAGAAGAATAGTGCCTATCTTTGAGAGTCCTATCATCTCATGAATTAGATCTCCCATTATCCTAACCAGTACTTCACCTATCCAAAATAGGTCATCATGGATCCTGCTGAGTAGAATCTTGATCCATTCTGACTCATAGAACTCATATGTCGTAGCATATTCCACTATAGGATGATTATCCAATTGCGCATACTCATCCATGAAGTTTTTGTTAGGTTTCATCACTGCTTCCATGTGCACTCTTATTCTATCAAAACCTACTGGTTCCTTCTTGCAATATATGTATGCCCATATCTTCCACATGCATAACACCCATGAGAGTGCAGGAGAATGCACCTTCTAGGTTGTCTAATGTGGACTTGAATGGATGCCTCTTAAACACATATCTCTTCTTCTCCACCACATCAAATACAATAAGAGTAGCCATTACTTACTTATATATCACTTTCCAAATGATCTCAAAGACTTCTGAATCAACACGATGGATTAGGGCTTCCACAACTGATTAAATGCACTACTAATCACTGGTGAATCAATCTGCAATCCTTTTCTATCAAATGATAGGGCTCCTCTACTCTCCAATCACTTTGAATTCGAATGCAATGAGAGATCTAAAAGCTTTTGTGTACTTTAAAGTAAGAATTTTGCCATTAATGCTTGCCGCGTAAACCAGGCTGTCACTTGATAATTTCCAACTTTCAATCTATAAACAATTAGCTAGTGTGCTCTTGCACATAGGTTTTGCTAGTCTCCAAAAGGTTAAGTCCAAAGGCACATACTCTGAGGGTGAGTATGCTAGCCGTGAAGGGGTTTAGAGCTAAATGAGCTCCCCCTATGATTGTGAGGGTCATTCATCCAGATGTAGAGGGTGTGTCTACTGTGGATGCATCCAATAAATTCTCATTAACCTTATCCTTCTTTGCCTCTAACCAAATCATGCTCGCATCTTCTGAATCTTTCACAAACTTGACTTCTCCTTCGGTATCCAGTATTGATTCTTCTAGCTTTTTAGGACTTTCCTGACTTTGTGTCCTTGATCTACAAAACTTAGAGATGTGTCCAACCTTGTTACAAGAGTGAAAAATGACTAGATGCCTTATATTCCTTAGCGCATTGACATGGGTTACCATTTTTCACTGTCTATATGAGTGACCATTACAGTTACATATCTAACATGTAACATTTTGAGAACTTATATTTGATTGATTCTGATTTCTCTGATTATGTTGAGTCTTATTTTTCTAACTTGTCTTATAATTCATAGCTCTATGACCAAATTTATTGTATGAATAACAACAACCATTGAAAGGTCTACCTCTGTATAGTTCCTCTCTACATGTCCATGCTTGTTGCATGCATAACAAGTTTGATCTACTGGCTTGTGCTCATTCTTGGATGGTTCAACATGATCTTTAGTCTAACTTCCAGTCTCCTTAGCATTTGAGGTGTCTTCTGGTGCTTTCATTCTTTCTTGAATGTTTCCAATTTGATTTTGTGCTTCATTGAATCCAATGCCGCTAGTATCTCCTTTAAGCTTTTGAGCATACAAATGAGATTCAATCAGATCCTTGCTTGTGTGTAATTTATCAATGTGACTCTTAGCCTCTTTTAATTCAGATTCCAAGCTTTATTTGTTGTTTCTTAGCTCCAAGATTTCCAAGTTTTCTTGTCTCAATTCTTCATTCAGTTGAAGGTTCTCTTTGATCTGTTCATCATAGACTTCCTGATTATTAGTCATCTTATCATCCAATTCTTCAATCTGTTCTTTCAGGGATGTCTTTTCTTCATTGAGATTTTTTATCATTATCCCTAAATCACTGGTAGAGAATTCTTTCAAATCTTTTCTTAGCCTTTTGATGATGTTTGAGCATCACCAAATTTTTCTTTTAGTTCCTCAATTTCTTTTTCAGATCTGTCCAGGTCTTCAAGAGAAGCTTCAAGATTTCTTTTTAGATGTTTCATTTTTGCTTTGTTCATGATCTTCTCAAGTGGTTAAAATTCTTTACTGAGGACTAGATCTTTGATACCAATTGTTAGGAATGGGAACACTAAGAGGAGGGGGGGGGTGGTGAATCAATGTTCACTATATTTAATCTTTTCACTTTGTTCTTTAAACTTAACTTGAATGCTTAAGTACTGAAATGAAAATCAACATAAATAAGAAACATGAACACAATAAATAACACCAATGTGGTTATGGGGAAACCCAAATAGGTAAAAACCTCGGTGGGAATTGACACCCACTAATAATCTGTACTAGTGTTTTATGATCCTTGTTAGAAGATCCTTAACCCTGTTATGAGTTTCTTTACAATATATTTAGTAGAGTGACCTGGTCAAGAGTCAAACCTTGTTAGGAGTCTTTTAAAATAACCTTATTAGGGGTGTGGAATCACTGTCCTAGAGCTCATTGCTCAAGTGGTGAAGGCTACAACCTTCTGATCTCAGATACACACTATATCTACTGGATGAACTGGCACTGTGACACTACTTGTGTGATCAGTTCCTTTGATGCGTTGATGCTTTGACCTCTTGAAAATCTCTAATACATCTTTAAAAAATCTTCGCACACTTCTTCTCTTATTTTCTTGACTCTATATCCACTCTCATTCTTAATTACAATGGCACATCTAATATTTATATGCGCATACAAAACAATTAACTAGGTCGGCCCTTTAACTGATTACATACAATGCTTCCAATTGAATTGGCTCAAGTGTGTTTACAAAAAAAGTTAATTACATGTCTACAACCTCATTACAATAGGTGTATAGCCTTTACAACATAATAATATAATCACTAACCAAAATACCGACAGTTGGTTGCTTGCACTGTTCTTTTCTAGCATTCATTGTCTATGCAACTTGAACTCTCTGTACCTTTCTCATACTAAATCTTCTCATCATGCACTCTTAGATGTAGCATGAATATGATATTACCAACTTAATTTCTAGGGCGCATACCATAATTCTATCATATGCACGTGCGCTGATGCTCTGACCTTCAGGTACTCTATATACTGTCCAGTCTTCAACACTTAGCCAATTTTTGATCTTCTTATCATAAGCATTGACTCCAAAACACTATATGACTTTGTTTCCATAATGAAAACACTTTATTAAGTCATATACTCAAGTATATTAAACTTTCCAACAAAAAGATCAAGCTAAAAAGTTATTGAATGAAATGAATAGTGGAGTATGTGGAAGTCATTACATGGCCAAGAACACTGCCCACAAGATTTTGAGAGTTGGATTTTGGTGGCCTAAAATTTTTGAGGATGCTCATGAGCTACTAAAGAAATGTGATACATGCAAGATGTTCTATGAAAAATTGAATTTTCTAGGGAATATTCCACTTAAAATAGTTGAGGTACAAGCCTTTTTAAAAAGTGGGGTATTGATTTTATTGGTGAAATTGAAATTAAGTCCACAGGTGTTCATGCTTGGATCTTGGTTGCTACTGATTATTTTACTAAATAGGTGGAAGAAATCCCAACTAAGAGAGAAACCAGCAACGTGGTGATAAAATTTTTGATGGATAATGTTGTCACAAGGTTTGGATGCTCTCAGAGAATTATCTTTGATAATGACATATGTTTTAGATCTGAAGAATACATGGATTTTTGTAGAAATTTTGGGATCCAAACATCTTATTCATCACCATACCACCCATAAGGGAATGGATGAGAAAAATCAAGCAATAGGAGCTTGATTAAAATTTTAAGGAAAGTTCTTGAGAGGAATAAAATGTCTTGGCACTCAAAAATGAGAATGGTTGTTTGGTGAGATAGGGTGACTACTAAGAAAGAAATTGGGTGTGCACCTTTTGATTTGGTATATGGAATACATGCTAGGTTACCCCAAAACAATTTTATGGATATGTACAAATTTTTCCAAACATATGATGATGGGATGGAAGACAAGATGCAGTTAATAATTGATGACTTGATGCAACTGGATGAAACTAGAAGAAAAACTTATATGAGAAATTCAAATATTTAGTTGAAGATTAAAAATCTATATGAAAAAATGACCACTACAAGAAATTTTGATGTGGATGATCTTGTTTTAGTATGGAATTCCAAACTAGAGGATAAAGGAAAACATGGGAAATTTGATCCAATTTGGTTAGGGCCTTATGTGATTCATAACAAATAGGGAGATTATTCTTACTATATCAAAGAAATAGTTCATGATGTTTTGGAATGGCCAGTTCATGGATAGCTCATGAAACACTACTTCTCTTGAAGTAGTCCTTTTCCATGAATAGTAGTTAGGGTTTTGTACATTTTATATTATAGTTTCTTTTTTTGTTAATTGTTGGGTTTTTTTGTCTTGCTCTAAGTTAGGTCTACTTCACTGTGAGATTTTGTGGATCTTGTTTCCTTCTAGTGGAAAAGAACATCCCTAACTAGAGCCACTGGTAGTGCCTCTAAATTTTTCTAGGGCTTGTTGGTTTTGTTCCTAGTTTTGTGCCCTAGGTTGGCCTGAAGTTTTAGGGTTTTGCACTGGGTTGGTCATTTTGTTTTAGGGCTTGGATCTTGTTATGTTTTGTCCTCACTTCATTAACTTAAGGAAGGGTTAGTTCATCATGTAGAGGGGATTGTTTTAATTTGTTATTAGTATTTTATGACATTAAGTTGTCAGCCCCTTTATATTTTTAATCCACCTTAAATCGTTTGTCTTAATTTATAAGTCATTTGTTCAAAGGTTGTGTGGGTCCCTTTATCTTTTCTATCTTTTTCCAATGTGGCATTTTTTGATTGGTCTGCAATCTCATGGTGATGTCATGTAGTGGTCCCATTTGATCAAGGTGTGGAAGGAGTGTGCCATGTGTCATGTTTTCATTGGCCTTTGGTATTATTTTATATTCTAAATGTTATGCTCAACATTTTTTATGGAAGATAAAGTTTGGAAGAAATCAATGGTTTTCATGATCCCACAATCAAACATGCAAGTTATTCATCACGTGCGCACAAGATCTTTCCACGTGTCATGGACTAATGGATGAATGAGGAAGTGTGACCAAGTTAGCAACATATGACATAACATAATTGGTTAACTAGGTGATGAAGTGTTTCAACGCTTTAGTTATTTTAAAACATTAAGGTTATTTAACGAGAAACTAAAGGGAAATATTTTCAGCACATGGAGAAAATAAGTAAAGATGTTTTATTTCAGGTTGAAAAGGTGACTGAGGTTTAAAAATTGGAAAATATGCTCTGCAATTTGACCAGTATAAAGCGAGGAAGAAATAAATAGCTGTCTTGATCCCACGATCTGAGATGCGAGGTGGTTTTTCATCATGGAATTACAAAATTATGACACCTGTCCAATCTTAGCCAGTTATGTCTGCTATTGAAATTTATTTTTTGGTTTTTCTATTGTTTTTAAGGTGATTATTGAGATACTTAGGGTACAAATCTCTGCACATGTTTAAGATGGACGAAGATGTTTTAAGGTTTCATGTAAATTTGCTTGACAGATAAGTTCACATAGTTAATTTCTATACTCCTATATATAAATAAACTTCAGAAAGATCTAATGGTTGTCATAGTCTCAAGATCAAAGATGCAATGAATTTAATAATTACAGGATTATGAGATCTTTCCATGTATTGCAATTGATAATTTCTGAGGATTTCTTGAGCTAATATTTGATTGTTTTATTTTCACCATTGGATTCAGTTTGTTTGATTAGATCAATCGTTCAAATTCATACTAGATTTTGAAGTACTTTCGAGCCATTTCCTAGCTCTTATGAATTAATGGTAGAAATGACATGAAGTGTGGTTTTTGAGAATAAAAATAAAACAAATTTTCTTCTCATTTTTTTTCATTATGCATCAATTCAAGAAGTGAATTTGTTTCTCGAGCCAGGGTAGGGTTGAACATGATTGTTTTGATCAAGATACAAGGGTTTCTTGAGCTTTAAATCTGTAAGTTGTGTTAGTTCCCAAATCAAAATATTAGAAATCTTATGATCTTTCCTACTCAATGCTTGGATTTTCAAACTAGCTTGGCCAACAAATGAGAGTGATCAATTATGATCCTCCTCCCCTACACTTTAGGCTCTATAGAACCAAGGTGGGTGGGCCTATACCTTAACCTAATATCCAGGTTCAAGGATTTTTATAGAAGATATAAATGTATATAAAACTTGGGTGATCTCTCTAGATGGAAATTGAATTCTTGAGATAGATCGAATTGTGAATATCACAAGTACTAAGTAATTGAATGCTGTAAGAATGCTTTAAAAAAATTCCTTTTGAAAGAGTGATTTAAAATAAAGTATTTCTTGTAATTGAATGAATTATTTATAAATAAAAATGCTAACCAAATTCTAGAGATTAATAATAGAGAAGTGTCTTATCTTTCTCAAGTGATGAAATTGTATCTTTATGATTATATGTATAACCTTATGAGATAGTTTTAAACTATCAACCGAATGGATTCTATATATTCAAGTAATTTGAATTAATATTATAGTTAGTCTTTTTTATTTCAACTTTTCTCAAAAAAGACAACAAGACAGAATAAATTTGACAACCAATCTTTATCCTAATGATCAAACTATAATATATTGGAAATTATACTATTCCAAAAGACTACACATTACATCTATTTTTATGAAACAAATATCGTAAGGAAATAATCAATAAAGAAAACAAAATCACACCTTTGAAAGAAGAAGAGCTCATGATTTGTATTAAACATGAGAATATGATTTCATAAAACTAGACATATGATTTGAAGAAAACATCAACTATGCATTGTAAAAATAATAGTAGGATTGTATCTCTCATCCCCCTAAACATCAAAATGATCCCCTACATATAGAAGAGGATTCAATTTGGATGAAGGGGCATACCCCTTCACAAAAGTTGCAATAACTTCCTAACTAAAAACTAAACAAACTAACATACTAATAACATTTTGAAATGTTTTTGAGATAGGGACTAATCCACCAACAATATGCCACATTTTTTAATATGGTTCTGGTACTTCTTAGAGACATATGTATCTGCATCATGAATATTATCCTTGATAGTGATCTCTAGCACAAGGAAAAATTCCATTTATGTAGTGGCTCCTTCCAAATCAATACCATTAGCAAGGGAAACACCTAAGGCTCTAGCAATGACACTCTCGCATTCATTCATCCACTGATCCTTGTCTTTTAGATCTCCTTTTTGATCTAATAATTTTTATTTTTGTGAATTCCTATGTTGGAAAACTTTAATTATGACTTTAAAATACCCATGCAATAACTTGTTACAAGTATCCTTTAATTCGACCTCGTTTGAATCCTTACATCTACCCAATATGAGAATTTATATAAATCACTTCGTCTCAAAGTTTTAAGACAATGATTCTTCATCATTGTAGATCTTGTCGACATATGTTTAATCAACATAACCCTCTTCCTCTTTCTCTGAAGCCTCTATTACACTCTTATATTGGCATAAGTAACACCGATACGATTAGTGAGGGTCATCCAATCTATTAAAATTATATATTGATAGTAATTGTTACATCGATGATATTTATCAGGGTAGCTCCTAATCGGTGTATACTTATCTGATGACTATCTAGCATATTTTCTCCACTTTATTTTTCCTTCATTGGTATAGATCATCCCAATAATCTTATCAGTTATTAGGATAGATCATAATTTGCTTCAACAATGTACATTTCTATACCAATAAGCTCATCAGTATAACCCCTTTCGATGTCTTCACTTTATACTATTGGTATAGGTCTTCCTAGTCTTCCTTTTGCAATGGTCTTCAATCATCTCATATCACCATAGGTTGTACCAATGTACTCATCGAGTGTCAAGGAAGCTCGTTAAAACTCATCTTGATTACTCAAGCTATGCCGATGACTTTCATCGGCCAAATTTTTCTCATGTGTAATGCGCACTCCTTGCCAAAATTCCATGTCGGTATATCATAACCCGATGTAGATATCGGGAGTCAGTGAGACTTAAAATAACATACCCTAATGGCACTATTTCTACTGATGACTTTATTGAGAAAACTCCACCCAATAGACTTCTTTATGTTTTTTATGCTAATCAGTATAAGTCTTACCAGTAGCCTTATCGACTATCGGTAAGAAAAAATAATTTCTTTTTCATTAGTGTATGTCTCACCGATGAAGTTGATTGGTGTGTGTTATACCAATATAGATATTTTCTTCTGCTTGTTTGAAACTATCGACAAAACTTTCACTGATATGGTTTTCTCCTTAGTTCTCTTCTTTCCATTGGTATATGCTATCCCAACCATTTTTGTCATATTTTTTCTAAATGTTTCTATTGGGTTGACTCCTAATGATAATGCTAACCTCCATTGGCATAGATTTTTCTTTATCATTATTAATACAAATGTTTATAATCTACTTAGTTAGTTGATAAAATGAACAAAACCTCTTCTGCAAGAAACTCTAAAGTATACATTTTTGCAAAAAATTATCAAAGTGAAAACCCACTCATGAAAACATTATGAGACATCAATAGCTCGATCTTGTATAAATTTGGCAATCACCAAGAAGAGGATTTTCATAGGTATCCATGATCACATCTGCATTTTCAATGACTCTTAAAAATGTCTGATAAGCTTCCTCTCCTTCAACCTGCAACCTAGGAAAACATCTAGCCATTCTACCTTGTATCAGTACAACCCTTGAACTACCCAGTTGATGTTAGATCTTCCATATCCACATCACATATGGCTAGAGGCTAACATATGCATGTTCCTACACATGAAAAACCAACAACAGTAACTATTCATATGGTTTAACCAAAATGTTAACACAACATAGATACTTTCATGAAATAACATTAAGGATGAAATATGCACAACATTTGAATAGATTGTTAGATAACTAAGAGGGGGGGTGAATCAGTTAATTCTAGTTATCCTATAGTCCCAAACTCCCATATGTATATGATCAAACTTTTCAACCAAATAATCAACTTTTTAAGCTTATCAATAACAAATTTCTATTCATTTACCGAATACTAGTAAATTATATACTGTGTTTACTAATTAATCCAGATATGAAATGTGTAAAGTAAAATAACAATCCAATCACATAAAATACACATAATACATAGATTTTAACATGGAAACCTTGCTAAGGGAAAAACCACTTGGGACCGGTAACCCAAAATATTTCACTCTTCTGAAGTGAGATCAGTTAGGAGCTAACCCTATTAAAGGATACAAAACACACTTTGAGGTGTGACCTAGTTAAAGGATTTATCACTAACAATTAAATCTTGACCAACATTCACTATGGGGTCAACAAGAAAACCAATAACATTCGAGGAATGCCATATTGAAATAGAAAAAACTGTTAAGTCCACTCAGTTAAGAGATTTAGCTATAATAATGGTTAAAATGATACAGTAATGATCTGATTCAAATACAACTTAGATTGCATATTTTTAGATCTATGCTAAGCTCAAAATACCTCCTCTGATCAATAATCACTTATATCCTTCATATCCTTCAACTCATTTAGCTTAGTGAATAATACCCTGATGCTCGATAATACCAACAGTTCTGCTCGGTTCTATCTGTAACCAGTTTGATCAGTAGTGCATGAAAATAGTCCTTTCACGCTATTTCTCCTATAGTGTCAATAAGCTCTAGACTCAATAATGAATCTCATGTCTCTTTAAATAGACGTCATAAACTATTTTCTTCTCATCCATTAGATTTTGCCTCTTAATCTCCATCGTTCATTTTGCCACTTCAAGCTTCCTTGATAGATGTGTCTATAACATCTTTCATCCTTCTCGATTCGATCAATCTTGAATTTTTTCATTTGTTAGATCATCATAACAAACTTTATCTTTTACCTCAAAATCATAAGTAATTTTCCATCTCATTAATTTAGTCAGCTGTTATAAACTTTAATTATTTCTCTCACTTGATCAATACAAAATGTCTCGGTGAATACTAACTCGATTATTATAGATACTCGATATACACTACACTAGTTCAGTGTATACAGAAATCTTCAATTACCGACCACATAAACTTGGTCAATTCTGATCTTCAATACATAAAAAATTCATGCAATACAATCAAGTCAACAACATGATGCCATAGACTCATCAATAAATTACCCAATGTATACCTTAGCCATATCTTCCATATCCATCTTAGATATCTCATTCCTTTACCATTTTTCTTCTTCAAATGTTTGTAACCATCATGATAAGTATAGTCAAAACTAGTTGACATCAATGACAATACATATTGACTGATTTAATTGCCTTACATATCACTTTAGTAGCTCGGTGATCTCTGATCATTGTCTTTCACTTGTCCATTTAGTTCATCAAGTTATTCAATCAGTTGTAGGTTATCATAGACAAGGGTACAAGGATAGAATTTGAATTGAAAATTCATGTGCTAACCGTGGTTCTTTATGGGGACACATGTTACCCTATGAACATAGCAAGATCCTAGCTATCTCTGGAGGCAAACCATAATAAGTTATTCAAAACATAAAAAGTAACAGAACATAAAAAAATAAAAAATAAAATAACATACCCTATAAGAATATACTTCCTATTTTATGATTAAAAGCATTTTTGATATTTCCCATGTACTAGGAGCTCTTTAATTTGACCATTAGTATTCTGTAGGAAATAGGTGTTCTCTCCTCCCTTTTCTACAATGACATAAGGGCCAAGCCAAAGTGCTTCAAATTTCCCATGCTTTCCCTTATCCCAATCCTTAGCATTCCACTTGAGTACCCATTCTCCTTCCTTAAAAACCCTTTTATGTGCCCTTTTGTCATGCAAGAATTTGACCTGCTGCTGCTTCTTGATATTTATTTCATGAGCCTCCTTTCTTATCTCATCTAAATTCAATTTGGTGGCCCTAGGATCCCAAAAAGTGAAATTTAATGTTTCCCTATGTCAAAGACTTGATTTTGATCCTGTAGAAATGCAAACCTCCTAAAAACATCATCTTTTTTCCACTATACATCATCCCATAGTTAGATGACTTCCTTTTTATTTGAATCAGAGAGGAATCCTTATATTTGCAGTCTCTTTTTTACCTAGATCCAGAACCCTTCATTAACTTTTGTGGAAAACTAGATATTTTTTATTTGTTCCTCAAGTATTTTTCATGCTCACTTGGATATTCATTTAGAAACCCTAACATTTCATTATACCCTTTCTCTTCAGGAAAATATTTGAAATCAACTTCATTGACACATTTAAATTTCTCATGAATATGATTATGCTCAACTTTTCCAATGTCACAAATTTGATTAATATTTTCACCTTGCAATTCATTTTCTGACTATGCACTTATCCCGGGAGAAATATTTTATGGTAAATTTTCCTTAATACTTATGTCCTCAACAAGAGTGGGTTCCACACAACCCCTTTTGTAATGTTCTAAATTATTTATCCCTTTTGAATCATATTCCATGTTATTTGTTTTTACCATCTCCTCATTCTCAGGAAACATTTCATCTTTCTCAAATAGTAAATTAGGACACATAGATGAGTCTTCATCACATATAATATTATCATAAGATAGATTTGAAAAAAAATTAACGTCAATTTCAAAAAACAATTATTTTTCCTTATGTCCACAGTACAAATTCTCATTCTGAAATAATGAACTTTTAAATATTGAAAATTCATACGCATCTTCACAAAAACTTTCTTCGGGCATCTTTGAAATTTCATCATGTAAGGGATTTTGAAAAAGTTTAGAGTAATTTTGAGGTGTACTTTTTTCTGTATTTTCTTTAAATAATAAATTCAAGAACATAGGGAATTCTTGCATACCTCCTTAGAAATTTTCCTATGGTTCATCACATAGGAGATCATCTGGCGTTTCACAATGCATACCTTCACTGAACGCATCCTCCCAATAATCATTATTTATTTCATCAAAAAGACCAATTTCAATGTTATCTCCCAAAATTTCCTCTTGTTCATATATTGTATGATGTTCCATTTCATCTTCACTGTCTAGCGGAATTACATTTATATCACAAAAAGGATTAAAAAATGATTCATATCCAAAAAACATTTTTTCATATTTTTCAGGAACATCATTATCTTGGAGATTTGGAAAATTTTCAAAACCATTTACAAGCATACTTCCTTCAACATGATCAAATGTTTCATCCTCCTGAGATTTATTTTTTATTTCACCAAATACCTCTTGAATATGCATTGATTCATGAATCTGTTTATTTTGGTGGATTGAGAAAAAAATTGGACCATTTTTATCAACATATTTTTGATATTCCATGTCCAATAAATCTGAAATTTCATCTGTACTGAGAATATCCTCTTCCTCATTATTACATTCACTGATATTTATTTCCATACAAGTATCATCATGATTAGATTCTTCTTCAATATGATCCAAAATTCATTCAATAGAATCTAAAAAACCATTTGGTTCATGTGCCCCTTCTATAGATTTCACATTGTATTCATCATCTTATTCTAAAATTTTGAAAACAAATTTCAAATCAGAGTCACCTGCAATTCCCAACTCATAAATTTTATTTAGGAATTTCTTGCATGGTGACATAATGTCTGAAGGAATTTAATGATAAATGTTTACCATCCTTATCAACAAATGTGTCTTAGATTCACCTTCATATTCTTCCAAACTAAAAAATGCATCCAAGGGAGACATGTACGATTCTTCTTCCATAAAGTAATTCTGATTGTATTCTAGTTCATAGGACACCATTTCTTCTTTCTCACATGTATCAAGAAACACATCAAGAAACCATTTCTCAAACTCCATCCATGATGAGATTCTTTGTGTAGGTAGTAATTCATAAGCTTCTCTTGCATAATCCTTTAATGTCCTAACAAATATTTTCATCACATAATGTTTTGTAGAAATATCATAATCCTCTATGAATGTATAAAACACATCCAAATGATTAAGTTTTGATTCTTCACATTCTCCATGAAACTTTGGTACAAGCTATGAAAGCCTAGGGAATAACTTATTAGGGATGCATAGAAATATCCTGAGATCCAAAGGCCCGATGCCATTTGGAATAAATGGTTTTCTTTGAAATGGTTATTTATTTTGATACATTCTGAAATATAATTGTTATTTCTTTCAAAAAGGAAAATTTCCATCTCCTTTTGGATCTTCTCCCTTGGTAGAGTCACTAATTGAAATATATTTTTGAATAGAGTTGCCACCTCTCTTTGAGGAAAATATTCTTTTCTGGTCTTTTGGGTTCTTCCTTCTAGCAAATTATACTTTGTAACCAAATATTTTAAAAACTTTTTATATAACTTCTCCCCAAAAAAGTCGCTAATTTGTTGGTTACGTGACTCGAATGGGGAAAACTTGAATTGTCAATCTTCTACAAGTTATCACCAGAGATTATAGGTAAAATTTAAAATATTCTTATGAACAACTCTCCTATAGAGTCGTCAATCTGTTGGTGCCCAAATCAACAGATTGGAAATCCTATGAGCTTGCCTACTCAATGCTTAGATTTTCCAACTGACTTGGCCAATGAATAGGAGTGATCAATTATGATCCTCTTCCCTTGTACTTTAGAATCTGCAGAACCAAGGCAGGTGGGCCTATACCTTAACCTAATCTCTAGGTTCAAGACTTTTTATAGTAGATAGAAATCTATATAAAACTTGGATGATCTCTCAAGATGGAAAGTGTATTATTTTTTTCTATTAAGATAGTTAATCAACATTTACAAGTAAGGAACAAAGTCCAGAGTCTAAAAAAGGTACTAGTCACAACCCCCATAACATATACAGTTACAAAATTGGGGGAGTGTAATTAACAACATAAAAGGACTATACTATTCAGATTACAAGGCTAACTAAGCATAATATCATTTTTTTTATCGAGTTTACAAAAGAGGGGGCATTATGAAATGTAACTGCTAACTATTCCCAACCATCATTTTGGTTGGCTATGTCTCTTGGACCCCATGGAATTTCACTTTGAGTATTTTCCTGTTCATGATTGTAAGTTGCTTCCCATCTTGTTAGCCCCCCCTGTACATTAGGAGCAGCAAAAGCATCCACCTGATCCCTGGTAACTACATGGCCATTTTGTAGGAGATTGTTTAGATCCTCAACCTCTGTGGGGGCTAGAAAGCTTTGATATTCAACAACATAATGTGTGGCCTGTACCTCATCTTTTTTAATTAAAAGACTGCCCTCCTGTACCAACTTCATGAATTTACTCTTTGTGATGTTGAGCACCAAAGAAACCTGTGTCATAATATTAAAATGGGTGAGTTTAAGATTAAACTCAATAAGATTCCTTTTCTCCATTTGAAAAACCTTTCTATTCCTATCTTTCCAAAAGATTCCAAAGAACTTCAATTGTTAGTGTAAACCACAAACTATTAAGTTTAGAATCAAACTTCTCAACATAGCTAGCAAGGATTTCACTCCAAGAAATAACAGATTTAGAATTCCAAAGACAAGGTGAACCAAGAAAAATAGACTAGATCTTGCGTGCATAAAAACATTCAAAGAATAAATATTTAAAAGTTTTAACAGAGTTACACAAACTGCACAAAATAGGAGCAAGACCAATCGAAGACAAAACGTGACCAACAACAAGTTTTTTAATCAGGAGAAGCCACTTGAAACAAATCTTTTCAGGTTCAACTTTGCCTTTCCAAAAATAATCAAAGAAAAATAACCAACTAGAAAAGGGATTAATTTGCCCCCAACACTGAGACACACATGTGATTAGAGAGGATTCCTTCTTCGTATTATGGTAAAGTTTCTTAGCGGTTGTCTCTAAGATTAAAGTCACATTTGTCCATTTACAATTATTAAGAAATGTTGTAGCATCAATTATGCCTCCTTTAGTGTTTCCATTGACTACTTTCTTGATGAGAGTATATATTTTTTTTCTGAGTATTAGGAATATTAAATTTGGACCTGATAAAGTCTCATGACCCTAATTTCCCATCATCCAAGATATCCTGTATCACAAAGATCCCTTTCAAATTCCATAGTTTTGCAGAACAACTCTGAGTGAGATCCAAAGGTTTACCATTATAGTACAACCCCCACCATATATATCTATCCCTAACAACAAAATAGGGAGGACCACCTATAGCTCTCCTCTCTAGAATAAACTACCTCACCTGGACCCAAGCTTTCCAAAAAAGCTTGAATTGTTTTAGAGCCATACGCTTTCATTTTGTAATTCCCCATGACTATGTCACAAATTGGGACATTCTTCCACTGTTTCCCCTTTTTGATGACTGACCTTTCAATATTATTTCTTACAAGAATCTTCCAAGGCTCATTACCCCATAAAGCTCTAAGAACCCATTTGGCTGCAAAAGAAGAACCATGAATTTTAATGTCTTTCAACCCCAAGCCTCCCTGACTTTTTTATTGACAACACCACTCCCATTTAACACAGTGCCTTTTCCTATTTCCTTTCCCATCAAACCATAGAAATTCCTTGAGGATCTTTTCTAGCATATTCACTTGGGAGTTTGCAAACATCCATGTCGATGCATAATAGATGTGGTGAGCTGAGAGTACTTTCTGAACTATTTGAAACCTATCGGCAATAGACAAAGATTGAGTCTTCCAATTAATGTGTTTCTTATTGATCTTTTCATAGATCCATTCCCACATACTACCAAGATTGGGTTATACAGAGAAAGGAATACCAAGGTATCTAACAATATTATTGGGTCTAGCCCATTGCCACCCTTTATCAATTAGCCAGCTAGGTGGATCATTTGACCAACCCATTACAGTGGATTTGTGAGGAGAAATTTTTGAGCTTGATGCTTTGAAAAAGAGCTAATCCTCTCCATGGCATTATCAAAATTATCTTCTGATAGACCTAGAAATAGTGATGTGTCATCTGCAAATTGCACATTTATTAATTCTTCTTTGTTAGGGAGAGAAATGTCTTTTAAGGGAGGTCCCAGAATCTAAGCCCTTAGAATATAGAACATAGCATCTGCAACAATGAAAAATAAGGAGGGGGCCATTAGACATCCTTGTCTGATGGAGCTCTGAAGTCTAATAACTTTGGATAGAGACCCATTGACATCAATAACTATGGATGCATCTTTGAATAGAATACCAATCCATTTATAATACAATTCAGGAAAGCCAAAGGCTTTTAGCATTCCAAGTACAAAATCCCATTCCATCCTATCATATGCTTTTTAAAAATCTAGTAGCACCATTACAACCTCTTGTCCATCTGATTTAGCCCAGTGCATGGCTTCTCAACTAGTCACTAGATTCTCCAAAATGTATCTACCTTGTATAAATCTTGTTTGGGTATGAGATATAAATCTACTCAAAAGAGGGGCAATTATCCTAGCTAGTACTTTAGCTAGAATTTTATATGAGAGGTTTAACAAGGTAATAGGCCTCCAATTCCTCACTAGAGTTTTATCACCTGCTTTGGGAAGAAGTTTGACAATACCTTTGTTAATGGAAACTCCTAGAGATCCTTTAGTGAAAGCCTCCTCATAAATATTCAAAAGTTCAAGACCTACCCAAGATTTGTTTCTCTTATAAAATTCAGCAAGGAGTCCATCCAGCCATGGATTTTTCCCATTGGCAAAGGAATCAATAACTGCAAGGATCTCATCAAGGGAGAGAGACACGTTAAGACTAGATTGGTCATAATTTGAAAGTTTTGAAGTGATGAGTTTAAGACAATAGTCCAGGGCTTCTTGACTATCATTAGATACTTCTGATGTGAATAAGTCACTATAGAACTGGTGGAAAGCATTTTTCATGTCTTCTAGGTCACTAGTCGGTTTGCCCTCAAATTGGATTTCATTAATCAACTCCCTTCTCTATTTGGCTCTAATAATGTTGAAGAAATATCTAGACCCTTCATCTCCCTCACTAATCCAGTTCATCCTGGCTAATATTTTATGTCCTTGTATCTTGTATCTCTAAATGATTCTCAAGTTATGCTTAGTGTTGGATAATTGAACCTCCAACATAGAGTTATTACCTTTGTTTTAAAGATCTCCCGATATGTTATTCAACCTATTTTTCTAGAAAGATTCTTCCCTGTTTCTATCCATTGCCAATTTCTTTCCAATCACTTGAAAAATACTCTTCCCAGCATCCACCATCAAATCCCATAACATAATAGCATCTATAAGAGGGTTACAAAGATTTGTAAGATTGGTGATCATTAAAATATCATCTACATTATCTAGGTAATCAATAGGTGAGATATTGAGTTTAAATGAACTAGCTCTCTTTTTATTCCCATCGAGGTTAACACTATTTTCAATCTTGATACAAGTTTAAATAGGTGAATGGTCTGAGATAGAAGTAGGGAAGACCATGACTGGAGCATGATTAATTTTAGAGATGAATGAAAAGGTAGATACATCACCATAGAATCTATCCAATCTACAATAAACCCTCTATTTTTCTTTTTGGTTGTTGCACCAAGTAAACTAGATGTCTTGGAACTTTCCATGCATATGTTCCATTGGGTCTAGAAGGTTAAATTTTCTTTTGAACTTCTACCAAAATAATAACTCATTTCCTTTCCATGAGTATGTCAACCCTCCCACTTTATCTGCCCTATGTTCCACCATATTGAAATCTTCTATAAAAAGCCAAGGAATTTTTGGAAGATGGAGACAACACCATTCCCAGAGTCTTGCTCTCTCTATACAACTGTTTGTTGCATACATATTGCAAATCCAAAACACCTTTTCACAACATTTAAATGTCACCCAAATAACTCTCTAACATGTTGAACACCCATGAATTTCAATTTGATCCTCCCATATAGGATGAATGAGAATGGCTACTCCTCCTTTACCTCTCTCATGATTTGAGTGATAGCCAATTGCTCTATCCCAAAGTAATTTTAGGGTAGTATGAGCTTGAAATCCTACAACTTTTATTTCTTGTAAACAAATGACATCCTTAGAAACCAATTGATTACACCATCTCCTAACTGCATATTTCCTATCAGACATCTCTAGGATGCGGACATTCCAACTATGTATGTACATCATCATTAATTACTTAGGGGGAGATTTTGTGCTTTTGCATAGTCTGTTAAAGCACTCTGGGAGGCTCTTTTTTCCTCTACTCCCATTAGACAGGGAGCTTCTATCTCCAGTCTTCATTTTCTTTCTGACAACCTCTATGAACTGGCCCTCATTATTGGAGGCCACAATTTGCAAAGATCTAGGGGGCAGTTGGTTCTGCAAAGAGGGGTTGTATTTCCTTGCAATCTTGCTTAATTTTAATAGCCCTCTCATTAATAATAATCATGACTAATTTCTAGGAATTCAACATGGGGAGGGTTGAACTATCAAGAGGGGTCTCTGAAGATAACAATCTTGGAGGATGGGTAATTAGGGAAGAAGAATTTTCCTCCTCAATAGAATTCTGAGCATGGACAATTTTGAACTCTTCATCAAATAAAGGATTTGACAGAGTGATAAACCTATTGTTATCAAGTAGGTCTGGAGATTTATTTAAATTATTCACAGAGGCTTAAGCCTTCTCTGGGGGTACGGTATTATCTGTAACTGGGTCCTTACTAGGGTTACTAGGCATATCATTTATATCTTTACCAACAATAGAATTTTTATCTCCACTATTATTGGTTCCCTTTTTTTTGTAATTATTTGCAACATTGAATTTTTCTTTCTGTAAATATATTAGGGCCAGGCATTCTTTCTTGGTATGTCTGTTGCATCTGCAGTGGAAGCAAGCATTTAAATTACCTAATAGGGAGACTTCCCAACAAAAAATCTCACCATCAAATCCAAGAGAGAAACAATCAGGAAAGTCAACTTCTGGTGTCAAAGCAACAAGGACTCTAGAATTCAAATGGGGAAGGGTCACTCTAGACTATTCAATTTACAACACCCAGCCCAGGGGTTTCAAAATTTGAGAGATAAAGGGCCAGAATTCTACGTGAAAATTCTTAATTTCTACCCAGTTGGGGGCCGACATGGCCACAAATTTTTCAAAATTGCCTTTTGGGGACCAAGGGTAAACCTTGAACATGGAGTGACCAACATTCTAGAATCTCATTTCCAACACTCTCTCCTTCATACTGTGGTTCTTAAAAAAAAGAAAAGCCCTTTTTGAATCATTCTACAATATGTAACATATATTCCAAGTTTTTTACACCATACTGAAGCCAACCAATCATCAAAAAAATTTCAAGCAGGCATTGTCTCTTTATCTAGGCAAACAAAGAAAATAGCAATACTCTTAAGCCTATTTTGTTCAAATTTAATAGCATTCACCATATCCTCGTTAGGAGAAAGAGAGAGGGTCTTCAGACCCAGAGAAGGAAGCCTACCGTTTTCTCCTCTATTTCCACCAGACTTGACATCTCCTCTAGTGGTTCATCCACATCCATCAGCTGAGGCCCTTCCTCCTCCCATTTCTCCCTGTACTGGTTCCACACCCTTTCTATAGTAAAATCCATTAAATTCTACACTGGCTGAGAAATTTGAAGAGCTATCGGCCACCACTTGTTTATACAAAAGCTTTTCATTTATTTTATCAACAAAACCCTCTTTTGCATTTTTAATACCTCATAAATGCCACTTGCATTCGCATCACCCATAATAATTTCTCCTTCACCACCATTATGGTTCATCTCTCCCATCACATGCGTGAACTAGGCAGGAGGCAAATCAAACCCCAAACACATAGAGGCAAAGTAGGGCACAAAACCAACATAACCAAACTAAAGGAAACTAAAAGCATGCAAGAATTATAAAAAGAAACAAAAGGAAACATTAAAAGACATGGGGCACAAGGAATGACACATGTATATCACACAAAATGAAGCAAGAATAAAATGTCATCAACAATCATGGCACGAGGTTGCAAAGCAAAATTTTTGTTCTATGAGCCATATTCTTGAGAAACATATTGATGCCTTGGGAAACCATTATTTATAACCATGTGGATCAGATGGAAAGTGAATTCTTGAGATAGATCAAACTCCAAATATCACAACTACTAAATAATTGAATGTTGTAAGAATGCTTTAAAAAATGCCTTTTGAAAGAGTGTTTTAAAATAATATATTTCTTGTAATTGAATGAATGCTTTATGAATGCAAATGCTAACCAAATTCCAGATATTGATAACTAACCAGTGCCTTACCTTTATCAAGTGATGAAATTGTATCTTTATGATTATACGTATAACCTTATGAGACAGTTTTAAACTATCAACCGAATGGCTTATGTATGTTCAAGTAATTTGAATTAATATTGTAGTTAGTCTTATTGATTTTAACCTTTCTTAGAAAGGCCAACAAGACTAAATAAATTTGACAGCCAATATTTATCTTGATGATCAAATTGTAATATAATCAAAATACTATTCGATAAGACTTCACATTCAATATCTATTTTTATGAAACTGATATCATAAGGAAATAATCAATAAAGACAACAAAACTACACCTTTGAAGGAAGAAGAACTCCTGATTTGTATTAAACCTAAGAATATGATTGCATTCAATTGGACATATGATTTGAAGAAAAATTCAACTGTGGATTGCAAGGATTGTATCTCCCATCCCCTTAAAACATAAAAATTATCCCCTACATATAGATGAGAATTCAGTTTGGATGAAGGAGCATACCCCTTCACAAAAGTTGCAATGACTTCCTAATTGAGAACTAAACAAACTAACATACTAATAAAATTTTAAATTTTTTTGAGATAGGGACTAATCCCCCAAAAATTTGCCACATTTATGATTATGGTTTAGGTACTTCTTAGAGGAACATGTATTTTCATCATGAATATTATCCTTGACAGTGATCTCAAGCATAAAAAATCATTCCATTTGTGTAGCGGATCCTTCCAACTTAATACCATCAACAAGGGAAACATCTAAGGAACTAGAAATGACACTAGTATTTTTTCATCCACTAATCCTTGTATTTTAGATCTACTTTTAGATCTGTTAATTTCTCTTTTTGTGAATTCTTGTGTTAGAAATATTTAATTATGACTTTAAAATACCCACACAATAACCTGTTACAACAAGTATCATTTAATTCTACTTTATGTGAATCCTTACATCTTCTTGATATGAGCATTTAATATAAATGCCTTCATCTCATTTTTGCAAGATAACAGTTCTTCTTCGGTGCAGGTCCTGCCAACAGATGTTCACTCTTGGTGCCATTGGCATAACCCTCTTCCTCTTTCTCCATAGCCTCTATTACACTCTTCTATTGGCATAAGTAACACAAATACAATTATCGAGGGTTGGCCAATCTGTTAAAATGCTATATTCATAGTAATTTTTAAACTGATGACATTTATTGGGGTAATTCCTGCTAATATACCACTAGTTGCATCGGTGTATACTTATTTGATGACTATTTAGCAGCTTTTGTCCACTTTATCTTTCCTTCATTCGTATAGATCATCTCGTTAATCTTTTTGGTTATCGGGGTAGCTCAAAATTTACTTCAATGATGTACATTTCTATACCAATAAGCTCATCAGTGATAGATTTGTTCAAGAAACAAATTTAAAAAGTATCTCATAAGGTTAAACCTAAAATCATTAAGATATAATTTTATCATCCAAGGATAAGAAGACATTGGTCTTATATTGATACTGGATCTTGGTTGACATATTGCATTCACAAAGAATTTTACTTTACACTTTACATCCAAGAATTCATAAATTCAATTACAAAAAACACACTAAATCATTAATTTATTCAGTCAGAAGCAATTTGACGTTAAAAGTATTCAAGCAATTCGTAAACATTACAATCTGATTTCTCTCAAGAAATATTTCCATCTTGAAATATCATTTGGAGAACTAATTCTATCTTCTATAAAAATCCTTAACAAATAGATAGTGGTAAGGTATAGGCCCACTTGCCTTATTTATACAAAGCCTAAAGTGTAGGGGAAGAGGATCATAATCAATCATTCCCTTCAATCGGCCAAATCCTATGGAAGATTTGATCATAGAGTTTTGCAAGCTCTTAGAATTTTCCAATTTTTTTTATTTGGGAACCAACACAACCATGAGTCCATGAGGAAAAATCATGAAAGATCCTTCAAAATATAGTTTCATATGAAAAAAAACTTCAAAACAACATCTTGTAATAAGAAGAAGAACAGTACATAGATTTTGTTCAACCTCAGCTGACTTCCTTCCATACTATACAATCATACATCCAATAATTCTCTATAATTTTAGAGATTGATATTTCTTAGATATAGAAAGTTGGTGGTAAATGTTTTCAAAAACTTCTACACCCTTTCCTGATATGTTACCCTTAGGAAACCTTGTGAAACATAGAAACAACCTCCAAGTGTGGGAATTATGTATGTGAGGCTAAATATCCAAAGAAGGTCAGCTACCTTATAATCAATTTAAACTAAGAATTCTTGAGGGAAAAGGGAGAAGGATAATAGGAAAGGGAAATGTAGTGATACGCCATATTGAATTTGTGCTTATTCCATGCCTATGACTGCACATAACACCCATAAAGAACCCAAATACAAAGATCTCAACTCCATTCTACTACCCTAGGATTCATGCAAATCAAAACTAATGAAATAATGCAAGGAAAGTAAATTCACAAAGAAACACCCATGAGCACATTTGGCACATCACACAAACTAGAAGGACAAAAAGAAAATACTCAATACTAGGTAAGAAATCTACACTGATAGTCAAATGGAAAGATAAGGAAAAATAGATATTTCCATTAATGTATGACAATATAAGAAATTATAGTTATAGGACATAGCCTCTACAAAGAACAAGGGAAGAAATTCTTAAAAATATGTACAAACTTTTCCATTATAGATCTCCCATAACTCTAATTGAATATGAAGTACAAACCCTAATCAAGGTTAGGTTATAGAAGGAAGAATCATATTAGAAGAAATCTAATCTGCATGCAATTATTAAACCAAAAGTGACAGAAATAAGGCCACATGAATGCCCCCTATATCAAAAAGGACCATTCCAAATGAATGCCTCTGCAAGCACTCAATGTTCTATCATATGTGGTCTAGGAATAGGCTAGAATATCATTTGTAATAATAATGACTATGAACAATTTGGGTAATTTGAGAGAAAACACATAATAGAACCATCGTTGGAACAAAAGGTCACTAAATAGAAAGTCATTAGAGAAGCTAATTATTTAATGCTCATTACTCTATTGTTCTCCATCGCTAAGTGTCCCCTTGATGACCCTTTCATGTCCAATAGAAAAGGCTTTGATCACTCTAAACATCAAGGAGAGTCCCTTGAAAGTAATATCCTCTGATGAACATTTATGCCCACAAAGAAAAAATGATTGATCATCATGGTGACCCCCTAGAACTCCTATCAATGTCATACTATTGACCTCATCATCATGACCAACACCATCACTATAGTACCTATCGATGCCCAAATTTATACTGACGAATAGCACTTCATGGTTCATTTTAGTAAGACATAACATATGTCTCATCGATGTATGGCCTGTCAAGGTGACATAGCCCATTGGAAAAGGCTTTGCGACCACCAATTGTTACACTAATGAACTAATCTTTTTGTACTTTTTGGTGAGACTCTCATTGATGTGACACCTCATCGGGGTGTGTTTTCTATCTCCCGCTAACCCCTGATATCAATCTGACATCCACTTTTCAGACTTTCCTAGCATTAGATTTTGGTGAGACTCTCTAACATCACCCTTCAGGGTAATACAATGTGATCACCTTTTTTGCTCTGATGAAGTCTTTGTTCATTAGATTTTTGTGAGACTCTCACTGACATATGGAAAACACCATAGAAAAGAGATCGACTTACCATTGGATTTTGGTGATATATCATGTATGTCTCATCAACATTTTATATTTTAGACTCCAAAGAAGTTCTTTGTCTACATTTCAGTGAAACATGAGGAATGTCTCACCAATATTTTTTTTTGAGGTGTTTTTCACTAGTTGAAGGAGTTCATCTTGAAAAAATAAAAATATGGTGAACCAGATAGATGATCGTACCAAATTTAGCCCATGAAAGGTCTCTCAAATTGGATATATGTGATGGGCTAAAGAATACATTGTGCATGGAATCACCAAGGTCAAAACATAATAGATCTAATCACCTGTAACTTCATGAAAATCTATAACCTTTGCAAATGACCATAATTTTTTCTATCTCTAGAAGGAAAATGACACGTGCTCATGCACTTCTTAGAAAGAAAATAAATCTAAACTACCATGTATAGATATTTACAACAAAAGGAACTAAAAAAATCAATTAACTGGCTTGTTAAAATAAGTACCCTTTTTCCTCATCTTGGAGTGTGTTACATACCCAAGAACCATCCTCTAACCATCATCAAGCTGGCTATACTGAAATGTTTAATATGAATTTGATGGAAAAGGGGTCCCTCTCATTTTATCAATGTATACACCCTAAAATGGTTAAGTAAAATTGAAGCAAGCAATCAAGGAAAAAAACATGAATTAATTGAAATCAAAGCTATTGGATCAATTAAATCAAGATGATCAAATAATCATGTAATTGAGTTTAATCAATTAATCGTATAGTTTAAATCTAAATCAAATCCAACCCATTCAAGGGTAGACATGGATAAGATAAATAAATTAAATCAATTATTATTTCTTATTATTCTCACCCACCACATGGGGACAAAAATCAAATAAACCAATGAGAATGAAGGAATGAGCTCACATGGATCAAGTCCAAATTGATTCTAAACCACTCATCTTGGAGTTGCATCTTGAACCTTCATTTTGTCTCTTTGCTCCAACATTTGAAACCAAAATCATTACTTTATCTCATCATATGAAACCATTAACTTTACTCAACTTTGATCATGGTTAACTTCACTCTACTCCTAAGCTTTGGGAAATCTATAAATAGTGGAAAAAATCAGGAGTAAAGGATCCATGAGCATGCTTTTTTAATTGCATCATTACTATAGGCATTTAGTTTTGAATTCATAGCATAATTGAGCATAATTGAGCTAGATTGGTAGAATTTCATTTAGCATAGCTTAATTCTCATTCTATGGTTTTCTCTAATGGATGATAATATGAGAATATTTCTTTATCTTTTCTAGTTAGAGATCCATAGGATGCTTCTTATCTTTGTTTCAATTCAATTGATTTAAATTGTTGTATTTTCCATAACCGAGTTGAGTTTTTTAATAAAATAATCCTATGAAGGTATTTTTGATACACAATCACAATGTTCAATCAATTAATTCATCTTTATCACCCTTTTCATCTCTGAAGGACAGAAAGTCCTCATCTTCCTCTTGAAAGAAGAACATCCCTTCCAAGTGATCTATCTATTCTTCCTGCTCAAAATCCTCCACTAATTTTTTCCCAAGTAGGATCTCCTCATTGTCAGCAATAAAACTAGGGTGTTCATAAAAAATGTTAGTCATCATTTCATCATCATGCCTAATAGAATCAATAAGTTGATTGTTCTACTACCCTTTATGTTCCCTTTCATCTTGTATCAAATTTGGAATAGCAACATCTTGTTCATGTACAACGTAGATTCCCAGTTCAACCTTGTCCATATGTTTTAATGGGTCTAGTTCATGATTCTTTGTAGCCCACTCATCCAAATTAAGATCTGGAATTTCCTCAACAAGGGTATTGGATTCATGGATCATATAATCTTCCTCATCATAAAAAGTACAATTCATATTTTTAGGATTAAGCATGTAAGGCTCTACATGATTAATGATTAAGGGTTATGCCTCTATAAAAGATTTTTTACCATAAATAGTTCTAAAAAATATGTGGAGCCAATTAGAGGCTATAAACCTACCTATTTTAGATGTGAAATCTCTAGATAGATAGATGGAAAAGTGTGCAAGGAGTTTTATGACTGATATGTCTTGCAAGATAGTGCAACTAGGACATGCATGCAAGACCAATTTTAAATCTTTCAATACCCCTACTATATTTATAGAAGTTCCATCTAGTTGGACAACCCCCTTAGCTACAAGTTCATACTTCATGCCTAAAAGATTAGCAACCCACTTGAACATAACTGAGGTACTAGCACCTGAATCCACCATGAAATTGTGAACTATTTTATCTTCTATTATTAAATAGATCTAAAAGGGAGGTGGTTTAATTTTATTACTTGGATTTTACTTCTCCTTGGGTTGCACTAGGTTGGTTGAGATGATGCTTCTAATTTATTCTTAAATTTTAGCTCTTCTTGCAGCAATTTTCTCTGAGGTGGCATTGAGAGGACATACCACATAGGAACATTGATGTTAGTCATTTTCATTTGTTCCACTATGTTAAATTTTATGTTTTGTGACCTTGTAGGACCCCTAGTAACCACAAGGTCTAGTTTTGATATAGGAGCAATCATAGGCTCCTCTAGCTTTGTACTGCTCGGATTGATATTCTAACTCGAGTATGGGGTGGCTACTTTATCTAGTATTTTTTTAACTATGGTAAGTGCGGCTGCATGTGAAGTGTAAGAATGATTTTTTATAGAAGGTGAAACACTTTATACTACTCTCTTTTTTCTTCTGGTGCTATATGCAACAACTAAATTCCCTTCATGAATGATATTACAACAATCTCCTTATTGGTGATTCATAAAAGTATAGTCCCCTTGAAAATGAGCTTGATATCAACCAATGGATTGATTTACATAATATTTCTATCTTGAAGTTTTTGGTTCCTATTTCACCACTAGAGTTTTAAAAAACTCTCCTCTTTGACATGTACCTTGATCAAATTTTGGGCAAGGTTGGCACCATTATTTCTCTTGAGAAAGATTGTTTTGAGGGACAAGTGCATTTACTATATTTGAAACTACAAGGGATACATCATTTAAGGTCTTATTATGGTTCTATGAGATTTTCTCTTGTTATGGTGGCCTATTTTTTGTATAATTATAATTATGGGGTTGAATATGCCTATTACCTCGAGCTTGTTTCCTTTATAGTGTCAATACTTTGTTCTTGATATTATGAATCACCAAAATCTAATCTTGAACCCTCTTATCTATATTCTACATGATCACTAAAATCATGGTTTGAATCATGGATTTAAGCTATTATAACCCATTATAAGATGTAGAAGGTGATGCGACATATATAAGGGGTTAGCTTGTAGACACAATTGAAATAGGAGCCACAATGGGTTGTTGTCTAGGCATTTTTGGGAATAGAGGCATTAGAGGCCTAGGAGATAATTTTCCATCTTGTATCAGACAAATTTTAGCATTTATGGCTATATCATATACAACTGGTAGAGTATCTCCACCCATTGTTTGTAATGTAATGGAATCTCACTATTAAAAGCTCTGAGATAATGCAAGAAGGAATTACCAGGAGATGAATTTGTTGAAGTAGGGGTTCTATCCTATGTTTTTTGGAATCTATGGTTTAAATTAGTCATGAAATCATGTGGTTCTCTTTTATTATAGTCAATTCTTCTAAAAGTGACAATTGATCACTTTTATCTTCAAAATGCTTGCATAGCCTTTCACCTAGCTCATCCCAATTATGGATTGAGTTGTGTGGTAATCGTCTATACCAATGCAATGTTTTTCCTTTTAGTGATGATGTAAAAAGTATAACAACAACAACAACATCCTATGTAATATCATAAATATTACAAATATTTGAAAATTCTTGAATGTGCTATGTGTGGGAAATGGAAGTTTCACTAGTGAAATCTGGTAAAAAGTTTCACTAGTGAAATAATGATCTATGTAAATAAGTAGATTGGATCCTAGGTTGTGACCTAACAACTAGTGGAGGAGAAAGAGACCTAGGAGATGGAGCAACTTGTTTTGTATCCATTACTAGTGATAATGAAAGTATACTTGTGTGTGTATTTTGTGGTACCTGTTACCTTGCAACACAACACTTCAATAAGACATTATCTTGTTAGCAAATCAACCAAATAAAGAAATTAACATACTAACAAAAATGTCTTATTTCTCTTTAACTAACAAGAGTATGTTTAAAGCCTAAATTTCTCTCAGCCTTAGACTCTAAACAATGACAATGCAGTGCTAGAATGAGAGATTCTAATCTATATGAGCCAAAAACCATGAATCATTGAAGAAATCCATTAGTTCTTCACAATTATACTAAGAAAATGAGATGTTCTTTAATTAGCTAGAAATAAAATGTACAGCATGTAGATGTAAATGTAATTAACTATATCTTTTGAGGTTTGAAAATCCTTCTTTTATAGAACTCCATCGAATTGAATAGTTGAGATGCATCTATGAAAGAGTGATTGAGGTGCCTCTAGGCTTGATACATGTGACTATCCCCTCATTGGTTTAGTTTGTCTTTGTTGTCCCTTTAGAAGTGACATGTAATTTTGAGCCTTTTATTGAGTTGTTTTAATTAATTACTCTAGCCATGTATTTAAAGGGAATGATTTAATTAATTAGACCTAGAGATAATTAATGTCATTCTTGATCGATTATTGATGATTAATTCTTTATTTATGAAGTTTTATTAATTTTATCAAATTTATTAAGTTGTGTTAATAATTGAGGATTAAATTAACACAATTAGGAGGTTATTCTTAATTAGGGAAAATAGGGCCTTAGGTTCGATTAGCCCAATTTTAGTTGATTACATTTTCCCCTCTTTGAATTTCTTTGTGAAAAACACATAGATTTAAAGAAAATTGATTTAGCGGATCAATAGAACTGATAGATTTAAGGAGATTTTAGAGAGCATCGAGAACCACTCTAAACTCAAGTGATTTAGAGAGCTGTGAGAACCACTCTGATTTTAATTGATTTAGAGAGTAGTAAGAAAGAACTACTCTAATTTGAGGAGATTTAGAGATTAGGGAATCCACTCTAAAAGATTTAGAGAGTAGTAAAAACTACTTTGAATTTTGAGGATTTTGAGCTTGATTGAATGAAATCCCACGTAATTCAAAAGTCATCAATTCTAAACTTGATTGAACAAGAATTGACTATACTGATTTCGAGCTTGATTGAACAAAAATCGATAAGATTTAATGTTTAGATTTGGTCTGCAGCAACTGAATATGATGAGAAATAACCAATTTGATTTGAAGCGATGAAATTGATCAATGTCAGAAAGATTAACATCATCAACTTGATTGAAGATAACTATCATGCCCTTGGTGTTTGAAGATTTGATTGAAATGTTTAAATTCTGGTATGATTATGCCCCCTCGGGATTGAAATTGGAATAGAAATTCAATAAATTTGGTATTTTCAAGCATTTAAGAGATATGTGATTGAGTAAAATAAATCTAGATCAAGTACAAATAATTTATAATGTGTCAAAATTTAATTAGGATTGATTTTAGTGTCGAAGAAACACTATTTGACCAAGTTTGACCAAGTTTGACTAACAAAAATTGAGAGTTGACCATGTTTGACTGATGTTTGACCAATATCTTAGAGTGCAAACTTGATGTGTGAGTGAGAAATTCACTTTGTACAACTTCTAAAAATCCATTCATGCATTATTTACGCTTTGTGTAGCATGTGTTTGACTGAATTTTGACTTTTGTTGATTGTGCATCAGACTGATAATCACCACATAATGTATTTGCCATATTTGTGCTGTCATTTCTACTTATTTTGCCCCTGTTCAACTGCAATTTGACCATAGCTGACTTTTTCTTTTGAAGGTTGACTTTTCTATGTAACTTTATTTTGATTGCCTATAAGTGATATAAATCACCTATTTTGATTTCAGCCCCGATATGAAACTTTTGTGACATCCTGTCAGGAAAGTGTCCTAGGTCACTGGGGTCCCCGGGAGGCTTAAATAGGGCCAAACGGGTCATTTTATTATTCATTTTCACTTTGCACCCTTATTAAATTTAGAGTTCTAGTTGGAAAAATGGTGTTCCCTACTGAGCAACATCGATTGAGCTTGCATGATGTCACGATCGGCCGACCCACTACGTGACACCAGGGAGTAGTCAATAACGCCTCCATTCAAGTTTTCAATTTCAATTTTTACTATATTTCATGTTTTTTATTACAATTTTAGTTTAGAATCACATCCTGCAAAGAGGATCACACCCAGTCAATCCTATGTCACATCTAATTTTGTCCACATTCCATATCGCATCTCATATTTCATGGTTCGCATCTTGTCAGGTCATATTTGGTATTTTTGGTCCATTTTTTAAGTCAGTCCACTAGATTATCACATCTGGTTGAAACATGGTCACATGTGGGTTCTAGATCGCATCATGTTGATTTCATGTCACATACTGTATGTGAATCATCATTTTTGGTTAGGGTGTCACATCCCATGTATCTTGAATCACATTCAGGATCCAGGATTGCATTTAGTTTTCTTTGCAATTTTGGTCAACTTAGCCTGTTTATTTGGTCTATTTAGGCAATTTTACTTCAATTTTTTTACATATGATGCTAACATAATGCCCATTTTATATGTGCAATCACATTTTAGTGTAATTTCATTTCATTTTCCTAGATTGGCCTAGGCCTTGGAGTTGCATGAGCATCTTACTTCTGCTAAGCAGTGAGTTGTTACATGTGGTTTGTGGAGTCTCACTAATTTGCCCGACATTTGGGTAAATCGAGGGTTGTTGACTACTCTGGCTGAGAGATGGCATTCAGAGCACAACACCTTACATCTTCCTACTAGCAAGATGACAGTGATGCTATACGATATTTGGAGGATCTTTCATGTGCCAATGATGGGAGTGCGTGTGGAGTATGAGGGAAGGGAGATAGTAGTGATGGCAGATGCTCACCGATTATTTCATGATGACGGTATCACTTGATGGTACCTATCCTGAGATCATATGGTAGCACATTATGAGTGACTTCCTATTTATCTTACAGGTCTTCTTGGTGGCCTCATGATGCTTGATCATGGTCAGCATGGATTTATGTGTGGCTGGTCATGGGTGATTGAGGATATGATCTGTGCACCTCATCATTTTTCTTGGGGGAGCTACATATTAGTCTATATGTACTGAGAGCTCCATGAGATCATCTACCAACATTCTTGGATGATGACTATTGGGATATTAGTTTTGCAGATCTGGGATTGGGAGCACGTCCTAGTTATACGACCTATTATAGAGAGACATAGGGACCTTGAGCTCCCTTATATATTCATGTATTCAGGTATGATTCAATAGCCCCACCTGGGAAAGCTAGATTATTGGCACCATGTCTCGGATGACATCATTGATGTTGTATGGAGGCCATATTTAGATTGTGAGGAGTGGAGATCTTATGTGCAGCAGATGCCATATTTCTTTCAAAGTCGGTATCTTATTGGTCAAACCTGATATATTATGGAGAGGTTTATTGTTACCTGAGCTATGAGATAGTATGGGTGGATCTAGGTGATGCCACATGAGTCAATAGTATATGCCCAGATTCATGATGAGGAGGTACAATGGGGCTTGAGACTAATATATGAGACTACCCTCCATGAGATATCACAAATGGAACTAGTTCCATGGGATTATTTTTCTAAGGTCTCTGATGGTGGTATCACTAATGGATTTCATGTTCATTACTCACAACATCCATTTCCACAATTCACTTCTCCTAATGAGATTGCTCCTCACATTGAGGATGCTTTAGACTATGATCTTGTGGAGGATTTTGTTGGTCGAGGTTGTGCTAGGAGGGGTAGAGATAGGGACAGAGAGAGAGGGAGTGGCATGGATGATGATGGTGCTAGGGGAGGAGATGGAGGTGGTGGTGGAGATGGTAGAGGTGATGGTGGAGGTGACATAGAAGGTGGTGGTGGAGGTGACATAGAATGTGGTGGTGGAGAGAGATGACAAGAACCTGGTGGTGGTGACGACCAGTAGGGTCAGAAGAGGTGGCTTAGATGTTTTCCTCCTCTTCAAGATATAAGTCCATTATTGCATTGAGATAACCACTGGCAGCATGCACAACAACAAAGAGTGCCTGATGATAGTAGTGGTGAAGGAGGTGGACATCAACCTCCTAGAGAACCTCCTACAGGTGGAGGTGACGGTGACCCCTTATCACAATGTGAGAAGGAGTGGAAAGCCTTATGCCTAGAGGTTGCTACCTTGCGAGCTTGTTTAGCAGAGAGGGACACACAACTGGATAATGTTAGGGCTGATAGGGATCAATAGATGGTAGTGTTAAGATCAAAGTGGGATAGATTTGTTCATATGACCACCCACTAGGGATAGAGAGCGGTATATTATTTTGCTTTATATTGTTTAGTTGTACTTTCTACACAGAGGGCCCCTCTGTATTCCACTATTGCTCAAAAATTTGAGGGTGCCATGCCACCTCCTATTATAGGTAGGGAAAATATTCCTCCTCCTGACCCTCCTCGAGAGGATGAGGGTGGGAGCCAGACATGATTCTTTATATACTTATATTTTGTATCATACTGACATTTGTATCCCATTAATATACACTGTGATGTATCTTTGTACTATTTTTGATTGATGTACATGGTGACATATTTTGGACTCATGTATTGATACTCTGATATTCTGATACTCTACCGATTCTTTGATATTATGTTGATGCCATCTGATTCTGTTGCTATATGATGCTATATGATTTTTGTACATGTTTCATGATCTTTGATATATTTACTTGCTTTGGATATTGATCTTGTCATATGGATACTTGGTCAAGTGATTAGATTAGATAGATGGTAATATATTAATGTCATTATATCATGTCACTAATATATGCATATGTTTTTGTGTTTTTAATGCTCCACGGATGTATGAATGTAGACGCATGTGATGCTTTATGATGATTTTGTTCTTCTTTTATTTTATACATGCATATATGTATGAGATGTAATGCGATGTGATATATGGACACCTCTTTTTTATTATTTATGTATGAATGAATATGGATGCATTACATAGGCATATTTATGGTACTAACATGGTTATGTAGGTGTATGAATATTAGTGATAAATACTCAGTCATTTCACTTGATATTTTAAGATGATCATATGATGTACTTGGTCAAACTTATAAAATGTTTATGTTTGTAGGATTTTCCTTCATGTTGATGATGATCAATTACATTTACATAGTCATACTGATGCAACTTAAAAATGAATGCTACTATATTAAAATGAATGAAATTTAAAAATGAACTTTAATGCAATTAAAACATGGAATGCATCTAAAATGAATCTAATGCAAATTAATATGAAAATGAAACTAAAAATGAATCTAAATGCAACTAACAATGAAATGCACCTAGACTAAGACACCTAGGGCAATCACTGTTTATTAAAAGTGAGTCTATTATCATCATAGAGTGTTTGTTTTTGGGACCTCATAGGTTAGTACAATTTTCACTGATAGATTTTTCAATCATGAAAATATAAATACTTCCCTTTCATTCGTCATGTCGAAAGTTAACCTAAACATTAAAGCATATAGGCTAGAATGTCCTGTCAATTACTTCCTATTAATGTAAACCTTTTATGTTCTTGTGAAAAATGTATACCTGCAATGACCTTTTTATTTTATATTCATATCCTTGGGTATTTTCTCAATTTGATTGTGCACCTTACTAGGAAGTTATTTTATTTTAGTTTAAAACATGCAAGGAAATTAATCCGACCTCACTAAAAATTTCATAGGAAATAGGTCAAAGTATAAGTGGCATTCCAATCATGATGGAGGAACTTATCATAGACACCCATTCCATATAATCACCTTAGATCATTGGATTTATTACCACAACCATAAGACAAGGAAATCATTATGCCCCTAGTCCTTGTTTCTCTAGTCATTTTTAGACATTGTTGAGTCACTCAAGGAACATAACAATAAAAAATTGATAATAAGTCATAAGAAACTAAGAAAAAATCATGATTACTTCATTTAGTTTCTCTAATCCATAATCTCATCAAGACTAGTCTATTTTCTTCAAGAATATGTAGTTGTCATTGTAGTGTTTAGAAACACATTTGTTTAAGTTGCAAACACATGTAGAAATTATCAATCATATAATTTTCTTTGGTTAATAAATGTATCACATGTTTAGTGTTTAAAAAACCCTTATTGTCAAGACGTAGTGTTTAGGAACACTTTTTAGGTCCAAGTATTAAGAAATACTATTGTTGGTGGCATTAAGAAATACCTTGTTTTCATAGTTTAGTGTCAATTGCGGACTAGGGATAAGAAACACCCTAGCAGAGAGCCCTAATAGTGACTAAGAAAATTTGAGACATGTATGAATTTGATGATTGCCCCCTAGGAAAATGGTTTATCAAGGACTTTGATATAGATAGATCATATCCTTAGAAAGATATGATTCTTTGATAGTACTCCTTACAATTTGATTTGTCATGAAAGTGACTGAAAGATATATACAAACTAAACTTTACATCAACCAAGCATTCAAGCATTGTCTTGATAGATAGTGTTGATTACAAGTAGCACCTGTTTACTAGGTTTCACCACTTGGACAAACTTTTCTATTTTTGCTATCATGGCTTGTTTACCAGGGTTTCACCAAGACACTTTTTTCTCTTTTTTTGTACTTTTTCTTTTTGTATTTTTTTTGGACTCACCAAGGCACCTGTTTACCAGGTTTTCACTGAGATGATCATTTTTTTAGGACTCTTTCCATTGTTTTTAGGAACTCTTTTCACTGTAGAGGTGCTATCTCAAGAATGTCAGGCATATAAGCTTTTTAGGTGGAGAGTGTTGATTGGATCTAGTAGGACATCTCCCTCAGGTGTAGTCAATTGATAGGCTCCTGATCCAAATGAAGCTGTGATAACAAAGGGACCTAGCCGGTTGGGTTCAACCTTTCCCTTTTACTCTCAATGTTGCTGATTTTTTGGATTTTCTCTTAGGACTAGGTCTCCTACCTGAAATGTTTGTGGCTTTACTTTCTTGTTGTATCCTCTTGAAATCCTCTTTTGATAGAATTTGAGATGATCAAATGCCTATTGTCCACACTCATCTAGAAATTACAGTTCTTGTAATCTAGAGATTTTATAGTCCTCATCAGTGACTAGATTTTTTAATGATAACCTCAATGATGGAATCTCTACTTCAACTGGTAGTACTGCTTCAAACCCATATACTAGTGCAAAAGGAGTTGTACCATTTGATGTTCTAATACTAGTGTGATACACCCATAATGATGGATTTATCTGAAAATTCCAGTCTCCTCCTGATTTGCTGACTATTCTATGCAAGATTTTCAAGATTGTTTTATTTGATGCTTCATCCTATTCGTTACCTTGAGGGTAATAGATCGAGGAACAATGTTGAGTGATTTTGAATTGAAGACATAGGTCATCCATGTCTTTGTTTTTGAATTGACCCCCATTGTAAGTCATAATTGATGAGTGTGACCCATACCTAAAAATAATGTAATTCAAGATGAACATTGAAATTTTCTTTCCTATAGCATTGGCCAGTGGCACAACTTCCACCCATTTTGTAAAATACTCAGTTGTTGTAATGATATATTTATGTCCATTGGATGAGTTTGGGTAAATCTATCCAACTAAATCAAAACCATTGTTGAAATGGCCAATGTGTTATGAAAGGAATCAACTCCCTAGCCAAAGCATGTATCAAGTTGTCATGGACTTGGCATTTCTTTCATGTTTTAGCATATTGGATTGCATCTTTCTCCATTATAGGCCAGTAGTATCCCAGTCTCAAGAGTTTCTTGGCTAATGAAAAGCCATTCGAGTGAGACCCACTCACACCTTCATGAACTTCCTTTAATGCATGACTTGACTTTGCATTTTATAAACATGTAAGTAGTGTACCATCTAGAGCACATCTATACAAGTCATTAGAAATGATTATATAAAGTGATGCTACTCTTATCCAACATATTTTTTCATTTCTTGAATAGTTTTCAGGAAATATTTGGTCTTTTACATAGGAATAGATATGAGCATATCTAGATAAATATTGGGTTTCAATAGCACAGACAATTTAGGATTCAAGTGAGTCATAGGCTGGAAAGAGAAGTTCACCAGGAATTCATATCAAAATTGATGTTGTTCCAGTTGTAACATGGATTCTAAGGTAGCCATCACATCTTCTGCTCTATTTTATGATCTTGGAATTTGTTCAAATGTGATGAAGACAAAATATGTCTTTAATTCATCCACCATTATTTTATAAGGCATTAGCTTATCATCCTTCATTTGGTAATAATTATTGACCTAGTTGATAATAAGCTATGAGTCTCCATAGATGTTTAGTTGAATGATCTTCAATTCTATTGCGAGCTTCAATCTATTCACCAGGGATTCATACTTTGCTATGTTGTTCTTACATGGAAATATCATTTTATATGCATTTAGAATCTTGTATCCTTGTGGGGTAATGAATAAACATCCAGCTTCTACTCCTTGTTGTGTGAAGGAACCATCAAAATACATCTTCCATGAATATTTTGTTAAGTGCATGATTGCATCATCAGGAAACTCTATATGTAATGGCATGTCATATGTCAATGGTGCTTCAACAAGTTGATTAGCTATCACTTATCCTTTAATATCTTTTCTATCAACATAATCAATATCAAACTCACTTAGTACTAAGACTTATTTGGCTATTTTTCTTGTTAGTGTTTCTTTATTAAATAAATACTTAATCAGATCTATCTTAGCAACTAGCTTCACCTTGTGTGCAAAAATGTAGTGCCTAAGCTTCTGGGATGCAAATACTACTGCTAGGCATGCTTTCTCAATCATATAATAATTCAACTCATAGGTGACTAAAGTCCTACTGATGTAATATATAGCCCTTTCTTTCTTAGCTTCATCTTCTTGTGCTAGCAATACTCCTAATGGTGTATCTATCATTGATATGTATAAAAAAAATGGTTTACCATATATTGGAGCCATTAAGATTGGAGGATTCATCAAATATTTCTTGACTTGTACAAAATTTATTTCATATTTCTCATACCATGTGAATGTAACTCCTTTGCGCATTAGATTTGTGAAAGGTTGAGCCTTATTTGATAACTAGGATATGAATCTCCTTATAGATTTCAACTTTCCTTGAAGTATCCTCATCTGACTGATGTTCCTAGGTGGTTGCATTTCAAGGATTTCTTTTACCTTTTCCGGATCAACTTCAATTCCTTTTGCTGAGACTATGAATCCTATAAATTTTCCCGATGATACCCCAAATGCACATTTCTTGGGGTTGAGCCTTAGCTGAAATTGTTCCATTCTATCAAAGATTTTTCTTAGATCTTCTATATGTGTTGTTCTTTCCTTTGATTTTTCTAATGTGTCATCCACATAATCCTCCATGTTTCTATGCATCATATCATCGAATATTGTAGTCATCGCCCTTTGATATGTTGCACCTACATTCTTGAAACTAAATGGAATTATGTTCCAACAATATGTTCCCTGTGTACATGTAATGCGGTCTTTTCTTTGTCTTCAAGAGCAATTTTGATTTGGTTATATCCTAAAAATCCATCCATCAATGAATACATCACATATCCTGTCGTGAGATCTACAATCATGTTTATGCTTGGAAGCGGAAAATCAACCTTTGGGAAAGCCTCATTTAAGTCTCTAAAATCTGTGCAAACCCTTTTGGATTTATCTAATTTGGAAATAGGAACTATGTTTGATATCCATTCTACATACTATGGCTCTTATGAATCCAACCTTCAATAATTTTTCTAGTTCTGCTTTGACCAGCAATGCCACACGTGGATTCATTTTTCTTAATTTTTTCTTAACAGGTTTCACATTAGGAGAAATGGATAGATGGTGCGTTATCAAGTCTGTATCTAGCCCATGCATCTAAATAAGACCAAGCAAAATTTATCTTCTTTTCTTTAAAGAAAATGGTAAATTGGAGCTTTTCTTCTTCTATCAGGGATTGAGCAATGAGAATCAGTTGTGGAGAACTGTTGTTCCCAGATTGATAGGTTGTGTTGGTTTGATTAGTACTAAAGATCTCTTTTGAAAATGATTTGGGAGAATATCAAGAATCTCATCCTTTGGCGCCTCTAAGATTTTTTCACCATTAGATACATCTTTTTCTTTTACTCTTTTCAAATATGATACTTCCACAATGTGGTTTTCACCATCATATTTATTTTTCTTTTTGTTTTTCATTCTTATACTAAGAAACTTTATATCCCCCTAAGTCATGTTTACGCTCCTTGTACTGGTGGAAGAGGTAAAAGATTCACAAGCATTTAGATAACAGGTTAAAGTATAATCATTATCAAAATATAATAGGCTTGTGGATATAGGCTCAGTCTAGTCAATTAGCTTAGGATGTATTAAGGACAAAGATTCATTGGGTTTAAGAGACAACACCATGTTATTATCAATGTCATTAACTTCTAAGACAATTTAGATTATTAAAGTCATTATCGCTATTATCAGAGTTCATGTTAATGTTATGTAAATCTAACTCTAGCGACCTAGCATTAGAACTCTATCCTTCTTCCATTTGAACTCTGGGAGCATATTTATGTACCACATCTACTTCTATGTCCATCATGGAATCAAAGAGTATATCCCATCATATTCATGTGAGTCCACTTGACTATCATTTGAGACCCCCAAGAAGTGGGCAATAGTCATTGGCACTTCATCTTCCTCATCAACATTGTTCTCTTCTTCTTGATTCTCTCTCTCTTGCAAAGGTGTTTGTGAAGATGTCATGTTTGGTTCTTCATCAAAGTGAGACATGTCAAGAATATGAGTGATAACAACCAACTTCCCCCAACTAGGATGTCTTTTTTGTAGTTCTCCTTCAGGTTCTTCTTCATGTTCTTCTTCTCATTCTTGTTCAAATCCAAGATTAGTGCTAAGTTTTGATAGTGGATCTCCTTGCAAGAGTAGTAACCTTTCATAAGAGATAGGTTGTCCTTATACTTCTTCCTTATTGTCTGAATCTCCTGATCTATCAAACACTGGACCATTTTTAGTTGTGGGATGAGATGTCATTTCCTTGAAGCCCACGCCAATTTTGTCTCTAGGATTTCTGAAATCCATATGTATTGGTTCCATGAGTCTCTTTTTGTTTTGACCCAATGGTCCTTTTCCTTTGTAACCCATTTGTTCCATGATATCATATGCTTTTCCATATTTTTTAGTGGCTATCTCTACATTCTTGATATCTCATCTTGTTCATTTTCTTTATATAGCTATTGTAAAATAGCTTTTTCTTCATTTTCTTCTTCAAGAGACACATTTGCTTTCACCATCCTAGTTCCTTCATGGATTGTCAAATTATTACCTTTGGAAGGTGTAAATGTAGATGAAGGTCATCCTTAACATCTAGGAGATATTGGGAGATCTTTTAGGGACATCAAATAATCTATCTTGTATTTGTGGATTCCTATTTCTTGAATGTTGACTTTCTTTGCAAAGCTTCGCAGGACCATTTCTTTAGAAGTTTCCTCTTTGTTAGAACTTTCCTTGTTATGTGGGATCATGCTATCCGCTTACTTGAGACTGTTACAAGGATATGTTGTGTCATTTGAAATGGTCACCTCTAGTCCACTGTGAGGAAATTTTATGCATTGGTGATAGGTAGAAGGCACAACCTGCATTGAATGGATCCATGGTCTTCCAAGAAGAATGTTGTAGGCAAGTGGCAAGTCAAGAAATTGGCATCTCACATATCTTTCTATTGTTCCCACTCTAATAGGTAAGACAACCAACCCTTTAGAGGATCTTTCTTCTTCATCATAAGCTTTGATGGTTATCTTTCTTCTTAGATCAATTGCATGTTTAGAAAATCCCAATTGTTTCACTAGATTGTATGTACATATGTTCAAACTAGAGCCTCCATCTATCAAGACACATTTGACATAGTGTTTATGAATGAGGACTTCTAGATGCAAAGTTTGATTATGTGGTTGGTTTAATGACTTATCATCTTCCTTGAAGAAAGACAAGTAATGTGGGGAATTTAAGTGACCAACTATAGTTTGGAATCTGTCCACATCCAAGTCTTTAGGTACATTGGTATTAAGCAAGGCTTGATCAAGGATCTCTTGATGGATTGAAGAGATTTTCAATAGCTCCAAAATAGAAATTTGGGTTGATGTACGCTGCAACTAGTCTACTATATTGAACTTCAAAGGTAATTCCATTTGTTTAGGAACTATTATTGTACTTGCTGGGTTTGATGTTGAAGTCCCTTTGAGAGTAAGCTTATCTTGGTTCCTCATCATAGCATTAGAGGATTTGATTTTATCTTGTACTCCTTTAAGAGTGATCACACTATTTGCAAGGTTCCACCATGTGGATCACATTGTCATTATTAGTATAGGTGTAATTGATTTTGTTTCTTTTAGAGGATTCACCTTTTCCATAATTAGGTAGAAGAGTTTGGAATACTTTGTGATCATTATTGGTATGATGACCATCCACTTTAACCTTTCCTTCTTCAATTAAGTCATGAATGACATATCTCAATTTTATTCAATTATTAGTTTTATGTCCTTTATTGTGATGAAAATCATAGTCGTCATTATCATTCCACCACTTTGGTTTTACTTTTGGTTCCCATGGTTTGGAATCAGGGATTGTGATAATTTTGTCATCCAAGAGTGACTTCAAGACCAGTTCTAGTGTGTCTCCAAAAGGTGTAAATTCCTTCTTAGGTCTTGATAACCAAGGTTCATTCTGAGTATTAGGTTTATTTTAAAAATTATTAGCCGTTTGTTTCAATGTCGTATTTGAGCTCTTGCTAGCTTGTAAACTCAAAGAGAGATTGAATACTTCTGGTTTTGGTTTCATATTAGGAGTATCCACAAATCCATCACTAACCACATTCTTTTTTTTATTACCATACTTGTACTTATCTTTATTGGGATAGTACTTGTCTATTTTCTCTTTATAGATAGTAATTTCTCCTTTTTTAATTAAGACTTCTTCAATCTTAATGGCATTGTCTATCATTTTATCAAAGCTTGGTGGACCTTGTAGCTATATGGGAAAATTCATTTCTGGTACCAAGTTATTGATAAAGATGTCCATTTTCTCACTTTCAGGTATTTGTCGGGAGTATTTTTCAAGTATCTTCCTGCATCGTTGTAGGAATGTCAAGAATGGTTCTCCACTTTTATGTTTTGTATTACATAAATCCAACAAGGTCACCATGTGTTGGATGTTGTAGGAGTATTGTTGGATGAAATTTTCCACTAGTTCCTCAAATGTTTTGATACTTGTGGGTAGCTTTGAGAACTAGTCCATTTCTTGTCCATCCAAACTTCATGGAAATAACCTCATTAGATAGGTTTGTTCATGCATGAATTCCATACTTAATGTGTGAAATTCCCTCACATGGTCTTGAGGATCTGAATTGTCAGTGTATTTTTCATATTTGGGAATTCTAACATGTTGAGGAAATGGTATCATCTTTAGACCCTTATCAAAGGGAAAAGGACAAATGTGCTCCAATGAATTTTTTTTTTATCACTTTTTCCTTTTCTTTCTTTAATTCTTGTATTTTTTCTTGCATGGCAAGCAACTATCTTGTTAGGATGGATATAGGACTAAGGTCTTCTTTTTGTTTGAGTTGATTTACATCATAGTCCTTAGGTAATTTAACTCCTTGTGATGAAAGATCCAAAAATTATTTTTCTTTGTTTTCATCTAATGTTCTTTCAAAGATCTTTTGGAATCTTTTTCTTTTTAAAGCTCTTTGATACTATTGTTCTATAGGATCTTCATCACTATCAGAATCGTAGTGTGCTCCTCTATTTTTTTATTTCTCTTTATTGACTTGTTCATCTTGTTCATTGTGTCATTCTTCCCAAGGGAACTCATTTCTATTTGACATGTTGGTAGTGTTAGGATTCATTGTATGCATAGTGTTAGGAGTCATTGTATGCGTAGTGTTAGGAGTAGATCCAAATAATGGATTGATTCATGAGGTTTCACCTTGTTCAAATGTCAATAATGGAACTTTGTTTGAAAATGGATTTCTTTCAAATTGATAAGACTTCTGTCTTGTATTAACCATGAAAGATTGATTAAGAAATTTTGAATGTCCTTATGTGTAAGTGGGTCTGAAAGTGTGTCCAAGTGTGTTAGTCCAAGGTTGCAATTGTGGGTTTGAAATGTTTTAGGATCCAACATCAAAATGGTTAGAGTGTCCTGTTAGTGAGTTGGGAACCAAGTGTAAATGGATTGTGATGTTTGAAGGTTCCAATGTCTAAGGGTTAGAATGCCCTATTTGTGAGCTGGGAACTTGATTGAATCTGATCCGATGGGGACTACACAACTTGACAAATGTGAGATATAGACCAAATAAGGAGGTAAGGTACACTCAAGAATTGAATCTCTCATGCTTGCATGTTTATTGGTTCTAATGATAGAATCTGAAAAAAGGCTCAAAAGGGTACTCAAAAGTCCAAAAATCAAGTTTATAACATGTGCAAAAATGCTCTCAGTCTGAGATGCGACACTCTACATGTGACCTCTAGTTAATGTTCCCAGATGCGACTTAGGAAATATTGTATGCAATCCCTAATCTGTATGTGACCTAGGGTATATGGGATGCGATCTTGAATTTACCATATGTGATCTGGAATACGGGGTGCGACATAGGAAACCTGATGTGACATTCTGATGGTCAGTCTGAGGAAAATTATGTCAATTTTGCAAAGAATTGTCTTGTCTGTCTGATTCTTGGGAGTTTCAATTGTCTGAAAGTGTTTCTAATTTGTTCATTTAGGGGTTTATCTTAAATTGTATTTCAAGCACATCAAACAACTTTATTTTTAAGACCCACAAACACACCTATTTTTCCCTAAACTTGGTAGAGATTGGAAATGCTTGTTCATTGACTTAGGAACACACTCAAAGGCTCCTCAGAATATGATAGTCCAACAACATGCAATGGATTTTGGAGGGCATATTAGCTGAGTAGTAATGTCAATGAGGTATCGATATGATGAACTTCTTGGGGAAATTACTATTTGCCTTGCACAAGCATTACCAACCTTTCCTACTTAGTAAACCGATTCTAGTTCAATAGAAACTACTGATGTTGGCTAAGGATCTGGGTGAAGGAAACCTGGGACAGTCAAAGGGGGCTGGTAGTCATAACAAGCTTGAACATGAGTAGTGGAACCGGGTTGGACTAGCTCTTTTACTTGAAGTGATTCAACGCGCAGAACCCACAAGCGGTTTGAGGCGATGTGTTTCTCCTTTCAGAGGTAGTCCAGGTGGTTTCTAACTTAGAGTTTTTAATTAAGGCACCCGTTCATAATTATCTCCCATAGTCTCACAAGAGAGATTAAGACCATAAGACCTATAGGTACTCAAATCCACATAGTCTCATCTCTACACAAAACCCAAGTATGTCAATGGAAATGATCAAATCAAGGTTCCAATGACAAGATGAACTATGTCTTCCAAGATTTTTATCTCAAGGAAGCATCTTTATTATAGTGAGGTGGAAGGTTTGGCTTCTACCTATCCTCACTTGGGTCATTCCTAGGAGATTTTTACCTCAACTAACAGGACCTCTAATTAGGATTGCAATAAAGTAAAAAAGATAGATAGTTTAGAGGTCTGGATTTCTGATTCTCCATGAAGGAGAATAGCATAATCTCCTATCTCACATTGTTTTCTCCTATCAAACACATCATGCAATTAAATCCAATTAACTCCAATTTGACTCCAAATTTCAATCTAACTTTTGAGTTTTTTATTTTTTCAAAGGGAAAAAAGCATAATCCTCTCATTATATTGCAACTTGATTTCAATTTGTATTAAGATTCCTAAAAATAACAAGCATGAAGTTTGGTTGATTTTTCTTCAAGACAACCTACAAAAAAAACATTAGTTGTCTTTTATCTTGATGATATCTTGGACAATACAACCTACAAACCACTGCTAAGCTATCATAATCAAATAAAATCACAATAGTCACCCATTAGTTGTTAGAAAATCAAATTTGCAGTCAAAATCCCTAAATGTGATTCAATATTTTACCATATGCGATCCTATTTCCCAAATGTGAATAAGGATTCTACAAATGACACAAAGCTAACCAGATGTGATACTTGCCAGATGTGATCCAAGAAATATCAGGTGCGATCTAGGAAACCTCAGGTGCGATCCAATTTCTTGTATGCGATTCAATTTCCTAGATGCGATCCTCTGGTGACAAAAAGAGACAAAAAGTTAGTTAAAAATACAAAAATCTAGGGCTAGACCCCACGATGAGTGCCAAAAATGTGTGTGTATTTTGTGGTACCTATTAGCCTGTAACACAACACTTCAATAAGACCTTAGCTTGTTAGAAAATCAACCAAATAAAGAAATGAACATAATAAAAAAAATGTCTTATTTCTCTCTAACTAACAAGAGTATGTTTAAAGCCTAAATTGTTCTGTCTTAGACTCTAAACAGTGACAATACAATTCTAGAATGAGAGATTCTAATCTATATGAGCCAAAAACAATGAATCATTAAAGAAAGCCATTAGTTCTTCACAATTATACTAAGAAAATGAGATGTTCTTTAATTAGCTAGAAATCAAATGTGTAGCATGTAGATGTAAATGTAATTAACTATATCTTTTGAGGTTTGAAAATCCTTCCTTTATAGAGCTCCATCGAATTGAATGGTTGAGATGCATCTATGAAAGAGTGATTGAGATGCCTCTAGGCTTGATCCATGTGAGTGATACATGTGACTATCATCTCATTGTTTGAGTTTTTCTTTGTGTTCCCTTGAGAAGTGACATATAATTTTGAGCCTTTTATTGATTTGTTTTAATTAATTACTCTAGCCATGTATTTAATGGAAATGATTTAATTAATTATGCCTAGAGATAATTAATGTAATTCTTGATTGATTATTGATTATTAATGCTTGATTTGTGAATTTTTGTTGATTTTATCAAATTTATTGAATTATGTTAGTAATCAAGGATTAAATTAACACAATTAGGAGGTTATTCCTTATTAGGGAAAATAGGGCCTTAGGTTCTATTATCCGAATTTTAGGTGATTACAATACTTCTCCTACTCTTAGAGCTTTAAAATGAGAGTTGGATATACCAAAAAATACCTCTACAATTTGAACTTATTTGAATTTAGGCATGATTGCAGCAAATATGGTTTGAGAACAAAAAATGTAGGGATGGATTTGCCAAGTTCTCAAGTGTGAGCCTCTTGAAGGCCAGAATTATAAGAGAAAAAATAATTTCTCAACATAAATGTTTCAATTCTTTGTTTGACACCATCCATCCAACAGGTCTTCTTGATCAAACTTGAAATCTTGTCCCATCAAACGTGCCAAAAAATTGTTGTCACGAAACTCTGCACCCTTTCCTGACGTGTTTCCCTCAAGAAACTTTGTGAAACATGGAAACATCCTCCAAGTGTGGGACTTGTGAATGCGAGGTTTAATCTTTAGATAAGAATGAATTCCTTACAATCAAGATACACCTAAACTAAGAACTCTTGAGGGAAAGTAGAGAAGGATAATAGAAAAGGGAAATGAGGTGATGAACCAGATTGACTTTATGGTTGTTTCCTATCTATGATTGCACATAAAAATGATAAAGCATCCAAATACATAGATCTCAACTCTATTCAACCCCTTAGGACTCATATAAAAATTAGAACTAATGAAATGATGCAAGGAAAGTAAAATCACTATGCAACACACATGAGAACATTTGACACAACACACAAACTAGAAGGACAAAAAGAAAACACTCAACACTAAGAAATAAATCTACACAGGTAGTCAAATGGAAAGATAAGGAAAAAAATGTTTCCTTTAATGTATGGAAAAATAGGAAATTATTGTTGTAGGGCATAGCCTCTATAAAGAACAATGGAAGAACTTCTAAAAATATGTACAAACTTTTCCTGAATAGATCAGGCATAAATTTTATTGAACATGAAGTACAAAGCCTAACAAGGTTTAGGTTACAAAATGAAGAATTGTATTATAAGAAATCTTATCTACGCAAAAGTATTGAACCCAAAAGTGAAAAAAATAAGGCCACATGAATGCCTCCTTATAGTAAAAAAGGAACATCCCAAATGAATGTCCCTATAAGAACTCAATGCTCTATCCTCTATGTTGTAGGAATAGGATAGAAGATCATTTGCAACCATAATTACATTGAACAAGCTAGGTGAATTAATAGAAATCATATAATGGCACCATTTCTAGAACAAAAGGTTGCTAGACAAGAATACATTGGATAAGTTTCTTCTTTAGTGCTTGGTCCTTTGTTTTCCTCCATCACTGAGTTTCCACTTAATTACCCTTTCATGTCCATCAACAAAGGCTTTGATCACTTTTAACATCAGGTAGAGTCCCTCCCAAAAGTAATATCCTCTGATGAATGTTTATGCCCATAGAGAAAATCCAATTTATCATCGAGGGTGACCCCCTAGAACTCATGTCAATGTCATACCTCTAACCTCATCAACATGACCAACAACATCATTTTAGTACCCATCAATGTCCAAAGTCTTGTCGATGAACAATGCTTCATGGTTTATTTTTGTGAGACATAACATATGTCTCATTGAATTATGGCCTATTTATTGGAAAGTGGATGATGAGAGACCATAAAGATGTTGTCATTGATGGAAACATACCTCTCTGGTATGGGTTCTAATGTTGGAGATAAGTTTTGGTTAGTCAATAAAGTGAAAAATGTCTAAGTCCAGGATGGAATCATGGGTAATAGTTGAATAGTTTGGTCAGTGACAACAAAAATAATAATAGATATGGCTACAAGTTTGGAAATGTAGAATATAAAGTGTATATAATCTTATGGTATGATCTCCTATGCGTATATGATGATAGGTATGTGTTTCGATTGAGAAAAGCGAAATTGGCATAGTATAATAGTTGTTCAGAATATTTTCGAGTGATCAGGAAAATTGGCCTAGAAAATTGAATTGTTTGGAGAATTCAGTTGCTTGGAAATGTAGGGATGACATCGTAGATGTTAACCCTTGGATAACATGATACTATTTTTCCTATTAGAGTTTGTGCTACACATTTTGTGGAGGGATTTTCAAGCCGATTGAATAAAGAATATTAAAGGGTATTGAGGAAATATTTGTTTTACATGCAAGTAGGAAGGAAGTGATATATGATATGTGTGGTGTATGATGCGTGAGCTTGATTTTGGATCATATTAGATGCAAGATTCATTTTGAACTAATCTTACATTGTGATGTCATGCGTAGTTCTGTATTTTTGTAACACACTCTTTGTAATTGGTGTAATCACCTAAAATTTGTCTAGTAGAACCTGAGCCCCCAATTTGATTAAATTGCCTTAAGAAAATTCTAAATCTCAAAGGAATAATTTTTAGGAATAATTATGTAAGAAACCTTGGATTAATTCCCCTTTCATAATTAAAACTAAATCATTTCTAAAAATCATTTAATTGTCAAAACCTACCTTTAATATAAATTCTTAGCTTTATTAAAAAGAGCACTTTGTGCAAACTTAATATTGATTAAATGATAATTCAAAAGGGGATTTTCTATTTTGTCTAATTCTCCCATCAATCTTGGCCAATCAAAAATATTGGATCCTCTCACATGGATTGATCTCTCCTCATGACACATCTCTACCTAACATATTTTGCCTCGTAATCTCCACCCTCCATTCTTGAGGTGATTCCTTTACAAGGAAGCTCTTCCTTTGCTCAAGGGTCTCATCTAGATCATCTTAGTCTTTTTCCTTCTTTATTTCTTTCGTTATAGAGTAATCTATGCTATTTCAAATTCCTATCTCTTAGTTTAGTTTCATTATATGCTTATAGCTTTCTTGCATTGTTAATCTAGTTTACTTCCTTGCATTATTTTTCATAGCATAGTTTCTTGCATTTTCATTCTAGAATACTAGTTTTTTTGCATCCATTCTATATTAGTTATTTCCTTTCATCATTATTAATCTTGCATTCTAGTTTCATTTCTATATTTTCATTGTATTTGAATCTTCCATTTTGGAGTCGTCAAGTCACTAATCCTTCATGCCAATCTGATGAGTATTATAAAAAGGATTAAACTCACTTCAACTAGGAAACAATAAGCCACTTTTGAGGGTTTAGTTGGTTCAATTGACATGGAATCCTATAGCTAAATTCTTGAGTTAATATTTTATTGATTTTTAGTTGCATTTTAATTGAATACCAATGTTTAACCACACATTTTTGGCACCCACCATGGGGCTCGATTTGAAAAATTGCCCCTTTTCTTGCAAGATATTTTTATTTATTTTTTGAAACTGCGACGAATATCGTACTCTGTGGTCCAGATTATCATATGATACTTAGTTTTATTGCATGCAGTAGTGAGAATTTTTGTACGATAATTTGGTATAGGGTATTTTATCACATGTAGTGTTTTCTTTCATCGCACGATATAATATCCCTGGAGTTCATTGAAAATTTTGGATTTTGATGCTTGATTCAACTTTTTCTTGGTGTTGACCTTCTATTTTGCAGGTTTTAACAAGTTTTTGTAGGGTATTTGAGGAGGAATTCACTTGCCAAAGTTGCCTACATGGCTTTATTTCAAGACTGTTAATTCTTTGTGTTTGTAGGACGCTTTCCAAAGACATATTTTAGAGACTACTAAAGTTATTTGTGTTGCAGGTTTCCTTGGAGATACAAATCAACATTGTGTTTTTCATAAATTTGGTTTTCTAGGCATCTAGTTTTAATTAGAAGGCTTCTTTTCTTGTGATTAGTTTAGTAGTAGGAGAGTATGCTCTTCACCTCATAGAGGTTGAATAAAAAATCTTGACCTACTTGATTTGTTACTTGTAAAAGGAATCTTGGGTAAATAAACATGTGCTTGGGAGAAGCTATGGAGTAGGAGAGTATGCTCTTTTCCTTATGGCTAGACCTTCATTGGCCTATCTACTTTTATTTTTATTTTACCTTTAGAGGACCTATCATTGAGGGAAAAATCTCATGGGAACGACCCAAGTGAGACAAAGAAAAGCCAGCTTATCCAGCCCAATATAACATTTATGCCTTGTTGGCCAAAAACCACAAGGAAATTATTATTAACTATGTTGGGTCACTTATTTGACTGGAATAACATACGCAAGAGTGATGTGTAGGGCCGAAAGGTCTCAATCTTGCTTGTGAGACTACCTTACTTGAAGTGCTTCTAGGACTATAGGCCTCAATTATGCTAAGTGGAACTGCAAGGGATAGTTGCAAACAAATGCTCTTACTAGATGCCATTGGTTAGAAGCTATCCAACCAAGGATAAATTTAGTGGTGAATATTCTCCAATTGTCAAATTTCACTCATCAGGGACCCAAAATTTGGCAAAACAAATTGGAATTTTAGGGTGGCCATGTTTCCCGCACTTTATAAAAGTTGGGTCACATGCATAGGCCAATCGCCAATAGTGATATGGACTTATTTGTATTTTAGCAATGACTTTGCCAATAGAATCTAATTTTTCCACATGGTAAATTGAATATTTTTGCCTACAATTTCCAAAGCTTGTCTTAATTGATGGTCATATTCACCAATATGTGGTCAAAATTTAAGTTAGGGTATGGGTTAAGTACATAGATTTGACATGTGTCTCTATTCCGGAGACTTTTCATGGGACTTTTTATCCTTTCAAAATTTGGCCCTAAATAAATTTGATTGTGGAACTTGGTGTCCTTTAAAAGTTTGGCCCAAAATAGGATTTATGCCATTGATTTAGGATCATCCAACGGTTATAAAAATAGGTTTACTATATGTTAGATGATATAAAATTAACTTAGGACACCTTATTGTAATCACTTGAAAATGGAAAAGATTAATTCAAATGAGCAACCAAGGCAAAATCAAGGCAATAAATTGAAATCAAGCTGAAATCAAAGCAAAATTGCAGTCAAGCCATAATCCAAATTTATTTGAAAATCAAAAGCCATTAAATCAATTTTAATTAAATAAATCAAGTTAAATCAATAAATTGTGTAATTAATCTAATTAATTGTATAGTTCAATTTAAATCAAATCAACCCATTTAAGGGGTACACATGGTTAAACAAATTAAATAAATTCAATTATTAAATCCCTATTTTCCCTCAACCACCATATGGGAGGAAAATGCATCAACCAATGGGAAATAAAAATTGGACTCACATGGATCAAGCTCAAAATGAATCTCAATCACACATAAGGTGAGAGCATCTTGGCCACCCATTTTGTCTCTTTGTCCCAAGCTTCGAGGAAAATCCATTTAAATTGTCTTCAAAGGTTGAACCTGTTGACACTGAAAATTTCAAGTTCTAAAAGAACAAAACGTCAAGGAAGTATAGTATACATTTTTCATATTTTATATAATTTCCCTATGTTAAAAAATTAAAATGATAAAAATGCATGTATGTTGGTCACTATTCTATTTTCATGTATTAGGTTGTTAATTATTTTATTTCAAGTTATTTAATGTATATTCATTTTGAAATAAATAATTATTCTAAAAAATGATGAATAAAATAAATTAAGTGAAAAAAGGTGGCAAGAGGGAGTTGAACCCTCAACCTCTCAAGCCAACCTTTTTCCTACCTTTCTACCCTCCTACCCCCTAACCAGTTAGTCTATTTGTTTTCTTCGAGAGAATTAGGAGGAGAAACTAATTTATTTATGCTTTCATGTATAGGTGAAAAGACGTCATAATTTCTTATACAGGGAGTAATCCTTTCTTTAATCACTTTTCAAATCAATGTGAAATATTATTTTCTCATGAATTATTTATTTTACGATTTTAGGAAAAAAGAATGCGGAGAGGGAGTTGAGCACTCAACCTCTCTACCCATCCTTTTTCCTACCTAACTACCCAACCAATTACTCTATGTTATTCCTTGAGAGTGTAGGTGTAAATAATGGTATAAGTTAAAGATAATCTTATTTCCTTTTTGAAATAAATTATTAAGGGAATGAATATTTTGTGTGTGATAGAAATTTTATATTTCGTGAAATTATTGTGGTTACCAATATAATTGTTTTTAATCTTAATTTATATTTTACTCCTAAAAACCCTAAAGTGAAAAAATATGATAAAGTAAATAGTGTATGTGATAAAGATTATTATGTTTTAGGGTTGTGAAATAGTTTTGATTTTAGTTTTAGTTTTCATATACCTAATTGTGATTATATAATTTTACCTTGTTGTAATTTTATTTTTCAATTTTTCAATTTTAACTTGTAGTGTAAAAGGGCTTAAATGATTATGCATTACTATTAAAATTTATTTGTAAATAATAATTGATTTCTCACCTTTATTTTAGGGTTTGTGTTTTTAAATATTTTATTTCTAAAAACCCTTAAATTTATTTTATTAGATGGTTTTACATTAAAAGTATTATTAATATTAGGGTTGTTATTGAATTTGCACTGACCCTATGTCAAAATTATTTAAATGATATCGTGAATTTAAGGTAAATGCCCCCTTTTAAGGGTGAATTGTAAAATCCTTTACCCTAATGTTTTTAATATTTCTATGTTACATTGCATTATATTTGTAGATATATTTTAAAAATAAATATAAATGCATTATGTATTGTCTTGAAAATAAAAGTAAAATTCTAAACATAATGTCATTTTTTATTTAATGTTTTAAGTCTTGTCTTATTAATGTGATTTCTTATGTTTTTTATAATTAATGTGGGTTATAATTATTTTTTATTTTTTATTTTCCACTTTATTTATCAAATGCATGTATAAAGTATGGCATGAACTTATTTTCAATTAATTTTTAATTAATAAATAAATAATAATGGTTTTTATGAAAACCTAATATATTATGAATGTAATGATTTTGATTTTAGGTTTTAAGACTATCTAATGTTAGGTTTTTTTGTGTAGGAAACTAAACATCAGATTATTATGCACGGAACACCTAAAGTATAATAAATCAAGTTAATTGTACTGGAAATATTTCCCTAAGAACCATTATTATAGTTTAATTTGTATTTTTAGGGTTAGTTGCCAGGATTAGGTCCTGTGAAAGGGCATGTCCTTTCACGGAGAACCATTGGGAGATATATTTATATTAATTCAATTTGTAAACAATAGACATCATCACATCACGGCAAAAAGTTGGAAAACTCTCCCGAATTACAGATTTGAACCTAATGTCCAAATTTTCAAGTGCAAATGATAGATAAGTGTTTATGCTTTGAGGTTATATAGTTTCTTATTTTTCAATTAGTTTTTCAGATTACTCTGTGAACCAGGGCATCCTACTATGTTCTTTTCTTTGATTCATTTTTTTAAAGTTAGTTTGTACAATTCGAATAGCAATTGCAAGGTCTGTGAACCTGTTGTTGTTCCTTTCGGCCTCTTAATTTGGGTTAAAATCAATAGGACTAGTTGTATAAATTATTTTGAATTTGTGATTCAACGGAAGCCTGTAGGATGATGGTCTCGCTTTACAAGACCGAGTTACCTTAAAACTGTCTTTGACTATACGTATGATTGAATGTAATTGACTCTATTCCCATTTTGGCATCGAGCATTGATCTCATTTCATTTGTAATTATTATTTGGTTCTTTCTGTAGTTTATATATTTAAATTTGATATCTCTTTCTACAAGGCATTCAATTAGGTTTTAGTAATACTTTTAAGCTTTAGTTTAGATTTCAAGCTTTTTAACAATTAGGAGATTTGGTTATTTTCCTCCAAGGATTGTTAACCCCTTTGGATGGAATTGCTTTTGTTTGTGCATGTGTTTGTGTAGTTTGAAAGCACTTTTGGATTCATGCCTACCAGCCTTGACTCAATCGAATCAAAATTGTAGAGGCACTTATTTGTTCCTGTTAGTTGGCCTCAAAACAGTTCAGCATTTTTGAGCACCAACAAATTGGTGACTCTGCTGGGGATTGCTATCAGTAAAGGACAGTTTCAGAATCTTTGGTTACTATTACAGAGACTCTACTGGGATAAAAGACTCAGAACAATTATAGATTCCTCATAGAGGGTGAGGTGGCGACTCTAAAACTTAGTATCAGGTGAAGCCTATTTTAGGGAGAAGATCTCTAAAGAATAAGTTGCTTGCTGAACTAAAACCAAATAGGAGAAATAAGAAATAAAAAAAGAAGATGTTGTATGTGTCTCCCGAAAAGCAACCTAACAAAAATGAAGGTCAGGAGTTTTCCTGTGAGCAATTCCCAAGTTCAAATCACCATAGCCCAATGAATAAAAATGAGTATAGAAATACTTTTCCATATTCTGAGCCTGGTAATCAAGAAGCTGTGTGTGAACAGGAGCAAGAGGATAGGTGGATGGATGAAATAGTTGAGGGGATGATTAGATTGGAGCATAAAGATAAGAGGATGCTCAGAGCCCTTAGAAGACAGATGGACAAAGCTCTTAGGAGGTTGGGAATAGAAAGGGAAAGAATTATTTCACCTAAAAGAAGTGATGCCAGAAATGGGGAAGTAAATAATAATGAAGCTATTAATAGAAGTATTTGGGTGCCGGTTTACACTCCTCACAAAAAGAACATCGGCCATATTTTTAATAATAATTATGTTAATCCTATGTTTGAACCAAACAATGGAGAAAGGGTTACAGGAAGTGACAATGATCGGTTTAGGGTTTTTTCTAATCCAATGTATAAAATGGATAACGAGCGGGGAGACAATAACAATCACTGTGAAAATCAAGACAATGCACAAGGGACTGCAAGGAATAAAAATGGTCAGGAAAATCAAAATTAGGATAATGAATGTGATTTGCATGATGTGCAAGGATGGCCTGTGTGTAATAGAAATGTCTATAGTTTATTCAATAATGGTGAACACAGTCAATTCTAGTATGATAAATGTGGACAAGAACAGAGCGATAATGATCATTTTGGTCATAATTTTAATAATTTTGAGCAAAATTATAATGAGAAGCATTATGACAATATGCAAGGAAATAAAAATGTTAAAAAAGGATATTATAAAATTCAGCAGTATGAAGGAGATATTATAAATAATAAAAAATATGATGCCCGACAACTTAGAAATGATCAAAATCATTTGAAAAGTAGAAGTGATCAAAATTACAATATAATTAAGCATCGTGAGAAGAACAATCAGTAGCATGTTATTAATTATAGAGGAAATAACAATCAGCAATATGGAGATCCACGTGAGCCAAAGAATATATATCCACTTGCGCAAAAGGAGGAATATAAGAAAGGAAATATTCTAAATGAAAAATATAATAATAAACTTGATAGTCTTGCGCAAAATAGCCTGGCAAATCAGCATGTATGTAATATGCATTACATCAATTCATGTGTGCACAAGGGTGAAAATATTCTAAATAAGAAATGTGATAACAGTCCTTATGAACAGCAAGATGGGATCCATCTTTTCACGTAGAGGGAGGAATGTACTCAAAGAAATATTACATACGCTGATAACTATAGTATGCAAAAATATATTAATCCCAGGTGTCATGATATAGAGCCCACGTAGCAAGGGGAGCAACACAAATATTCCACGCAGCATTTACATTATCTTGTGCAACCCATGGAAGATTTTGTGTAGCATTATGGTAAGTATGCACAACACGAGCAATGCAATACATTTTTTACATAGCCAAGGCATCTTCAGATACATGATATTTTACATCCAGAAGATACATATAATAAAAATGTGTAGCCAAATAAGGAGAGCAACCAGCTTGCGCAAAGCTAGAAGGATGTATTAAATATTCCCACAGAACAACAAAATGATAATATATGTTATCAAAACCAAGATTTACAAAAGCAAATGCATAATCCCGAATTTGTGCAGAATGAGGATAAAAACATTTACAATGAAAAATATAATAATAAATTTGATAGGTTGCCGAATACACATAATGTGTATCATGAAGACAATGAAGGGCAGAAAAATAATAATAAAGAGGAGTATATGAAAAATGATGCCCACACAAATTATGGTAAAAAGTAGCACTCTGGGCAATTGCGTGAGCAACTATGTGGTTTTGCTCAAGACCAAGAGTATATGAAGCAAGTTGGAGTCCATGCGTAGCCTCCACGTGCTCATCAACAACAACAGCATTTGGATTATGCAGAAAGAAATTTGCAGCATTACCGAACAAAAAATAAACAATATAATGGTGAATGTTTTTATAAACAGCAAGCTGATTATCATGAATCTGTGCAAGGAGAGGGAATAAAAGGTGGTGAGCCACATTATAAGAAAGATTTTAATCCATATGATTAGCACGTGGGGTTTTATGAGCAGCCTCTAGACAGTAAAATACACCAGCACGTGGGGTTTGATAATATGCATTATCCAGATCAAGAAGAGGGCTGGCATCTTTCAAATCAATTGCACAAGCCTAGAGATTCATGTGAGAAATATGGTAGCTTCAGACTTGCGCAAAAGGGAGAATGTATTAATGAAAACCTTCAAAATAAGCAAGGTAATTATTATCAACTTACGGAGAATGATGAATGTGGTGAAAATGATTATGGTAATAAAAATATTCGCGTTAGATGTTTATTCACAACAACATAATTATTTATATGATGAAAACATTAATGTGGGAAGAAATAACATGTATAGCCAGTATATTAAGGACAAAAATTAATATGATTATTTCACTAATAATCATGTTTGGGGTGCTGGGGGTCATATGCATTCGGTAAATAATGCACAGAGCCAAGGAGGTTGTAATTATTTTCATACACAACCTAATAATAAAATGCATTACCAGCAGTAGTTTGAGAATTGTGCACAAGCTCCAAGTTCTGGTAACCATTACAGTTAAGATGCTCATGCTCCTATGCAAACTAGGAGGGATATGCAGTTGTGGCATTATGATCAAATTCATACATAAGGTGAAATTAACAACAATCCTACACAACACTATCATCCACAACAAATGCAAGGTTCAGTTTATCCAAATAGAGGCCAGAACTATGCACAACAATCTGGTATGGGCACAAATCAGCAACATGGGAATCCTGTGCAGTAGTAACATCAACAACATAGAGCATGGGCACATAATCCAATAAATATGGCTCAGCAACCTCACACTAGTCAATATGGTAACCTGCCAAATCAGCACCAGAGAGGTAACCCTATTCCCCAAAATCAATATTTTCAAAATAATAATAATAGAAATCTATTTGATACCAGATTTCAAAAAATAAATGAGAGATATAAACCATTGGATTTTTCAAATATATTATGCTATCCTGACCTTATACCTAACAAGTTAAAGTCTGCTATCCCTAAGTTTACTGGCGATGGATCCCAATTAGTAGAACAACATGTCATTAATGTCAAAAATATTGTTTATGAATTTGACATTACTTATGAGGATGTGCATATGAAAATGTTAGTACGTTCACTCAAGGATAGTGCAGATGAGTGGTATAGAAATTTGCTAGATGGATCAATTACCTGTTGGAAAAACTTTGTTGATCAGTTTATTGAAGATTTTGGGGATCACAGAGATCCATCCTTTGCATCTCATGAGTTAACTAGTATAGGAAAAATGTGAATGAGACAGTGAAGGAATTTAATAAAAGATTTAATAAAGTGTTGAATAAAATTCCAAAAGAAATTTGCCCTGTTGATTCCTTTCTTATCACTTTTTATTTGACAACCTTTAAATTCAAAATGAATTATGAGATAAGGTCTCACAGCTCGGTAACATTACAGTAGGATTTTAAAATTGCATTAACCATTGAAAACAATAGAATAGTTGCTGGGAGAGTTGATAAGAGAAATGATCCCAAGCTATTCAATCCTACAATCCCAAAGAAGAATGAAGAAAATGATAACATGGATGAACAGATGAATTTGATGAAAAATTTGCAATCAAGTAAAAGCCATTTCCAAGTAGGAAAGAATGACAGAAGCTTCCACAGGAATGACAGATACAGGTTGCAGGACATGCCTTATCATACAGAATGGAAAGATAGAAAGCCTTTAAAAAAGAAGACAAACACTCTAGACCCTCTTAAGAAAAATAATCATTTCATAGGGGATAAGATTTGGTGTGACATTTTCAAAATGCCTCATCCCCAGGAACAATGCCTTATAGCACAAAATATTTTGGAGGAGGAAAACCAAGGATATGAAGAGAGGCCTATGATAAATGCTCTTTCATCTACACCCTTTTGGTCAGGAGATAGTGATGATTCAGATGGTGAATACATGCCAGATGAAAGCTACAGGAGGTTAGGTTACCAATAGGAACAACAAGTCTTTTCAGATAGTGATGAGAGTCTAGATATTAGAAGGAAAACAAAAGAGGAAAGAGAAGCTTACACTGTGACAACAATGGAACAGGTTCTTAGCAAGTATCGCCTAAGGAATAGGAATGTGAACTCAGGTAATGAACAAGCAGCATGGATCTACAGAATTTTGAATAAGAATGCTAAGGTAAAGAAGGTAAAGACAGATGTTCCTAAAAAGAAAGTTGATCAGATGTCAAAGATAAGAAAACCCGTGGATAAGAAAAGCAATGGTAAGGAAATTTCAGACTGTACTTCATTCATGTCTCAAGTATTATCTTAGGTAAAACTTTCTATCCCTCTAATGGAAATAGTTAAATTAACTGATTGTAGGAATGAAACGATCAAGATAATAAATGATGTTGTTAAAAAAGATTCAAAGGAACAAAAGGATAATGAAGAATTATCAATTATTTACCTAGGAACTTTTGTTAATGAAGATGCTACTAAAGTAGATCCTTTCTTTCTAACTTTGTTGATAAATAATAAATTGGTTAAAAATTGTATGCTAGACTCCGGGGCTGTGGTTAATATTATGCCTCATGGGGTAATGAAAGAATTAGGAATGAATGTGGATACTACTTATGGAAAGTGTTATGCTATGGATAATATGTCGGTTCCAGTCATTGGAATAATGAAAAATGTTGAATTTAAGTTTCCTTCGTGTCCTAAAAAATCTTATAAAATAGATATTATTGTTGTAGAAGTACCACCTAGTTATGGAATGTTATTATCTAAACAGTGGTCTAATTTAGTAGGTGGAAATGTTCAATTAGATCTCTCTTATGCTTTTATCCTAGTGAATGACAAGGTTATAAGGATTGACAAGGAACCAAAATCTACTTACATCATTGAAGATATTGATCCAAGTCAGTTTACACACTTTTGCCATACCGACATGGAGAATTTCTAGGTAAGTATTCATAAAAATGTTATTGAAAATACTAGTCCTATTGAAATATGTGCTAAGAAAAATAGTGATTTCATTTGGAAGATGTTTTTTGATGGATCATGTAGCAAAAGTGGTAATGGAGTAGGTGTAGTCTTCATACCCAAATGGGAAGTCCTTTAAATATTCTTTTTTGTTAGCTTTTGAATGTACTAACAATACTGCAGAATATGAAGTGCTCCTATTAGGTCTAAAAATAGCAAGTAAGCATGGTATCAAAATTCTTTTTGTTTATGGTGATTCTGAATTGGTTGTGTCTTAGATTAGGGATAAGTTTGTTACTTAGAATCATACTCTAAAAAGATACAAGAATGAAGTTTGGGATTCTATAGAATGTTTTGATGCTTTTTCAATAGCATGGATAAATAGGTCTGAGAATATTCTTGTTGATTTGATGGCTAACCTAGTAGTTAAGCATAATGATATTCCATGTGAAGATATTGCATAGGTAGAGATCAAATCAAGGCTGACAATACCTGATAACGTTCATAATTGGCAAATCTTTGAGGATGATAGAGACATCATAAAGTTCCTTGCATGTGAAGAAAGGTACGAAGATCAGTCTATTGATTTAAATGATTATGTTGAAATAATAGATGAAAAGGATACTTTATTTGGAAAAGATGTAATTCAACTTAAAAATAATAAAATTCCTAAAGGTCTTGTCACATTAGAAAGAATGTTTGATAATAAGGATTCTAGTAGTAGGGTTAAAATGGAAAATACTACTATAGAGGAAGTAGAAAAGATAAACTTAGGAAATGAACATACTCCTAAAGAGGTTTTCATTGGTAAAAATTTAACTCCTAAAATCAGAGTTGATATTGTTAGTTTATTAAGAAAGTATAGACATGTATTTGCTTGGTCCTATGACGATCTTAAGGCTTATAGAGAGGACTTGTTCCAACATGAGATACCCCTAAGACCTGATGCAAAGCCCTTTAGACAAAGGAAAAGACCGATCAATCTGACTTTGGCTCCTAAGATGACGGAGGAACTCATTAAGATGAGGGATGTTGGTATCATCAAGCCGATTCGACACTCTACTTGGGTTTCAAACTTGGTACCCGTTAGGAAGAAAAATGGAGATATCAAGCTTTGTGTGGATTTCAGAAACCTAAACATATCTTCATTAAAGGACAACTATGCATTACCAAACATGGAGGCATTATTATAGAAGGTTACAGGAAATGAATTGTTATCCATGATGGATGGGTTCTCTGGGTACAATTAGGTAAAGGTTAAAGAAGAAGAACAGTACAAAACAACATTCACTCCACCATGGGGTACATATGTTTATGAAAGAATGTCATTTGGACTTACGAATGTCAGAGCTACTTTTTAGAGAGCCATGGATGTGGCTTTTGGAGATTTCATTGATATTATCATGGTAATATATCAAGATGACATCACCACTTATTCTAAGAAGGCAGAAGATCATTGCAAGCATTTAGAGAAAATTTTCAAAAGAGCCCTTGAATATGGAGTATCCTTAAACCTGAAGAAATGTCATTTTGGGGTAACCGAGGGTAAACTTCTTGGTCACATTTTTTCTAGGGAAGGATTCAGAATAGACCCAGAAAGGATTGAAGCAATTGATGGGGTTCAGATTCCTAAAAATGTTAAGGGGATTCAATCTTTCTTTGGACAAATCAACTTTGTGAGAAGATTTGTCCCAAATTTTTCAGAAATCATAAAACCTATTGCAAAGATGTTAAAGAAAGATGTAGTTCTAAATTGGATAGATGAGGCCTTAGAAGCATTTTCCAACATTAAGAAAGCAATCAAAGAAGCCCCAGTTTTGAAATCCCCTAATTTTTCCAAACCATTTTATTTGTTCTCTTTTGCTTTTTTCCACACCATCGTAGCAGTCCTGTTACAGAAAAATGATGAAGGATATGAGAAACCGATAGCTTTCTTCAATAAAACCTTACAATCTTCTAAGATGAACTATGATATACATGAAAAGCAAGCTTATGCATTAGTCAAATCAGTGAAATCATTTAGACCTTATTTGGTTGGAGCTAAGATTGTGGCATATGTACCTAATGTAGCAACTAAGGATATATTGAGGCAATCAGAAGTCACAGGTAAAAGATGTCGATGGATTAATTAGATTCAAAAATTTGATATTGAGATTCAGATCACTAAGTTAATCAGAGGACAAGGATTGGCTAAAATTATGGTAGAAACAAATTTGGATGTAGCCCAAGTAAATCAAGTAGATTTGGAAAGTGCAGAAATGAGCATCGAAAAGTCTTCAAGGATTGTTATGAATATGTCAAAAGGTGTGAATATTGTCACAAGTTCTTTGGGAAATTGAAATACAATGGTGCTTTACCCCTTATCCCATTACAAACTAAGGAACCTTTCAAAATGTGGGGAATTGATTTTATTGGGGAAATTGCAGATGCTTTGAGTGGAGGTCATAGGTGGATATTGGTTGTGATAGACTACTTTACAAAATGGGTTGAAGCTATACCTACGAGACAAGCTACAAGCAAGGTGGTCATCAAGTTTTTGATAGACAACATACTTACCAGATTCAGAGTTGTTGCCCCACTTTTCATCCTATGGCTATGCTGTCAAGTGGAAAATTTTGGTGTCACAGTCATGTCTGTGTCTAAGTCTAAGTCTTCCCTAGGGTAGGATGATTTTTCCAGGTTCCCCTCACTTTGCCTTCTTAGTTCAAGCTAGTTGGGTGGTTCTAAAGTCTCTTTATCATTGGGTAGGTTATAGTTCCTAACCTGGCAAAGTCTTGATGCCCCAATTGATTCTTTTTCTCAAGCAGGTAGATTTTTGAAATACATGATCTTCAAGTGTGTGCAAAGAATCAGGAAGAAGATGCAGTGACAGAGCCGTGTATTCAATCTTATTACATTATCACCACCCGAGCTCGGCTGGCCATAGCATCTTTTCAATGTTTCTACCCGAGCTTGAAATGTTTCAACAGTCTTCGCCTGTGTCAGGTTTTATAATCTTTCATTACTTTTTGATTCATCTTTGACAGGAAGGTGCACGTCTCTTTATTCATCCGGTAGTGTCACTTAAGTTAAAGATTTTCCATGTGTCCTTTAATCTATGGTGCAGGTTGAAGAAGGACTTTCCAGCTGGCAGAATCAATGGTTTTTATGTTTTCACAGGATTAAAGTTGTGCGAAGTTTACTTTTACGAAAACATGAAATGCTTCCACGTGTCCAGGATGGTAGAGCTTTGTGAGGAGAGCCAAGCATTAACCTCACCGTGCATTTGTGACAGTGAGAAAAGAGCGGTTGCATGATCGCATGGATTAAAATAATACCATGCAATCATGTGACAATGAAGCCTACTGGGACCCGCATACGCTAACAGCGCAGATGCGATCATGCTTGTAGAGTTGACCAATCATGGAATGGTTGCATGATCACATAAATAAAATTATTTTCTTGCGATCATGTGACAAGACAATGGAAGCCCCGCGGTCTCCAGATCTACAGTCCTCAGAAGATCGCATGACTGAGAAACCAGTCTTGCGATCATGCGAGATGCAGCCACGTGGACTCCTCAGTAGATGCAGGCCCGGTTCAAGTTTTCACTTTGGTCAGAATCGACGGTAGCCATTTTTCCACTAAGCTGTGGAAGATCCTTTGCGGCATAGCGGGATTGAGATATGTAGCTTGGTGGGTCTGGAAAGAGTTTGCCTGCGAGGTTAAATCAATAGTAGTCACTTTGCTGCTATGGTGTGGGAGATTCTTTGTGATCATGCAAGATTATGACATGTGTAAAGGTGTTCCATGTCTGTTGGTTATCATATGATGCAAGCACGAAGATAGATCCTTCATCGACGGCTTCCGCTTTACTGAGATGTTGCAGGAGATGCTTAGCGGGTAAAGTGGGATCCTTCTACATGTCCAGGTGGGACCAAAGATGCTTGTAGAAGTTGACCAATCATGGAGTGGTTGCATGATCACATGGATTAAAGTATTTCAATGCGATCATGCAAAAAGGTAAATAGTTAATGCCGGATGGATGGAAATTTGGCACATAACCGCATTTAAAATTTTTGTGATGCTTAATGTTGGAGGACGTGGATGCCAACTGGGCACTTTTCTAATCTTCCTTGTCCTTTTCCGCACTTCCTTTGCACCTACCCACTTTGCGTTATGCCTTGTCACATGATCGCAAGGCAATTTTCTTGGTCTTGCGATCATGCGACCAGTCTAAGTTATAATCGCTCTCGCACTTAACTTTGACGGGTGAAAAATGGGCAAAGCACTACAGGTCTAAAGGATAATCAGTGCTATTCTGTAATATGTTTTATGAGGATCAACTTAATATAAAGGACAAATCAGGAAGGATTCAAAATAGAGAAATAATTAAATACGGTGGAAGTGTTATGTCAGACCTCTCAATAGGGATCACGGGCACACCATTTTTCAAGGTGATGAAGTTTTTATTGATCAAGATGATGTATTGGAAGAGATTAATATTAGTGAGGGAAGGTGAAGGGACAGAGTCAAATTGTTTCCTCTTCATTGTATTTTCGAAGTTGCTTGTTCCCAATCTTTTTGTATTCATGAAAATTGAAAGGTCATCAGTCCCTACGAGCATGATACATTGTAAACTCTATAAATTCTTTGAAAGAAGTTAATAAAAGGTCAGCAAATTCTGGTGTGAAATTGATTGCAGAGACAATCAAGTCTGATACCATCTATTTACTGTCCAACTGTATCTAATGTCATTTCATTGCATTGAATTGAAAATGGTGAATGAACAGAGTTTTGTCTCATTGTTTTTAGTTTGATTAATCAGTAGAATAATCAGAGAGTTATAACTGGTTGTGAAATTGCATCAACATACTCCATTTGCATTTCATACATAATTATACTTTCATAATATGCATTTTCATATTGTTGTGTTGTGAAATTCATAAGATTGTGGAGATCATCAACATAACATCTCTGGATTTAGACCCTGCCTGAGATTTCACTTGCCTGGGTGGAACTCGGTTTCCTCTACTGTTCTCTGGTTAAGAACATACTTGTAGTAGGGATTAGAATTGAAACAAAATTTATTCAATATTTTTCACATAGGGAGTTGTAACTCAATTCAGAGGGAAACTAGATATTCTCATAAATAGTTTCCCAACTGTTGAGTAAAGTTGTTCTTTGATATAAATTGGGCAAATAAAAGGAGTATAAAAAGAAGAACAATATGTTTACCAACAAATTTTTGGTGACTCCGCTGGGGAAGGAAAAATAGTCGCATGACCAGAAAGCATTTGAATATATACACAGAACCTGAAAGAAGATTAGGGAGTGAGTTACAAATAGTACTAATATAAATAGTCACTCTGGAGCAATCAAGATACTTAAGGAGTGATAGGGAACAAGGTGAAAAGGACCTAACTTTCCAAAATTTAGAAGTACTTGGATTTCCCTTGTCAGAAGTACCTCATCAGAAAGGTGGACGTCAAGCTAGAAGCAGGCCTTCATCACCACCAAAAGTAGTAAGTACATTTTCTACAACTTGCCAAGTATTGACTTTGCACAGGGTTGTTCCTCCACAAGTTATCAATTTTCCACAGTATCCTCTGCAAAATCAACCGAATATGGCTGCACCTTGGGTAGCTGCTACTGGGCCACTCAATTTTGTAGCTTACCATCCTCTTCCTTTTGGTTCCTGGAAGAATATACCCAAGTTTTCAAGAGATGGGAAGATTACTACAGATGAACATATAAAAGCATTTTTCACAGCTATAAATATTTTAGGAGTTAATCATGAAGATGTTGCAGTCAGATTATTTGTTGAAACTCTTACTGAAGCTGCTGTAGATTGGTTTTATCACTTGGCTGATGGATCTATAACGAGTTGGAATACTATGAGAGCTTCTTTTGATGACCATTTTAAAACCACTGAAGATGAGCATGCTTTGTTGGCTCAATTGACATTAGTGAAGAAATTACCTTCTATGAGCATGAGAGATTTTGTTGCTAGTTTCAACAAAATTACTAATAGAATTCCAGCAGCAAGTAGACCTACAACAGGCAATTTAAAAACATTCTTCATCAGTGCTATGCCTCCTGAGGTTAATTTTGAACTAAGGAGATCTAGACCTGCAGATTTAGAGGCAGCTCAGAGAAATGCTGTAGAGTTTGAGGATGACATGATTTCTGCAGGAAGGTGGAAGCGTGAAATTTAGAATAGAGCTAGTACAAGTGGAACCACTTCATCAGAAGAAATGATTCAAAAGTTATCAAATGAGCTGATTGCTTTGAAAAGGAAGCTCCCAAGATTTAACAATCCATACCAAAGGAATTTTTCAGAGCAAGAAAATAAAAATAAACCTTTGCAATTGCCTGGATTGCAACAAAGGTTAGCAATAGAGGCTCCACCTAAAAAAGTGAACGAATGTGTGCTTCATTTGACTACTGATCATGACAGTGAAAGTTGTCCAGATGTGATCAGTAGAATGTAGTTTTTGACTACCAATGAGCCCAATTCTCCCCTGTCCGGTGATGAGACTAAGTCATACTCGAATGGCGACTCTGAAAATTTATTTTTAGAGTATGAATCAGACTCAAAGAAGTAGGGAGAATGTTATGCCACTATCAATGGACACACTTATAATGTGCTCACTAGAGGAAAAAAGGCAAAGGCGGTTGCTGATTCAAAAGATGCTCTAGCAAAACAAAGTCAGCCAGCACCTAAAACGCAGGATACTAATCAAGGAGTGAAGAATTTGCAGTCCAGTAAGGAGTGCAGTTCCTTTGACTTTATTCAGTTTTGTAAAGATTCTAAAATTCAGGTTTCCACCATTGATTATCTTAAATCACATCCAAATGAATTGAAAATATTTATTGAACATTGTAAAGATGAAAATATAGAATTAAATCATGCTGCAAGTTCTGAATTAGAGGATGAAACATTGATTGCAAACCTTTTCAATGAAGTTGAGAATTCTGTCCTAGCCACTTCTCCTGGACAAAAACCAGAACCATTTTATGTTTCTCTATTTATCAATGGGTGGAAGTTAAGCAATTGTATTATTGATTCCGGAGCTTCGGATAATGTGATGCCTGATACAGTGGCTAAAGCTCTAGGCTTAACTCTTAATAAAGCCAATGGTAGATGTTACGCCATGGATGCTAAAAAGGTGAGTTTGGTGGGTCAAATCAAAGACATACAGGTTGCATTGGTGGCATATCCAGAAAAGAGAATACTTCTAACCATTTTAGTTGCAGACATTCTTGTTAGTTATGGCTTGTTGTTGAGCAGAAGTTTTTGTAGGGATTTAGGTGGAGAGATTAAATTAGATTGGTCTCAAGCAATAATTCCTATTGGTAACAAAAAAGTGAAATTAGAACCTGAGGAGAAATCTAAATTCACAGTTCAAAAATTAGACAATCCTAAGGCCCAAATTTTATATCAAGAGTTGGAGTTTGGTAATTACATGTTGTATACAGAGGATGATGCTGTGGAAAATAAATTAGAAAAGTCAGAATCTGAAAATTCTGGAAAAGAAACACAAATTTGGACACTAGAATTTGATGGTAGTTGTTCATCATCCGATTTTGGTGCTGGTATTGTTTTAATTTCTCCAACTGGTGAATCAGAGCCTCTAGCATTCAAATTAGAATTTAACAACACCAATAACAGTGCTAAATATGAGGCATTACTTCTTGGCATCATAACAACTAAGGAAAGAGGAATTAAAATTCTAAAAGCTCAAGGTGATGTAGAGCTAGTTGTAAAACAAGTAAGAGGTCAGTATTCAGTAAAAAATCATAAGTTGAAAAATTACCAGAACAGAGTTTGGGATGAAATCGAAACATTAGATGCATTTTCTATAAATTATGTCCCTAGAGAAATGAATATGAAGGTGGAATCTTTGGCTGTATCAACATCCTTATTGCTTCCTCATCCGGATTTTAAAGATAAGAAATACCAGATTGAAGTCATCTATAGGCCATCAATACCAGACAATATAGAAGATTGGTAGATTTTCAATGATGATAAGGGTCTGTAGCTATTTTTGGAGAACACTGAAAGTCTTGATGAGGAAGAAGGAAGTAATTATCTGAATGATTCTATAGAGAAAGATAAACATAAAAATTCAAATATTATACAATTAAAAAGTAATACAATTCCACCTTATTTTGTGTCTCTAGAAAAGCTCTTTAATCAGCATGATATGTATGTAAAGAGGAAAAGAGCAGAGAAGGGGCCAACTACAGGAGAGTTTGAAAATATAAATATTGGGACAGATGTTAATCCCAAAATGATAAATATTGGTAAATGTTGTACACTGGAGGAAAAGGAGAAGGCAAAGAAATTATTTCGAGAATACCAAGACGTCTTTGCCTAGAGCTATGAAGATTTAAAGAGTTTCATGAGTGGAAATTTCAAACACACGATTCCTCTGAAACCAGATGTTGTACCTATCCGACATAACTAGAGATGTTATAATCCAAAGGTAGCGGATGCCATCTACAGGGAGATTGATAAAATGTTGAAAGATAGAATTATTTATCCAATACATCATTCAACATGGATTGTAAACATTGTGCCGGTGAGAAAGAAAAATGGTGAAATAAGAATATGTGTTGACTTCCAAAATTTAAATCAAGCTTTGTTGAAAGATAACTATGCACTACCAAACATGGATCATCTATTACAAACAGTAGCTAGAGCTAAGATGATGTCTATGTTGGACGGCTTTTCTGGATACAATCAAATTGAAGTGGAAAAGAAAGATCAACACAAAATAGCTTTTACAACTCCTTGGGGTACCTTTGCACATCACAGAATGCCATTTGGTTTACTTAACGCTGGTGCTACTTTTCAGCGATGTATGGATGCTTCATTTTCTGATATGAAGAACAAAATAATTGTGATTTACCTTGATGACTTAACAGTGTTTTCTAAGAAGAGGAAAGATCACATAGATGATTTGGAAAAAGTGCTGCAGCGATGCAGGGAGCATGGTATATCTCTAAATCCAAAAAAAATAGTTTTCTGTGTAACGGAAGGAAAACTATTGGGTCATATTGTGTCACAGGAAGGAATAAGGATTGATCCAGAACGTGTGAAGGCTATTCAGAGATTAAGCTTGCCTTCCAATAAGACTGTTGTTAAATCTTTCTTTGGCCAAGTTAATTTTCTTAGAAGGTTTGTTCCTGATTTTTCAGAGATTACCAAATGTATTGTGGACATGATGAAAGGTAATGCTACTTTTAAATGGAATGAGTAGGGAAAAAAAGCTTTCAATGAAATTAAGGAAGCAATTGCTAATGCACCAGTCTTAAGCCATCCTGATTATAAAAAAGATTTTATTATATATTGCTATGCCTTAGAACATACATTGTCTGCAATTTTGATACAAGAAAATAAAGAAGAAATTTAGGCACCTATAGCATTCATGAGTATGGGTAAAAGCACAATAAGTTGTCACCCTTTTACAAAGGAAAAGGCTAACAAAATCAAAGTTGTTCAACTTCAATAGTATAAAAATGACATTTATGTTTGGAATTTGAAGATGATGTAAACTAATTAAATGTTACAAAATGGATGAAGTTTATGATAAATATTTTTAATAATTTTTTTGAATAAGAATTGGTATGTTTTTTCAAATTTTAAAGACAATTTTTTAATTGCTGAAAATTAGGGGTCTAGTTCCCACCAAAAAATTATATGTAAATAAACATTTTTCCCCCTAATTTTAAAATATGTCATATATGACATATATAGCTAGTGCATGAAGAAATGAAAATTGGTTTGTGACCTATATTTTCTCTTTTATAACAATTCAAATTCCAACTCACTGAAATCGACAATTTTCATCTTGCAACATATTTTTCATAAGAAATCTATCCCAATCAAAAAAAGAAATATATATTATTGAAGAGGACTCTCTCCTCTAGTGCACCATATTTTTTTCAAATTTATTTAATATGATTTACTATTTTTTTCTTTCTCCGAATCAACATCTCCTTGACTGTTAAAATACCTACTTGCAATATTTTTTAATTACAATAAAATATGTCTAATTAAAATAATATAAAATATATATGAGCATATTCTTGACTCTGATCTCTACAAAAGGGTATTATTTATTTTTAAAAAAATATCATTAAAAAGATTAGGAGTTATTGAAACGCCAATTTTTTGAAATAATTTTATTTTTATGGTAATTGGACCCAAAGTGGTATAAAACATGCATTTAATAGATATTTCCAATTGGAAAAGTTAAAGAACTTATCTAACTTAGCTAGAATGAATCTAGCTAGACCATATGTTTGACCAAAATTGATTTTTAGTTAGAAATACTAAAATTTAGCTATGCTGATAAGTTAGCCAAAAAGGTGACACCTGATTGTGCTTTTACTCGTATACCTTTGAAGGAGCATGAATTGAAGTACTCGCAATCAGAGAAACACGCATATGCTATAGTGAAAGCATTGAAGAATTTCCATTTCTATATTTTACATTCACATTCTTTAATTTTTGTGCTTGATATTGTTGTGAAAAGTATTTTAACACAACAAGATGTTGGCTGCAATAATAGAGGTTCATGGATTGCCAAAACTCAAGAATATGATATTGAAATTAAGCCTACAAAATTAGTCAAAGGAAATGCATTATGTAAAGCCATAGCAGAAAATTTGGAAGAAGAAGAACCAGCAGCAAATCAACTGGTTTTAAATGTAAGTCTCCAAGATCCTTGGTTTGAAAATATTGCGTACTTTTTAACTTATGGAGAATGTCCAGAAGGATTGACAACCAAACAGAGAAGGGATTTAAAATTAAAAGCTGCTAAATATGTGATTTGGGAAGATAAGCTCTACAAGAGATCAATTGATGGCACGTTTTTGAGGTGTGTTGATAAGCAACAACAAGAGCATTTGCTGAAAACTTTTCATGACGAGGCTTGTGGAGGACATTTTTCTTCTTCAGTTATAGCTTTTAAAATTTTGAGGCAATGTTATTACTGGCCTGGTATGTTCAAAGATGCATATCATTGGGTGGCTAAATGTGAAAAGTGCAGAATGTTTTCTAGTAAACCACAGTTAGTAGCACTTCCATTAAAACTAGTTATCATAGATGGTCCATTTCAGCAGTGGGGCCTTGACTTCATAGGTCCAATAAATCCAGCGTCTAGTGTAGGGCATTCTTACATAATTACAACCACTGATTACTTCACGAAGTGGGTTGAAGCTAAAGCAACCAGGAATACCACTTTCGAGGTAGTGTGTGAATTCATAAAGGAGAATATTATGGTAAGATTTGGGGTTCCTCATACATTGGTGATGGATAATGCTGCCTACTTTTCATCTATTGAAATTACTGATTTTTGTTTTGAGTATGGTATCTCAATCAGTCATTCATCTAACTATTTCCCACAAGGAAATGGTCAAGTGGAGTCAAGTAATAAGAACTTGATTAATATTGTTAAGAAATTGGTGTTAGACAATCATAAGAATTGGCACAAAAAGATACATGAAGCACTATGGGCTGATAGAGTGACTCCAAAGAGAGCAATTGGGATATCTCCGTTTGAGCTAGTGTATGGAGTTGAAGCAAACCTTCCACTACCACTGGAGTTGGCAACATGTAAGTTGAGGACAGTCATAGAGGATGATATTTACAAGGATGGTTTGGAGAAAAGGATCATGTATTTAAGAAAACTAGAAGAAGAAAGAGAAAGAATGGTGGATCATATTACTCAACATCAAATAAAGGTGAAGAACTTGTTTGATAAGAAAGCTAGGCCCCGTAAATTCATGGTTGGAGACCTTGTGTTACTATGGGATAAGAGGAGAGCTCCCAAGGGGATGCACGAAAAGTTTGAAACATTATGGAAGGGTCCTTATACTATCCACCAGGCATTTGAGAAGAATTCTTTCAAGCTGGCATATGCGGATGGAGAGGTACTTCCCTTGACCTACAATGGTCAAGATCTGAAATTATATCAAATGATCAATTGAAAATAGGTATCCCCTGTTCTGTACTATAGTTTTGTTTTGTTCTAGTGTGTGTTTCCTAGTTTGGTTTCCCCTTTTTCTTTCATGTGCGTTAGCTTCCTTTCTGTTTTGTTTCCCTTGTTCAATTTTGTTGTGTTTCTGCCCTTTCATTCATGTGTGAAACCAGAGATTCAAGATTCATTGCTTAAACATGGGAATGTTCAAGTCCCCAGTCAGAGCCAGCTATTGCCCCACTTTTCATCCTATGGCTATGCTGTCAAGTGGAAAATTTTGGTGTCACAGTCATGTCTGTGTCTAAGTCTAAGTCTTCCCTAGGGTAGGATGATTTTTCCAGGTTCCCCTCACTTTTCCTTCTTAGTTCAAGCCAGTTGGGTGGTTTTAAAGTCTCTTTATCATTGGGTAGGTTATAGTTCCTAACCTGGCAAAGTCTTGATGCTCCAATTGATTCTTTTTCTCAAGCAGGTAGATGTTTGAAATACATGATCTTCAAGTGTGTGCAAAGAATTAGGAAGAAGATGCAGTGACAGAGCTGTGTGTTCAATCTTATTACATTGTCACCACCCGAGCTCGGCTGGCCATAGCATCTTTTCAATGTTTCTACTCAAGCTCGAAATGTTTCAACAGTCTTCACCTGTGTCAGGTTTTATAATCTTTCATTACCTTTTGATTCATCTTTGACAGGCAGGTGCACATCTCTTTATTCATCTGGCAGCGTCACTTAAGTTAAAGATTTTCCACGTGCCCTTTAATCTACGGTGCAGGTTGAAGAAGGACTTTCCAGCTGGCACAATCAATGGTTTTTGTGTTTTCCCAGGATTCAAGTTGTGCGAAGTTTACTTTTACGAAAACATGAAATGCTTCCACATGTCCAGGATGGTGGAGCTTTGTGAGGAGAGCTGAGCATTAACCTCACCGTGCATTTGTGACAGTTAGAAAAGAGCGGTCGCATGATCGCATGGATTAAAATAATACCATGCGATCATACGACAATGAAGCCTACTGGGACCTGCATACGCTAACAGCGCAGATGCGATCATGCTTGTAGAGTTGACCAATCATGGAATGGTCACATGATCACATAAATAAAATTATTTTCTTGCGATCATGCGACAAGACAGTGGAAGCCCTGCGGTCTCCAGATCTATGGTCCCCGCAAGATCGCATGACTGAGAAACCGATCTTGCGATCATGCGAGATGTAGCCACATGGACTCCTTAGTAGATGCAAGCCCGGTTCATGTTTTCACTTTGGCCAGAATTGATGGTAGCCATTTTTCCGCTAAGTCGTGGAAGATCCTTTGCGGCATAGCGGGATTGAGACACGTAGCTTGGTGGGTCTGGAAAGAGTTTGCCTGCGAGGTTAAATCAACGGTAGTCACTTTTCTGCTATGGTGTGGGAGATTCTTTGTGATCATGCAAGATTATGACATGTGTAAAGGTGTTCCATGTCTGCTGGATATCATATGATGCAAGCACGAAGATAGATCCTTCATTGACGGCTTCCGCTTTACTGAGATGTTGCAGGAGATGCTTAGCGGGTAAAGTGGGATCCTTCTACATGTCCAAGTGGGACTGAAGATGCTTGTAGAAGTTGACCAATCATGGAGTGGTTGCATGATCGCATGGATTAAAGTATTGCTATGCGATCATGCGAAAAGGTAAATAGTTAATGCCGGATGGATGGAAATTTGGCACATAACTGCATTTAAAATTTTTGTGATGCTTAATGTTGGAGGACATGGATGTCAGCTAGGCACTTTTCTAATCTTCCTTGTCCTTTTTCGCACTTCCTCTGCACCTACCCACTTTGTGTTATGCCTTGTTGCATGATCGCAAGGCAGTTTTCTTGGTCTTGCGATCATGCGACTAGTCTAAGTTATAATCGCTCTCGCACTTAACTTTGACATGCGGAAAATGGGCAAAGCACTACAGGTCTAAAGGATAATCAGTGCTATTCTGTAATATGTTTTATGAGGATCAACTTAATATAAAGGACAAATCAGGAAGGATTCAGAATAGAGAAATAATTAAATACGGTGGAAGTGCTATGTCAGACCTCTCAACAAGGATCACGGGCACACCATTTTTCAAGGTGATGAAGTTTTTATTGATCAAGATGATGTATTGGAAGAGATTAATATTAGTGAGGGAAGGTGAAGGGACAGAGCCAAATTGTTTCCTCTTCATTGTATTTTCAAAGTTGCTTGTTCCCAATCTTTTTGTATTCATGAAAATTGAAAGGTCATCAGTCCCTACAAGCATGATACATTGTAAACTCTATAAATTCTTTGAAATAAGTTAATAAAAGGTTAGAAAATTTTGGTGTGAAATTGATTGCAGAGAAAATCAAGTCTGATACCATCTATTTACTGTCCAACTGTATCTAATGTCATTTCATTGCATTGAATTGAAAATGGTGAATGAACAGAGTTTTGTCTCGTTGTTTTTAGTTTGATTAATCAGTAGAATAATCAGAGAGTTATAACTGGTTGTGAAATTGCATCAACATACTCCATTTGCATTTCATACATAATCATACTTTCATAATATGCATTTTCATATTGTTGTGTTGTGAAATTCATAAGATTGTGGAGATCATCAACATAACATCTCTGCATTTAGACCCTACCTGAGATTTCACTTGCCTGGGTGGAACTCGGTTTCCTCTACTATTTTTTGGTTAAGAACATACTTGCAGTAGGGATTAGAATTGAAACAAAATTCATTGAATATTTTTCACATAGGGAGTTGTACCTCAATTCAGAGAGAAACTAGATATTCTCAGAAATAGTTTCCCAACTATTGAGTAAAGTTGTTCTTTGATATAAATTGGGCAAATAAAAGGAGTATAAAAAGAAGAACAATCTGTTTACCAATAGGAGTACCTTGTAAGATTCTTTGTGACGATGGCATGTGTTTCAAATCTAAGGAATTTTCAAAATTTTGTGAAAAATATGGCATCAACCTATCATACTCATCTCTGTATCATTCGCAAGGGAACGGTCAAGAAGAATCACGCAATAAGAATATACTAAAGCTTATCAGAAGAATCTTGAGTAATAACAAAAAGGCGTGGGACTCAAAGCGTCAGGGAAGTATAGTATACATTTTTCATATTTTATATAATTTCCCTATGTTAAAAAATTAAAATGATAAAAAGGCATGTATGTTTGTCACTATTCTATTTTCATGTATTAGGTTGTTAATTATTTTATTTCAAGTTATTTAATGTATAATCATTTTGAAATAAATAATCATTCTAAAAAATGATGAATAAAATAAATTAAGTGAAAAAAGGTGGCGAGAGGGAGTTGAACCCTCGACCTCTCAAGCTGACCTTTTTCCTACATTTCTACCTTCCTACCCCCTAACCAGTTAGTCTATTTATTTTCTTTGAGAGAATTGGGAGGAGAAAATAATTATTTTATGTTTTCATGTATAGGTGAAAAGACATCATAATTTCTTATACATGGAGTAATCCTTTCTTTAATCACTTTTCAAATCAATGTGAAATATTATTTTCTCATGAATTATTTATTTTCCCATCCTTTTTCCTAGCTAACTACCCGACTCTACCCCTACCAATTACTCTATGTTATTCCTTGAGAGTGTAGGTGTAAATAACGCTATAAGTTAAAGATAATCTTATTTCCTTTTTGAAATAAATTATTAAGGGAATGAATATTATGTGTGTGTGATAGAAATTTTATATTTCATGAAATTATTGTGGTTACCAATATAATTGTTTTTAATCTTAATTTATATTTTACTCCTAAACACCCTAAAGTGAAAAAATATGATAAAGTAAATAGTGTAAGTGATAAAGATTATTATGTTTTAGGGTTGTAAAATGGTTTTGATTTTAGTTTTAGTTTTCATATACCTAATTGTGATTATATAATTTTACCTTGTTGCAATTTTAATTTTTAATTTTAAAATTTTAACTTGTAGTGTAAAAGGGCTTAAATGATTATGCATTACTATTAAAATTTATTTGTAAATAATAATTGATTTCTCACCTTTATTTTAGGGTTTGTGTTTTTAAATATTTTATTTCTAAAAACCCTTAAATTTGTTTTATTAGATGGTTTTACATTAAAAGTATTATTAATATTAGGGTTGTTATTGAATTTGCACTTACCCTATGTCAAAATTATTTAAATGATATCATGAATTTAGGGTAAATGCCCCCTTTTAAGGGTGAATTGTAAAATCCTTTACCCTAATGTTTTTAATATTTATATGTTACATTACATTATATTTGTAGATATATTTTAAAAATAAATATAAATGCATTATGTATTATCTTGAAAATAAAAGTAAAATTCTAAACATAATGTCATATTTGATTTAATGTTTTAAGTATTGTCTTATTAATGTGATTTCTTATGTTTTTTTATAATTAATGTGGGTAACATATAATTAATTTTTAATTTTTATTTTCCACTTTATTTATCAAATGCATGTATAAAGTATGGCATGAACTTATTTTCAATTAATTATTAATTAATAAATAAATAATAATGGTTTTTATGAAAACCTAATATATTATGAATGTAATGATTTTGATTTTAGGTTTTAAGACTATCTAATGTTAGGTGTTTTTGTGCAGGAAACTAAACGTCGAATTATTATGCATGCAACACCTAAAGTATAATAAATCAAGTTAATTGTACTGGAAATATTCCCCTAAGAACCATTATTATGGTTTAATTTATATTTTTAGGGTTAGTTGCCAAGATTAGGTCCTGTGAAAGGGAATGTCCTTTCATAGAGAACCATTGGGAGATATATTTATATTAATTCAATTTGTAAACAATAGACATCATCACATCATGACAAAAAGTTGGAAAACTCTCTCCGAATTACAGATTTGAACCCAATGTCCAAATTTTCAAGTGCAAATGACAGATAAGTGTTTATGCTTTGAGGTTATATAGTTTCTTATTTTTCAATTAGTTTTTCAGATTACCCTATGAACGAGGGTATCCTACTGTGTTCTTTTTCTTTGATTCATTTGTTTAAAGTTAATTTGTACAATTCAAATAGCAATTACAAGGTCTGTGAACCTGTTGTTGTTCCTTTCGGCCTCTTAATTTGGGTTAAAATTGATAGGACTAGTTGTATAAGTTATTTTGAATTTTTGATTCAACAAAAGCCTATAGGATGATGGTCTCATTTTATAGGAGTGAGTTACCTTAAAATCATCTCTGACTATACGTATGATTGAATGTAATTGACTCTATTCCCATTTTGGCATCGGGCACTGATCTCATTTCATTTGTAATTGTTATTTGGTTCTTTCTATAGTTTATATATTTAAATCTGATATCTCTTTGTACAAGGCATTCAATTAGGTTTTAGTAATACTTTTAAGCTTTAGTTTAGATTTCAAGCTTTTTAACAATTAGGAGATTTGGTTATTTTCCTCCAAGGATTGTTAACCCCTTTGGAAGGAATTTTTTTTGTCTATGCACGTGTTTGTGCAGTTTGAAAGAACTTTTGGATTCAGGCCTACCAGTCTTGAATCGATTGAGTTAGAATTGCAGAGGCACTTATTTGTGCTTGTCAGTTGGCCTCAAAATGGTCCAACATTTTTGAGCACCAACAGAACCATGGACTTAACCTCAACTAAACCTTGATCAACTCAACTCTACCCCCTACACTTGCCAAAATCTAGAAAAGAAAGGCATAAATCAAGAATAAATCATCCATAAATATGAGAATAGCATCAAACCTCTTCCATTTTTGAGCTAGAAAGGCAAATTTAGAGTTAATTAAGCATAATTTAAATTTGGAATTGATTTACTTAGTTTCTTATCATATCATTCTCATTTTAGAGTTGTTACTAATAGAGGCTTGCTGAGAGCTTTGCATTAGCATATCTAAATAGAGATCCATAGAGTTCTTATTGTCTTTATTTGCATAATTAGCTCATTATTTGTGGTATTGAGCTTATATTATTGATTTATTTGATGAACTAACCCTATGAAGGTACTTATCCTAGTACACAAAATGGTGCCCGCCATGAGGCATTAGGCCTCATTCTTTTTAAATTCAGAGAAATTGTTATTTTCTATCATTTTCTTATTTTATTCTCTATTTTTCAGGTTTTGCAGTGCATCTGAGAGTTTCTGTTGCACTTAAAAGCATTTTTGTAGCACTTATGAGGCATGAAAAAGAACATCCATGACAAAGCATTGCACCTTTACATAGTGAAATGGCACTTTCACCATTTCTTCTAATTTGTCTAAACTTCTTTCAGCGTGCATACCCTGATTTCAAAGTGCTTTTCATCCATCCTGCAATGTTTTCAATACTTCTTTAGGTGCATTTTATTTTTAAAATAGTGCATTTAAATTTTGTTTCTGCGCATTTAAAGTTTTTGGTTGCACATTCAAGGTTTTAAATAGCACTTTTAATCATTTTTGTAGCACTTTTAAGCATTTCTGTAGCGCGTACAATCATTTCTATAGCGTGTAAAAATTTTTATATTAATTTTAAATTCTGACAGTAAATAATGGTTTTTCTATGTTTTTCTAATGTTGGGACATAAAAAAATTTAGAAACTAGAGGCTATAATCCACAATGAGGATAAAAACATCACAAAAAGGTTGAAATGAGAGAAAACCCTTCATCTTAACAAATTTTTGGGAGGATTCCAAGAAGGAAGGGGATGAATATGAAAAGTACTTGCATATAATTGAATTGTATAAATCTAAATTCGGTTCATTGAATTGGATTTTTACTCCTTAAGCTTGTCATTTTCTTTCTCAATTTCTAAAAGAATGGAGTAAAAGATAAATTACTTGGATTTTCTTCACTTTGTTATTTTGTGTTGGACTAACAATTTAAAAAGAGGAGGCAAAGGAGATGGAACAATCACCACTAGGTGAGTGAAATGCTGAGAAACTTAATAAAAAATGCCCCTAGCCTTAGCTAGCTTCGAAATGAGGTAACCATTGAAACTTTTGTAAATTTTTGCTTAATTTGTGACATTTTCACTTTGAATCTAGTAATTAGAAAATCTTAAGGAATAAATAAGCACTAAAATTAGAAACCCCTTGTTTGTGGAGGAGAGTAGAAATACTTGATTCCCATTAGTTAGAGGGTTTGGTTAATTGAAGATTGATGATTGTGCTTGGGAAGTAAAAATAAGAGTAGGGATATGCTCTTCACCTTTTGGTGAATCAAATTCCCAAACCTATCTCTTCGTTTCATTTATTCACTTTCAAATGAACATGCTAGAACCTTAGTGGGCTCGACTCTTGAGATTTTCCTTAATGAGGCCGGTGAGAGGGACAACCCAAAGTGGGATACAATTGCCTTTGTTGCAATAATCTAACCCACCATAAAAAGAAATGCATTCATCCTTAATGGGGTGTATGACGAAAGGATATTAAGTCTCGAACTTCCTCTAGTAGTCCTTCGAGATTGCACAAAACTTTGACGTACCGGTGGTGGGAAGCCCCTTTATTTTAGGGGGATGAAACTTGATATCTCTTTTGAACGGAATCCATACTAAATCCTTGATAAATTAGAAAGCCTACCTCATTAGAGCTATTTAAAATCCAAATTTGACCTTAAGTAGATTGCTTGGAATAATTTCTTGTGATAGTTGATAAAATCATTGTGTTGTGCTTGAAGGTCTATGATTAAAAAAAGAAAACATCCATTAAGATCCAAAAATCAATTAACAACACAAATTCAAAAGAATATTCTATTCACAAGAATTAAAGATACGGATAAAGAAAGGTGTAACGCCCCACCAGGGAACCCAAGAGATTAACACTAAAAGTTATGCTAAGTTATGCTAAGTTATGCAACCAAATTTTTTTTTGTTTACTAATGTTAACAAGCACATTAAATAAAGCATCACATTGCTCTACATACATCGGTTTGAATAAACACATCATTCCTTTTTCATTCTCAAGGGTCCCTGATGTAGTATTACGTCATCTAACTAACACTACGCTAACAAGATCAAATGCTAAAGAACTTTTAAGTACATAATAAAATTAAATACATCTCTTGAACCAATGTAACATTACATCGCATGATCACCTACATCCACTACACATATCGTAGGGTATGCGGTGATATTTAATACAATTATAAATATCAAAATACATCATGGATCCACGTAGGGATCATTACTAATTAAATAAAATCTCCTACAAGTACAAGATAATAATATCTGACATCTAATACATGAATCTGCAACAATGGTGGTAATCCGGTCCAAGTAACAATCAGGTGATGGAGGTTATCCGCAACAGTCTCAATGGAGAAGAAACACTACCTCCCGACCATGTGGAACCCAGAGGTCCACCCCACCATGCTAGGGAGATAACACTAGGCCCACACACATACTAAGGACCAATCCCAATCACCACCTAGAAAGATAACTCTAGATCAAGAGGGTATACGGGTTACCAGAGGCACTAACCTACGTAGGATATCTAAGGTGTGAGTAGGAAGGTGTCATCACACATATCCACCCTTGAGTTTAGTCCTGAAGGTTCCTCACTGAACCGACGGCACTCAAGTGATCATACGTGGCATCGATATCTCTCATGAAGACAAGTATATCGATGATCCACCCTTGAGTTTAGTCCTGAAGGTTCCTCACTGAACCAACGGCACTCAAGGTATGGGCGAACTATCACAAATTATCTTTTTAATGTTTTCCTAACTAGAATAATTTTTATAATGTTATCACTGGAATTAAGAAACTTATCAATGGATGATCTGTCAGCCACTTGTGGGCCTCGACGATCCATTGCAAGCCACCCCCTACATCACATCTAGATAACCTACCCTAGTTTCACAACAATACCCATCCTGGTTTGTGGCCACTTATAACATATTAAGTTCCAATAACCAAATAAACAAATAAATCATATTCCCATTTCAAAACATAAATCCACTTGGCCACTAATTCAAATTTTAATCCACCAGGAGGAAAATAATAACAGGGATCGGTTTGACCTCCCAATCAAGGTCTCATATTGACCCTAATCCAAAACAAGCAAAAGAAGATAGAATCCACATTGCACCATAAAAACAATCAACAAACAGTAGGATAATTTATATCAACCACATTCCCGACCTCTGGATTTTTCCCCCTATAAGGACTTCTAATCCCGAATGCAAATCAACTACATCAACATAATATTTTACATGCACATATGATATACGCAGTAAGAGAACATCGTAAACAAGAAATTGACATTTCGTAAGGAAATCAAATTCACAAGAATCATTTTAACAAGTAATTATTTGCTCACACTAGTTAATCACACTAATCAAAATATCCACGTCTATAATAAAATGACCATGTTGTTAACTCTAATATTGCCTACTATAGCTTGATAAATGAGAACATTTCTTAACTAATGGAAAGATTACTAATCTCGGATACGCACTCCTAAAATACAATTAAAGGATAAAACAATAAGTTTACTAGTAATAATGCTATAACACCTATTGTTAACATTCCATTGCCAAGGCTAAATTTAAATACCAAAACCCATAATGAATTCACTAGTAGGATTAAAATAATGGTTAATAAAATCATTCACATAATAGAGTTAATATTCCAAATTCAAATTTAAGTAATATCTCCAATTTATATTGCTCAACTTTTAACTTAAAAACATGCTTAGTGTTTAATAAAACATATCCTATTAATTCCTAATCAAATTTATAATTAACCACCCCTAACACCTAGCACCTAGGACCTACCTTCCACATCATCATGCAAATCCATATTAATAAAAGGAAACATAAAACATTTTAAAATTTCCCCAAAAGGGCTGCGAAAATCAAGGAGTGGAAGTGACTTGGGGGTGGGTCCCACCAAATCCCAAGCACTCCACACAAAGAAATTAACCAAGGAATGGGGTTCAATGGGTTTGAATACTCATTTATTAATGCAGGACCAAATGCAAACACTACCCCCCAAGCTCACGCCACCCTATGTTCAAAAAGGGCCTGCACAACACATAAATTTGATTGGAGAGTACATTGACCAAGGACAAGGCATGGCCAAGTGGAGGTGGGCACCAGTTTTGGAGGTTGAGCCCATACCAAATTTAATTCCTTCCATAAATTTGTTTCAAACAAAATTAAAATGCATCCCCCCAAGACCTGCGTACTAGGCAAGTGGGAAGGGTGATGTCATCACCCATTGACAAGGAAAAACATTATTTATTAAGCCATTTAAGGCCTTACATGTTGGGGTACGTACCAGGAAGAAGATGGAGTGTGTTGAGGGAAGATAAGAGTTAGGGAAATGATATGATGGTCTCTTTAAATTCCCTTTAATTTGGTCAGCCTCCAAGGACCAATGATATTATGACATTGTTTTCATTAATATTTTTTTTTTTGTTTTTCTTTGAATTTGTTTTTGCAAGGCATGGCGTGGGTCCCACATTGGGTTGAAAAGGTAAGAGTTGCATTAAATTTGAATATGTATTTGTTCATTTTTAAAAAAACAAGTTGGTAGAAAATATTATTAAATAATGACTGTGGTAAGAGTTTGTATGGGAATTCTTTTCCCATACAAATTCCAGAGAGTTGGAAGGGCTCTTTTGGAAAAAAACACTTAGTTTTATTTTGTGTGCTTGTCTCATTTTAGGGCTTAGTTTTTTTTTTGATATCCCATGCAAGAATGGTTTGTTTCCACATTTGTTTACCAAGATAAAATACTAATTCTTTCAATTCAAATTAATTATATGATCAATTAAATGAATAATATAGAAAGTATTGGAATCAAAACATAGCTAAGTTCCATTGAGTTATGAGATAACAAGTTCTTTTCCATTCCAAATTTGAATTCACTAAAGGTTGAGTTTGAGAGGGATTGTATGTTTGTGATGATAAAATTCCACATTGCAAACTAAATTCTCACTGATCTATTGCTTCACTCTTCATTTTGAGGAGATAAATCTTTTCTCTCATTTGTTGGAAAACTAAAAACTAAATTGGATCATGATAAGGGAATTCAAAACCTACCTGGTTCACAAACAGGTTGATGAAGCCAGCCTCTCAACTGCTGTCCAAATCTGCTCCCACAAGCTCAATCCCTTCTCTTCTTGCTCTCTTCTCCTTCTCCAAGCCTTCTCTTCTTTCTCTATTTTCTTCTCCAAACTTTCATATCCAAAATTGATGATAAGATCTCTCCCATTCCTCCAAATTTTGCATATGCAATAGAATAATAATGACCCCTTTCTCTCTCACTTCCTTCCCATACCTATTAATTGCACTTCCTCCTACTCCTAAAGTGACATGGAAATTCATTTTATTACCTTTCTATTTATTTTTCTTTTTTTATCATTTAAATTAGAATATGTCACTCTCAAAGTTTTTAAATTATACAATAAATGGTATCTATATACAAATAAATGATATATATATCTAATTATATTTTATCATACTAATAACAATACACTTACTAATACGTATCATAACATAGTAAATATTGCTAATAGAAAATAGACATAAATCACAGAAACTTGATACGACACAAGCAAGGAATAATCCTAGGATCAATATCATGCTCAACAGGGAAGGTGTATTGAATTCGTTCGGCCAGAACGGATTCAAATCGAGTAAGTCAAGTGAGATTCCGTCCATTCCTATAGGATGATTAGGTTGGGCTAGGGAATTGGCCTAGGTGCTAACTCCCCTTCTCTGCCATTGAGACATAATGAGGGCACGCTCATCCTGTCAAACCAGGGAAGTCGATGCTCGGTACCTGCAACCTACATAAAAACCACTGCATGTACATGTGCATATATAAATATAATAACAGACAATGGTAGGGATGGCTGGGACGTGTGGACCCAACTCAATGGGGTAACTACACCTCCTCCTCTACCATACATGCATGTCAATAGAAAAGAAAACATATATGATAACAACACGATACCATACACATGCGGGTATGGGGTAAGTATCAAATATAATCATCATCTAAATTACATCAATTAATTCATACATTTGAAACATCATATAAAATCCATCATTACTAAATTTAACCATCACATAATGTTTTGTTCCATTTCAAACATGACAATTAACATCCAAAATATAATTGTTTAATCACACACCACAATATAAATATAACATATGATATATGTCTGATCTAATCAACTAAGATAAAATAGTATCAAACTAAACATAGTCTCAACAGTAATAAGATGCGAGGGGTATTACAAAAGGGATACATCATCCAACAAATTCTTATTAAGAACAATGTTTCCTTACCTCTATAATCCTAATATTATATCCACGTCTACATATTATTCAGACAAAAGGGCTATCCCAAAATCTCACATTAAATATAATGTTGATCAAGAAGAACATTATGAACATCATATCTTTGATAATTCAACCTTTGATAAAAAATAAAATCATGAATACCCTATATTTGATCAAGAACATCCTAATGGTAACCCAATCTTTGATAACGAACCTATGTCACATTATCAAGATAATCCCATCTTTGATCAAGGAAATCAAGAAAATGACAATGAAAAATTTGATAATCAAGATTTTGAATATCACATATCTTTGACAAACACAAATACATCTAAATTTCCATGGGATCGATCATTTACTCCTTTGGGACAATCATACGAATCAGCTTTGGAAAAAATACTTGAAAATAATTTCATCACATTACCTAAAATCACTTCATGTGGTTTTATATTTTTGAGCAACTATTGTGCATATCATAGACATAATGAACATGAAACTTCAGATTTCATGGAGTTGAAACATAAAATCCAAAATCTTATTGATGATGACTTAATCAAAATTGAAAATCCTAATGACTCATCTAATGAAGATACTACTCTCAAGCAATATCAAACTTATGAACCTATGTATAGAAATGGTCCTCTTATATCCTCCACCTATTCCACCATTCCTCCATCTCATAAAGAAGCAAAGCCATCCAAGATTCCTCCATAAAATCAAGACCCTAATTCTTTTCATGATAACTATGTATACCCTCAAGGGCTACCTCTAAAATAGATCTTAGCTAACCTACATCTTGCTACAAACTTATTTCATGCTTCAAAGGTTATAGACCCCAATCCTTCATGTGCTATAATGCCTATCGTGCCAATTTCAAATGAACATACATCAACCATTCAAGAATCCCTCATATAGATCCAAACTCCTACATTGTCCATAGAAGTGGCTCCATGTCAAGAGACTAATAAAAAGTACAAAGAAACAAGTCTTATTAAGGATCAAGATCAAGATAATATCCATCCTTATCCTATAGTTGACCAAAGTCCCATACCCCAAGAATCCCATGATGAACCCTTCATACCCTTCCATTTCTTTCAAGAATATACCCTTCCATCTCAAACACCCCATATTCCTTCACCTCCTATATCCTACCCATCTCCTAAGAAAGATCAAGGTATCCCTTCCATTTCTAATGAAATTATTGAAAATCAAAAGCAAAGTATTCTTCCTAGGCTATCAAAAGATCCTTTTCAAGAACAAAGTACCCCGACATCCACTTTTCATAAGCCTCCATATCTACCTCAAAATTATCCCATTCTTCCTAATCCATTGCATAAGAATAAATACCCTCAAGCTTCAACTTCTCCTATCAAAGTCAATCCTATGAAAGCTACTCATAAGCCTATTGGTATAAAGATACATCTGAAATATGAAAGCCTTGGCCATGCATCTCAAAATAAAGATGTTGATATCCCTCCCACATATAATTTACCTCCATTTTCACATAATGATCAACCTTCTACAATGTCCAAATCTATCCTTGGTCCCTATATCCCAAAGTTGAAACCTTATACATCCTCCAAATCCATATTAGGTCCCTATATCCCTCCATCCACCTTTCCTACCATTTGTAGCCCACAATCCACTTACCCTATATCCTATCAAGATCAACAAAGATATACATGCTTGAGAAACCAAACACCCACCCACATGAACCATCCATATCAACCTTATTCATCCACCAATATGAACTCTTTTGGAAGCAATTTGCATGTGCAACATAAGAATAAAAAAATCAAGAATCCACTTATGTATGAAGATCATTATGTCCAATCTAATCGACATGTGAATGCAAGAAAAAAAGAAATATTCAAGAGACCACAAAGGTCCATCAAGCAGAAAGAAAAATCAAAGAAAATGTGGGTTCCTAAATCCCTCATTGAAGAAATGTATTCCAAATCATCCACCAAGCCAAAAGAAAAATCAAAGAAAATGTGGGTTCCTAAATCCCTCGTTAAAGAAATACATTCTAAAGCATCCAAAAGGAAAGAAAAATCAAAGAAAGTGTGGATTCCCAAGTCACTTTTGAATGACTTACATATAAAAGAAATATTAAAGTTGACATTCAAGCTTCCAAAGGCTTCCACTCCACATTCTCCCAAACACATTCCATCTTATCCATCCATTTTGGGTCCTTGTGTCTCAAGATCTATATGCTCTTTTACATCAAAACCTTCAACTATTTCACCCATTTTCCCTCCATTATTCAACTACCCTTCAAGGTGTGTTTTGATGTTGATCTTGATAATACTTCTTATCCTCCTATTCCTTATTCTTCCATTATGTTTTTCACGCCCACACATAGAAAGACTTATTATCCTCTCATTCATTATCCTTCAATTTCCATTATCCCATCCATCTGATAAATCTTTATCCACCCTCTACCTTATCCACCATATCACCTTTCTGTCACCCTATCCACATCTTTGAGCATACCTTTCAGTAGATTTGGCTCATCAGATCATACATTTTCAAGGAGTATCAAAAGAGCATGAGGCTTGAGTCCCTCCAAAAGTAAAAAATACAAAAAAAAATTGAAAAAAAAGATGAAAAATAAAAGAAAAGAAAAATAAGTCCATCCTATGGTGAAAACCACTTCTTGTGGCATCTTGGACAAGTACCATGATAAAAACCTGGAAAATAGGAGTCATGCGTAATTCTTCTCTTGCACTCTATACTTGGGGGCAAGTTACATACATCATATCCTCCATCTTTCTACCATTTATCTCACTTGCATCCGTATTCCATCTTTCACCTTTGATCTTGACAAGGTTGAACATATCCGTGAGCATTAAGTGCCTTGACATGTGATATCCTATCCATCATCCTATTCAATTTTTACATTCATGCTACCCTATCATGATCTTTCTTATCCTAAATCCACCTCTATTATTCCTACGAAGCCTTCCCATAATCCCAAACTATCACTCATAGCCTCCATCACCCCTTTATCATTATTGTGTGATCCTATCCAAATTAATCCCTTGATCTTGATCCAAATAAAGAATAAAAGAAATGGAAAATATATTATAGGAAGTCTCTTGATATGTCCACTCCTTTGGACCATTTTCATGACACTAGTTCATTATTCCAAATGCTATCCAACACCATATAATTGGCCTACATTGAGATATTATTTTCCCTAGCTTGGATAATCTTGAGGAGATGGTCCTATGGGTAACACACTTTCTTCATCCATCATTACCTATTCATTTGTGAATCATCACTTTACAAATCCATCTTTCATGTCCTATACCTTGCTAGACATTGAGGGCAATTTAATGTGATCTTGCTTGAGAAATGGAAAAAATCTAAAAAGAAAAATTAAAAAAACATAAAAAATCTTTAAAAAATCTATAAAATAAATCCTTAAAAATAATCCAAAAATATAAAAATCCTCAAATAATCCAAAAAACATCAAAAATCTCTAAAAATTGAAAAACATAAAAAATATCTAAAATTCAAAAACATTAAAAATCTTTTAAAAATCCAAAAATCTTAAATAAACTCTCAAAACTTGCATTGCCCAACAAAGCATTATCTTTTCCAAATCAAACTAGGGGGCACCGATCCAAATTCAATGAGCCTAGAAAAATAGACGCAAGTTGGCTCAAAATCATTGCATCAAAATTGAAAAATTGCTACACTCGAACTTATTGATCAATATTACATTTCAAACATCCAAATACTTGATCTAAGCAACAACATTTGAAAAATCAAATCAAAATCTAAAAAGCTTAATCAAATAAAAAATCTTCAAACAACAAATCAGATCAAAATCTAAAAAGGCTTAAACATAACTAAGGATCAAAGTGGATGAAGTTTTTGAAATATGGATCTACAAACAAAAAGAAAAAATGTTCAAAGTGTTACTTTATTTTTGGAATCATGTCTTTTTAGAAAATTAATGATGTTTGGCTAGATGAGCGATGATGAAGACATGATATTTTCTTGATTTATGTCAGAGTGCTTTCCATGTTGATTCATAGCCGTATGTGAATCCGTCTAATGACATGATCATCAAAGAATCATCGAGGACATTTGTATATTAAAGGGATCGATTCTTTATTTGTTTACTTGCAATTGTTAAAATCTGAGGCAAGAGGTATTCATATATCATCATGGTTGAACCAGTGAGGGTTGTACCAATTTCATGTTCCAAAAGCTCGATGATGAAAATAAGCATCCAAATTATGAATAGTGACAACTAGCTGCATCCATGTTAGATTAAATGCATTTAGATTGCATGGATCCTTTTCATGAAATTTTTCATAAAAGCTAAAGGGGGTTGAGTTATCATCATCAAAGGACCATATCAATATATGTCAATATCTATATCAGAATAAATCAAGGAAATATACATCAGCAAATGTCCATCCATATAATCAAAATCATGATCAACATCATCAATGTCTTAAATCATCAAAAATCAAGCTCAATCTGATCATCAAAGGTACATAACATAAACATCATCAAGATACAAGTACATGTAAATCATGATCCCTCAAATGATTCATGCTTCATCAAGAGCATCATCAAAAATCATGCTCAATCTGATCATCAAAGGTATATCAACATCATCAAGATACAAGTACATGTAAATCATGATCCATGAAATGATCCATGCTACATCAAGGACATCATCAATAATCAATCATGTTGATCAACTTTGGGAAACCTAACTCTATCCATCACCTAAATCTATATCTGCACCTACACCAATGGATGACCCTTCTCTTCTACCAGTTCCTAATTTTGCATCATGAGAACACCCAATTAACTCCATATCATCAAAACATCTAACTAAGAATATCAAAAATCAATTAGTCAAATCATCCAATTGATCATCTAACATCAATCAAGTTATCCATTATCCATTTTCTCATTGTGAGCACATCAAATCTCCTAACTCTAGATCTTGAGGAAGGAAAATCAGTGTTTTGTCTCTCTAGATCTTGAGAGTGAAATATCAACCCATTAACTTATCCTATCAAATTGACATCAACATCAACCAAGTGATTCTGACTGACATCAAATGATATCAAAACATCATCAACTTATCTGGACCATCAAAAAAAATTTCTCAATCAAATTTCTTCTCATCAAATTCTCTCATGATCGGGGCATATCAAAATTTCTATATCAGGAAAAAAATCAAAATTTCCCAATCTGAACCAAATCATCCACAATCATTTTGATTCATTTTCTGAGGGATCATTCCATAATATCAATCCAAATCAGAGATTCAAATCACATCATCATCGATTTAATCAAATCAGGGACATAATCTTTTAATGGTAAATTTTTCACTAATAAATCAAGTGGGGCATTAAAACATCAAAATCAAATGATCAAGATTAATTCAAATGAGCAACCAAGGCAAAATCAAGGCAATAAATTGAATCAAGCCATAATCCAAATTTATTTGAAAATCAAAAGCCATTAAATCAATTTAAATCAAATAAATCAAGTTAAATAAATAAATTGTACAATTAATCTAATTAATTGTATAGTTTAATTTAAATCAAATCAACCCATTTAAGGGGTACACATGGCTAAACAAATTAAATAAATTCAATTATTAAATCCCTATTTTCTCTCAACCACCATATGAGAGAAAAATGCATCAACCAATAGGAAATGAGGATTGGACTCACATGGATCAAGCTCAAAATGAATCTCAATCACACATAAGGTGAGAGCATCTTGGCCACCCATTTTGTCTCTTTGTCCCAAGATTTGAGGACAATCTATTTAAATTGTCTCCAAAGGTGGAACCATGGACTTAACCTCAACTCAACCTTGATCAACTCAACTCCACCCCCTACACTTGCCAAAATCTATAAAAGCAAGGCATAAATCAAGAACAAATCATCCACAAATTTGAGAATAGCATCAAACCTCTTGCATTTCTGAGCTAGAAAGGAAAATTTAGAGTTAATTAAGCATAATTTCAATTTGGAATTGATTTACTTAGTTTCTTATCATATCATTCTCATTTTAGAGCTGTCACTAATGGAGGCTTGCTGAGAGCTTTGCATTAGCATATCTAAATAGAGATCCATAGAGTGCTTATTGTCTCTATTTGCATAATTAACTCATTATTTGTGGTATTTAGCTTATATTATTCATTTATTTGATGAACTAACCCTATGAAGGTACTTATCCTAGTACACACTTACTAAATTATCAAAAATTGTTTGAGCTTTCAGAGGCACTTCCCCAAAACCCCCATTCAATAATTTGGAGGGAAATTGCAGTGATAAAAGTGGGGAAATTTTAACCTTCAAGTCTGATAATTAATTAGGATCTATATAAAAATAATGGTGAATTGATGGTTGCTAGGTGTAATACCCCAAAATTGGCACCTTTCTATCCTAACCAATTTTTTTGCATTTAGTCTTGTGTGCTATAAATATGTCACACTTCTATGAATCATTACATTCAAGAACACTCAAGAATGAGATCTCAAAAATCGATCCATAGCTCCCTAGGCATGGAGTGCAAGGGCTTTTGAATGCTCTCAGCTAGAGCTATTTAGCCTATAACCTTGCTAGTAAACCATGCAATGGGAGATTCAATGAAGACAAGGGCAAGAATGCCAATATCCTCAAGAATCAAGAATGAAAATGCAATGCAATGCTATGCTAGAAATGAAAATGCAAGCTAAGCTATGAAAGGAAATATGCAAGTGTTACAACCCAAGCTAATTAATCTATGTGAGCTAATCAAGAGCATAGAAATGAAGCTAATCTAAGAAAGCATAAATATGAAGCTAAGCTAAGAATGCAAGAATGAGATGTAGATGCTAAGAATGCTCCAAATCTTCAAAAGCTCCAAAGTGACCTAGAAAACCTGCAGCATAAAGTTAGCATAAAAAGTTGAGGATATAGAATGAAGAAGAGAGCTCTTCTTTTATAGGAAATGAGGAGAAATGGACCATGGAGATTAAGAGGCAAAAGATTTAATCAACGGTGGAGCTTAAAAGAGGAGCAATCCATTTGCACAAATATCCTCCAATGAGAAAATAGGAGTTGACTTTTGTGTCCATATGAGACAAAAAGTGCTTTTCCTTTTTTTATAAAATAAGAATAATGCTTTATTTGTGCAACTTAGGATAAGAGGAAAAGTGGGAGCTTTTTATTTATTAAAAGGGGAGGAAATATTCCTTTTAAATAAATAAAAACTTAGGATAAGATGGTTAGCCCATAGAAAATAATCAAATAAATGATAGAACTAGGATTTGATCAAAAACAAGCAATTGATGATTTAGCAAAAGGGGCTAATAGTCTAGGTGACCATTTTTACGTGTATACAAGTCTCATACTATCAATTTATGAATCATCAAAGTCCTATTGTACTAGGCAATTATGTCTTCTAATTGACTCTACTCGACTTAGTGTCAAATGCAAAAAATCCAAAATCTACATCAATCACATGCTACATTTAATTCCTAATATCAACTGTAATTGGCTAAATAAACTCTATGATTGATTAATTTAATTATAAATTCCTAGCACTTTAATTAAATTAAATTCACCCTCTTTAGCTAAAACACATAAAAATGAATTAAATAATATTTGGTTTTTTAAAATAAATATCCTCATTTCAATAATTGAATTTAATTATTCAAATAATTGAGAAAATTCATTTATGAGGCAATATTATATTTATTTAATCAAATATTGTCTCCAAAAATCTTCACTAGTAAATTTTACCCTATTTTTCGACGAGGATTAGTCAAATTTTTGATACCCATTGGTCGAACAGATGACCAAAACTATTGTCGAACTTTTTTTCGTCGATTATACGACAGGAAAAAGGGTCATCAAAATTTTGACCTCCTTAGTGGTTGAATTACCGACCGAATTACCTAGAAGAATTGTAGATCAAACCTTTTATCTATGCAACCAATGTTCGTCAAAATTGTGACCAATCAGGGTCCATAATGTTGTCAGAATCGACATCAAACACATAGCATTCTTGTCGAAACACAAAACATAGTTTGTCTCTCTTGCGACGACATGTGGTCAGAATCGACGTCAAACACATAGCATTCTCGTCAAAATAACTATTATTAAAATGTCAAAAAAGTGACCAATAATAATTTTTGGTTAAAATATATATATATATATATATTATTGATGGGTTTCTAACCGATTTCTCTATAACAACAACATATACTAAAGTTGCATTGTCATTGGTTCCCAAGTATTTGTCTCTTTGACATTTGTTTCTCCATCTTTATACATTATATTACCATGCATCTCTATTCTTCATTCAATAGTCATTTGATTATTAACTTAATGTATGGCTACATCTAATATATTAACCTAGCGGGGTGCTTGTATCTACCTTCCCTATCCATACTTCATTCCTTAAGACTTAGTAACCATACATGAGAGAAGAAACACAATAGGTCTACCTGAAGCTATCTCACACTAAGCCCAAGAGAAGAAATTTGGGGTCCTTACCTAGTGGGGTGCTCGTGTCTGCATTCCCTATCCAAGCTTCATTTCATAAGTCTCAGTAACCATTATTATGGAATTGGCAAGATGGTCGTAATAGAGGATCTTTGATTCTCCTATCTAAGCCCAAGAGTGGAACTTTGGCGCCAGTGACAAGCAACATGGACATCCATTTTGGGTCCCTACCTAGATGGTAGTCCTTATGATCTCTGAGTTGTCCTTTGGAAGCCCTTCAAATTCTTCCTCATCTATGGATATGGATATAGTTGTCCCACCTCCACATCTTTGACCTAGACTTCTTTGTGATGTCCCCTTTTAAGATAACTTATGAAACCAAGAAAATAAACTTGCAAAATCAAAAGCAAGAGACATATTTCCTCCATGATGCAGGTGCAAGAGTATTGATGATGACAGTTCATAGTACTATCCATGAAGACTAGAAGAATAGAAAGAGAGCTTCTACATGACAATGATAACATTGAGATCTTGCCATTTTTCCTTATAAGACATGTTCTCTCAAGCCTCCTTACTTGAGGTTGACTTAGTAGCCTTGTCTAAGCTAAGAATGATAAAGAAAGCAATGAGATTAATGACCAGCAAGAGCGTGGGTCCGGTGATAATAGGGTATAATAAGGGTCAGTAAACAAGTAATCAGTACATAGTCCAGAAGACCACAGTACATTGTTGGCATTAAGCATGATTGTCATTAGTGACAACACTTATTCTGAACAGTGCATACCGAGCAGAACAGTGCATACCGAGCAGAATAGTGCATACCGAGCATAATAGTACATACCAAGCAGAATAGAGCTTACCGAGCAGAACAATACATACCGAGTAGAGCAAAGCTTACCAAGCCAAGTAGAGCTTGCCAAGCCGAGCAGAGCTTACCGAGTAGAACAGTGCATACTGAGCTCGCAAAGTTTCACAGTGTTTACCGAGCGCTGCACGGTTAAACAAGAAATTTAGTTTCTACCGAGTAACACTTTATCTACCGAGTCTTCAGTATTTACCGAGTTCAAAACTACGACCGAGTGGTTAGTATGGACCGAGTTTCCACTTTTACTGAGTGCATGACAATACCGAGTAACGCAGTGGACACCGAGTATCAAAAAGTCACTGAGTTAGTTTGTAGTAACCGTGTAACTATATTTGGGCCGACTCAGTAATATTTGTGTTTACTTGTTTAAGAGCCGACTTTGTAATTGTTTTGGAATTGACTTAGATTGATATATAAATAATATTTTATGTCATATCCAAGAATGATAAAATAGAGAAGTATGAAAAAGAGAGAAAGGCAGAGATAAGTGAATTACAAAAGGCTACAGCAGTATAAGAAGTAGAAAAGATCTATCCATCATAGAAGGTGATCAGTACATCAGAGAATCTCAATCAGCAAGTACAGTTGCAAGTAAGAGATCTATTGTTTCATCCTAATAGGTGAATCAGCTTGAAATCCTTTAACCGGGTAGACTTAACAGTCTTTGTAAAAATCTCTTAACCGAGTGCATACTTCATTGTATGTTTGTAAAACCTCTAACAAGGTGAACCTAGTAGTCCTTATTGCTCCTAACAGGGCAGATCATCAGAAGTGATCATTGTAAGCCTTAATCGGCAAACTTTATACTGCAGTATTGAAGTTTTGTGGGTATCATCTCCACCCCAGTTTTACTTTCTACTTGGAAGGTTTCTGGGTCACCAAATCTCTATGTTCTAAGTGTTATGAATGTTTTATTCTTTTTGTTACTCATGCATGCAGTCAGATTATCAATCTAATATTATTAAGATCTGAATCTGTTAAAAGTTTTGAAGTTACTGATTCACCCCTCCCCTCTCAGTAACCTAGATAGTCTTGAATATTTCCAACAATTGGTATTAGAGCACAGTGGATCTCAGAATAAAGTTTGATAGCTTGAGAAAAGATTCAGGACATGGAGATATTCAGACTGAACAAAGTAATTGAGAATTAAAAGCTAGATCTAGAAATGGCCATAACTCAACTCAAAGAAGCAAGAGAGCATCTTTCCCTTTCCCTAAAAAGAAGAAAGGAACTTGCAAATCAGATCAATGACCACCAGTATGTTGAAGAAAAGATTGAAGACTTTTTCCCTTCAAGCAGCTCAGATGAAGCAAACAATGCAATCAAAGAACTTATAGAAGAGAATGGATCTTTGCAAGAAGAAGTGAGAAAATTGAAAAGAGAAGAGGAAATTCAGTCAACAAGATTCTATGAAGTCTTGGAACAAAGAAACAAGATGAAAGATGAAATAGATGGAAAGAACAATGAAATCCAGAATAAAACTCTTCAGCTAGAAAATCTTATTGATCAAATCTCCAATACAAATGAAGAAATCTTGACTCTAAGATCAGAAAATGAAAATATGAGAGAAGAGCTGAGATCTGAAAAGCAAATCAATTTAAGAGTGATGAGTGAGCTAGATGCTGAAAGGCAAATCAATGAGAGAATGTTGAAATCTCAAGAAGATATGAATCAGGTGTATGAACGAAACCTTCATAGGCAAAAAGGAAAAGCAGGACTTGGATACAAAGAGGAGGGTGAATCCTCCTAACAAGGTACTCAAAAGAATCAGAAACCTACCTGTAATCACTGTGGCAAAATTGGTCATACTTCAAACAAATGTTGGAGCAATGGAAAAGCAAAATTCAATGGAAAATGCTACAATTGCAATCAGCTTGGTCATAAAGCAAATGAATGCAAGGAGAAACCAAGATTTAAAGGCATATGTCACAAATGTAGCAAACAAGGTCATAAGGCATCAGAATGTAGAACTAAAACACCCAATCTAGCGGAACAAATTATTAAAGCAATGTTTGGTTGGGATTACAACACTTGGTGTAGATGTCATTATTGTGGAGAATATGGACACATTGGCATGAATTATGTAAGGCACCACTTGAGAAAAAGGGATTCTACCATAAGATGTTATAATTGCACTAAGCTTGGTCACATAGCTAAAAACTGCATGAATTTAGGCAAAATTGAAGATGAAAAGAAAGCAAAAGCAAATAACATTAGGAAGCAGATGAGACAGAAGTGGATTCCTAAACCTACCGAGCAAACCAATCCTGAACTCACTAATGAAGGGAGTTGCTCTATGAGCTCTAACTAGTCTCCAAGAAAGCACTGGAACTGTATCTTCATAGACATATTCCAAAATAGTTCCTGAACTGAAAGAAAGACAGATTCAAATCAGTATGAAAGATACAGCAGGATCACAAGAAGGTCGGTATCAGTTACCACCGAGCAAGCTCAGGAGTAACCTAACTTCATTTGGTTACCGAGTGAGGTCGGAGAAGTATGAATTCATATGATCACCAAGTTGTGGAGTCTTCACCGAGAAATTAATTCATAGTGGATGACAGTCTGTCTAATTCTATACCCTAATTCGTACTGAGCATTAATGAAAAAGTTTTAACAAAAGGAGTGAAATCAAGTTCACTATTCACCGCGAACAAAAGTCTCCTAGTGCAATCAAGCATTTCAAAGCATATTTCAGCAAGATATTCTCTTTCCTTGAAGAATTTACTATGTTCACCGAGCTACCATGGCATCATCCAGCGCTAAAATGAAGAAAGATTCGGAAATGTTGGTTCATGGAGAATGGAAAGCACTAGATTTCAAACTTGTGCCCACAGTTGCCGGAACCCTAGACCTGAGTGGAGCTCAATCTTGGATTCCTCCTAAGGTACTCCTTATTAATGATATTCACAGTCATTTTAAGTGTACAATTCAAGAGCTTGGAACCCTAGAGATAGATACTATTCATGAGGAACTATGTGTCGATGGTGTTCTCAAACTGAAGCATCAACATTTGGAAGATAAGGGTTTAGTTCACATCACACACTTGCCTCAGAGCTTTCAGATAAAATGGGTCAGATATATCCTCAGTTGAGTACATGAAGGTAAAATATGGCTTGAGCAACTAGTAGAGATTACGAAGAAGATGATTCACCGAATCACTGGTCTTCCCATGCTCGACAAGGCAAAATCTACAAAAACCCTAGGTTGAACGAAACTGGAAGAGAAAACCCTAGCTAAGTGGGACGGTAGAGGTATGAAGATAAGAAGAATTACTGATGTAGAATTGAAGTTTGGTATACATATCGTAGCTCACAAGATATACAATTCAAGTCGGCAGAACAGTGTTCCGTGTGAAGCAGTTGACCTAGCATATAAAATTTTAAAGAATAATCTGTCATTTGACCTAGCAGATCTTTTGTTGAAACAGTTCAACAAGAACATGGAGAGCATCCAAACCTCAAAGAACAATCCATGTAAGTTTGGCTCATTGTTGGTTTGTTTATTTTTCTATGCTCAAAATTTTTTCCCATCAAAAGGCACGGTAGTATGGAGAAAAGATGTGCCGGTTCTTTATCAGATGAATGAATACATTTCAGAAATGGGTGACAATTTTGAAAGCATAATGGATAACTATTTTGAATCATTTAAAGAGAAAATGAAAAATAGATTCTGGATTCCACAGAAATTGGTGGAAGATTACAAACATGATATTTGTTTCATGGTGGACTATGATAATCTGTATATACAGGCAGCAAAACCAAGGAGTGTACATGTGAAACCTCTTCCCTCTGAGGTAAATATTGATGAAACCAAGAATATTATTGAAGCCCTAATTAATCAACCTGTTAATCCAAAGGCACCATATTTTGGGACATATGAAGAAGCTAAGGAGAGAATTGAGCTTAGTATAAAGCTTCCACAGGTGGTTAACAAAGGAAGAAAGAGGATGGCCAAAATACAAGCTAGCACACCTCTAATGTCAACCAAGGAAAAAGGAGAGGACTTTGAAGAAGAAGAAGAGAAAAAGGATGAGGAGGAAGAAGAACAACTACCAGCAAAGAAGAAAGGAAAAGTATTTATCACCAAGGCACCCAAGAAACCCTCTGCAGTATTTACAAGGAGTGCAAGAGGCAAGGCAGGCAAAGACAGTGAAGAAATAGTATTCAAAAGGCCTTCTCCTTCATTAAAAGAAAAGATCAAGGATATGAAAGAAGGATCTAGAATTGCAAACTTCAAAACTCTAAAATATGAAATCAGATCTAAGAGCAGCAGGAAATTGAAGATGTTGTTATCGAGAAAATAGGAAGATGGAAATACTCACCTAAAGAGATAGCTTGTCAAATACCAGGAACTTTGCTGAACAAAATTAAGTTGAGATGGTCCAATGCAAGACAAACTATCAAGGACATCTATGCTCAAACCTTGAGGCAATTAATGCCAAGTTTGAAAAATGCTAAATTTAATAAGGCATTGATAGATAATGAAATTAAGATGACACTCAAATTCAACAGTTGTTTGATTTTGATCAAAGATATTGAGTCGGTTGTGAAGAGTGCCACTACCACATGGAAAAACATCTATAATCTTCACAAACTGAGTGTCGAAACTGTGATAATCAAGGATATTGATGATAAAAGTGATGAACATGAAGAAGATACCAAGGTAGACAAGAAAAGTGATGAGGAAGATAATATTGTTTGGATAGCTGCAGAAGTCATTGCCTCACTTCCTCACTCTCCAGCAAAAGTTGCTACACCTAGCACAGAGATAACTTCAAGTATGATTGTGACAACTTCCACAGATACATCAAATGTCAAATCATCACTAGCACAACTCAATGAATCATCGACAACCACCTCTTTTACCAAGTTGCAGTCTCTTGTATCTACTTTTGTACCTACTTCCATATCAAGTTTTCCACCAATAAGTACCTCAGTTCTGGATACTTCAGTAAGTATTTCAGTTTTTGATTCTACAATTGTGAATACTTCAGTTTTGAGCCCTTCAAGTGTTCCAGTCGGTAGTTTATCATTTTTCACAGCTAGTCCTACAATGTCTACAATAACTTCTACAAAGGCATTAAGTGCAATAACAGTTGATCCTAAGGCTCAACCGAGTACAAGATTTTTGAGTAAGAATGTAGAAGAGGATATAGACTTAGATGAGGAGATAGAGATTCCAAAATTAGACTTTGCAAATCTTTCAGCAGATCAAATGCAAAACATTGGTGAACTCCTCCAAAAGAAAGCAAAGCAAAAGAAACTAAAAGAAAAAAGGGACAAGGAATATAAAATTATTGAAGATGCAAAGGATATTTTGTCAAAAGCATTAGGTATTAAAATTGATTCCTCTCAACATATTTTGTTACAGTTAGCTGAGGCAGTAAACAAGTTCCATGAGGATTCTTCTGCGTCAGAAAAGATTATTGAGAAAGCCGAGAAAAAATTTGACAATAAAGTGCTTGAGCATGTTGCTCAGCATATAGCTATTAATCAGGTAGAATTATTCATGCAGGAGCATCCTGGGTGTAAGAGCAATCTTGCATCACCCAAAAACATTTTTATTTTTTTTCAATAAGGGCTATTTTGTGCAGAGCTGCTATTTATGGAAAGTTACTATTTTTGGTAATTTTCGTATGTGCTCAGAATGATCTTATTTCTTTCTTGGAGGTTCATTTTGGTCATATAAGTCTGCCAGTAAAGTTTCATTGCCAGATCAAGTGTATATTGGAAGATATTGAAGATTTTCGGTATTGGCAGCAGGGTACAAAAACTTTGAACTCAGTTTTGAAGGCTTTAGAGGCCCCGGATGAGGTCAAAAATTTAGGTGATGGGTGCTTGCGTGGGTCAAGCCTGGGGAGCGCTTCATGGTGTTTCCGAAATGGGGTTATAATAACCGAGCGGGTCAACTAGTGATGACTTATGGTCTTCGGAAGTTGGGCCACCTGAAATGGCGAAAAATAATTTTCTTCAAAATTTCTGTTCGGGTTTCAAAGGTTATCTTGAGCCGACTATGATGTAATGAAATGTAAAATAAAAATAATTTTAAGTTTGGTCGGCCTTATTGGCTAAAATTCTGGAACCTTCCCAGGCGGTGGAAAATTGCTTATATAAGGAAGGCTGTATTATTGTCTTAGGCAGTTCAGAATAGTTCTGGGTATTGATTCGAGGCTTTGTCCTACAGAATATTGTAAGGGAATGCCCATGTGGCTTTGCATATTGTAATTCTGAAAGTTTGTAATTCCACCTTTGTGGAGATAATAAGAAGCCAATTTTCTGTTCTTGCATATTATTGTTGTTGTTTCTCTATTTCTGTTATGTGTTTATGGCATTAAGGGGAGCACCCTTCATCAAGTGGTATCAGAGCCAGGTTGTTCTTGAGTGTGTAAACAGACCACCGACTGTGAGGCAGTTTGCACCAGGACCGTGGCTAGGGTTTCAGCGCGCATCGCAAAAATGCTTCCATGAAGGGAACTTGGCAGAAGAGCTGGTGTTGTAACACCTGAGGTTAGAGAGCTGTAGAGACAAGTGCGAGCATTGCAAGAAGAGATTCGTAGAGGAATGAATCTTAATGTCAGAGACGAAAGTGAGGATGAAGCTGGAGAAGAATATCAAGAAGGAGAAGTTGAAATTGTGAACCAGGAGGAAGAAAGACTTTTTCGGGCGATTTTCAAGATTGGGAAAAGACCTAAGATTGAGGTTCCTACATTTTCTGGAAATCTTAACCCAGAGGAATTGATCGACTGGATCAATGAATGTGAAGAATATTTTGAGTATGAAGATGTTGAGGATCCTGATAAGGTCAAATTTGCGAAGGCCAGACTGAAAGGTCATGCGAAGATATGGTGGCAAGAGATTCAGTTGGAGCGAAATAGAAGGGGAAAGGAGAAAATCACGAGATGGGATCGGATGGTGGATAAATTGAAGCGACAGTTCATTCCTGTTGATTATGAGCTTGACCTACTGAAGAAAATGCAGAGTTTGAAGCAAGCAAGAAGATCTGTTCAGGAGTATACAGAGGAGTTCTACTGACTTCTCATCAGAACAGGCCATGCAGAAGCTGATAAGGAGAAAGTTTCCCGATACCTTAATGGGTTAAGGCCAAGCATTCAGGAGGAGCTGAATCTGGTTCGAATGAACAGTATTGAAGAGGCATACCAGTTTGCCCTAAAAGTAGAGGAAAAGCTGAACAAGAAGTTTGAGAGTAGACAAAACGGAAGAGGTCGCGGTGGACGATCTGGTGGACGGTCATATGGTGGCCAAAATGAAGATCTGAAAAAGAAGGATGAGGCTAGTAGCAGTCAGAATCAGCGAGGAAATAATTCCAATCACTTCCAGGATCAGAATAATATAGATCAAAGAGGAAGAGGAAGAGGACAAAGATCTGGAAGAGGTGGCTTTCGTGGAACATGTTTTCACTGTGGAGAAGAAGGTCATAGGGCATTTGAATGTCCTTAGCGCCAAGGAAGAACAGATAGAAGAAATGAAGGCCAGGCCAGAGTTGCACATGTAGATGAAGATGCCAGATCATCAAATTATGAAGATGCTGAAAGAGGAGAAACGTTGATTAACAGAAGAGTCCTGTTGAGTGGTGAGAATGAACCTGAGCAAAGGAGGAGCCTATTTCGCACTAGGTGCAAGTGTGAAGGTAAATGTTGTGATGTGATCATTGATAGTGGAAGCACTGACAATTTGGTGTCAGAAGAGATGGTGACAAAGTTGAAGCTCAAGAGACAGAAACACCCACATCCATATCGGATTGCCTGGGTACAGGATGACCACAAGGTCATGGTCAATGAATAATGCCTAGTGAAGTTCAAGATTGGCGGATACCAAGATGAGGTATTGTGTGATATCATATCTATAGATGCATGTCATATGTTGTTGGGTAGACCATGGCAGTTTGATAGATGTGCTGTACATGATGGCCGTGCAAATACCTACTCCCTGACAAAGGATGGAGTGCGACATAAGCTAAAACCATTGAAGGAGACTGAAGAAAAGGTATGTGGTAATGCAAGGATAACTTTTGTTGATGGAAGAAATTTCCTAGATGGTATGAGACATGAGCATGTATGTTTTACTTTAATTCCAAAAGCTGGTAAAGAGGAAGTAGTAGAAGATGTTCCTATAGAAGTTGCAGATTTGTTGAATGAGTTTCAAGATATTGTATCCGATAATGTGCCTGATGGATTACCACCAGTCAGGAAGATCAGTCATCAGATGGACTTGATCCCAGGAGCGAGTTTGCCGAACAAGGAAGCACACAGAATGACACCTGCAGAAAGTGAGGAGTTGAACAGACAAGTACATGAGTTGTTACAGAAAGGATTGATTCGTGAGAGTCTGAGTCCCTGTGCTGTACCAGCGGTATTAGCACCAAAAAAGAATGGAGAATGGAGGATGTGTATAGATTCTAGGGCAATAAACAAGATCACAATCAAGTACAGGTTTCCATTGCCACGAATGGATGATATTATGGACTGTTTGAGTGGAGCTGTGTATTTTTCAAAGATAGATCTGAAAAGTGGATATCATCAGATTCGGATCAGAGAAGGAGATGAATGGAAGACTGCCTTCAAGACAAAGGAAGGACTGTATGAGTGGTTAGTCATGCCTTTTGGGCTAACCAATGCACCGAGCACTTTCATGCGGCTCATGAACGAGGTTCTGAAAGAATTTCTGGGTAAGTTTGTCATTGTTTACCTAGATGATATTTTGATCTTTAGTAAGACATTGGATGAGCATATGATGCATATTCGTATGGTATTTGAGAAGTTGAGAGAAGAGAAATTATTGATTAATTTGAAGAAGTGCAGTTTTGTGAAGAAAGAGTTAGTGTATTTGGGATTTGTAGTTTCAGCAGAAGGTCTAAAAATGGACCCGAAGAAGGTACAGGCTATCCTTGAATGGCCTACTCCAAGGAGTGCTACTGAGGTAAGATCTTTTCATGGTTTAGCTAGCTTTTATAGAAAGTTTATCAGAAATTTTAGCAGTATTTGTGGACCCTTGACTGAAACAATGAGAGGGGATAGAAAAGAGTTTAAGTGGACTAATGGGGCAGAAAAGAGTTTTCAATTGTTGAAACAAAAAGTTACAGAACAACCTGTTTTAGCACTTCCAAATTTTAATAAGGTGTTTCAAGTAGATTGTGATGCTAGTGGTACTGCAATAGGAGCTGTTATGAGCCAAGAAGGTAAACCTGTTGCTTATTTCAGTGAGAAGTTAAATGATGCCAAGAGGAAATATTATGTTTATGATCAAGAATTTTATGCTATAGTTCAGGCATTAAAGAAGTGGAGACATTATCTACTTCCTAAGGAGTTTGTTTTGTATACTGATCATCAAGCTTTGCAATATTTGAATAGTCAAGGAAAATTGAATCAAAGGCATTTGAAATGGGTTAAGTTTTTGCAGAGTTATACATTTGTTTTGAAACACAGGAGTGGAAAGTCTAATAGGGTTGCAGATGCTCTTAGCAGAAGGCAACTATTATTGATAGAAATGCAGATTGAAGTGGTTGGGTTCAAGGAACTCAAGAATTTGTATCCAGAGGATCCTGATTTTGGTGAAGCTTGGAAAGCTTGTACAGAACCTGTTACTCTAGACAGGATGAAATGGTTGGATTTCATCATCCAGGATGATATGCTATTCAGAGGGAGTTAGTTGTGCATTCCACGAAGTTCTATGAGGGTGAATCTCATCAAGAAGAAGCATAGTGGAGGATTGGCTGGACATTTTGGTCGTGATAAAACCCTTGGTTTGGTTAGTGAAAATTATTATTGGCCACAGTTGCAGCAAGATGTGAAGAAGTTTGTACAGAGTTGCAGAGTATGTCAGATGGCGAAAGGAGTGAAGCAGAATACAGGATTGTATCAGCCATTACCTGTACCAGAGAAGCCTTGGGAGGATATCAGCATGGACTTTGTTCTTGGTTTACCGAGGACTCAGCGGGGACATGATTCAATTTTTGTGGTAGTTGACAGATTTTTGAAGATGGCACATTTTATTCCCTGCAAGAAGACTAATGATGCTGTTCATGTAGCAGAATTATTTTTCAGAGAAGTTGTGAGACTTCATGACTTGCCAAAGACCATAGTTTCAGATCGGGACACTAAGTTTGTTGGATATTTTTGGCGTACATTGTGGAAGAAGTTGAAGATAGATTTGAAGTTCAGTTCATCACATCATCCCCAGACTGATGGACAGACAGAGGTGGTGAATAGGAGTTTGGAAAATTTGCTGAGATGCTTGGTTGGAGATAAGCCAACAGGATGGGATTTGATTTTACCACAGGCAGAATTTGCATACAATAATTCTATCAATAGGAGCACTGGTAAATCACCATTCCAGATTGTATATGGAAGTAGTCCAAGAAATGCATCTGAATTGAGGAAGATAGATAAAGGAGAAATAAGTAGTGCTGAAGCTGAAGATTTTGTAGAACACTTGAAGAACATCCATGGGGAGGTGAGGAAGCATATTATCAAGATGAACGCACAGTATAAGGCTAAGGCAGATGAGAAAAGGAGGTATAAGGAATTTCAGGTTGGTGATGAAGTCATGGTTCATTTGTGGAAGGAGCGGTTTCCAGTTGGTACATATACCAAGCTGAAAATGAAGAAGTTTGGACCATGTAGGATATTGAAGAAACATGATTCAGGAAACGCATATGAGGTAGAATTGCCTACTGAGCTAAATATTTCACCAGTGTTTAACATTTCAGATCTGATAGAGTATCATGAGGGAGGTGTTGAAGATGAGATCACAGCAGCACAGTGGAGTATTCCAGCAACTAGTACAGACACTAAGGAGATCGAAGATATACTGGACAGTTGTGTTGGTAGAAGCATAAGGAATAGGACATATGAAGAATATTTGGTCAAGTGGAAAGGATGACCTGTTGAAGATTCATCATGGCTGCCAAAGGAGGAGGTTAGCCATCTTGGTTTTCCTCTGCACACCTGAGTCGTGATAGGGTCACTTCTCAAATTACCCCGGGTGTCTGATGCAGGAGCATCCTGGGTGTAAGAGCAATCTTGCATCACCCAAAAACATTTTATTTTTTTTTTCAATAAGGGCTATTTTGTGCAGAGCTGCTATTTATGGAAAGTTACTATTTTTGGTAATTTTTGTATGTGCTCAGAATGATCTTATTTCTTTCTTGGAGGTTCATTTTGGTCATATAAGTCTGCTAGTAAAGTTTCATTGCCAGATCAAGTGTATATTGGAAGATATTGAAGATTTTCGGTATTGGCAGCAGGGTACAGAAACTTTGAACTCAGTTTTGAAGGCTTTAGAGGCCCCGGATGAGGTCAAAAATTTGGGTGACGGGCGCTTGCGTGGGTCAAGCCTGTGGAGCGCTTCGTGGCATTTCTGAAATGGGGTTATAATAGCCGAGCGGGTCAACTGGTGATGACTTATGGTCTTCGGAAGTTGGGCCACCTGAAATGGCGAAAAATAATTTTCTTCAAAATTTCTGTTCGGGTTTCAAAGGTTATCTTGAGCCGACTATGATGTAATGAAATGTAAAATAAAAATAATTTTAAGTTTGGTCGGCCTTATTGGCTAAAATTCTGGAACCTTCCCAGGCGGTGGAAAATTGCCTATATAAGGAAGGCTGTATTATTGTCTTAGGTAGTTCAGAATAGTTCTGGGTAGTAGATCTGGGTATTGATTCGAGGCTTTGTCCTACAGAATATTGTAAGGGAATGCCCATGTGGCTTTGCATATTGTAATTCTGAAAGTTTGTAATTCCACCTTTGTGGAGATAATAAGAAGCCAATTTTCTGTTCTTGCATATTATTGTTGTTGTTTCTCTATTTTTGTTATGTGTTTGTGGCATTAAGGGGAGCACCCTTCATTAATTATCTTCAGTTTTGACAGATATTGAGTCCTCCTATTCCAATGTTACCTCACTTGTTGCTAAGCTATGTAATGTTGCCGAGTTCACTAAGGAAGTCAAGGATAAATTGAATAAGATTGATGAGGATCTGAAGGACAGTGTACAGAGGTTGCAACTTGAACCTAGTTCAAGCTTTGCACATCATATGAAAATCACATTCCTATCAAATAGGCAATTAGAATTATTAAAAGAAGATACAAAGATCCGGTCAACACTGCTAGATATTCAGAACATGATCCTTCCCATCATGGACATAATGCAAAAGCACATTGTTCACTCAAAAGCATTACTCCATGACAATCAATTTTCAATTGTAGATCACATGATTGAACTCTCTACAGAAGTCCAAATTGCACTCCAAACATGCAAGATTCTACAAGAGAATTGGGACAGAACTCTGGCACTAATCATAAAGGTACATTTTGATTTTCTTTCACATTTTGGATTCTCCCTGTAAAATACTTGTATATACACCTTTGACATTATTGTCAAAAAGGGGGAGAAAATGTATAGGAGAAAGTGTATAAGATTAAGGTGTGTAATACGAAAGGGGGAGAAAGTACTCTATATAAGGGAGTCATGAAATATATAAATAGCAGTTTGACAAAGATAAATTTTGAAAAAAAAAAAGAAAAAGATTCAGCATGATTCTTGTATATAATTTTTGGCTATAAGTGTTTTTGTCACTAATGCCAAAGGGGGAGATTGTTGGCATTAAGCATGATTTTCATTAGTGACAACACTTATTCTGAATAGTGCATACCGAGTAGAATAGTGCATACCAAGTAGAATAGTACATACCAAGCAGAACAGAGCTTACCAAGCAGAACAGTATATACCGAGTAGAGCAAAGCTTACCGAGCCAAGCAGAGCTTGCCGAGTAGAATAGTGCATACCGAGCTCGCAAAGTTTCACAGTGTTTACCGAGTGCTGCACGGTTAAACAGGAAATTTAGTTTCTACCGAGTAACACTTTATCTACCGAGTCTCCAGTATTTACCGAGTTTGAAACTATGACCGAGTGGTTAGTATGGACCGAGTTTCCACTTCTACCGAGTGCATGACGATGCCAAGTAACACAGTGGATGCCGAGTATTAGAAAGTCATCGAGTTAGTTTGCAGTAACCGTGTAACTATATTTGAGCCGACTCAGTAATATTTGTGTTTACTTGTTTAAGAGCTAACTTTGTAATTGTTTTGGAATTTACTTAGATTGATATATAAACAATATTTTATGTCATATCCAAGAATGATAAAATAGAGATGTATGAAAAAGAGAGAAAGGTAGAGATAAGAGAATTACAAAAGGCTATAGCAGTATAAGAAGCAAAAAAGATCTATCCATCACAGAAGGTGATCAGTACATCAGAGAATCTCAATCAGCAAGTACAGTTGCAAGTAAGAGATCTACTGTTTCATCCTAACAGGTGAATCAGCTTGAAATCCTTTAACCGGGTAGACTTAACAGTCTTTGTAAAAATCTCTTAACCGAGTGCATACTTCATTGTATGTTTGTAAAACCTCTAACAAGGTGGACCTAGTAGTCCTTATTGCTCCTAACAGGGCAGATCATCAGAAGTGATCATTGTAGGCCTTAATCGGCAAAATTTATACTGCAGTATTGAAGTTTTGTGGGTATCATCCCCACCCCAGTTTTACTTTCTACTTGGAAGGTTTCTGGGTCACCAAATCTCTGTGTTCTAAGTGTTATGAATGTTTTATTCTTTCTGTTACTCATGCATGTAGTCAGATTATCAATCTAATATTATTAAGATCTGAATCTATTAAAAGTTTTGAAGTTACTGATTCACCCCTCCCCTCTCAGTAACCTAGATAGTCTTGAATATTTCCAATAGATAACAGGGTATAATAAGGGTCAGTAAACAAGTAATCAGTACATAGTCCTTAAGACCACAGTACAGAAGTCTCAAAGTAGTAGTCTTAATGCTGACACATTCTATTATGATAGAATTCAATGGGATAGTCATGATGAATAAAAGGAGTCCATGAATAGGATAGAGATGTACAGGCCCACCTTGACAAATTAAAAGAGAAAGAGAGTAAAATGTTGATGAAACTTTTCTAAAGCACACATAACAACCTTATACATAGTAAAATTGAATGTAGGGAAGTCTTTCAAAGGACAAACATATATGAAAAGATTCAAATTACATGTGAATACCCTCCTAAGATGGGCGTTGTAGAGATAATGTGTCCCAAAGAGAAGAGTTGTGTAATGCATCATCCGATACAGTAGGTTTGGATGTTGGCATACATTATATTGACAAAGAAAAAGTAGAAGCTTCAAGTATGCAATGTAACATGGTAATATGTCTGCATCTTTGCCCCTACAGAATATTGTGCTGAGGGTTATGAAAAGCAAGTTAGCTTGCAAAATTGAATCTAGAGAGAAGCCACATAGTGTCTCTGCCCATTAGAAGTTGTAGAAGGTTGCCAGGTTAGCAAAGAATGAAGTATCATTAGGTTTTCAATGTAGGAAAGACTTAAATTAAGAAGGTAGTTTATGAAGCCTTAAAGAAGACCTCTTTCCATGCCTCAAAGGGACCTAACTCACCTTGAACTCAACAAGAACATAGCCTATATGTAGGCAAGTGACTATATTAAGGAAATAATGAGGAGTTAAGAGGCAAAGATCTATCTATGACACGTGTAGCAGATAGTTTTGAATAGTTCCAACCATTTAGGAGAGTGGAGGTAGCATCTTGGAGCCTTTATAGGATCTGACATAGGAAAAATGGATTGAAAAGTATACAATCCATTTGTCAAACCCTACAATAGAATGGAATATTTTTCAATTTTGAATTTGTAAAATATTTCATATCACAAAAAACTAACCAAAGAAAAATTATTAAATTGTTCATACCTGTGAATAATTATTCCTCGTGTCTAAAATTCTCTTAGACATTGCTAGCTTTCCTTTTGGATAGGTCTTTTGGTTCCGCATCCTAGGTTTGGTCACCCTTATTGTCAAAGTTGGTTTTAAGTCCTTAGATGTTACCCTTTCTATTATCCCTACCTTTGGGACTTATTTTGTGTGAAATTAGGACAACCTTGGCTCAATGGCATGAAAGCTATTCCTTCTATCATCAATAAGTGTTTAAAGTTTCCGCACAATGAGCAAGTTATAATAATAAATCAGTCTCTTTAGCCCTTAACTAAAAGGGTGGTAGACTTTCCTGATGAAGAGACCAACCTCAGTCCATGAAGGAGCCATAATATCTACAATAGTCAGGAAATGTTGGTGAGTTGGTTTAGTGATTACCAAGGAGAGTATTGATGTTGTTGATTTTCTCATAATTGATATATCACAAGATTATAAATCTCTTTCAGCAACCATACAATCGGCTGTCACAACAAAACCTATGATGAATGAAAGTTCAGATTATTAAGTCTGATTGGGCTTATTCACCTTTGGTTGTCAAGCTCTACATCACTCCAAGTCTCAATTAACACTATGAATTATGATCTATGATACCACTTATAAATGTTAAGCTTATCCAATTGATAAGATATATATGACAATATCATTGGTATCTCTAATTTGACAATTGGATATATGCAAGGTGATTAGGTCTATATATAGGTAATGTTAAGATTATCTGGATTAATATGTATAATCTACAAATAATAATATGGATATGATATTAAATCACTGTTGTATCTAATGACTTTAGGAATTATGCAAAGTTAAGATATTCCAATTTGTAGATATTCATAGAGATCTCTGCTCTTCCTAAAGTATTGATATAAGCTATACAATGAGCCTCCCTCTGATGATAGAAAAGATTTTATATAGTGTTGTGTCTGATATGTTGATATAACCTTGCAATTATGAATATGAGGCTCTACTTGATATGGAAATATCATAGTACAAGCATGAAATACCCAAGTTGTGCTTTTGGCATTGAAATACGAGCATGACAAGACTTCACAAACATAATGAATTGGAAACTTAGGGCAGATCATGTAATGCAATGAACCTTTGGAAATATAAAATAAGAAACTGAGTGTTGATATTAAAAGGGGATACATACCAGTAACAAAAATTGCCCTCACATCATTTCTTCTGATTGCCTCATCATACTTTTCCCCAAGTGCACCAAGGACTACAAAGAAACAAGATAAACAAATCACAAGCATATAGCGATGTTAGAATAGTAAAAGAATACTTTGACATAAGAAAAAAACTACACAATATTAAAACATGACATTGTGCTTTAAAAACTAAAAAGGTAATAATACGAGACCATTCATTAATTAGCTGTTTAAATTTTCATTAGTTGAGAATTGATAGTCATCATCAAAAGGACAAGAAACTCATCAATGTCCTCATCATTCCCATGGTTTAATGTCTAAAGGATAGTGACATATACAAACAAATCAGTGTTTATAGATGGGTTAACAATGAACAAAGAGGTTTCAAAAAATAGTGATGTGTACACTGTCAAAGAACATTGTGGTATTCATAATCAAAGAACAAAGATGTGCTCAAGGTTATAAAATAGTGATTTATTTTAGAATGTGAAGAGTGTAGTAAGAACAGTAGTAAGTAATGTTGCAATAACAATGAATGCAGGACAAAGATGTAATGGAAGTGAAAAAATAGTGATTGTTCAAGGGTTTTGCTATACAAAGTCAATGGTGAACAAACATTGATACAAAACAATGAAATGACAGGATCCATGAGGAAGATGAGTTGTTCACCATTCTTGATGTAGCAAAGTCAACAAGCTCGGTCGAAGGCCATAAAAAAAATCAGTCACAATTATCTAGGAACTATGTTAAAGCACTGTCCCAAGAAATGATGAAGGCATGTTTTCAAGAACAGAGATGGAGTCTATGTTTTGACGAAGGGGTCATGTTTTAGAGAGGGATGACAAGAATCATAATACATAGGTATCGTTTTATTATTTTGTCATCATGAATATATAGCATGGTGAGTTTTTAAATGATTGTCATAAAGAGCAAAAAAAGATACCTAATAGGAACATAGTAAAGTATCATATGGGGCAAATTAGAGGCCAAAAGGACATCAAGTGACAATCACAAGAACCTTATTGCAAAAATAATGGTCAAGTGGGCTTAAAGACATTGTTTCTATAATGCATTAGCAATACATAATAGTGATTAGTAAAGTGTGCAAAAAACTAGTGATAGAGTGTCGATATGCATAGAGGTCATAACAGTAATAAATGTTTATAACAGTGCTTTTAATAATGCTCCAAACATTGAGAATGCAAGATACTTGTAATAATGAACTTCATTTCGACTTGCTAATTGGCTATCACTATTAAATCTAAGCTTATCTTTAAAGTTTGAGCTTCACTTGGTTTTGAGAATAGTTTAATATTCTCTACTTAACAAGGCCAACCATGTGAAGGTGTAAGCTCATTTGGCCCCTCCCCCCCCCCCACCCCTAACATCACTCTAAATTCCCCGTTAACATCTAATAACATTCATTCATCCATCCATTTTTTAAATATAACATTCAATCATTATAATCACATGATAACATTCATTAACACATAAAATTCATTAACACACAACATTCATGAATAATTCATTAACACATCATTCATCAACTTACTAGTACAAAATTACATCCATTAAGACAACGTTCTTTCATTACCAAAAAATGTTAATTATAACCATTTCTTTTTGGGTTTCTTGCTATTTTTTTTCATGTAATTTCTAAGAGGAAGATCAATGTCCTCGTCATTCCCCTCCTCTACTATTTCTAATGGCAACGCATGTCTCCTCCTCATCTATTCAGGAACAGAAGGTCATTGCGCCAAAGGGGGGTCTACTGCAATAACAACTATGTCATGAGTTAAATTCACACATAATTAATTTAAAAGAATAAAACATAGATTTTCTTTACTTGAATGTGCCACATGATCTACATGGTGATCACTTTGAACATCCTCTCGCACTCATTCAGCATGACATTCTGTATCCTCTAAAATATACACAAAAAAGGTTCAACCAAGTTCACTTTAAGATGTTAAATTGTATTAATAATTACATAATTAATTTTAAATAGAAAATGGCACCTCCATCGACACTACGATGCACATCAGGAGCTTCATCATGCGGCGTATGATCTGTGTTACGATTAAGAGGCTGCATTGCAATGTCATGCACATTATTATCAAATAGATTGTTGCTCAAGTATTCAATTTCTAATATGTTTTTTGGCATATTTACATGTTCACATGATGCAAGGGACTCTTGGGTTGGGCTAGTGGAAGCTTGGTGTAGGTGTTCAGTGATGGCTTGATAGCCTTCCTTAAAGGAAATTATTTTTTTCTGTTCTGTCGTGGCCTCTAAATTAAATTTAGAGCCCTGCATTTTTTGATTAAACAAAATTATTTGCATTTTATAAATAATTTTTCTCTGCAATTCATTTACTGCTACTTACAATTCATGCTTTAATTTTGGAATATCCACTAGAGCCAAGTCTGTGTTGCCCAATCTTTTGCAGCCTGGCCTTTGTTGCCTTTGATGTGTCCTGCAACCTATGAAAAGTTTGAAATATGTTAGATGATATAGATATAAAGATCACTAATTAGTGCATTATTACATTGTACTAGTAGTTAATACTATTGCATATCTTCTTCTCTCATTTGGTGGTGTAATTCCTCTTTGAGCATCCCCTTTCTCCTTTGCATCCAAAATGAACTCATTCCAATCCCTCACTGGAATAAAAGGAGGACGCTCATACTCTAGGTTCTGGACGAGACTCCTTCTATATGAGTCCCTCACAGTCTTAAGATGTTTGCAAGCTTTTTCTAAAATTTTCTTCTCCTCAAAAAGATTACTACCAAACTCATGCTCTAAATCTTTAATGAGATGATCTTTTAATTTTTTGTCTTGCAAGTTCCACCTTTTAAGAAAAAACACAAAATTGTTAAATAGAAAAATTAACTAAAGTTGTGTACCTTGAATATAGTAAAAGAAAAGACCCGAATGAAAGGAAAAATATTGTACCAATTAATGATATGAAAAAAAAATAGTGGGATAGGGTTAGTCCACTTATGATGTTCCACCTTGTACGTATGGTGGGCCTGGATATCTTTAGTGCGAGGTCATAAAGCGTCTTATAAAATGAATCATTTCCTACAAAAAATGTCATGGGATAATCAATCCAAAACTTGTTATGAATAGGTAAATGCATATTACAATATAAAAAATAATAATTTTAAAGTACCTGGAAGCTTAGGACATTTTAAAGGCATCAATTCATTATCATCAATCAACAATTATGTCTGCATAACTCTCATGCTAGAAAGATGGGTAGATCCAGGAAATGATGGTGAATTATCACCAATAAATGTACTCCAATCGGTATCTGGCATAGCAGACTGCGTCGGTGTATCTCCTACTCCACAAAATTAATCCACTATGTGATGCACCCAAGATTAAAGTACAAATTATCAAATCATAATTAACACAAAACCAAATATAGCAAAACAAGGATTTACCAGGCATAGACAGTGAAGGCGTCGATGTTTGCATGCTCCTTGTTGCCGACATTACACTCAGCAATCTCTGATGGACGTTCTTCAACCTCCTAGGAGGAGTTGCCTGCACTTGATGACCTGAACAATACATTGTTAGCAAAGACATTTTGAAATAATAAAAGTAAGAGTTAACTTAAGAAGTTTTTGAATGTTCCAAAGAAAACATTTCTTGTAACTTGTCAACTAAAGGATTATTTTACCTGAGGTGGCTAGAGCTCTGCTACTACCGGCCTCACCGTGTTGTCCTTGACTAGGTACTTGAGTTTCCAAAAATTCCTGTAACAAGAACACATATTACATATTTTACTCCACAACATAAAAGAGTATAAAATATAAACCTTTATTGAGATTTTTTTATAACTAAAAATTCATTACTACTTACTTCATAACAATGTGCTTGTGTTGGAAATATAGATGTAGTAACTGAGAGGGGGGGGGGGGTGAATCAGTTAACCACAAAATATTACCACTGATCCCTTAGATGTCCTATTAAATTATTTACTGCTGACATACAGTGAAATGCTGAAACTCGGTAATTGCAGAGAGTGTTATTTATAACTGTTCTTAAGCATTCATCAGTGATTAACATGCATGAATAAAGAAAATACCATGAACACAAGAGACACCAGATTTAACGTGGAAACCCAATATGGGAAAAACCACCAATGTAACTAGTTACTGATTTTCACTCTTCTAGTGATGCCCTGTTAGGAGCCAACCCGGTAAAAGGTTACAAAACACACTGTTAAGTGTGACCTTGTTAGAGGATTTAATCACCCTGCTAGGAGTGGTCTTGTAAGAGGTCTTAAAACAATTCAATAGAACTGTCACCTTGTTAGAGGATTTACAAAATGGTTGTTAAACCAACTCGGTTAGGAGATTTTGAAATCACTGCTACAATGGTAAGAAAGTAACAATGAAGTGACCTGAATAGTGATGCAACTGAATTGCTGATTACAGATCTTTGTTCTGCTTCACTAGATCCTTCCTAATCAAATATATCTCTGCTGCTCTTCAAGGATATCTAACCATCCTTCAAAATTCGCTCATACTATTCTTCTCTTTCTTCTTTTTTTTGCTTCCTCATAATTCACAACTTGACCTTCTATATATATACCATTCAGATTGTCAAGTCGGCACTAATAATTATTACAAACATTACTAATCATTTCAATAGTCAGCTGGAATAAACCAACTTTATTTCTCAAATTGACAAAATCCTTTAATGGGCCGACCTTGCTCGGTAAACATTAATCCTAAGAAGATTTCCTTTGGTGACCGAGAGAACTCGGTAAGTACTGTGAATTCTTCAACATCCTTTGGAGATCAAGTGAACTCGGTAGACACTAAATTTCTTTCAATAACCGAGGAAGCTCGGTTAACATTGTTTTCTGCCATACTTTTCTTTTGACACCCGAGAGGTCTCGGTAGACACTGGTAACTGCTTTGCTGACCGACTGAGCTCGGTAGACACTGGGAACTGCTTTGCTGACCGACTGAGCTGACAATTGATATGACATCTATGTGACATCAAAGACAACACATAATCATTCCAACAATCTCCTTCAGATAATTGTATCCAACAATCTCCCTCTTTGGCATTGATGGCAACACAATATGTCATAGCATAATGAAATTTTATAGCAAACATAGAATAAGGAACATATCCTTAGCTTCATTCTGATTCTCATCTCCCTCTATCAGCAAACTTCTCTCTCTGACTGAAAACTCTCCCTCTTTTCTTCTTTTTTAAAAAAAAATCTCTTTCTTAGAAATTTCATGAAATAAAGACAGTAAACAGCAAACTCTCCCTCTTTGACAACACATGCCAAAGATAACACACTTCCATTGAATACCAATGTACCTTAAGTACTGATTCATATTCAATGATTCCTTTACTATGCTGCATCAACTGACTGATCTTCAACATGCTTTGGTTAATGCATTACTAAAACTCAATTTAGTGAGCCTCGGATAGGGGAATGACCCCTAACTTACCTCTTAGATACAGGAATGCATCCTTAGGTAGTGGCTTGGTGAAGATATCTGCAATTTGTTCTTTTGTATGAATATATTCCAATCTCATTTCCTTGTCCTGCACCAATTCTCTGACAAAGTGATATTTTATAGCAATGTGTTTGGTCTTGGAATGCATTACTGGATTCTTTGAAATATTTATTGCACTTGTGTTATCACATAACATAACAACTGGTTCTTTGATCTCAACTTTCATGCCTTCCAATAACTATTTGAACCAAATAATATTAGAGCAGTTTACTACTGCAGCAATGTATTCTGCTTCTGTTGTGGATTGGGATGTGCAATTTTGCTTTTTACTGATCCAAGATACTAACCTTTTGCCAAGAAAAAATGCTCCACCACTTGTACTCTTTCTGTCATCAATGTTTCTTACCCAATCAACATCAGTAAACACTTTTAAGTCTAGATTGCCTCCAAATTTATACCACAAGCCATAATCTTTAGTTCCTTTCAAGTACCTCAAGATTCTTTTGATTGCCATCATGTGATTTTCTCTTGGTTTTGCTGAGAATCTTGCTACTATACCAACTGCTAAGGCAATATCAGGCCTTGTATGTACTACATACTATAATTTTCCAATCATTGATCTATATAAGGTCTGATCTACTTCTTTTGAATCATCATCTTTGGTAAGCTTCAATCTAGTACACATGGGTGTACCAACCGGTTTTGAATCTTCCATACCAAACTTCTTAAGTATTTCCATGATGTATTTAGACTGAGTAATGTAGATACCGTTCTTGCTCTGTTGAATTTGAAGTCCAAAAAAGAATTTTATCTGACCAAACATAGACATTTCAAATTCTTTGTTCATTTTCTCTGAAAATTCTTTGCACTGATCATCATTCCCTGTAAACACAGTATCATCTACAAATATTTCTGCCAAAACAATTTTGTTATCTGGTCCTTCTTTGATGTATAAATTACTGTTGTCATTGGCTCTTTTGAAATCAATCTAAGTTAGATAGTTATGCAATCTTTCATACCATGTTCTAGGGGCTTGTTTTAGACCATACAGTGCTTTGTGTAACTTGCAAACCATATCCCTTTTGTCTAGATCCATAAAACCTTTAGGTTTCTCAATGTAGACTTCTTCATCAAGAATACCATTGAGAAATGTAGATTTTATATCCATCTGATATACCTTAAATCCTTTATGTGCTGCATATGCAAGTAGAGTCCTTACACCTTCTAATCTTGCAACAGGAGCAAAAGTCTCTCCATAATCTATACCTTCTTCTTGAGAATATCCTTTACATAGCAATCTTTCTTTGTTTCTTGATACTTGACCATCTTCATTCAACTTATTTCTGAATACCCATTTTGTCCCAATTACATTTTTATCTTTAGGCCTAGGTACAAGAGTCCATGTTTTATTTATCTCTATTTTCTCTATTTCTTCGTTCATAGCCTCAATCCAACTTTCATTTTCCAATGCATCTTTGACATTTTTACGTTCAAAATCAAAAAGTAAACATGTACCTTTTAGTTTATTCCTTGTCATAGTGCCATCTGATTTGTTTCCAATAATTTGATCTAGTGTATGATGCTTCCTGACATACTTGGCCAATACAGGTTCCTTTCTTCTTGAATGAGTTACATTGTCATCTTCTTGAATTTCATCTTTAGGTTCAGTTTGCTCAGGCTCGGTAGATATTTGCTCGGTAACTTTAGGCTGAGACTCGGTTACTATACTGGGCTCGGTTGATGTATCAGGTACAATGTAAACAAATCTTCTATAATCCTCTGGTTCCCTTTTGCTTTCTTCTTCAGTCTTTTCTGCAAACTCATCTACTTTCACATGTGCACTTTCTATGATTTTATGAGTAGACAAATTTAGACATTTATATGCCTTACTTTTGCAAGAATATCCCAAAAATATTCCTTCATCACCTTTTGCATCAAGTTTTCCTTTTCTAGATTATTTCAAGATGTAACTTTTACTACCAAATACTTTTAGGTAACTTACATTGGGTTTATAGCCATACCATAACTCATAAGGAGTTTTGAATGTGTCTTTCCTCAACTGTACTCGGTTCAAGGTATGAACTGCAGTGCTAATAGCTTCCTTCCAGTATTTCATAGCAATGTTCTTTTCAATCATTAGAGTCCTTGCACAATCCATGATAGATTTGTTCCTCCTTTCAGCTATTCCATTCTGCTCAGGAGTTCTTGGAGCTGATACCTATCTTTTGATTCCTCTTTCAATGCAAAAATTATTGAATTCATGGGAGATGAATTCACCACCTCTGTTTGATCTCAAGAACTTCATTCTTTTCCCTGTTTCCTTTTCTACTCTTGCCAAATACCATTTGAATTTCTCAAATGCTTCTGACTTTTCTCTTAAATACATAACAGTCATCATTCTAAAGTAATCATCAACAAAGAGAATAAAGAATTTTTCTCCAGTATAGCTTTCAATTCCAATAGGTCCACATAAGTCAGTATGCACAATATCCAAAATATCTTCAAACTGATAGTTTTTTGCTTTTAAAGCTAGTCTTTCCCATTTTACCAATCTGACAATTCTTGCATAGACCAATATCAGGTTTCTTCAAAGTAGGAATACCTCTTACTTTCTTGAATTTGCTTATTTTCACCATATTATCAAAATTTACATGCCATAACCTTTTGTGCCATAACCAACTTTCTTCAATTTGAGCAATAAAACATGAGCATTCACTGAGATCAAGATAAAACAAGTTACCTTTGGTTTGTTTGCCTGAACCAATCAGTTTTCCTTTGTCATTCAGCAATCTTGCTTTGCCATTCATGAATTCAACCTTGAGTCCGCTGTTGATTAGCTGTGGTACACTTAGAAGATTATGTTTTAGTCCTTCAACCCAATATGCATTATCACATATAAGTTCTTTGTTTAATGAAATTCATCCTCTTCCTTTTATACAACAAGGTTCATTGTTTCCAAACCTTACACTACCACCATCATAGTCTTCAAAATGTTCAAACTTAGTTTTGTCACCAGTCATATGATGTGAGCATCCACTGTCTATAATCCATGTATCATTTTTTCTTATATGAGAGATAAGTGCCATCTCATCTTCATCATCATCAAATTCATCTTTTACAGCAATGAAGACAATTTCTTCTTCACTATCAGAATCCTTAGCCAAAAAACATGTTTTCTTACCTTTATCCTTGAATGACTTGAAATTCTTCTTGCCATTGTACTTGTGACCTTTCTTCTCATCTTTGCTTTGTTTGTTTGGGCACCTAGCTGCAATATGATCAATTTCTTCACATGAAAAATAGATTAAGGGAGTTTTACCTTTGTATTTACCTCTGCCTCTAGTATATTTCTTTACAAGTAATGCTTCAATAACTTCAAGATCACTGTCTGAACTTTCCTCTGATTCTTCTTCACTTTCTGACTGGATTTTCTTGCCCTTCTTAAGTGAGAGTTTGGCCTCAAATGCTGATTCAATATTTTTAGAAGTTGGAACATAGTTATCATAGTTGTCCAATTCAAAAGCTGTCAATCTTCCAACTAAGGCATCCAAAGTTATATTGTGATTTTGTTCACATCTTCTTTCTTGAATAACAGATACTCTTATTGCATAGATAGGAAGCAATGTTCTAAGAACCTTACTTATAATAGTTTCATCATCAATTTTTCCTCCAGAAGCTCTGATTGCACTAACACTCACCTTGATTCTTTCAACATATTTTGCAATATTTTCATCTTCTTTCATCTTCATCTGATCAAATTGTCCTCTTAGGCTTTCTGCTTTGGCTCTTTTCACATTGTCATCACCACCATAAATTTTCTTCATCTTGTTCCACATTTCATAGGCAGTTGTGTAGTCTTTGATCTCATCAAATTCTTCATAGCTAAGGGCTGATGCAATATCTATCATCATGGTGTTATGGTTCTTTTTCTCTGCAATGTCTTCAACAGTTAATGTGCCAGTAGGAATAGTATATTCTTGATCAATATATTTGCATCCTGAATCACCAATGGAAGCTAGATGAAGTCTCGTGAGACCTTACCATGCTGAAAAGTTATCTCTGTTAAGCCTTGGAATTTCTCTCTTGTAAGACATCCTGATCTTTAGCTTAGGTCCTTAAAACCCTTCCTACAAGCACCAAAAGCTCTGATACCAATTGTTGGAAATATAGATGTAGTAACTAAGAGGGGGGGGGTGAATCAGTTAACCACAAAATATTACCACTGATCCCTTAGATGTTCTATTAAATTATTTACTGCTGACATACAGTGAAATGTTGAAACTCAGTAATTACAGAGAGTGTTATTTATAACTGTTCTTAAGCATTCATCAGTGATTAACATGCATGAATAAAGAAAATACCATGAACACAAGAGACACCAGATTTAATGTGGAAACCCAATATGGGAAAAACCACCAATGTAACTAGTTACTGATTTTCACTCTTCTGAAGTGATGCCCTGTTAGGAGCCAACCTGGTAAAAGGTTACAAAACACACTGTTAGGTGTGACCTTGTTAGAGGATTTAATCACCCTGCTAGGAGTGGCCTTGTAAGAGGTCTTAAAAAAATTCAATAGAACTGTCACCTTGTTAGAGGATTTACAAAATGGGTGTTAAACCAACTCAGTTAGGAGATTTTGAAATCACTGCTACAATGGTAAGAAAGTAACAATGAAGTGACCTGAATAGTGATGCAACTGAATTGTTGATTACAAATCTCTGTTTTGCTTCACTAGATCCTTCCTGATCAAATATATCTCTGCTGCTCTTCAAGGATATCTAACCATCCTTCAAAATTTTCTCATACTATTCTTCTCTTTCTTCTTTTTTTTGCTTCCTCATAATTCACAACTTGACCTTCTATATATATACCATTCCGATTGTCAAGTCGGCACTAATAATTATTACAAACATTACTAATCATTTCAACAATCAGCTAGAATAAACCAACTTTATTTCTCAAATTGACAAAATCCTTTACTGGGCCGACCTTGCTCGGTAAACATTAATCTGAAGAAGATTTCCTTTGGTGACCGAGAGAACTTGGTAAGTACTGTGAATTCTTCAACATCCTTTGGAGACCGAGTGAACTCGGTAGACACTAACTTTCCTTTGATAACTGAGGAAGCTCGGTTAACATTGTTTTCTGCCATACTTTTCTTTTGACACCCGAGAGGTCTCGGTAGACACTGGTAACTGCTTTGCTGACCAACTGAGCTCGGTAGACACTGGGAACTGCTTTACTGACTGACTGAGCTGACAATTGATATGACATTTGTGTGACATCAAAGACAACACATAATCATTCCAACAATCTCCTTCAGACAATTGTATCCAACAGCTTTCACCATCAATTCAGATAGCCTCGACTTCGGCATCTCAGTTGGATTTGCTTCATCCAAAATGCTCATAATTTCTAAATTGATTTTTTAAAATTTTTTCCTCAGCATAATTGTTATATTAGGCATTTCTACGATATCATCATCAGAAGGGGTAGCTATTGCCTCTGTTGCTACAGGTGTTTTTCCCCTATCCTGAACATCAAATTGTGACAGGAATATCAGTAAAACTATCATAAAAACTCCAAAACCCTAAATAAAATAATGTAATAATATAACATTTTTCAACTATCTAATTTGTACAATTTCAATAAGTCTTACCGTTGCTGAAGAATGGGTGGGAGGAGCATCCTCATGGCCTCTATCATGTGGGGGATCCATATCATCTTGTGACAAAGATTAAATATAAAAACTTCAGCGAATAGAAAGCAATAGACTTAGCAAAAAAAACTTATTAATAAAATGGTATATAGTACTTACCACCCTCATGATAGTAACTTTGTTTGTATCTATGCGATTTAAATGGTAATCTATTAGTAGTTCTTCCCCTGCACTTATTGATTTTATCACACATACAAAAACTTGATTCCCCTCACGCGTCTCAAATATGCAATTGGGTTGCTTATTAGTTGAGGAAGGTCACGTACTATTTATAAAACCCGCAATATTACCTGTTTCTTTTGGTCTCCCATCAATGTACATTGCAAATATTTTACTTTGATCATTTTCTTTCCATTGTATATAATTTGATGATAGTGCATACCTACGCATACTTGTTTTATATTGAACAATCTGCATCCAATCATTGTAATTGTAATACGGACCGACATACTTGAACAATTCAACAACTTTTTTGTAACATACCTTTATCCCATCCATAGAAAATAGGCCCAAACCATGTAATGAGGATGGAGCTATTCAATATATCCTCTCATTAACACAAAAATCAGTGTTAATTGAAGGTAGCTCAGTGGGTACCCATTCTTTCTCAATAAGTGTGTATCGAAAGGGCACCTTGATGTCACCTTTGGTCTCATCATCATAAGAAGTGACCCCCCTTTAGCAAGGAAAAATTGCATGCGTTTACCAATTTTTTTCTAATCATTTGACCTCTAGTTGATCTCCCCATTTTAGCCATACTACATGGAGAACTTTCATCTACCATTCCCTCATTTCCCTCATTCGATGTAGATAGATCTAACAAGTACCTATTTGGTGGGTCCTGCAATCCATCAAATGAGATATTGTCATGTCCCCGCTTCAAATAAAATTTTGATAATATTTAAATAATATATATAGAATAATCAAGTCATGACCCATACGTATGGTTCTTCTTTGTCTATATGTGGGAGATATAAAATGTACTAAGTTGAAAGTGATTATATAACTATATGTCTATATGGTTCTTTTTTGTCTATATATACATTATATGATTATATAATATGTCTATTTATAACATACATGATTAGTGATAAACAAGAAGAATATAAGAAAATTATGTCTATTTATTGACTTATACCTGCTGATCCATGTCATTGTGCACGATCCATGCCAAAGGGGTTAAATTTCTTGCATATGTTAATCATTTATCTTAAGTTAGCTAAAAATTATATGATACGTATGCTACAAATAACTTAGAAGACGACAGGAGCAATATGCAACATCATAAACATTAACAAATTTACCTTGTATATGGAATGCAAGATCATCAACAGAAGGGGTGACAATGTCTGTAGTCAATTGCCTATTTGCAAAAAGGGTGATAATCAAACACAATATATACATGTATCAACAGCAATTAATTGAGCACCGTAAGCAAAACATTGGTAATTATAAATCACATATGGTGTAATCATTAGAATTGAAATCAATAAATCAATATTAAACATATATACTAATCAATATAAATATATATAAATAATTAAATCACCTATATACCTTGTACATCTCAATCATGTCATTGATCATCTTCTTCATCCATCTCATCATCATCACCATCATCATCATCATCATCATCACCATCATCATCATCATCATCATCACCACTATCATCATCGCCATCATCACCATCATCACCATCATCATCACCATCATCACCATCACCATTATCATCATCATCATCATCATCATCATCATCATCACCATCATCATCATCACCATCATCTTGATCTTGATCATCTGCTTCTTCATCATCTTCAATATCTTCTTCTTCCATAACATTATACTTTATTGGCCTTCCTCTTGGATCATGTCTAACAACAAATGACCAACCCTATTTATGTCGAACCTCTGAGTAAAACACTTGCTCACATCGGCTTGAAAGAACATAGGTCTCATCTCCAACTGGTTCAAATGACCTTGTATTAATAATTGTAAATCTATTATCATGTTGAATAACAGTTCTATCTAGATCATTTTGATTCAGTCGTAGCCTATACCATTTGACAATGAATAGAACTACTTTGAAGGAGTTAAAGTCACACTCAATTATATCATCCAATATGCCATAGTATCAATTTTGAGATTTTTGAGGATGTATGTCATTTCTAGATGATATATTAGTGACCTCAAAAATTGCAGTTATCCCTGAATCACAAGTTTTCTTCGTGTCATCCAACTTTTTTATGCAAAATTTGTGGCCATGATAGTACATAGTTTTGTGGTGCTTGACCTGCAATTTTTCAAGTGTGTGAAAATTATTTGCATCATGATTTTATATGAAACATATGATTCATGATCATTAATAAATTTGTGTGTACCTCTCTACCTCTTAAACCACATGCTAAATCAATTACCATTGGCGTAACATTAGAATCTCCATTACGATGAGCTTCTCTAACCAATGAAGAAACACCTTCCCATGTTAATGAGAAACCATTTTGTTGACATCATTCAATCCATACCATTATCCAATCAATATTGTTCACAATATACAAATGTATTGCATCCCACTCTTGACCAACTGTATAAAAAAAATACACCAATTATAAATAACTTATATTGAAGATTTATAAGAATTAATTAACTACAATAACATCTTCTATTTACTTCTCACTTTCCTCAATCTACCTTTCCCCATCAAGTACTCCCCTTCAAATTTGTTAATGGATTTGGGATCCCAAATACGATCTACATGGATCTTTGTTGCAAACTTAGGAAGATATTCACTAATGTACACCATGGTCTGGTATACCATATATCCCTCTACCATAGAACCCTCAGGATGTGCTCTCTTTCTAACCAAGCCTTTCAAAAATTTCAAGTGCCTCTCAACAATCCACATTGACCTAGTTGGTACAGGTCCATACAATTCAATCTCTTCAACTTGATGTATGAGGTAGTGTTCTTGTGCATTGAAAAAAGTTGAAGGGAGACACTTTTGCATTTCACACATAAGAAGAGGAATTTTTCTTTTCCAAAATTTTATATCTTCTTTATTGATTTCTTTTGATGACAACCACCTCATGTATTTTTCAAGATCATATATAACTTGTTTGACACTATTGGCGAAGTGGTGTGGGAGAGATAGAGGTAGAACATACTGAAATATTTGTAAAATGATCTTATCAATATTTTATAAAAGAATGCAATGAAAACTACATGCAGTATACAAATATATAGTGAATACAAAATAACATGAATTACCTTAATAAATGTATGCCAATCGTGTGTTTTCATCCCTAGCCCAAATTTACATTTCTTTGATGTGAGATCATTTATGTTCACAGCAAACCCTGTGGGAAATTGTATTTTTTTTATGACTTCTTTTATAGCATTGCTCTGCTGCTTTGACAATAACCAACTAAGGGCACTTGTATCAATCTAGTCTCCATTTTTATTTGATCGAATGACATTTTTCATTGCATGGTTGGACTCTTCAATGTCACTACAAATTTTCACAATTTTGTCTTTGTCACGCCTTCTATCCAAGATTTTCCATAATGTCTCTATTACATTCTTTCCAATATACATAAGATCAAACAAATGCACAATTGGGAGTTTCTCGTAGTATGAAAACATACTAAATTGCATAAGATAACTTTTTAGTCCTTTTGGAAGTTGGTCATTAATGCCTTGATGACCTTCACGAGCATCAATTACATCATCAGTAAACAAAATACAATATCAAAATATAAATTTCAAACAAAAACCATCAGATGGAATGACATTACCTCAATGATTTATTTTATTGTATTCCAAATTCCATAGGCGAGGTGTCATTCTCTATGGCTTTGATGTAGTCTCTTCTTTCCCATTGAAAAGATGTTTTTTGGTAATTTGATACTTATGGTTTCTGTGGAGAAAGTGTCTATTCTCATCAAACACCTACTTTCCTAAACTTTTTGAATGATGAGATTTCATCTTTGGACCACAAACTAGACATGCAAATTTTCCCTTTGTCTGAAGACCTACAAAATCATGTATAATTGGATTAAATATGTTAACTTTGTGTTAGCACTATAACATACCAAAAAAGAGGTGTTAAGAAGAGAACATACCACAAAAATGTGTTAGCCCAGGGGCATCATGTATTTTCCATACAAGCATTGCATGGAATTGAAATTGTCTTTGTCCTATTGGTCTAGAGATGTCATACATAGTGACCTCATTCCATAACACCATCAACTCGTCGATAAGGGCTCAATATATACATTGATATCTTTAACTTGGTACTTACCTAGTTGAATGAATAAAAACATTACATAATTATTATGACCATTTTGATGGATTATTTATAATAAATTAATTTAGATGACTATTAAATGAAAAAATACTTGGAACAATCAGTGCCAACATTATGTGCTCCCTCGTTATGGACATCCAAGGAGAAATTTTATTGTTGATAACAAAAACAGGCCACACCGAGTAAGTAGATCTCATCTCTCCAAATGGATTGACACTTTCCACTACCAATGAAAGCTTGAGATTACAAGGTTCTTCTTTAAAGTGTGGCCATTTTTTCTCTATTTCCTTAAATGTTGAACCATCCACAGGCATTCACATAATGTCATCTCAACTTCTATTGCATGCATGGTAATCCATAAATTGTGTCAAGCTATTGCACCTGAATAATCATTGCATACGTGGAATAATGGGAATAAATTGAAGAACCTTGCGAGGCACCTTTTTTGTTATTCGATATCATTGATATCTACTAATATGACAAATAGGGCATTCTGCTGCAAATTCATGTTGTTTATGATATATAATATGATCATTCAGACATGCATGTATTGTTTGATACTCCATTCCAATATCTTTCATAATGGCAGATAATTCTCGGTATGAGCGAGGTAGAATGTTTGATCATGGTAACAAACACTCACCTATCAACCTATGACCAAAAATATAATTTGTTAATTTAAAGAATATTAATTGCTACATGATTCACCCAATGTTAATTGTAAGGGAATTACGACTAAAATAATAAAAAAAGATGACATACCTTAACATACGTGTCATTGCTATGTTGGATAAACCATTCATAACCTTCAAGTTCACCAACAATAATACAGCGGCAAGAAGAGTTGTTTGGGAGCCTTCATATAGGGGCGTGTGTGCCTTCTCAAGTATAGGTACATCAAGGTCTGCATCAACATCATCATCATCATCATCATCTTGATCATCATGATCTTATTCATCATCGTGGTCTTCTTCCATGGGATCATTACCTTCTACTTCTATATTCACACCTCCATGTTCCCTCATTTGGAAATCCACATTCTTCGGATTGTCATGGTCCATAACATGAAACCCAGGGAGGTTGACCTATATGAAAATGATGACCTTATATTAACCATGACCATGATGTCATCATCAAAGCATGTCTTATGTATTTTATAAATTATTAAAATACATACCAATGGACGAAATTTGTTTCCCCCTTCACTGTGACCATGCTGCCTACAATGTTCCTCAGCTGTTTTGATTAGATATCTTCGAGTCTTTAAGCCCTTACAAATTTTACAAGGACAATAAAATTTTCCATCACCTTTTCTTTTTAAGTTAGACCACAATCTAGCAATTGTCTCCCTATTTTGTTGTGTGTTGATATCGTCAAACATGATCTTTCTTGACGTTGCAAGAAGAGAAATGCTTGGAACGTATGGGCCCGATCTGAAGAAATCAGCAAAGAAAAACTAACATGCAAAATGTTAAATTGAATGACATTTTATTATAGAGATAAATGTGTTGTCTAGATTACTAAATTTCAAAATTAGTGAAGGAATAGTAAGAACGAAAGAAAAAAATGCATCCAAGAGTCTTGAGAAGTGACTATCAAAAGGATGTCAATAAATGGTGATCAAATTTGTAAGAAAAGATTAGTCCCAATGACAAATAAAACTTTTGAGTTCTTAGTTATAGACAAGGTTTAATGTCAAATAGGCTTGATGAGGTGATGATAAGTGTAACAATTTATGATTTAAAAAGATGCCAAAACAATGTGGATAAGAAATGTTTAAAGAAAGTTCTTATTCAATGCTTATCCACTATCACAGTGGTATAAAGTGATAAAAAATAATATTTCATATGGTTTATGATAAGTCACAAAGACACTCTTATAATAGTCATCAAGTGATAATAGAGGTCATGCATGCATGATTGCAAAGCACAATGAATAAAGAACAGGCACTATTATGAAGGCTCATAGCCACAGTAAGGAATGATGTCAAAAAAATCAAAAGAGGGACAGTTTCTAAAAGGTAGTGATATTCAAAGATTGAAACGAGGGTACTATATCATGACAAAGATGCAAGCATTAATAGATTTTCATGAATGTGAATGTGCGGTGATCAACAATGCCATAAAGAGACTATTGTTAGTGTTTCTACAAAATAGAATGGCAGTGTTGTGAAAGAAAAGATTCATGTTCAAGAAGAGTGCCTCAAAACAATGTTATTCAATGCTTGAGGGATGATATTTACTACTTTCATAATGACTACATGATGAAAAGATGTAAATCTTACCCACTAATATGACAGTAAGCTACAGGGCCACAGTGTATGTAACGAGAGGTGTCATATTGTCTTTCAAAGAGCAGAGTAAAAGCTGGCAGTAGCATCAAGAGGTGCATGTTTTGTACAAAGTTTTAGACCATGGAATGAAGAGCATGAGGCTATCATCCAAAGGAAAAATAAAAAATAGGCGTGTCCAATCCAAAGGAAAAATACCCCTATTACTTATAAAAATTAAAGACTTCAAATTCTCTATTAACTCCCACCAAAAACATGTAAGGAAATTAAAATAGATAAATGAGTATGTCTGATTAGTGGGGGGTGTAATCAAGAAACATATTTAAATAGAAACATATTTATTGACTCAAAAAATAGTATATGTGTGTGTACAATATATTGTTGACTTAAATATGGAAAAAAAATAATAATAATAATTTAAAGCAGAGCAATATATACCTAATAAATTTCATTCCCTTTAGATTATATTCACATTATTTTAACTTCAAATGCATGGATTTCATTAGCGTTGGAACTCGTACACTTTATAATAAGAATTGAAGACAAGTCACATAAAGCAAACAATCATTTAAACACAGACAATGACTAAGTATTGTGACCTCTCAAATAAAGATTGAAGATAAATAAATAAATAAATAACTATGAATAAATTATCATAAAAATAAAAATTAAATGCAAACAATATTATGTTTGAAAAGTATTTAATTGTTTCAAATTGGCCACTTGATGTGAACTGAGAATACTTATTTCATATTGATAAATATTTGAAGTGTTATTTTAATATTACTTATATTTTAACTCAAATATAACTTTAAATTTGTAGATTGTTTCACAAAATAGTGGTAATAATGCAACTTGCATAAGTTCAATGATATTGTTAAAATTGTGGATGTTTATAGGAACATATAATATCATATCTATACTAATAAAAAAATTATATATTCTTAGAATGGGAAAGACCATGATCATAACAACTAATATCTTTTGTTTGTGTGAAAATGACTATTTCTTAAATGGTTCTCTTTTGTATCCTATTCACAAGTAGATTCTTATGTTCAATTAGGATACTTCAAAAAAAATTTCTATGATACTTTTTTCTTTTTGTCTCATTTAATATGATGATGGCACTTATTGATGCAAGGACTAGGGTAAGTGTGAGAGATTAGGGCAATTTGTCCTTCAAAACCTTCTCAAAGGTCTCCTGGACAACAACCTATTGGAACCTAGACCCCACACCTTCAAAGTCCACTTAATAACATGTCCTAACTACCATTCCCAACCCTGAATATAAGATTCAACAATTACTCCAGGATGGATGATGCACTGTCTCATAATGACTTACAAGGATAGGTGCCAATCTTGGTCAAATAATGAAGGATGACAAGTCTATCTTAAGGGGGGTTGAAGCTTAAAGTGGGAACCCAAATATGATCTACATCCAATCTTGGTCCAAAGTGGTCACATTATAAACCATTTCTCCACTTTCAATCATAGCTGGATTATATTTTCTTATTTGTTTCTTAACTACTGTACCCAACCTAAGTGACCTTAAAATGGCCTAACCAACCCCTTAGACCAGTCTATCAACCTTTCAAGGCATGGTTGTCACTTTAGTACAAAGTGCTTCTTGGGCCTACAAACCTGGCTTTCTGCATCTAACACCAAGTTTTACCACAAAATCCCCAAGTGTTATTGGGATTCTTTGACACTCTCCTTGAGGTAGTTGTCCTCCAAAAAGATCAAAGCTTGGATCATTCTCTAGGCTTCCCAACTGCAAGAATCTCAGAGGTCTAATTATGGCGCCTAACAAAGGAACACCTAATAGAATGGAGAGTTTCTACAGGACAGGGTTTGGAAACTTTTATGGCACCTACCAATGGCCTATATTCCAAGTTTTAGGTTTTAAAACCATCCTAGCAGTGAGTTATGGGGACTATACCCAAAAATTGAGCTAGTCACATTTCGGATGCCTGGCTTTTCATCATTGCAAACTCCTCCCAATTGCATCTTCCCATCTCATGACTATGATGATCCTAATGTACATCCTCCAAAATCCCTTTCCACCAATTTGTAGAGTCTTTCAATGTTCCATTTGGGAGAAATGGAGGAAAATGGAAGGGGGGTTTTGTTGGATGTTGTAGTTGGAAGTGCCCTGGGAGACATGTATGCAAAATGTGGAAGCATGGCCAAGGCATGTAAACTGTTTGACAAAATAACTCAAAGAAAGGTGGTTTCATTGATTGCAATGATTGGAAGATATGCACAAAATGGATATGTTGAAAATGCTTTAGAAGATTTCAAACAAATGCAGTTGGTAGGTGTAAATCCAAATGCCACAACCCTTTCCAGCATCCTTCCAGTCTGTGTCAAAATGGGAGCTTTCGAACAGGGTATGGACATTCATCAAAAGATAATGGAAGAGGGATATTTGTCAGATGTTATAGTTGCAAGCTCCCTGGTAGACATGTATGAAAAATATGGAAGGATAGACAAGGTACGTCAACTCTTCAAACTACATTGCAATCAAAATCTCAATCAGACAGCGTTCAAACCCCAGTACAGATAATCTCAATCGAAAGGAGGGGTTCAAACCCTAGTGTAGAATATCTATATAATGGATAAGCAATCCACAACTTTGGCTAGCTCCCTGATAAATCTTTGGCCTTCTCTGCACTACCAACAATATCCTAGCTAATCCCAATCCCAGCAAACCAATAAAATATGCAGCAGACCACATTTTGGGGAACAAATTGGCTTCAAACTTTTTTAAATTGGTAATAATAAATAGATGCGTTCAAATTCTCACAAGAGTCGGGAAAAAAAATCACATTACCTCAGTGCTAAATCTGCCCTCCAAATTACCTCAATGAGCTTCCAATACACAGTGTCAATGAGGTTTCACGCACTACAACCTTGAAAAAATTCACCATGGTAATAATGAAATGAAATCTCTTTTTTTTTAAGTTATGCCTGTGTTCATCGAAAGTTCGACCTACATAGTATTGGTCAAACTTTCGACGAACACGGGCATGGATTAAAAAAAATTGAAAGTTTTCCTTCTATAATCCGACCAACCAAAACTTTTTTATTTCATGGTCAAAAATTTTGGTAGAAAAACCAGGTCAAATGTACTAGTGCCTCTCTTTAATTCAAAAAAAGAAACTTTGAGTTAACTGGGAATCCAAAAGTGCAATAAATCAGTTAACTACTTTACACACTCAAAAGGCAAACAATTGACTGCCTCTCTAAAGGAAACTTGTTATTCTGAACTGAACTCTCCTTTAATCTCTAGGGTTCATCTCATTCAATCTTGACTGTCGATTGAACCTAGGATTCTATAAAATTCCTCATGTTTCTCATTCAAGATGATGCAACTTTTGAGTAACGAAGTGCTATCGCATTATAATCTCAACTTGTTTGCATTCAAAAGCTTTAGCTAAATCTAATTTTGCATATTAGTTTAATATCATTTTCTAGCTTAATATCATGCTTAGATTAATATCATGCATTTCATCTTAAATTAGTTTTCTTACCTTGTTCTTAGATTAATGCTCATTTCTCATCATTTCTAGATTAATCTTGCATGCTCATTCTAGAATAATTGCATCTTACTTTCTAGTTAAATCCTCTGTTATAGTGCTAGTCTATGGTTGTTGGACTCTCAATTATGAGAGCTATTCAAAACCCTACCTAGATAGGAGGCAACAGGTCGATTCATCTAGGCATGCAGGATGAATGATCCCACATTCATTCTTGTGTGTATCTGGTGAACAATGAATATGTTGATGTGTATGGCTAAGTTAGAGGTCACATTTAGCTATCAAAATATGACTATGCACACTTTCTGACTATTTTCTTGTAGGATGCTTGTCAAAGAACTTCAATCCCATAAAACATTATGTCTTTTTCATGCTTTCTTCACATAGTCTAAATAGGGCCTTGTTAAAATTTATTAAGGGTCTTGATAGCATAATAGGGTAATAGGCTCTTCATTACATGGAAGTGATGCCCATGGATGAATCTAAGACCCAGACATTGCTAGCATGATAGATACCTGGGAAAGCAAGGAAAGGTAACAAATTGATTGACATGTTCACTAGTGAGGGGATTATGCTCTTCTCTCTTTGAGAGAACTAGAAACCTAGAAGCTCTTGAATCTATTGAAAAAGGAGTTAGCTCAGTGATCAACATGTTTGGTGTGTTTGGTTAAGGTGAAGAGGTAGAGGATTATGCTATTCTCTCTTTGAGAGAACCAAAAACTCAAACCCTTGAATCCGAACCAAGTCCGAGTCACCTTTAGCAGGCCTGCTAGAAGTTCAACCTCCAAGAATGACCCAAGTGGGTAAACACCTTTTGTCGGTGATTCCACCCCACTATAATAAAGTTTCCTTGTTGAGAGAAAGACTCCAAAGCCATGTTAATTTATTTCTCTTGATCCATAATGTCAAACATCTTGAGAAAGCTCTGTCTATTGTACTGAGTGGCATTGCTCCTAGCCCTGCTTGCGGGGGTGTACACTTTTGGGTGTCGATGTGGTTGAGAGGCCCTAGCCTTGATTGTGAGGGCATCAAAGATTAATGTGAATGAAAGCCTATTAAACACTCTCTTAGTTAGTTTCCTACCTGGTTCATCTCTGAAAGGGGATATAATCTTTGCGCAGGGAGGGGGAATAATCTCTCCCCTAGATTCTCACCATAGGCATGCACCTAGACATTTGAAGGTGGTTTATGACACTGGCCCCTACTTCAAGGGTAACCTTTGAACATATATTATTGAGTCCTTAGAAACACCAAAAACATGGATGCCCTCTAGGGGGTGACATGGCTATGTGAGGTGAACGCACGCACATAAGTTGTGAGGCACAGATTTTGTCTTCTCTACCATTTTCTTTGTAGGGATAACTGAGTGTTTGTTTTGAGTCTTAAACTGTCCAATGTGCTAAAACTTGTCAAGACTCCCATGATTCTTTCAATTTTCTTTATCCTTGATAGAGCTTATTTTTATTACTGATTGTTTCACTATTTCTTCAAATTCCCAAACTCTGTGCTTGTAAACAATTAATTTTGAACCTTAAAATGCAGAGTTGTTGATTCAAAACTGTCCTAAATCAATCTGCAAACTAAACATCCTGTTAGAGAATAGCCCACATTGTGTCTCAAAATTTGATTTCATCTCAAAAATTGATCCAAACTATCTGATTCTGCACTTTGTCACTTGGTTCTATGCACTTTCTCACGTGAAACTTTGCATCCTATTCATTTTCTTGTGCAGGATTTCACACCCTTGCGTGAAGTTTTGCAACAATTCTGTCAAAGACCTTTGCTATTTTTCAGTCTGATCTAGCACTTCCTCATGCGAGCTTGGCATATTCTCATGTGAGCTTGGCATATCTTCATGTGGGACTGCACTCTCTCACGTGAAATTGTCCCCAGTTTGTCAAAATAGTGAGCAATTTCCCATTTGCTGGTTAGCTTTCTACCTAATCTGGTTCTTGTTTAGGGTCTGCCTGCATGTCTTCCTACTTGTACACAGTCTAAAACTAAATGTCTCAGGCTGAGAACTATGTGATGATTACTTGAACTCACCTTGTCTCTCTACTATCTTCTTGATCTACTATGTTATCATACCTCATGACATGATAGTCATCTCTTGGTTGTTCTACCCTTACTCTTGACGACTCGTGCTGGGTATATCTCACCTTTGTCACTCTTTTCTTCCTTTTAGAGATAGAGTTCCAATTATAAGTCCTAGTTCTTTCTCACTTCACAATCTTTGTCTATGACTATTGCAACTCGAAGTAGCAACATATTCCCTTTACTACTTGCTAGACAAGGTAGAGGTAGACCTTGCAACTGAGGAAGAGGTCATTCCCAATCCATCACACAATCTGAGTGTTGTAGGGTATCTTCACATTCCTCTTCATCAACTACATCTAGAGAGGGGTCATCTCGATCTCTCTCTCCTATTATTCAGTCCTACGTTTGACATTTATTCCATGTGGACCTTAGTCAGGGTCAGAACCCATTGTTTCAAGACCATACAAACTCTGATGGGTCATCATCTAAAGCTGACCCTCTTGACATGACAAAGGTCTCTTTAGCCATGCCCTCTCAGCATACTACACATCCCTGAACTAAGTCTATTTACATTACATGCTTGCACATGAGCAAGATGGTAGATCAAAACCAAGAAGGTGAGTTCAGTGGAGCTTGTGATCATGATCAACATGGCCAAGATACATATCAATCTCAAATCATTTTCAACATTCTTGGCAATAATGAGGAGGAGATAACTCCACAAGATGTAGAGGCCGCCCGAGCTAACAAAGGTCTCTGTAAGATGATGGAAATCCTTATGAAAGAAGAGAAGGAGAAATACATTCTCAAACTAGAAAACCAAGGGGCCAAGTTACCCCCAAACTACAAAGTTGAGACTCTTGTGGTCAAAGAAGAGGAAACAAAGACTACTAGACTGCAAAAACTAGTTCAAGACATGCAAGACCAACTCGGTCAACTCATGAAGAACAAAGACAAACCAGCAAACCAGTTTACACTGGAGATCATATGTCCATTCCCATTTGACAAGAGTCTCTCCATGCCTCCTTTTCCAAAATGAGTAGAACTTCCCAAATATCACAAATATTTGGGTACCTCTGATCCTCAAGATCACTTGAGCTAGTTTGGTGCTCTATCCATAGAGTTCATACATGACCAGACTTACCTTGTGCATCTCTTCCCATGTAGCTTGGGTGGATCTACTATAAAGTGGTTCTCTCAAATACCTACTAGCATCAAGTCTTTTGATGAGATTGCCAATTTGTTCCTCTAACATATTCACACAATATCCAACATCCAGTTAATATCCATGATCTTTTCAATCTGAAACAACAACATGGGGAACCTTTCTTAACATTTCTCCAGAGATGGAGACAACTCTATACAAAATATTCTCACAAAATCCCTGAGTCTGAAAATCTTGACATATTTTTAGACAATCTTCTCCTTGATTTTAGGTATCAGGTACAGCTGCAAGGTCCTTTGACCTTTGATGAGATGATCAAGCAAGCTGTGAGAATAGAGACATTCATGGTCAAGAAAGGAGAACTGACCCTACACAAAGATAACAAACAGGGGTCCTCCTCAAGCAAAGACAAAACTAAGTTTGTCAACAAAAACCAAGATGTTGTGAATGATGGAGTTGTTGATAACATAACTCCAAAGCCTCCAAAAGCTATTTTTAACCTTACCTCAAGTATGCAGGTAGCCAAATCCATTGAAAAGGCTACATTAGATACTTAGCCACCTTCAAAGTACTCCAAAAGAAAACCTTGGGCCCCTCGACCCAAGCATGAGTTTACTCCTCTAGGAGAACCTCTTGATGTGGTTACAAGACTCTCTTGGAGAACCAAATACTCACACCTCTAGATAAATTGCATCCTTATGATCCAAAACCATGACCTACTTGGTGGAATGAATCTACATACTGTGATTACCATCAAAACAAGGGTCATAAAACTTCCAGCTGAAGTCAACTTTGACATAAAATCCAAGACCTCATCAAGAGTGGTGATATTTTTGTAAGTAGTCTAAATTAGAACTCTGATCACTAGGCATTCAAAGACCCCTTTCCTCCTCATGAGAAAGGTGAATCCTCCAAGACTAAGAATGCCAACACCAAGGTTAACTATATGTACAGTACTAATGACAATGTTATTAATATGGTTGAACCTATCGATGTCAAATATTGTGATGTGATCACTATCAAGGGGAGTGGGGATGCTCCTAGGCCTAAGATTCTATTTGTCCTGAGAGGCCTTGGGTCTCAGTCTTCTGAACCAGAACAGTCCCAGGTTTGTGCAAATGTTGTTACCCAATCTTGTGTGAAGATCATTCTCAATGGCCCTGAGATTTCTACATCATCACCGAAACAACCTGCAAATAAACTTTTTGTTGTCCCTACCAACAAGAATTTGAAATTGGTCCCCATGCCTAGCACTGCTAATTACAGCATCCTAGACCAATTACAATATACCAACACTTAGATCACTATCTTTGAGTTGTTGAAGATCTTGCCTGCTCATAGGCAGATTCTTGATAAATTACTCGCTGAGGAAAACTTCCCTAAGGATCTTGATCTAGACTAGTTTCAATCCATGGTGGGTCACCTAACCTCACCCCATTATTTTTCTTTCTCTGAGGAAGATGATCATTCACTAAACCATCTGCACAATACCCCTCTGCATATTGAAATCATGATTGGCCAAAAGTGTGTTCGTCATGTTCTCATTGATAATGGCACTGGTCTTAACATATGCTCTGCTAGCTTGCTCACCCAATTAGGCTATGGTGAAGACTACATATATTCCCACAAAAAGATCACCATCAAGGCATATGATGAAGAGGAATGAAAATCCAAAGGTTTAGTGGTGTTGCTAATCTGAGTCAGACCTGTCGAGAGAGAAGTCATCTATCAAGTGTTAGACATCCCCCTTGCATACAATATATTGTTGGGAAGACCATGGATCCATGAGATGCAAGCAGTTCCTTCCACCTATCATCAGTGTATCAAGTTCCCATTTTACATAGTAGAAGTGACAGTACCTGCCAACACGAGCTATTCTTGCAATATGCTCACACAATCTCCTGACAGCTTTGTCCTGACCAACAGAGAGTCAAGTCTACTGAATTTTTCAATGCCAAACTCAAAGAAATGGAAAATACTCTAAAACTCAAAGATTCTGGCATGGGGGAGTATCATATGGAGCCTGTATTGTCACTGACAGCTCTACCTCTATCTCTACACTCCTACCGAAAACCCTCTGAGAGGAAGAAACCTTTTTCCATCTTACCTCAAATAGTCTATGATGGTGCCTTTGTACAGGCCACAATGCCACTAGAGTACAAGGATGAAAATAGGGCTATTATAGCCTAGAATTATAGAGGAGAGAACACATCTGAACAAGTCACTCCAACTTGTGACAATGAACCTAAATGATATAGCAGAAGCTTTGACCTCATGAAGTATTATGGCTACAAAGGGAATGGCCCTATAGGAGTGAATAAAAATGGATTACTTTAACCAATTGAAGCTACAGGATGAAGGAAAAAAGACACCATTGGTCTATGCTTCAAGAAGATTCTATTTTATTTAGGGATCAACAAATTTGTACCAGAACTAGAATACTAGCCAAAACTTGAGGGCACCATTTCAACTAAAAACTCGGAAGACAACTCTGATGAGGATACCTTTCCTTATCCCATTCCTCTAGATCTTTCCACTCTCTTTACAGAGCTGAATGATCCTACACCACGTGTTGGTAAGGAATAAATTGATAGTGATTTTGATGATGTCACCTTAGTTACTCCACTGACATATGAGCGGTTGAGGAAAATGCAAACTGCTCATCCCAATTATCAATAGGAATTGTACATGTTGTATCCTTTTCAAGAGTGGTTCAAATAGGAACAACTACAACAAAACATCAATTCTACAAGAGATGAGGATGACTCAAATGGTACAACAAGTATTGATGGAGTTCCTATATCAAGTATTATGGACTCACATGAGTATGAATTTTATTCTTTGTCTGACGCAACTTCTGACATGGATGTAGACATTGTATATACATTTGAAAACCTTCTCAAAGTAGGTGAAGGGTCTAGTGTTAGGACGACCGAGTGCGATTCCACTAATATTAACATACCCTCTACTTCTGATATGAGGACTCAAAGGGACTGGAATGCATCTTTGGATGAGATCGCTCTAGGTCTCGACTTGCTTGTCTGCGCTTTTGATGACTATAGCGTGAATGCACTTAAACCTGTCACTTCTCTTTCACTCCACCATCCTGAGCTGATGAACTAGAACCCTTCCTCTCCATCCAATGAAGTCCTTATGTTCCAAAATGATTACACTCTTGCTTGCTACCTTAATGCTATCGAACCAGTAACATCCTCCACCAGTGAAGACAGTGTCAATATGACTAAAGCCGATATCAAGTATCTTAGTCATACAATTAAAAGAAAAAATAATAGGTTCTCTAATGGTGAAAACCACATTGTGGTAGTATCAGAGCTAAAAAAATTAAAAATAAAAGACATATTCGAGGGTGAAAACCTCTATGAGGCACCCAAGGATGGGATACTTGATATGCTTCCAAGTCATTTCCAAGAAAGGTCATCAGTACTGATCAAGCCAACTCAGCCTGTGAACTTGGGAATGAAAGCTACACCTCAAATCATTCATTTGACACAATCCCTATCTACAGAAGAGAAAGAGGAATTCATCAATTTCTTTCAAAGCAAGAAAATCAACTTTGCATGGACCTATTCTAATATGCTTGGATTGGATCCTAATCTAATCATGCATCACCTATCTATTGCACTAGGCGTTAAGCCTGTTAAACAAAAGCTTTGTAAGATGCACTCGCATGTGGCACCATTAGTCAAAGATGAATTAGAAAAACTTCTCAAAGCTAGTTTCATCAGAGCAATTGACTATGCGAAATGGATTTTCAATATTGTTCCAGTTTCTAAACATGACAGGTCTATCCAAGTCTATACATAATTCTAAGATCTAAACAAGGCATGCCCTAAGGATGACTTCTCATTGCCCAACATTGACATAATTATGGACATGGCAGTGGGTTATGAAATGTATTCACTGATGGATGGTTTCTCTGGTTACAACCAGGTAAAAATCACACCAAAAGACCAAGAGAAGACTACCTTCACATGCGCTTGGGGAACTTTCTATTGGAATTTCATGCCCTTCAGACTTAAAAATGTTGGAGCCACTTATCAAAGAGCTGTCACCACTATCTTTCATGACATGATGCATAAAATGATGGAAGATTATGTGGATGATACATTAGCTAAGAGCATGCAATGGAAGGTACATCTTGCAGATCTAGGTCCTATACTAGATCAAATGGAACAATTTAGTTTGAGGCTCAATCCAAAAAAGTGTGCCTTCAAAGTCACATCTAGTAAACTATTGGGTTACATCATTTCAGAAAAAGGCATACAAGTAGATCCAGAGAAGGTTCAAGCTATTATGGAAATGCCTCCACCATGTAACATTAGTTAGATGAGAGAGCTACAAGGTTGATTATAGTCTATACGATGCTTCATTGCACAACTAGCCGACAAGTCACAACCCTTCACCAAAACTTTACACAAAGGTGTGACTTACGAATGGAATGAAGACTATGACAAAGGGCTTACACAAATCAAGCAGTATCTCACAAATCCACCAATATCAATGCCTCATATTCATGGAAAGCAACTCATTCTCTACATTTTTGCTACAAACACATCACTAGGTGTCTTACTAGCTCAAGAAGATTAGAATAACAAAGAAAGAGCTATTTACTACATTAGTAGGTTTCTGGTCTCCTATGAAAAAAACTACTTTGTCATTGAGAAAGCTTGCTTAGCAATAGTGTTTGCTTCATAGAAACTATGACACTACATGCTTTCTCACACTACACGTCTCATTGCTAAGATTGATCCATTAAATTATTTACTCAGCAAAGCTGCCCTCATGGGTAAACTAGCTAAATGGGTCATGATACTCAGTGAGTTCGACATTGAGTATGTCGAGAGAAAGGCCATCAAAGGGCATGCAATCACAGATCAGTTGGCAGCAGCTCCTCTCAAAGATCATCAACCATTGCACATTGAATTTCTAGATGAGTCCATAATTCTTCTCACACATCAGACATGGATTATGTTTTTTGATGGATCATTTACCCAATAGGGTCAAGCATTGGGATACTATTCATTACACCACAAAGGTACTCTTTACCAAAAGATTACAAGATGTTGTTTCCTTGTACAAATAACATCATTGAGTACAAAGTCCTAATTAATGGAATGAAGATAGCCATCAAATGGTGAATTGATGAACTCAAAGTCTTTGGAGACTCATAGTTGGTCATCAATCAAGTCAGTGACATTTATCAAACAAAGGATGACAAACTGGTACCTTACAAATGAATGGTCATTGACCTAAGAAAGTGCTTTGCACACATCAACTTCTAGCAAATTCCAAGGGCAGATAACAAAGTGGCTAACGCTATGGCTACTCTGGCCTCTATGTTACAAATGCCAGAGAACAACTTCTAACATGAATTGTTGGTCGAAATGTTACTCTACCCAGCCCATGACACCCCTAAATCTAGGATGATACGTTCAGTCATTGGACACGATTCATCCCACTACCATCATATCTACTCCTACCTCTATGACCAGATTGTTTTGTACAATTACACCCAGAATGAGAAATGTCACCTAATCTATAGTGCTTCATGGTATGTCATCATAGCTAACAACTTGTATAGTTGAGGTCTAGATGGTACCCTTCTTATTTGTTTAGAACCTGATGAATCTAAGTGTGTGTTAGTTGAGGTGCATGAAGGCATCTGTGGATCTCACTCGAGCAGCCTAACACTGGCCCGTAAGCTTAGTAGAACTGGTTACTATTGACTAGATATGGAGAAGGAAGCTACATGATATGCTAAGGCTTGTAAACAATGTCAACTTCATGGGAATCTAATTCACACTCCCACGAAGGAGCTAATTCCATTCATTACTTTATGGCCATTTCAACAATGGGCCTTTGATCTAGTGTGTCATATTCATCCTTCTTCATCGAATAGACACAAGTTCATTATCACTATTACAGATTATTTCACTAAGTGGGTCGAGGCATTACCTCTGACCATAGCCAATGGAAAATCTATAGCCATGTTTATCCTGAATTACATCATTTGTAGGTATGGTGTACCCTCCTCAATAATCACTGACAATGTAGGGAAATTCAAGAAAAAGGATCCAAAAGAGTTGTGCTCTAAGTTCAAGATTACTCAGCATTGGTCTTCCATCTATTATCCCCAGGGTAATGGACAGGAAGAAGCATCAAACAAGGTGATCCTTAAGATCTTGCACCGCATAGTTCACAAATCTGGATGAGACTGGCATCTCCAGATTAATCCAGCTCTATGGGCTTACCGCACAAGCATATGAACACTGACAAGGGCCACACCCTTTTCTTTAGTTTATGGAGTGGATGTCATGCTACCAATCAAGGTCAAGATTCCTACTCTATGAGTCTCTCTAAAGGGCCTCATCATTGATGATGACACAAGAATATCTCAGCTACAAGAGCTAGAACTACTAGATAAACATTGTCAAGTGGTGTTCAATCATCTCCAAGCATATTAGAAGAGGATGTCCAAGAGCTACAATAAGGAAGTTAAACCAAGGGACTTCCATGTGGGTGATCTCATCTTGAGAGAGAACCCTAAGAATCAGAAACAATGGATCCATAAGGGAAAGTTTGAACCAAATTGGCTTGGTCTATATATTGTTACTACATCATTTGGGTATGGTGCCTATCAACTCTCTACTACTGAAGGAGAACAGCTCAAAAAGTTGATCAAGCTCTACATCTGAAATGATTCTATAGCTGAGACATCTTTAGAATGCTCCATGTACATACTCAATTCTGAAAAAATCTTAAAAATTACAAAATGTCCTAAAAAATACAAAAAAATTAGAAAAACAAAAAAGTTCCATTGATGAAAACCTAATAAACAGGCATCATGGTAGAAAAAATAAAGTTCTTCCAAGATGGTGAAAACCTGGTAAACAGGTGCCTCTTATTCTACAATGCTATACCTATCGCACCACCACTTAGCTCTATGCAGTTTCTTTCCTGCTTTTCTTGCTTTAGTTTTTCTAGCTCATGCACTTTCTCTCAGTTACCTTTGAGATTATGCTCGACTCTACATGGATTGAAACTATTCATAATCTAAGGGAAACCTTCCTAATCTAGGGGGCACTGTCCTATCTTTTCAGAGGATCTTCCTCACATCAGTCACCAATGGTTCTCACTGCATCCACCTACTGATGCCTCGCTATCTCTAATATTTCTCTTCTTGAGGATCTCTCATACATTAGTCACTAGTGGTTCTCACTATGTCTTCCTACTGATGCTTAGTTCACACTAAGATATCTCTTCTTGAGGATCTCTCCCACGTCAGTCACTACTGGTTCTCACTGCTTCTATCTACTGTCGCTATTTAGTTATGATTTCTTGCCTATGATGTATACTTCTAATCTGACATCAATCCACTAAAACTAAAACTAAATTTGTAAACTCTCTGAAGCGTTCTAAGCTTTTCTTTTGTGTGCTTGTCTTTTTTCATTGTCATTCCTCCCTGAGAAATTCCAGGACGTCTATCTTGACCGAGAGATGCAAATACTAGGGGCAATGATCTTTTCTTTGCTTTTTGTTTTCTGGTTTAGTTCCAATAATCCAATGAATCCATAAAAAATGGGTGTCCATTGTGAGAGCCTCTATCTTGTGTTAGATGGCCATGTATACCTCAACTCCTTTTATATAGAAACTTTGGTGAGGTTGGTTCTTCTCCTTGTCTGTTTGAGTGGCTTCTTTTTGCTACAAGTGCAATTTCAAATGCTCGTCATGTGAAGTGAACGTAAGGGTCACTATGAGCATTCTTAGTATGCTTGTAAACCACTTAGCAAAAGAAGACACTCTCACGTTTCTAGTGTGTTTGTACGCAAGCAACATTCAAGTCTTCCTAGAAACTATGCTTTGATGCTTATGTTAACTTTCTAAATCAAAAGGAATGGGTGTTTAGGTCATTCTGGCTTCTTGTGCCTTAATGCTTACATCTCATTCCATAAAATCTAAGACTAATGTCATGTTCATATACTCATGATTTTCATATCAGTGAGAGTTGTATGACATCTCATGACCATCCTATGCCAACATCTTTGTGATGATAACTATCTAATGGGTCCAGCAACCAAGTCCTAGGGATTGCATCTAGCTTAGGCTTGCATTTTCATTCTAGCCTTGCATTGCGATAGTGCTTTGATGCTCACTTTGTTTTCTTCTCCTAGATTTGTATGAGGTTGTTCTCATTCCACATCCCAGCTTCATCATAAGTGCACAAGTGTTCGATCCTCACTCTCGATCTTCAAGAAAGTTCTTTTGGTTAGTACCTGTCATGTATTGTGATATCTTGCATGAGATGGTTAGTACCACATACATTTATATCTTTCATTCACAAAGTGCATTACCATAACTCACATGCATTTATCTACTATATATCATTACATTCTACATTGCATACATACATAACATAAATCATGTGCATATTCATACATGTCATACATTTCACATCTACTCATCTAATCATTTAGGATACATCTCATAAAGCACATAACATTCAAAGAAATATGTAACACATACAATGATACCAAAAGAATCGAGCTCATATTTATATAATCAGAGTGTCAGTATACAAAATGGTGCTACACAGTCTATATCTCAAAAATGGGCTACAATACAAAGATGTCTATGCATCAGATACATCATGATTAAATCAAATCAATGCCCTAATCTAGCTCTAGCCATCGCCACTTGGAGGATGTAGAGGTGGTGGCATATCTGGCCAAGGTGGTGCCTATGGAGGAAGTCCCTGTGGAATTTTTGGAGCTCCGACATACTCTAAAAATTGTGGCACCTAGTACGCTACCTCAAGAACTACGCCAATGTAAGCTACATAATAATATGAGGCATGTGCATCCTTGTACCACATCTCTATCCAAGCCCTCACTAGCTCCTCCCACAACTCTCTGATCTCTCAATCTCTATCTTCCAGGCAGGCATCTTGGATGGCGACCTATATGTGTAAGTCACCTAGCTATCTCTGTGCCAATCGCACCCCCTTTTCTCCTCCATAATGAATCCTGTAGCTTTGAGACTACGTCTCCTAGAGGGGGACCCTATGCAGCTTGATCCTTCATATCTTTGTCCCCACCATCGACTTGTGTCTCTATGTTTGGAGGCTATTGTGGTGGCTCATCGGTCCTCTACCTCGATGATCTCTCCTGAGATCCACTACTACCAGGTCCAGGATCTATCCTCGTCTGACAAGGAGGGATAGGTGCCTGCATAGTCCTCTATCGAGGTGCTTGCTCTTGCTATGGTGGTGGCTGAGCCACCTACTGTTGTGGTGGTGGTTGTGCAACTGATGACCCATGCCAACTGGATCTATGAACCTAGGGAATGGATGCATTGTCAAGTAATCTTGATATGTTGGCATCATCCCACCATCTACCACTGCTACCATATAGTCCCATCAAGATGGTGCTACCCATGCCTTAATCATAGAATAGACGTGATCCAACCTCACCAGCCAACCCTTCTTCACCTAATTGGCAAAGTAGGCATATGAGTAGTACTCCTACGAGATGTCCTATGGCCTGCCAAATTGTCTCAAAACTTGTGATAGTGGAAATCGCTCAGTAATAGAGATGGAGAGGCTGATTAATGGTCGTGAATAAAACATATACTACAGCTCATGCCTAGCATCATCCAAGATCTTGGTCCCTATCCATGGTCACCATACTACTATGACCATGTCTTCTAGTTGGGTCTACCACTGCTCTATCTTACCTAGCGTCAGCTGGGTCATCGGTCTGCCATATCTATAAATGTGCAGCTCTAATGGTTGCCAAGTACCCTGGAACACTAGCTTGTAGATGGGGAGATGCTCCCAGGCCCATATCTAAAGCACAAACACCCCTACTTCCATGCTCTGAGTATCTCGATACATGATCTCGTGCATCTTGTGGTACATCTATGCCAACACGCACTGACCCCAACCATAGAAAACTGACTCCCCTAGCATCCTCTAGAGCATCCACCCCCACCTGCACTCTAATCCATGCTACCCTCTATTTGGCATCAAATAGCAGCCCAAGAATGCTACTAATACAACTTCTAACTTGTGCCTTGGCCCATAATCTCTGATGAGCTCCCCCCAGGGATCGCCCGACCCATGACTAACTCATCCTGAAAGATTGTCCTGAGCATCATAGTGCCTACTCTCAGTTGTACATCATACTCCATGCATGGCCTTTGGAATGGTACTCAGAGGATCCTATATATGTCCTCAGACGTCATGGTCATCTCACCTTGTGGTAAATGAAATATGTTCATTTCTAAATGGAAACGCTCCACATGTGCCCCTACTAGCCTGTGATTTACCTAAATGTTGGGTACATCACATAGGTAAGACAATCTAAGCACATCTATGTGTGCTATCTCCCTATTTTCCATTTGCCTCATGACCTCACCGATCACAGGATGGTGAGATCAGAATACGATGTCTAGGAAGTCAACCTGTAATGCAAGTGACAACAGCATGATCAATATCCCATCATGATGAATTTCAAAGAAAAATAAAACTTAAAACTATGCACCTATCCCAAAACTTACTCTCAGATGATCTACTTGGCTTATTTTGTGAAAATTATGGCTCTTTACTACAGATTCTTGTGCGAGGAAGTAGGAATCTCACACGAGATTTCCCCACCATGTGAGATTATGTGCCAGTTCGCGCGAGGGATCTTCCTTGCGAAGGGTTTCCCGAGTAATTTTTGGGTCCTTTTCATGCGAGCTTGTGGAGAGGCCCACGTGAGGAAGTACTCTTTCATACTTTCTCATGCGAGAATCCTCACTAACCTGTGTGAAGAACTTCTTTCCTCACGCGAGTTCTTACGAGCTAGATCCTAAAATGACCTAAAATCTATCTAGATCTACTCAAATGCATAACAAAATTGAAATGCAAGACAAGTTATCAACTACTTATAGGTGGGTCATACGAAGGCAGCTGGCTATGACATCTGGAGCACTCAAACCTATGTGATTTCACTGGAACTCCTTGCATTTTCACTCAGAGCTCTCTTTTCTCGCAAAGTCAAAGGTTTCAAATGAATTGAAAATGACTCTTTTGGGCCTTATATAGGTTTTGACCTAATTTTCAAAAGTTCTTTGTTTTGCACAAAAAATTCACCTTGGCTAAATCGACCGCTCTAAATCCATTTTTTGGATCAAAATCAAAATTTGACACCTCTACATAGCTCAAAATTGCATTTTAAAATTTATAGGACTGACATGATCAGATGCTTGTGTAGTCGACTTTCTAATGTTGTATTCTTGACAGAATCACATCTCATCATCATTTTCTCAACTTCATCTTTTTTTTATCAAAAGTCAACTCTAGTCAACCATGGTCAAACTTGATCAACAGGACCTCCAAATCACTCCAAATCGCTTCTGAATCTTCTTGAATCTCTTGTAATTTGTTCTAGGTTCTTCTAGATCTTTGATTACATCTCTCTCTGCAACCTAGTGTTGTCAATCACCTTTATGATGTGTCATCTTTCAATTTCTCTCCCAAGGGGGCAGGATGATTGCATCATTGAATCTCATCAAATTAGTCTAATCTAAATCAAAAGTTCTCATCACTTGGGGCATGTTCAATTTTTTGTACCTCATGGTCAAAATTAGATGTTCCACGATCCTAAATCACTAGGGGCATCTCTGTGCCTTTCATCTTGTCATCATACTATTAGGTATCTGTGCAATCTAACTCAGATCCCTAGGAATCAAGCTTCGTTCTGGAGATGGTTCTCAAAATCACTTTAGGTATTTGAGCAATCTAACTCAGATCACTAAAGATCAAGCTTTGTTCTAGAGATGGTTCTCAAAATCTCTTTAGGTATCTGAGCAATCTAACTCAGATCCCTGGGAATCAAGCTTCATTCTGGAGATGGTTCTCAAAATCTCTTTGGGTATCTGAGTAATCTAACTCAGATCCCTGAGGATCAAGCTTCATTCTGGAGATGGTTCTCAAAATATCTATTAGGTATTGGGGCAATCTAACCTTGATCCCTGAAATTCAAGCTTCATTCTAGAGATGGCTCTCGAAAGCTCTTTTCAACCGGTATCCAGGCAATCTAACCTGGGTCTCAGAGGACTAAGCTTCATTCTAGAGATAGTTCTAAAAATATATATTAGTTATCATTTAATTGACGGGTATTGGGGCAATATAACCATGACTCCTAAAGATTGAGCCTCATTCTAGGGACGGTCTTACTAAAAGTGGTAATCTGACTGATTTCTTCGCAATCTAACCTAGACTTCAGAGAATCAAGCTTCATTCTAGAGATGGTTCTACAACTCGATCTGACTAATGTCTTCGCAATCTAACCTAGACTTCAGAGAATCAAGCTTCATTCTGGAGATGGTTCTACAACTCGATCTAATTAGTGTCTTGGCAATCTAACCTTGACTTTTGAGGGTTAAGCTTTATTCTAGAGATAATCCTGAAACTCTCATCAATTGTCACAACAAACTATTCTTTGAATCAATGCGCTCCTAGCACATCAATTCAAATAGGGGAAAAATGTAATACCCCAAAATTGGCACCTTGCTATCCTAACCAATTTTGTTGCATTTAGTCTCATACTATCAATTTTTGAATCATCAAAGTCCTATTGTACTAGGAAATTTTGTCTTCTAATTGACTCTACTCGACTTAGTGTTAAATGCAGAAAACCCTAAATTTGCATCAATCACATGCTACATTTAATTCCTAAATATCAACTGTAATTGGCCAAATAAACTCTGTGATTGATTAATTTAATTATAAAGTCCTAGCACTTTAATTAAATTAAATTCACCGTCTTTAGCTAAAACACATAAAAAGGAATTACATAATATTTGGTTTTTTTAAATAAATATCCTCATTTCAATCATTGAGAAAATCCATTTATGAGGCCATATTTTATTTATTTAATCAAATATTGTCTCCAAAAATCCTCTCTTCAGTTTAGAAAAGGAAACTTTGAGTTAAAGTGCAACAAATCAATTAACTAATTTACACACTCAAAAGGCAAACATTTGACTGCCTCTTTGTAGGAAACATGCTATTCTGAACTAAACTCTCCTTTAATCTCCACCATCCATCTCATTCAATCTCGACCGTCGATTAAACCTAGGATTCTATAAAAGTCCTCTTGTTTCTCATTCAAGATGATGCAACTTTTGAGTAATGAAGTGTTGTCGCATTATAATCTCAACTTGTTTGCATTCAAAAGCTTTAGCTAAATCTCATTTTGCATATTAGTTTAATATCATTTTCTAGCTTAATATCATGCTTGGATTAATATCATGCATTTCATCTTAAATTATTTTTCTTACCTTGTTCTTAGATTAATGCTCATTTCTCATCATTTCTAGATTAATCTTGCATGCTCATTCTAGAATAACTACATCGTACTTTCTAGTTAAATCCTTTGTTCTAGTGCTAGTCTATGGTTGTTAAACTCTCAATTCTGAGAGCTATTCAAAACCCTACTTGGATAGGAGGCAACAGGTCAAATCATCTAGGCATGCAGGATGAATGATCCCACATTCATTCTTGTGTGTATCTGGTGAACAATGACTTTGTTGAAGTGTATGGCTAAGTTAGAGGTCAACATTTAGCTATCACACTAGGTATGTGTACTTCTAGCCGTGATTTTCTTCAACAAAGAAAGATTCACCACAATTTTATAGAATTTTCATACAATTGAAAAAAAATGCCAGTTAAATTAATATTTTTTCCTTTCAAATTAAAAAAATTTGCCAATAATATTATTATTTTCCACCCAAAATAAGGTAGGATTTGCCAAGATTTTACACCTTTTCTAGGGAGTGGGTTTCTTAAATTTTTGCTTGTACCCAAATCACCTCTGAAAGTACCACAATATTTGTGCAAGGATTGATCCAAGTGGACTTTACTCAAATCACCCCAAGACTAATCACCATATGTATTCCCTTGGACGCTATCCTCATAAAATCCAATAGCACTTTACGTGAGGTGATGAAATACCAAGTTTTGGAAAGGTTTTGATACTTTCCTTGACCTTAGGTAGTTCTTGCTTGATGTGTCTTCTAATGTGTTAAGACCAGTGCAAATCATTATGGAACATACACTTGACACTCTAGACTTATTGTAACATCCCTTTAGACCTCACAATTACTTGTGTCCCCAAAGTTTCTTTGTCCTTTGGTGGATTGTTTGGAAACTACACATTATTGCTTTCCTAGACATATTCAGACCTGATTTAGGCATCCTCAGAAATCATCATAGATTTGAATCCAAACTTATCTAGATTGGTCAAAATTCTTGAAAATAGTGGGGAATTGTTGGTTTTCCTACATTTTGTCATTTTTTCTAGCATCATATTGTACAATACAAGTACTTTTTATCATAAACCTGTGTTGGGTTTTATCGCACAAAAAATTTGACCTTCACCATATTATCACACATAGTGTTGGGTTTTATCGTATCCAATACGGAGTTTTATTGTATGATTCCTTGCTTGAATGGTCACTGAAGTTGCATTAATTTCTTCAAAATCTTTTGTGTCTTCACTGTCCAAGTATATTTTGGCTTTTCTATATTATTAATCAGCAGCTGCTCATTTCAAAACTGGTATCCTCAATTGATTAAGTCCTTGCTAGTGGTTTGATCGCTCTTCGCTCTTGTTTTAAGATATTGGAAGTACTCTAGTTTTTTTCTTAAAAAATCTCATTTGAAAATAACACCTTGCTCAAACTTTGTCACAAGTACCACTTAGCAGGAAGTCATGCCTCACTCTTGGTACCTTGTACTTAGTTCTCTTGGATACATCAACTTGGTTGCAAGTGCCACTTAGTAGGAATTCAGGCCTCATTCTCGGTACCTTGCACCTTGTTTTAGTCACTTTTTTAATTTACCTACTTCTTACCTTTGAGACAAGAACTATCATTACCTTGATCTTCCTACAATTTCTTAGTGATCTTATTACTAGAAGTTTCTTAATCTCATCATCCATGCCAATTAGAACTCGTAGTCATTCCTACAAGGCTATAGTTGATCCTCAAGGGAAAGCCATTAATGATACTCCTAGACCATCCTCCCATGAAGAACCTTTGTAACAAAATTATAGCTATCAGTGAGATCCCTTTGATAGTGCTGTGAATTTTGATTACATAAACATGTCAAAATTTGACTTGAGTACCCACAGAAGGCATGATTATGATTCCTCTAAGGATGAAGAATTCACGCAAGAAGAGATCTGAAAGTGCCAATAAGATAAGAATTTTCACAAAGTGATGCAAGCTATCATGAGTCAAGATAAATATTTATATTTCATGCATCTTGCTTCTATGGGTATAGATCTTCTCCTGGACTTTGATGAATGCTTTGTTGCAAAAAGAGGAAGAGTCTCCTCTCACTTCTCTTACCAAGCAACTCCAAGACCTACATGCAAGATTTACCAACTTAAAAAGGATAAGGACCAGCCCTCCAAAAATTATTCACTTGAATCAATATGTCATTTCCCCTTCGACAAAAGTCTCTACATGTCGCATTTCCCATCCAAGGTGGAGATCCCAAAATTGTTGGAAACTACAATTGAAACAATTGTTGTATTGTCATTGATCTCAAACCTTAACTGGTAAGGCAATTTCTATCTAATAAAGTACTATATCTATTGGTTGATGAAAAGGATTTGGGTAAGGGAAATAAATATAGCACCTAAGGAAAGGTTGATTTATTTGATACTTCAATGAGTACTTGATTATTTGGCACTATGATGAGATAATGTATTGTTTATCTAAGTAAGAAGAAAGACTGAAGAAGTAGGCTTAACTGATAAAAAGTGAAGAAATCTAGTTTAAGCCAAGTGATGTTAGTGTCAACTAAGCACTAGTATATGCTGAGTAAATCTAGTGTTGACCGAACATCAGTTTATGCCGAGTGACATGGAATTACCAAGCAAGATAGTGCTAACTGAGAAAGACAATGTTAGCCGAGGAAGACATATTGTAGAGATGACCGAGTTACATAGTGATGACCGAGGAGATGAACACAATATTGACCAAGCATCAATAATTTACATTTGGAGGAAGAATTCAGATTTTCAGCCGACTCCGTTGAATTCTTGGGTTATGTAAATCATATTGACTTTATTAAATGATTATATGGAGAATTTAATGCATGGTAAATCATTTTATTATGATTTCAATGAGGAGATTGAAGATATTTCTAGAAAGATGTATGAAGGACTTAACTGTTGGAAGGATCCATTGGATCTGACCTAACCTAAGATCTACGGAGGAGATTAAGAGGCAGAAGATAGATCTATCTATCTGGAGAGGTATAAAGGAAACCTAATGGTGAGGTTACAGAAGGAAGTTGGTGATGTTGATGTTATTGACTGATAAGTCTAAGCAGAAGGCTGAAGGTGAAGATCAAAGTTGTGATTGCTTGAAGTGAATTCCAAGTAGATCAGAGATGGAGATGGAAATGATACTCAGTTAGTAAAAAGTGAGTTGTATGTTTTATAGATCATAAACTACTGCTACTTTCTAACCATTGTAACAGTCAAAATCCTTTAATCAAGGTTGACCTAACAGTCATTGATAAATCCTTTAATCAAGGTGGAATTCTAATGGAATGTACTCAATTCCTCTGACCAAACCACTCCTAATAGGGTGATTGAAATCCTTTATCGGGGTCACAACTAATAGTGTGTTTGTATACCTTTAACAAGGTTGGATTTTCATCGAGCTCACTTTAGAAGAGTGAAAATATCAGTAACATGTTACAAAGTGGTTTTTTCCAATTGGGTTTCCACTATAAATCCTGGTATCATACTTGTTTGAATGATTTTTTATGAATGTTTTGATATTCTACAAGTTAAATACTATTGGAAAGTGCATTGCATGTTATATGTTTTCTGATATATATTCTTTAGAGACCGAGTTGAGTTGATGATTAGATATGAGTTTGTTGAAGTATTTGAATGTTCAATTGGTACATCTGGACCTAAGAACAACTAATTCACCCCCCTTCTCTATTGTTTTAAATCATATTAACAATTGGTATCAGAGCTATTGGTGCTTACAGAGAAAAATTTTAAAGGTACTTGAAGCTAATGATCAAGATGTATAAAAAGCAGGTACTGAAGTTGAACAAGGAGAACTTCTCTACATGGAAAAGTCTGATGAAATCGAATCTAGCTATTATTGGTGATTCAGTGTGAAGTACTATGTTGAACATGACTATGTTGCACCTACTACACCTATGACTATCGAGGGGATGAAAGAAAAATAGGAACATAATCAAGCAATGTTGTAGATTTCATCTGCCTTAATCTATTCTAAATTTGAAGACATCAAGAACTGCACTACTGCAAAGGTAATGTGGGATACTCTTGCAACCATCTATGGTGGTGACACAAATGTACTGAGGGAAAAAGCTAAAAGCTTGAGAGGTAAGTTTGATGAAATGAAATGCAAGAAGGTGAGAATATTGTTCAATATTGTGGAAGAATCAAAGAAATAGTGAATTCTATTATAGGAGATAATGGAATCATTGATAATGAGAATATCATTGGAAAGGTATTACAAACTCTTCTTCCTATATATGCTATCAGAATTTCTACAATTCAAGAATCAAGATGTAACCCTAGTAATGTTTTGACTCTGGAAAGTCTTGTTGGTAAGCTTAATTCTTTTGAACTATCTAACTATGATAACTACACTGCTCCTAATGTTGAATCTGCATTCAAGTCACAAATGGTTTTGCATAAATCTAAAATAGAGAAAGATAAATGTGTGAAAAGTGAAAGTGAAAGTGAAATTTGAAGTGATAGTGACACTTCTGATGAGGAACTGGATGATCTTGAAGCACTCATGGCTAGAAGATTGAAGAGAGGAAAAGGAAAATACAAAGGTAAACTTCCTATAATTTGTTTTTCATGTAACAAAGCTGGTCATATTTTTGCAAGGTGTCCTGACAGGAATGACAAGGATGAGGATAGAGAAAGCAAGTACAAAGATAGGAGAGATAAAAGAGATCACCGAAGGTACATAAATTACAAGGAAAAAGGTAAGAAATCATGTTACATTGCAAAAGAGGAAACTGATAGTGACAGTGATAATTTTGATATTGATGTAGTTTATGTTGCTATGAAAGATGATTCTGATGAAGATGAGAAAATTGCACTTATTTCTTGTGTGAGTAAAGGTGATAAATGGATTGTTTATAGTGGTTGCTCACATTACATGATAGGTGATAAAAGTAAATTTAAAACCCTAGATCATTACAAAGGTAGAAGTGTTAAGTTTGGTAATGATGCACCATGTCCTGTGAGAGGTAAAGGATCAATTAAGTTAACTGATAAGATCACTTGTGAAAATTCTTATTGGGTTGAAGGTCTTAACTATTAATTTTTTGAGTGTTGCACAACTTAATAGCACTAGTTATCAAGTGGAATTTCATCACAAAAAGGCTAAAATATTTAATGCTACTGGTGAACTAATTGGAAGTGGTGAATAGACTAAAGGTAATTTGTTCTATCTAGATCTATCTGAAGAGATGTGTTTGTTTTCACAATTTGATGATGTATGGTTATGGCATAAGAGGCTATGTCATGTTAAATTTGACAATCTGGTAAGTATTACTAAAAAGAAGAAAGTTAGAGGTTTTCTGAGATTGAAGAAACCTGATAATGTGATGTCTAAACAATGTCAGTTGGGAAAAATGACAAAGTCTAGTTTCAAGAGAAAGACATTTACTTCTGGAACATTTTGGATTTGGTTCATACTGACCTTTTTGGACCTATGGGAATACAAAGCTATTGTGGTGCTAGGTATTTTATTCTTTTTGTTGATGATTACACTGGAATGATGATTGAAATATTTTTGAAAGAAAAATATGATGCATTTCAGTTGTTTAAGTGGTATTTGGCTAAGGTTGAGAAAGAAATAGGTAGAAGCCTGTTGAGATCTGACCAAGGTGGAGATTTTATATCAAATGAGTTCAATTTGTTCTGCAATGATAGAGGAATCAAGACATAGATGTCTACACCTAGAACACCTCCACAAAATGGTATAGCTGAGAGAAGAAATAGATTTATTATGGATTATGCAAGGACACTGATGATTGAGAAGAATGTTGCACAAAAATACTGGAGAGAAGCTGTAAGTATAGTTGTTTATACCTTGAACCTAGTAAAAATCAAGAAAGGTACAAACGTTACACCCTATAAATTATGGCATGGATATGCACCTAATGTGAAATACTTTAGAATCTTTGGGAGTAAATGCTATATACTGAAGGATAATAGAAATGGAAAGTTTGATGCTAAAAGCCATGAAGGCATATTCCTAGGCTATTCCACTAAGAGTAAAGCTTATAAGTGTTTGAATTCTAACACTAACAAAATTGTGGAAAGTGCAAATGTGAGAGTTGATGAATATGCAGAGAAAAATGAACAAGAAGGAAATAAAGAACCTGAAGACTACAGATCTTTTGTCTATATGGAAGAAGGAGAGGCAAGTAACACACCTGCACTAGATGCAGAGTCCTGAGTAAGCAATGTCGAGCATTAGGAGGACGCTACCGAGCATCAAGAGGATGTTGTCGAGCATCAAGAGGATGCTATCGAGCAATCAAAAGTAGAATCTAATAATTTTCATGATGAACCTGAGAAGAGATCTGAACCTATATTGGCAAAGTATGTGAGAAGACATCATATAATCTTGAACAAATCATTGGAGATAAAGAATCTAGAGTCTTGACTAGAAATAAGTTGAAAGACCCTACATGTTTATTGTGTGAGTTTGAGCCTAAGACAATAAAAGATACTTTGGAGAATGAAGATTCGATTCAAGATATGAATGAAGAAATAGATCAAATTGAAAAGAATGATACCTAGACTCTGGTGGCAAGACCAGAAAACAAGAATGTTATTGGAACAAAGTGGATATTCAAGAATAAGCTGAATGAACACGGACAAGTTACAAGGAATAAGGCAAGACTAGTATGTGTAATACCCCAAAAATGGGCTATAAGTTCATTAACCTCCTACATCTAAAAATCGAACGAAATCAACATCGAAGTCCTAATCTAAGGTACATCTAAACATCATCGAATCATAATTGATTATCTTAAATTTTGCATCAGGGAATATTCCTAGCAATATTCCTAATTATCTTAATTATCTTTAATTTAATGATTATTTGACGATAAATCACATTTATCCTAAGTTTGATTAATTGAATATTTTCATATTTAATTAATTAGATTTAATATCTTGCCACTTAATTGTGTAATTAAATTTAATTCTATCTATTATTAATTGTATTATTTAATTTTGACAATAAATCCAATATCCTATGAATAATTGATTAAATTCTTATTTAATTAATTAAAGCAATTTGTCATTATTTAATAATATAGTTTTTAATAAAAGTTTGATTAAATAATTGATTAACCCATAAATCAATTATTTATTTTCAAAAATCAGTTAAGTTGGAAATAAATCACTTTATTATTAAATTAATTCATAAATAAAACATGCACAATCATAAAAGCAGACAACTATCAATTATCAATTAAAGTTAAACTCTATTTTGAGTTAAAACTTAGCTTTTGCATGTTTTTGTGAGTTAACTATCTTTTATTTAAAAATAACCCAAAAATCAACCTGAGTTATTTGAGTGATTTATGGCTTTTTTTCCATGCACCTCCAAAGCCCTGGATTTCTATAAAATTAAAGCCTCAGCTCATCTCAAATCATCTCATATTTTTGCACAATCACGTTGGAGAATTGGAATTTGGAGAATCAAAGCTTATTGCGAATCAAGGCTATTATGAGATCAATTTGTTTTTTTTTACATTCATTTAGATTTTTTTTCATATCATTGTTAGATCATTTTAGCAGATCAATTTCATATAGATTAGATTTCATATCAAGTTTTTATCATTCTTATTGCATAGAAAATATCAAAAATATAGATTAATTGCATTCATATTTCATATCTAGATCAATTGCATTCAAATCCTTCATTTAGGTGTCGTCTAGGTCACTGATCTCGATAGCAATCTGAGAACATCAATCTCGCACCTATTAGAAGGCAGTAGATCGCTTGGTTAGATTAGATTTCAATTTTGCACGATTTTGATTATAGCTAACCTCTAATGTTTTACTGAAGTGTTGTGTCTACAGATCATGTACAATTTTCACACACACAGTATGCAAAGGTTATGCACAAGAAGAAGGAATAGACTATGGAGAAATATTTTCCCCTATAGCAAGATTAGAAGGAGTGAGAAATATACTTGCATATGCTTCTTACAGAGATTTTAAGGTATAACAAATGGATGTCAAATCTACATTTTTGAATGGTATATTAGAAGAAGAGGTATATATTGAATAGCTTGAAGGATTTGTTGATCCAGACAAGGAAGATATGGTTTGCAAACTAAACAAAGCATTGTATGGATTGAAACAAGCCCCTAGATCATGGTATGAGAGGCTGCACAATTATTTGATCAAGATTGGATTTGCAAGGATAAATGAGAAAAATAATCTATACATGAAAGATGAAGAAGGTAAAGGGATTTTGTTAGCATAAATTTTTGTAGATGATATCATATTTGGAGGACAAGATGCCCTATGTCAGAAATTTTCAAATGAAATGCAAACTGAATTTGAGATGTCTATGTTTGGTGAGATCAAATTCTTTGTTGGTTTATAAATATATCTGATGGAGAAAGGTATCTTCATAACACAATCTAAATATGTCAAAGAGATACTAAAAACTTTTGGAATGCAGGATTCAAGACCAGTGAGTACTCCTATGGCTACTGGATAGAAACTACCTAAGACTGATGATACTACTGAAGTGAATAAACCCTGTATAGAACCATGATTTGAAAGTTGCAATATGTTGTTCACAACAAACCAGATATTGCTCTAGTAGTTGGGATTATAGAAATATTCTCTACCAATCCTAAGGAAAATCATATGATGGTTTTGAAAATAATACTAAGATATCTGAAAGGGACAGAAGAGTATGGATTGTACTACAAGAGAAATGAGAAATTTGAACTAAGAGTTTACACTGATGTTGATTGGGCAGGAAATGTTGGTGATAGGAAAAGTACAAGTGGGGGAGATTTCTTTCTTGGATGGAGATTAGTCTCCTGGACAAGAAAGAAACAAAATTGTATTTCCCAATCTACTGTAGAAGCTGAGTATGTAGAATCTATAGTAAATTGTTCAAATCTGGTATGGATCAAGCAATTATTGAAAGGAATGAAAGAGGAAATTACTGAACCTATTGTTATCTTTTGTCATAACACAAGTTCCATTTCCCTGGAGGAGAAGATTCAAAGCATTAATGTTATAACCAGGAAAGTTGAGACTATGGAGAGGAGAATTGACAAGTTGGAGAAGACTATGGAGAATATTGCATAACAGAGTTTTGTTGTCCTCAAGGCTTCTAATGAGCACATGAAGATCCTGGTTGACAAGTTTGATAGTGGGAAACAGAACCAAGAGATCATAGAGACTAAAGAGGATCAGGGGCCCAGCAGGCACACAAGATCCAGGTTCAAGAAGATGGAGGATGACAAAAAGAATGACATGGAAGATCTGAAGTTGTCTATTGCAAACATGTAGATTCTTGCTGAGCAGGCTGCAGAACTGATGAAATGTGTTTAGACAACATCTTGCTGTCTTGCTTTCCTTTTTGTTATCCTTTGTCTTTTGGTTGTTCTTTGTGTTTAAGGACTCGGTTGTGTTGTGTTTTTTGTGCTGTTGCACTTACCCTCTTGGAGCTTAAATGTTTTATCTTTTATCCTTATGTAAAAGGTTTTGTGTCCTTTCAAAACCTATTTTTACGTAATCAAAACACACGTTCCATTAACATATCAAAGAATCCTATAATGCACACAAAGACCAAACACATAACAATTAAATATCATTACTTAAGGGAATTGGTATAGGAAAAAGAAGTGAAAATGGAATATGTGAACACAAAGGAACAACTAGCAGACATATTCACAAAATCTTTACCTAAGGATGCTCATGAATATCTAAGAGGTAAATTAGGAGTACTTCCCCTAACTGAGGCTGCCTAGTCAAGCTAGGAGAACTGCATCAAATGTGTTGCACAAAATATCTGACAAATTGATGCAGGAGAGGTCACACTTTAGGAGCTACCTAGAGTTGTGAAAAGAACAGCAAAGTTGATGATTAGTCACAAGCAAGATGATAGAGGGAGAAATATTGTTACTAAACTGACAAGATGATATTTACATATGAATGATGTAAGTTCTAGTTGCTTCTTTGGAATTTTTGTCTTGAAGAGGGAGAGATTTCAGAGATGAATACACATCAAGAGGATACAATCAAAGAGGGAGAGACACAGAAAATATTTAGAGGGAGTTACTGTGTAAACGGTCAAGAAAGGCTAAGTTATTGAGAATCAGAATGAAGCTAAGGATATTATAAATATTTCTGATGAAATGAAAAAGTTTGGATTGGTTGGTAAATCATATGTTATTCATGTGGTGTTGTCATCAACTCCAAAGAGGGAGATTGTTGGAAACTGCAATTGAAACAATTCTTGTATTGTCATTGATGTCAAACCTTAACTGTTAAGACAGTTGCTATCTAAGAAAGTACTATATCTATTGGTTGATGAAAAGGATTAGGGCAAGGGAAATAAAAATAGCACCTTAGGAAAGGTTGAGTTATTTGATAATTCAATGAGTACTTGATTATTTGGCACTATGATGAGATAATGTATTGTTTATCCAAGTAAGAAGAAAAATTGAAGAAGTAGGCTTAACCGAGAAAAAGTGAAGAAATCTAGTTTAAGCCAAGTGATGTTAGTGTTATCAAAGCACCAGTATATGCCAAGTAAATCTAGTGTTGACTGAACATTAGTTTATGCTAAGTGACAGGAAATTACCGAGCAAGACAGTGTTAACCGAGCAAGACAGTGTTAGTCGAGGAAGACAGATTATAGAGATGACCGAGTTACATAGTGATGACCGAGGAGATGAACATAGTACTGACCGAGCATCAGTAATTTACATTTGGAGGAAGAATTCAGATTTCTAGCTAACTCAGTTGAATTCTTGGGTGATGTAAATCATGTTGACTATATTAAATGATTATATAGAGAGTTTAATGCATGGTAAATCATTTTATTATGATTTCAATGAGGAGATTGAAGATGTTTCTAGAAGGATGTATGAAGGACTTAAATGTTAGAAGGATATATTGGATCTAACCTAACCTAAGATCTATAGAGGAGATTAAGAGGCAAAAGATAGATCTATCTATCTGGAGAGGTATAAAGGAAACCTAATGGTGAGGTTACAGAAGGATGCTAGTGATGTTGATGTTATTGATTGATAAGTCTAAGCAGAGGTTGAAGGTGAAGATCAGAGTTGTGATTGCTTGAAGTGAATTCTGAGAAGATCAGAGATGGAGATAGAAATGATACTCAGTCAGTAAATCAGCATGTATGTACGGGTTGGATCTGATAGTTGCAAAGTGAGTTGTATGTTTTATAGATCAAAAACTACTGCTACTTTCTAACCATTATAACAGTCAAAATCCTTTAATCAAGGTTGACCTAATAGTCATTGATAAATCCTTTAATCAAGGTGGCATTCTAATGGAATGTACTCAAGTCCTCTGACCAAGCCACTCCTAATAGGGTGATTGAAATCCTTTAATAGGGTCACACCTAATAGTGTGTTTGTATACCTTTAACAAGGTTGGCTTTTCACCAAGCTCACTTCAGAAGCGTGAAAATATCAGTAACATGTTACAAAGTGGTTTTTCCCAAATTGGGTTTCCACTATAAATCCTGGTGTCATACTTGTTTGAATGTTTTGTTATAAATGTTTTGATATTCAGCAAATTAAATACTATTGGACAATGGACTGCATGTTATATGTTTTCTGATATATGTTCTTTAGAGATTGAATTGAGTTGATGATTAGATCTAAGTTTGTTGAAGTATTTGAATGTTCAATTGGTACATCTGGACCTAAGAACAACTGATTCACCCCCCATCTTTTTTGTTCTAAATCATATTAACAATGGGTATAGATCTTCCATTAGACTTTGATGTCAATGCTTTGCTGCAAAAAGAGGAAGAGTCTCCTCTCACTAGTCTTACCAAGCAACTCCAAGTCCTACACTGCGATATTTACCAACTTAAAAAGGATAAGGACCAGCCCTCCAAAAAGTATTCACTTGAATCAATATGTCATTTCCCCTTCGATAGTAGTCTCTACATGTCGCATTTCCCATCCAAGGTGGAGATCCCAAAATATGAAAAATACGATGGTAATAAGGATCCCCAAGATCATGTGAATGAATTTTGTACTCTAAGCATGGAATTTATGCACAAATAGACTTATCTAATGAGACTCTTTCCTCAAAGTCTCAGTGGTCAATCCATGAGTTGGTTTATCTCTCTTACCCCTGGCATTAAAACCTTTGATGAGCTTGTCCAAAATTTCATCCAACAGTATTCCTACAATATTTATCATGTTGTCACCACTCTCAATTTATGCAACACAAGGAAACATGTGGGAGAACCCTTTGTCACATTTATCTAGCGATGGCTGAGAATGTTTTCTTGATACCCTCGAAATATTCTTGAGACTGAGAAAATTGACATATTCATCAACACTTTGGTTCCTGAGATCAACTATGCACTGCAAATGCAAACACATGCTTCGTTCGATAGGTTGGTTGAATCATCTATATGCATAGAGGATGTCCTTGTTTGTAAGGGTGAGATTACTCTTTAGTATAAAGAACAAAAATCCTCTTCCAATAAATAACATAATAGGGAAAAGCACAAGTTCACGAATAAAACCAAAGATGTCATCAATGATGGAATCATAGCATCTACCACTACTAAGCCCAAGGAGCCAGCTTTCAACTTATTTATAGGTATCCAAGCTATGAAAGCTAATAAGAGAAACCATATAGGCTCTAAAACTAAGGCTGACAAAGATAGGTCATGGGTTCCTAGGCCTAAGAGAGACTTTACTCCTCTTGGAGAATCACTTGAGAATGCCTTGAAGATGCTTTTGACCAACAAAATCATTACTTTTCCTAACAAATCTAAATTGTATGATCCTGAGATAAATCCTAAGTGGTGGAATGACAACCACTATTGTGATTATCATAGCAACAAAGGCCACAAGACCAATGACTATATGAAGCTTAAATATCTCATCCAAGATCTAATCAATAAAGAAATGATTGTGATTGATCCCCTGTAGACAAATACTGATCACAAGGTTTTCAAGGAGAATTTCCCTAAATATGAAAAGGGGGAATCGTCTAAGGAAAAAGATAACAAAGTAGATTACACATACCCAGATACTGGCAATGTGATCCATATGCTCAAATCTTCTGACTATATTGTCAATGTTATCAAAGTCAAAGGAAAATCTCAAACTAAATCATCCAACACAGTAACCCATTGTCAAGACAAAGTTTCTCTACGATGGGAAAGTTCATCCTCCTCCTCATCTACCAAATAAACAATGCCTCAAGTATTGAAACCAACTACCATGTCTACAACACATGATTACAATCTGGTTAATTAGCTCCAACACACGTGAGCTCAAATTTCAATACTTGAACTACTTAAGATCTCCCCTTCTCATAGAGAGATTATAGATCAAGCCCTTCTTGCGGATAATGTACCTAAGGATTTAGACATAGAAAAGTTCCAGTCCATGGTAGGTCATCTCACTTCACCTCATTATTTTATATTTTTAGAAGAGGATGAAAAATATGGCATCCACCTTCATAACCAACCCTTCCATATTGAAGGCCTTATACACAAGCATAGGGTTGAGCACATTTTGATAAATAGAGGTGCAGGTTTGAACATTTGCATGTTCAATTTGGTCAAAGCTCTTGGTTTCTCAAAACATGCAATTGATCCTAGATGCAAAACAAAAATTAAGTTATATGATGAGGAGGAGTGCTCCTCAAAAGGCATGGCGGTCTTGCCCATTTGGGTAGGTCTCGTTCAAAGAGACATCATCTTTTATGTCCTAAACCTTAGCTTAGCATATAAAATACTTCTAGGTTTCCCATGGGTCCATGTAATGCAAGAAGTACCTTCCATATTGTATCATCAATGCATCAAATTTCCACACAACATAATTGATGTCACTATTCATGAAGACTCATCATACACTTGTAACAAACTTAAACAGGTTGAAAGAATGGTTCCTCACAATAAGGAAGCCTTAAGGAACTCATAAACTAAGAATTCTAGACAAGAAATACTAGATGCTTTCCTAAATAAGCTGAGTATAAAATAAAGTGGAATAGGAGAGTATAGGCTGGATGCCTCATGCTCAATGGTAAACTTGCCCATATCACCTAGATCTTATGGAAAGCCATATCTGCCTTTTCGGCCTACTACAACTTCTGCCTTGATATTTCATGAAGGCACTGACATGGTTAAATAAAAGGTCCCTCTAGAACAAGAGAACGAGGAGAGAGTTGTTTTACAATGGTTATATAAAGGATAAGAAGTTGAACAGGAGTTAAAATATGCTAGGATTTATCTTGAGAATTATGGTGTAGGCTACCAGCTAATGCAAAAAATGGGATATGACAAAAAAATTCCTCTTGGTAAAGGTAAAGGTCTTCTTGACCCCACGCACGCTTAATTCAATAATCCTCAAGATAAAATTGGAGTGGGATACTATGGACGGAAGTTCTCACCATCATCTACAAATGATCCTGTGTTTGATAGAGTTGGAGACTTTGATGATGAGGATGAAGATGTTCTTCCTAGAACTTATGAAAGGCTACTACATATCCCTACAAATCAACCTATTGAAGAAAATAAGGAACTACTCATTGAGTGTGAGATGGTCACTTCACCAGTGATTGAACAAAACCATGAACATTCTACTGAGGAGAGACACCCTAACTAGGGACAACTTGTGAACATTGTACATATCCTCAATTTACCTAGATTCATTGACTCATCTAGGGAGTCCAAATAGATTAGACTTCCTTTCTTACCCATGTTGGATTATGGAGACTAATTTCAATCTATGTAAACTCAAGCACCTCTTCAAACACTAGACATTCAAGATAACCAATTTGACACAACTAACCTGAATCTAGATGATATTAAAAGACAAGTTGCTAATTCAAAGGATCATAATGAAGAAGCTCCTGTGACCATAGCCCAATACTTGGGGAGATCTTCTAGTAGTCAAACTAACTCACATGAATATGAATGGGATCACTTTTCTGATGCTACAATTAAGATATATATTGATGTGATTTATAAGTATGCTCATATTTCCACTTTTGAGGTTGGCGGAAGCTCTAAAATGTAACATGATTCAGAGACCAATCAAGAACATCCAGCTATTGAACCTATTGTAGTTCCTCTTTCTCAATCTATCTTTGAGGAAGAGGAGTCACCTCCTGGTAGTCCTCTTATAGTTCTTCCTCCTTAGAATCCCAATTGGAACTTTGGTTCACACTCTTGGATCATGATGGTGCCTTTACAAAGGTTTCTACACCACATGGAAGAGACAGAATGGGATCTTGATCATCATTTCAGACCATGATAGGTTAGTTCATAGAGTACCTTTCGTAACTCCTCTGACATTCCTTTGACAAATTGCACTTGAGACAACTCTAGGGAAGGTAACTTTCTTGACCTATCCTCAGCAACTATGAATGATGATGATGATGATACCAGGGTCTCTTTGCTTGAACTTGTTGGTTCATTACCAACCCCTTGTTCACCTTGAGATAATTGATTAGAATAATTCTGAGCCAATCAACTTACTATCCTTTTCTAATGACCATACCCTTTCTTGTTACCTTAATGTTGTTGAACCCTTTTCTTCTTCCACCACTGTAATGATTGGTAGAATGGCAGTGGAAGATATCAAGTATCTTCTTAGTCAAAGAAATAAAAACAAAAATAAAAATCAGTCTGATGGTGAAATCCACTCTATGGCAGTATCAGACCCTATAATAGTAAAAATAAACAACGTATCCAATGGTGAAAACCTCTTTGAGGCACTTGGGGATGAGATATCATATATACTTCCTAAATATTTCCAATAAATATCATTAGTTCTTATAGAGCCTATGTAGAAGGTAAACTTGGGTACAACTAAAAGTCCCCAAATCATACACCTGTCATAATCTTTGTCCGAAGAGGAGAAGAAACAATTTATTCAGTTCTTCACTAAAAAGAAGATTAATTTCACATAGTCTTACTCAGATATGTCTCACTTGGATACAAACCTTATTATACACCATTTATCTATTGCTCCAAGCATCAAACCAGTAAAACAAAAGATGAGAAAAATGCATCCACATATTTCATTGTTGGTTAAATCAGAGCTTGAGAAGTTAATCAAAGCCACATTTATTTGAGCCATAGATTATGTTAACTAGATATCCAACATTGTGCCTATCTCCAAGGCCAAAGTCAATATGTATTTGCACAAACTTCAAGGATCTGAACAAGGCTTTCTCTAAGGATGATTTCTCATTTCCTAATATTGACATGATTGTGGATCTCACTGTTGGTTACCAAAAGTATTCCTTAATGGATGGATTCCTAGGTTACAATCAAATCCGCATCACACCTGGAGATCAAGAAAAGACCACCTTTACTTGTTCATGGGGAACCTTCTGGTGGAATTTTATACCTTTTGGTCTAAAGAGTGATGGTGCAACATAGCAAGGTGCAATGACAACCATATTTCATGATATGATGCATAAAAACATGGAGAAATACATGGATGACACATTGGTAAAATTTGCTACTAGGGATATGCACATCTCCAATTTGGAAATGATCTTCACCAGAATAGAGAAATTCAAACTAAGGATCAATCCAAAGAACTGTGCTTTTGGAGTCACTTCTGGTAAACTACTTGGTTACTATGTACTAGAAAAAGTACCTTCATAGGGTTAGTATTGCAAATAAATGAATAAAATAACTAAATTACCACAAAGGAAGAGCTATTTTAACAAATAAAGAACAATTAACCACTCTATGGCTCTCTAGTTAGGGATGCTAATGATAAGCTCTCAGCGAGCTCTCAATAGTGACAGTCCTAAAACAAGAATTGATATGATAAAGAAAGCTAAAGCAATTATTCCAAACTGAAATGCTAAATTGCTCCTATATTTGCCTTTCTAACTCTAATTTGCAAGAGGTTTGATGCTATTCTCATATTTTTGGATGATTTATGATTGAATTATGCCTTGCTTTTATAGATTTAGGCAAGGGTAGGGGGTGTAGTTGAATTGATCACGATTAGGATTGAGTTAAGTCCTTGGTTCCACCTTTAGAGACAATTTAAATATTGTGTCCTCAAAGCTTGGGACAAGAAGACAAAATGAGTGGACAAGATGCTCTTTCCAAATGAGTGATTGAGATTCAATTTAGGCTTGATCCATGTGAGCTTAATCCTCAATTCCTATTGGTTGATTGATTTTTCTCCCATTTGGTGGTTGAGAGAAAATAGGAATTAATCAATTGAATTTAATTAATTTGTTTAGCCATGTGTACCCCTTGAATGGGTTGATTTTATTTAAATTGAACTATGTAATTAAATAGATTAATTATACAATTTATTGATTTATTTGATTTTAATTAATTTAATGACTTTTTATTTTCAATTGATTTTGGATTAAGGTTCAATTGCAATTTATCGTTGATTTTGATTTTGATTTGACTTAATTGCCTTGAATTACCTTGATTTTCCTTGATTTCTCATTAAAATAATCTTGTCCATTTTTCAATGATTACAAATGCCCTTCTTTGAGTTAGCATGTGAAGCATGTCGATTCAAAGAATGTCCTAATTCAACTTGATCGAAGGTCATGATTTTGTCAATGGTCAATTTCGATGTCTGATATAAGATACAAATTCTGATGATAGGGTCGATGCAGTTCTGATTGATTTGATGTCCTGATGGCCGATTTAATGATAGTTCACTAATATGGTACCTGATTTAATCTCATTTGATGTTCGATGCCCCTTTTGATTGATAAGCAAAAAAATTTCTGATAAAAGATTATGCTTTGATTTGATGGATGTGCCCCTAATTTGATGATGTTGATGTTGTTCCTGATTATTTGAGTTTATGCCCCCTTAGAAATGAAATGAAATTTGATAGATGTTTGAAAAATATGACGGTTTAGGTCAATTTGCGTTCATTAGGTCAATTATAATGAATTTTGATTTCATTTTTGATAATTTTTTTGTGTCTAAGTGATGATAAATACCCTTGATTTAGCAGAATTGGTGAAAAATTTGGGTCCCTAGGCCTTTTCTAGTCAAAGATGCCCTTTTTAGGTTAAAGATACCCTTTTTAGGTCAAAATGGCCTATATAAAGGGGTAAAAAGTCATTTTCACTTTCCTTGTTGACTTTTTGCTCTGACCTCCTTTGAGCTTTTCACTATGATCCTGATTCATGAGCATAAGTTCAAGTGCGGTCGACGATATCATTGGCCACCGACCTACGGACCTCTGGTAAGTGCCTAAACTTCTTAGTTTTTCATTTAATGCTTTAGATTTGTAAAAATTTGAATTTTTCATTGTTTTGCATTTTAGAAATGAAATAGCGCATTTACCATTTTTAATAGCATGTATGCTAGTTTTTTAGCACTTCCACGCATTTAAGTAGCGCTTCCATGAAGTGGTATTGCGCTTTTACACGTAGGATCTAGGGCATAATTCACATTTTCTTTTTAGATTAGCGCTTTTGATTGAATTTTCACTTTCAATCTATTAAATAGCGCATTTAAGTTTTAGAATAGCACTTTTGAAAAGTTTTAGCGCGTCTAAAACTTTTTAGCGCGTTTAAACTTTTAAGTAGCGCTTTTAATCTTTTAAATATCACTTTTTCTTTTTAGCACTTTTAAACATTGAAATAGCACTTTTATTTTGATAGGAAATTTTTTTAAAAATGCCTTAGTCAATTTCCCAAACTGTTCAATGTCATTGATTAGTTGATTGGTTTAGGTAATAAACTTGATTTGATAGTGAGTCATAAGATGTTAGTCATAGTCTGAATGTTTGATCGTCAATCTAGATTTAGATAATGGATGGTAATGAATTTTCCATCCTCTCTGAATAGAATCAGATAAATTGATTGTGGTTTCATATTTTTAAATGTTTGATTGACTTAGGATAATTCAAATGATAAATGATTTCAAAACTAATGTAATTGAACTTTCTTTTTGCAGGCAGTTCTTAAGTCACTGGCCATTTGTGGTTTGTCCACTTTACCTCTTAGCATGATCGATGACCTGAGTGCTCTGGATTAGAGACATATGGGCCGGTGTGGATTATCTTTCTTACTTCCTTTACCTAGATTTCGAGTGAATCGAGGACTGATCACTGCTATGGCCAAGAGATGGCACTCGGACCATAACACTTTTCATTTGCCAATAGGGGAGATTACCATCACCCTTGAGGATATATACTGCATCCTTCACCTTCCTACTAGAGGAGAATTAGTATTTTATGACTCGGTCTATGATGGCGCAGCGTGTCGGTGAGTCTTCTAGGATCCTACGATTGGTGATGATCACATTCAGTGGTCTTAGTTGCATTCCTTCCCAATTTTTCTAGTGGTTCTAGGTGCATTGATTGGAGGTTTCCTCATACCAAATAGATGAGGTCATGTATTTATGGTCAGATGGGGTCTTATTACAAAGGACTTGATGGCTCATCCTCGATGATTCGATTAGGGATCTTGTGTGTTAGCGCAGCTCTATCATGAGTTGCATATTGTTGTGCACATGTGCTCTTCTACGCTCTCTGCAAGAGCTATATTACTTCATCTTTGGACATGGGAGCATCTCCCAGTGACATTCCCTAGAGCAGCACATCACCGAGATCTAGGTAGGCCATTCGCCTGGATGTATGAGGGTATGGTTGTACAGACCCATATGGGTAAGTTAGATTATTGGTGTTGTGTGATCAACGATATGGATCAGGTTATTTGGTGTCCTTATCTGGGTTGTGAGCCATGGACAGAGGATAGTATTGAAATTCCATATATGTTTTGTCCTCATTGGATGATTGGTCATACCCTGTACATTATAGAGAGATTTTTCTTTCGGAGGGTACTACGATAGTATGGACAGACATAGGGTATGCCCCAAGGTGTCGCTATGTATGCTCACGTTTAGGTTGAGAGATCACTATAGGGCCCTATTGTGGATTTTAGGATAGCTCATCAGGAGATATGGGACCTGGGACACTTACCATGGGTGATGAGGGAGCGTGTCATTAATGCAAGGATGACTAATGATTATGCATATTGGTTTGCTTGGAACCTATTTCTGAGATTTATAGATCCAACTGAGAGGATCCTAGGTATTGATGAGGAGTCTGATGGTGATGGTGGTGATGATGGAGATGGTGGTATGGGTGGGGTAGGATTCCAGCATGGCATGGATGATGGGGTCATCGAGCAGCCAGAGTGGGTAGAGTTCTTATTCCAGTTATTGTTGTTGCTCCCATCCCTCCTAGGAGTGGTGGTCAAGCTAGGGGTGGTGTTGATAGGGCGTTACATTAGGTTGTTGTGGATCCCACAATGAGATAGGGTTGATATAGGGCCAGATGCCAGAAATAGGTAGATGCCCAGGTTGCATAGGTGTTATTAGATCAGGCATGGGGTCCTCCTCCTTAGTAAGGTATACTATTGATTGTTCCATAAGCTCCACCATCTCAGGAACTTGCTTCTACTTTGATGTCATCTTCTTTAGTAAATCCATCATCTTCTTCATTTTTTCCATCATATCGGTTCCATCTTCTTCCATGCCTCCTACACAAGCTCTGAGTTTCGAGGCTCCAGCAGCTACATTAGAGGTTCAAGATTTACAGTCATATGTTTTTGAGATTAGACAAGAGGTTAGGTAGCTTAGTACTATGATGTAGGCCTTCATGGCCACTATGAGTTAGCATGGGTTATAGTTGAGCTTGAGTCATCCTCCTAATAGTGCTCCTGGTCCAGATGGTGGGGATGGTGCTAGTGGTTCAACCAATTGATCTATGATTTGATATGATTCATATTATTCTTTCATTGATGATGTACATGATCTCACTATTTTTTATATCAAGAGATTGTACTCTATTGTATCTTTTTTATTATTCGATGTTGTTTATGTTGATACTTTGATACTTTGATGGACTTTGAATTCTGGATGTTGCATTAAATGATTGTTCCATAGACTTTGATACTCTGTTGATTTTATGATAATGATACCATAGACTTCAATACTCATTTTGATAGATTCACTTTATATGATGTCATGATGTGTTGGATCTCATTTTCAAGTGTTTTAGCATGGTATACAGATCTAGATGGTTCTATCTCCTATATGCTTTGTTTTATGCTTTTCAAATGCAGTTTTTGGTATGGATGCACATGTTCTATTGATGCTTAAATGGTTGTCTTATGTATGACATAGAATAGGTAAATGGATGCAATTTGACTTTAATGTTGTGGGTGTTGTAATGATTAATGCTATGATTATGCTTTTATGGATTTAAATGATATATAGATGTGTTAGATGGATTTAATGAATAATGCAATGTATGAATTTATTTTGATAAGATGGATATATGTAATGATTATGAATGTAATGGATTTAATGTTATGCAATGTGATGCAAAATGATTATGGGTATTTTAATGATTAATGCTTCTAAATGGTACATGATGTGAATGATGATGCAATGTATTTGAAATGGCCTTAATGATATGCACCGATTGATGATTTTATATTGTGGAATGAAATGCAATGATTATGAACTAAGGAATGCAATGGTAAATGCACCTAATGAATGTAATATGAATGATTTCTTTTATTTTAAAAAGAATGCACACTAAATGAAATGAATTTTTAATTGTTGCAATCTAATGAACTTAATGATTTGGATTTAAAATGACTGAATGTATGCAACCTAATGTAATTTAATGATTTGGATTTAAAATGAATGAATGTATGTAACCTAATGCAATTTGTGCAATGGATATTAAGTGATGTATGTAACCTAATGCAAATGATTTAAATGTTTAATGCAACTTAATGAACCTAATGAAACTATATGGAGAGAAATATTAAATGAATGAAAGATAAAATGAATCTAACAAATGCAAGTGAACTAATGAAATACACCTTTGTTTTTTATTTTCGATTTCCAACACACTTGATCATATTTAGTTATGGATGATGATCCTTTGATTTTTTATTTGACTACACCCTTTTTTTCAATTTTTCCTCTTGCAATTTAAATGTTAACACTAAGAAAGGCAAAATACATTAAATGCAGTTAATCTAGGATGTATGTAACTAACTGTCACCATTCAAAAATTTGGAACTTATATTCATCATTAAGTAGTTTTTTTGGAATTCCAATTTTTAGTACAACCATCACTAGTTCAACCATGATGATAAGAATACTTTTTGCACCTCTTGTGTTGCTTTCCCATCCTTTCTAGGTATGACTGTCACTAATTGAAGCCAATCATGAGAGTACGAATACCGCTTTTGTCAAATTCTATGTTGCAAGTGGATTTTGGTATTATGATATTGAACATCGAAATATCTAAGGTATCCTTTTGCATAAACAAACAAAGATCCCCATTTTATCCTATGTACAAGTCCTCGATGATTCTTTGATGATCACATCCTTAGACAAATAATACATGCTTTAGAACTTTGATCTTAAGACAGTCATTCAAAAATCATTAAAATATCACGCTTTCATCGTAACTTATCTCATTTAGAAACTTTCATCGATTCGCTAGAAAGACATGATGTCATCAATCAAGTCAACACTTAGAAAAAAAAATTGCAATGTTTTTCAAATCCATATTTCAAGTATAGTTCCATCCATTTCATACTTTTAATCTTGATAAAGATAGGTTCTTGTGATATTTCAGATCAAATTTTGCATTGGGTTCAAATTGGATTAGAATTATGATTTGATTGATTGTGTCACTTGTGCTTTTGATGAATTGATTGAGTGTCTGATTGAAATTTTCTTTTGATGAATCCTTCCTCCTTTAGAGTAGATTGTCCCCAGTTTGATATGATTACATTTGTGGGACTTTGGGACAATTTGTAGATTAGGTGACCAAAATCTTTAGGTACTTGCAAATGCAATTGTGGGGTTTTATTATGCAATATATACAAATGTTGGTGAATGCAATATTTACAAGGATGACCACCAGGTATGTGACTGACTTGGACATTCAATGGTGCCTATTTACCATGTTTTCACTAATTGAATGAACTTTTCTTTCATTTTCTATTTTTAAAGCTTTTTCTCTTTTTTTGCTACCAAGGTGCCTATTTGCTAGGTTTTCACCAAGATACCTTTTCTCTTTTTTTTATTTTTTTGTATTTTCTCTTTTTTCAATTTTTTTCTTTTCATATCATCAAGGCACCTATTTGCTAGGTTTTTACCAAGACAACATATTTTTGAGGATCATTTCTGAATGTTTTTAGCTTTCTTCATGCTCAATTTTTTACTATTTTTTATCTTTTCTGCTTTTCTGATTTGTTTTCTCTTTTCTATTTTTCTAGTGTTTTTGGTATTTTTAGGATCTCTTTTGACTATATAAAATAAATAGGATGCTTTCCATCTAATTTTTTGATATTTCTTTTTCTTTATACTCTTTCATTTGTTCTCATGTGTAAAAACTCTTTAGGTGAATGCTATTGATAGGTTCTTATAGTTCTTCTCCATCACAATCAGCTAATTTATAGATGCCTGTCCCAAAAGATGAAGTGATCACAAAAGGTCCTAACCAGTTTGCTTCCCATTTTCCTTTCATTTCTCTTTCTACTTGATTCTTGGGATTCTCTTGTAAAACTAAGTCACCTATTTGGAATGTCCTTGATTTGATATACTTGTTATAAGTCCTTGACATTCAGTTTTGATATACTTTCAAGTGATCAAATTCTTGTTGATGTTTCTCATCTAGAAGTTCTAGTTCATGCAACCTAGCAACTCTATAATCTTCCTCACTTATCAAACCATGTAGAGATACTCTTAAGGATGGAAGTTCTACTTCCAAAGGTAAAATTGCTTATGTTCCAAAGACTAAGGAAAATGGTGTAGCTCCTATTGGAATTCTGATGCTTGTCCTATAAGCCCATAAGGCCGGGTTTATTTTTATATGCCAATCTCTACCTAAATTGTCCACAGTTCTCTTCAATATCTTTAAGATGTTTTTAATCTTTTCTTTGGCTTGTCCATTACCTTGAGGGTAATAGATTGAAGATGAGTGGTGTATCATTTGAAACTTTTTGCATAGCTCTTTTAAATCCTTGTTTTTAAAATGCTTGGCATTATCTATTATGAAGGCATGAGATATGCTATATCTACATATTATGCGGTTTAAAATAAACAAGGATATATTTTTTTCTATTGCAGTTGATAAGGGTACAACTTCCACCCATTTAGTGAAGTATTCTATAGCAGTGATGATGAATTTATGACCATTTGAAGATGGTGGATAAATCATTCCTATTAAGTCTAGTTCCCATTGATAAAATGGCCAAGGTTTAGTCATTAGATGAAGCTCTTGTGCTGGTACATGTATCAAATTCCCGTGATATTGATACTTTCTACAAGTTTTAGCAAAGTGACAAGCATCTTTCTCCATCGTAGGCCAAAAATATCCTATCCTAAGAATTTTCTTAGCTAGGGTTAAACCATTCAAATGTGACCCACAAATTCCTTCGTGGATTTCTCATAAGGCTACATTTGATTCCTCTTTATCTAGACATCTAAGAAGCATTCCATCTAGACTCTTTCGATACAATGTGTTAGATATTAAGATATAGCGAGAGGCTTGTCAGATAAAGCTTTTCTTTTGGTTCCTGGTTTGGTCCATAAGTAATATTTGGTATTTTAGGTAAGTATAAATGGCTCCATACCAAGGTGATTCGTGTCCTGTTAGCAAACAAATGGTATGAGGATGGGTAGGGTCAAATGCGGGTTGCTCAACTTCTTCTACCAGGAATTCATATCTGGCATTTTGATCTGGTATTTGTAGAAGTGATGCCAAAGTTGCCATTGCATCTACTGATTTGTTCTTGTCTCTTGGTACTTGCTCAAATGTAATGAGAGTGAAGTATTTCTTGAGATTCTCAACCATGTTTTAATAAGGTACCAACTTGTCATCTTTAGTTTTATATTCATCATTAATTTGATTAATGACTAATTGTGAATCTCCATAAACTTGTAGCTCTGTCACTTTCCATTCCAATGCCAATTTTATGTCGATAACCAATGCTTCATATTCTGCTATGTTATTTGTGCATGGGAATAGCAATTTATATGACTTTGGAATTATAGATCCTTGAGGAGTAATCAAGAGTATGCCTACTCCTAATCCATGTTGTGTGTAGGAACCATCAAAGTATAGTTGCCATGTTTTTTCTTCAACATTTGCAATTTCAAAATCTGGGAATTCCACTTGAATTGGGTGATCATCTTGTAATGGTGAATCTGCTAATTTATCAACTATGACTTGTCCCTTGATAGATTTTTGATCTACATATTCGATGTCAAATTCACTTAGCACCATGACCCACTTGGCTAGTCTCCCATTTAATGTTGTTTTGCTAAGAAGATATTTCAATGGATCAATCTTTGCAATGAGTCTAATCTTGTGAGATAACATATAGTGGTGTAATTTTTGGGAAGCAAAAACTATGACCAAACATGCTCTTTCGATGAAGGTATAGTTCAACTCTATATCATCTTAAAATGGAAGCACTTCCATGATAAGAGCGTTTATCCCTCTGAGTAAGTGGTCTGGGGTCATGTTAAGTTCCTTGATTGGGTCTTTGCATGTATCTGGCTTTTCCCCTTGTTTTGCTTCCCTCTGCACCCATTTTTCACTTCATATCAGCATTTCCTGGCATTCTAGGTTGAGGACCTGAGGTTTTTGACCTCAAGGTCAAATTTGACCTTGAGGGTCAAAGTTGACCTCGACCCTAACCAAGGGAAAATTCAACCTCATCCTCGACCCCCAGTTCAAATTTCAAGTTTTTCTAATTTTCGGGTATCGAGTTTCAGAAATATTCTTTTTTCTGCCTTTGGGTCGGCCATTTCGAGTTTTGGAATGGTAAATCTTTAAATTTCATTTAATATGGGTCCATTTCTAAGGGTTAAGGTTAATTGGGATTTAATTCTCCAATGTCGGCCTTCTCTAGAGGTTTGTGCCCTAGTTCACTATAAAAGGAAGCCTTCCCCTCTCATTTTCTCATCCATTATTCACATCCACTCTTACCAAGAAATCTCTCAAGCTCTCAAGTGAAATCAAGAAAGCAAGAAGGAGAAGGAAAGAAAGCAAGCATTCATTCATCCTCAATCCTAGCATCCATTCAAGCAGATCCATTGTTAGCCATTGAAGGATTCAATCTCTTTGGAGCCCCCTTGAAGATCCATCCTTCCACATTCATCCAAGCCTCCTCATATGAAAAGATCCATTCAAGATTGGTGTTGAAGATCAAATGCCATTGATTTGAGACATCCTACATTCATTCTACATCCATTGGAGCATACCTACTTGTGGATTTGAGGATTCGAATCCTCTACAAGGACTTCAACATAAGTGAGGTGAATTGTTTCATTTACTTTGTTTATGCACATTACATTTCAATTCAATTTCAAGGTTAATTCCTAAATTGGGGTTTGACCAAGGCAAACCCCCCATACAAACAACAAAACCCCCTTTTTCTTGCAAGTACAGGTGCAAAATTTTGGATCTAAGATCGGATTTGGATACCCTTTTTAGAAAACTTTTGAGATCTACTAACAAAGTCAAAATCAACCTTCAGAATAAGAATGTAGCCTTTGACCTTTTATGAGGGTCAAAGACTACCTACTGTCAAAAAGATAAAAGATTTTTGGGTTTTCTTCATCTCGGCATTTCCAGTCTGAAATAGGTTGCAGAATTGCCCAAAAGTACACACACACATCAGAAATTGGCATTTTCCAGATTTGCCCTATTTTGAGGTTAGTATTTGTATTTCAATTATTTTAGATTTCAAGCACAATTCTACTATAGGAAATATAAGGTTTTTCTCTCTCTTTCATATTCTCCATAGATTGATTCTATTGTGTATTTCCATTTTACACCTTACATATTTCCCCCATACATTACATTCAATAGAGGTGATTCCATTTTACACCTATTCAATCTCGTATTTCACCAGAGTTCTGCTTATATAGTATATAGCCTTTTCTTTTCTTGATTCATCTTCTTGTGCCAAGAGTGCCCCTAATGAATGTTTGGTCGCTGAAATATATAGAATCAAGGGCTTGCCTCTTATAGGTGACATCAAAGTTGGTGGGTTCATTAGATACTTCTTCAACAAAGTGAAGGCTTCTTCACATTTCTCATCCCACTTGAAAACTATGTCTTTATGAAGGAGTTGAGTAAAGTTGTGACATTTTTTCGCTAATTGTGAGATGAATCTTCAAATGGATTGGATCCTGCCTTGAAGAGACCTCATCTGACTTATGTTTCTAGGTGCCCCCATTTCCAGTTAGCTTTGACTTTGGTAGGGTCTACATCTATTCCTTTTGTTGAAACAATGTACCCTAGTAACTTTCCTGATTGAACACCAAATGCGCACTTCTTTGGATTTAGCCTAACTTTGAATTGCTCCAATCTGACAAATATTTTCTCTAAAATGGGTAGATGTTCTTCTCTTGAGTGATATTTTTCTAGCATATGATCTACATAGTCCTCCATGAATTTGTGCATCATGTCATGGAATATAGTCATCATAGCTCTTTGATAGGTCGCTCCGGCATTCTTTAGACCAAAAGGCATAACATTCCAATAGAATGTCCCCCATGCGCATGTGAATGTTTTTTTGTCTTGATCTTTGAGTGCTATCTTTATTTGATTATAGCCACTAAAACCATCCATAAGTGAGAATATGGAATGTCCTGGTGTCAGGTCTACAATGGTGTCTATGCTTGGTAACGGAAAGTCATCTTTAGAACATGCAAGATTGAGATCCCTAAAGTCCATGCAAATTTGGATAGACTTATCTTCTTTTGAAATAGGCATGATGTTTGAAATCCATTGGGCATAATCAATGGCTCTTATAAACCCAACTTTCAATAATTTCTCCAACTCCACTTTTACAAGCAAGGCCATATGCAGATGCATCTTTCTTAGCTTCTGTTTTACTGGTTCTGCTCCTTCCTTTATATTCAAGTGATGCATGATTAGATTTGGATCTAATCATAGCATATCATCATATGACCATGCAAAATTGATTTTCTTCTCTTTGAAAAATTGGATGAGATAAAGATGTTGCTAAGTGTATGATCTTTGGCTCTGATTTTGATCCAATGTTCACCATCTCTATTGGTTCAATCAAGATAGCATATCTTTCTTCATAGTGTTCGGGTAAAGTATCCAAAATCCCTTCCTTAGGTGCCTCTATTGGGTTTTCACCTTTGGAATCATTCTTTATTTCTTTCTCTTTTTGATTTAATGTTTCCACAATGTGGTTTTCAACATTGGATTCTTTCCGTTTTGTTTTGTTTTTTGTTTTTTTTCAATTTTAAGTGAATTGAGAGTTTGGATACTTTCCTTTGTCACTTCTTCCTGATATTCCATGGTAGAAGAAGGTTCAACCACATTTAGATATTGAGACACCAAGTTTTCATTAAAAAATGCTGGAAGGATGGTAGGTTTAATGGAATGCCATTCAATTAATTCTGGATAGATAAGGGTCAAGGGATCAATGCCTTGTCTTGGTTCAATGGGGTTTAGGAACAAGAATTCATTTGAAGGTTCAAACATTGTATCATTTAAATCTATAACATGTGTTTCTTCTAGATGTTCTAAAGAACTAGAGTTAAAGTCTTCCTCACTAGAATCCTCTACGGTTTCTGTTGGATAAAAATCTTGTGGATTAAACCTAGGATTAGATTCTTCCATAGTAGGTCTCCATGTAGGTACATAGGGTTCTCCTACCCATTGATTTACTTCAATTTCTTGAATTTTAATGTTTTCAAAGACCACTTGATTTGAACTAGAGGCTTGATTCTGATTTGGTTCTGAAATTTGTTCCTTTTCCTTGCTAGGAGTGTAGGTGTGAATGACATCAACCTCCTTATCGTGGCATGACTCACTTGACAATGAGTCCCATTCCCAATTGTTAGAATCCTCATCACTATGTGATTCTAATTGCAAAATTTGATCATAGACTTTAGGATAATTCTTTTGAGTGTACCCTTGTTCTAGGTACCCTAATCCATTCTTCTCTTTGTTGTCTCTCCATTTCATTTCAATGGGTTGAATGAGTCCTTCGTTTCTTTTTCCCAAAGGTCCTTGTCCTTTGTATCCCATTTTCTGGATGATTTGAAATCCTTTCCCATATTGATGTGTGGGAATGCTTACATTTTGAATGCATTTTTTATGTGTATTTGTTTCCTCATCCTTATAAAGCTAATTTAAGATTTCATTATCATCTTCATCCATGGATAAAGAGTTATTTTCTCTCACAAAGTGATCATTATATTTATGGGGTAGATTGAGTGGTCTTCCATATGACTTAGGAGATAATGGTAAGTCCATCATGGATAGTGAATATTCACCTACTCCTTTTTCTTGATCTGACATTGTTTATCAAAATTTCTCATCATTTGATCCATTTTCTAGTAATGAGCCTCTTTGGTATAGACTTGGATGGATTTAGCTTGATCTTCTTTCAGCTTTTCAGGAACGTTCTCCTCACTAACCTTCTCTTTTCCCTTTGTTGATGTAGTTAGGTTAGTGGGATTTTGGATGTCTTCAATAACAATTTCTCTTTCTATCTTTTCCTTTCCCTTCAATGATGGAAGGTCCTTAGAACTTTTCCCTTGTTCTATTTGATTAGGAATAGACCCCTCTGCATTATGCGGGACTAATGAGTCATTGATAGGCTTCATGTTGTTACAATATTGAAAGGGGTTTGAGTCCCCACTTACCATGATTTCTTGTCCTAGATAAGGGAATTTTTGACACTGGTGGTAAGTAGAAGGTACAACCTGCATTTCATGAATCTGCGGCCTCCCTAACAAAATATTATAGGTCAAATTTAGATCTAAGACTTGGAAAATGGTCTCTTTTTGCATGGGACCAACTCTAATAGGAAGTACTATGACCCCTTTAGATGATCTCTCTTTGTCATCATAGGATTTTATAATTATTTTCTTCTTTGGGTCAATAGCCTCCTCAGAAAATCCTATACCAAGTTTAGGGTACAAATATTTAAGCCAGCTCCTCCATTGATAGGAACTCTCTTCACTCTATGCTTGTGAATGAGGACCTCTATATGAAAAGGTAAATTATGTGGGTGATTTAGCGACATGTCATCTTGCTCAGAAAAAGATAAGCAATGAGGTGCAATAAGATGCCCTACTATGTTTTGAAACTTGTCTGCATCTAGATTTAGAGGCACATTGGTCTCTACCAAGGCTTTCTCTAGAATCTCCTTATGAGTAGGTGAGAGTTTAAGAAATTCTAGGATTGAGATCTAAGTGGGAGTTCGTTGTAATTGGTCTACAAAATTGTATTTCTTCAAGGATGAAGATGTGTTTTGATTTGGTAGAATGATTCTTCGAGCATTTCCAAGTAGGGTGATTTTAGAGGCTTTCCCCCTAGTTACAACATTAGATGTTGCTTCTCTTGGTTTCTCTTTTACCATGATAACATTTATAGTATTGTCCTCTTCTCTTAGAGTATTGATGATGTTATCATAGGTATGAGCAAAATTCACTTTCTCATTACCTCTTTTATGATTTTGATTGGTGTTTGATGACTCACCCTTTTCATGGTTTAGAAAAGGGTTTTTGAAGGCCATATGATCTTTGTTGTTTTGGGGCCCTTCAACTTTTATAGTCTCGTCATCAATTAGTCTTGCACTAGGTGTTTCAACTTCATGCACTCATTGGTTTTGTGACCCTTATTACAATGATACTCACAATGGTGAGAATCATTCCACCAATTAGGCTTAATTTGGGGTTCATAAGGCCTTAAATCAGGTAAAGTGATAATTTTATTGGCCACCAAGGTCCTTAATGCATTTTCTAAGGGTTCACCTAAAAAAGTAAATTTTCTTTTTTGGTAAGTCGAAAAGAAGGGTTTGGGCTTGTGGTAATTGGGTTTTCTTTGTTAATTGACTATTATCCTAGTTTTTCATTAAAGAAATCAATTGAGAATATATATAAGTGATTTTTTTTTAAAAAGAAGGATTTTTGTTATTTGAATTTATTGATATTATTATTTATTAATTTTTGGATTTAAAAATTAACTTTTAAAAAAAATTTATTATTTATTAATTTTTGCATTTAAAAATTAATTTAAAAAATAAAAAATAAAAAATAATTTATTTATTTTTTAAATTTAATTATTAAATTTTGGATTTATAATTGTTAAAAAAAAAATTAATAAATAAATATTAATTAATTTTTTTTACATGCGGATTTTGATATTAATGTTTCTATTTGTTTTTAGAAAATTAATAACATTATTTTATTATTAAATGCATGGTGTTTTGATATACATGGAGATTTTAGTTAAATACTTATTTAAAATGTATACATGCATGAGATTTTATTTAAAATAGATAGTTATGTGTGAGACATTTATATGAATGCTTTTGTAGTCAAATAGACTTTAGTCAACAAGATGATTGTTTTCGTCAACTAAAATTTATAATTATATATGTTTATTTGCATGGTTATAAATACATGCAATATAGTTGAACTAGTTATGTTTTATAATTAACTGGATTTCTTTAAGGGAATCATGTTTTCTTGTAAGTGTTTGAAGTTTTTATTTTGAAAGATTTTTGTTGGATGTATTTTATTTACAAATTATTTCTACATCTAATTATCTTGCATGGAGTAATTAGATGTTAATGATTTTTGAATGAGTATTGGCTATAAAATATAAGACTGGTTTTGTATAAAAAAAATTAATTTTGTGATAAGTTTTAATGTGGGTGTTTAGCCATGCAAGTGAGTGTTATGTGAATCTGGTTGTTTGGATTAGTTAAGTGTTTCTTTGTGATGACATCATTTTAATTTGAGTCAATTATGGATGTAATTAGTATATTTTAATTAAATCATGTTTAGTCTTTTATTACCCTTTGTGGTGGTTTTGAGGGGGTTTATTGTCAACCGGTGGGAATGTAGTTCCAGAGGCGGGATTTGGTGTTTTATCTAGCATTTGTTTGCCTTGCATACTCTGTTGGGTTGATTGAGTTGTTCTAACCCTATGTGGGATTATTTTATGGTGATTTTTGGTCTTGCATGTTGGAGCTAGCTATTGAGATTTATGAGTTGTGTTAGCTCAGAGTTATACTTGATCTTGTGAAACCCTAGGGTAGGTTATCTAAGTGTATAGCGGGAAGTGGCTTGTAATTGGTGTCAGAGCCCAGAAGTGGCTACCAGGATATCCTATTACAAGTACCTTAATAAGTGATAATTAATGACATTGAGAATTTAAAATGAACCTAATAAGATATTATGTGCCTCGCCTATGCCTGAGTTCCTGATTGAGTGATGACTAGGATGGGAGTGAGAAGATGCTTGCCGCCTATGTGGACTGGATATGGTATAGTTAGTACCTTGTCTACAAGAGGGGTTACTGATACCACATAGAGTCACTAGGGCGTTGGGGTCTGAAGGGACTACCAGGATAACCTTAGAGTTGGCTGTGTGATGACACTTCCTTTATGCATCTTAGCTTTCCTACGTGTGTTGGTTGCCTTTGGTTGTGTATGTTGTACCTTTTGAGTTAGAATCTTTCAAGATCTCTTCCTTAGTTTGTTATGTTGTTGTTTTTTATCTGAGAGGGATCTGTTGTTATCTCCTCAGCATGGTGGGAGTGGACCATTTAGGTTCACGAGGTCAGGTGGTAGTGATTCTTTTACCATTTGAGATTTTGACATTCATGTCCCAGTGCTGGATGATCCCTGTAGTAGTTGATTCTTCTTGATCTTCATTGTTGGAGTGGTGTTCTTATTCTTCTTCTTCTATGTGATCTTGTATCATTGTATTAGTTGTTTAGAGATATCATGTTGTATTTTACCTTGGATTATTGTATTACATACCCTGCGACATGTGCAGTGGATGTAGGTTATTATGGTTACCTGATGGTACCAGTTGTATTTATCTTATCTTATATGTGATGTTGCATTTGTCTTTTATTTGTTTATAGGAGTTTTGTAATTATATCTAATCTAAATTAATTAATTAATATTCACGTAATCTTCGTCATGGAATCCTTGAGAGTTGTAACCTATGTGAGTTTTTCATTTCATTGTATTGCTTTCGCATTGTAAGACTTTGATGTTGTTGAATGTTAACACTTTTTTAAAAAAAATATTTTGCAAACTTAGTAGCATGTTTAGGTTAAGTTCTCTTGGGTTCCCTGGCAAGGCATTACAGGTTGTTATTAGAATTGTTGGAATTAAAAGGAGCTTTATTTGTTTGATTCACATTGTATGAAGAATTCACTCCACTTGATAAATTAAAAGGGGTAGCCTTTAATTTATGGGCTTCCACAACTCCATCATTCACAAGATTTTTGTTATTATTCTTTAACCATAGCTTAGGTTTATCATTGTGATTGTTGGCCCCTTTATTATTGATATAATTAGATACATAATGATTATTATTGATATTGGTATTGGGTTTATTGTCTTTGAACAATTTTATTTCTCCCCTTTTTACCAACACGTCTTCAATATTGATCCCATTCTCAAAAGTTTTTTGAATGTTGGGGGACATTGAAGTTGGAGTCTATAGTTCATCTCCATGTTCAAGTTATTTGTAAATATCTCCATTTTCTCCTTCTCAGGGATACTTCATGGATACCTTGAGAAAACGGTCCTCCACCTTTGTAGGAATCTTAGAAAGGATTCACCATCTTTCTATTTTGTATCACATAATTTGAGCATTGTGATATCATGTTCAATATTGTAGGAGTAAATGGTTACAAATTTAGAGGCTAATTCCTCAAAAGTCTTTATCCCTTGTGGAAGCTTGGAGAACCATTCCATGGTCGGACCTCCCAAACTTCTTGGAAAAAGTCTCATTAGGTACGTAGTGTTAGAGTTGTCATATTATAGCTAATAATTAATTTATTTAATTATTAGTCAATTATACTCTACACTTAAGTTAAACTTAGGCATCTTATTATTCTTTAGGGTTTTCACCTTTAGGGTTTTGGTATCCTTTTATAAGGATTCACCTCTTTGTATTTGACATCAGATTATCATATTGTAATATTGTTCATATAGAGATTGCTCTTTTGAATGTGCATATGATGTCTCTGGCTTTTTGGCCTCCATAGATTTTTCTTGCTTTATGTTCTTTGCTTCTTCCATGTGACAGGGTTATGCATGCAGGTGTTCTTGGGAGATTAGTTTTTCACCTAATCTAACATGGTATCAGAGCCTCCCTGCTGCTACCTATTCTGGTGTTTTTGAAGCAAGTTTTTTCAATTCTGGTATTCTCTATAGGACGTTATTTTTTGTTTCTTTTTTACCTGCAAAAAAAAAAAAAATTGGAGCATTTTGAGCAAAAATGGATGCCACCATTGCGCTCAGAAGGCTCGGGAGAGTCAAAAATCATATAAATTTTTCATTTTTTGGCCTCCGGGGCTTCTAGGTGAATTTTCTAGCCCATTCGGTCCGTACAGCATGAAAAATGAGAAAAAATAAATTAAAACAACTCATTTTTTTGTGCAAATTTAGGGGTTTAATAGGGCACCGCCAGTGCACCACCCTGGCGCCACCACCACCCGCCCACCACCGTGCCACCCTCCGGCTTAGCCCCCTGCGTGTACCATGCGCCCAGGGCCTTTTTTTTTCAGCCCTAGGGGCTTAAAACTTTTTTTGGAGCCTTTTTGACCCCCTGACACTATTTTTGCTCTATCTGGAGCATACAGAGGTCTTTTTCGGACTTCTTTATATCGTCAGAAAGCTCTTTTCGAGCTCTTTCCGATTATGGAGGTTAGATTTTGTGGATATATTATTTTGATAGTGTTTTTTTTATCAAAGTTTGATGTCTATTTTTGCCTTTCGGGAGCCATATCTTGCTCATCCGAACTTTGTTTTTGGCAAACCAGATATCGTCGAAAAGATGGTTCAGTGAGTTTTTCAATGGCAAGGGTCTTATTTTCTAGATTTTTCTCTAGGTTCTTTCTCCTCTGAGTTTTTTAGTTTCACACTCTGGCGGATTACTTGGGTTCTATAGGTCTTGAGATCTCTGCTTCTATTCTTCTAACTCACCCTTCTTTCTCTCTTTTGAGCATTGTATACTTCTCATATGTAGCATTCTCTTTTTTGTAAATGCACTAAGATAAAGTGCCTACTTTTGCATATCTGGGATTTTGAGCACCTTGTGTTTGTTTGTACTCACACTCAGTTATAAAGTGCCATGGGGGGTTATGATGTTTTGCCTTTTGTGCTCATCCACCTTTGTCAAGTGAGTGTACCTTCCATGACATTAGCCCATGCTATGTGTCTGTGACACCGCCTTTTATCCTATGCTTGTACTTCTGTTGCACTGTTGGTGTTCCTGATTCTTCTTCTTGCAGATGTTTCTGGCATTGCATTTTTAGTGTTCCTGTCACCCCTCTCCCTGTTCAGCATTATGGGGGGGTTCACCTATTGGTTCTATTGCTTCCTTGGTTCGGTTGAGTGATCTACGTATTCAATTTTTGTTCCTATGTACTAGGCGGATGCAATGGCTAGGCACATATGCATTTCGGTGAGATGGATCATCTACTATATAGACACTCGTTCATTCCTACTTTTGGAGGTCACCTCTTCGATTGATCATCTCTTCAGACTTTGACTTCTCTACCTGGTCATGTACTATTTCAATGGAGGTTCTAGCAATTACTTCTGACAGTGTTTACAGCTTCATGCTTCGGAGATGCTATACATGCTCTTTCTTGTTCCTTTCTTTGGGACTTTCCCTAGATTGGAGGCTTTGTTTCCTTCATCTAGTTTATTTCTTGTATTTGGGTACCTGATCAGGCCTAGTTGCTGGAACCCATTGCTCTTTCATGCATTTTGTTTTCATGCATCTTTTAGTCCTTAGTTGTTTAACTTCTCCCTAAGTTACACTTAAGGGGGGGTGTTAGAGTTGTCATATTATAGCTAATAATTAATTTATTTAATTATTAGTCTATTATACTCTACACTTAAGTTAAACCTAGACATCTTATTATTCTTTAGGGTTTTCACCTTTAGGGTTTCGGTAGCCTTTTATAAGGATTCACCTCTTTGTATTTGATATCAGATTATCATATTGTAATATTGTTCATATAGAGATTTCTCTTTTGAATGTGCATATGATGTCTCTGGCTTTTTGGCCTCCATAGATTTTTCTTGCTTTATGTTCTTTGCTTCTTCCATGTGACAGGGTTATACATGCAGGTGTTCTTGGGAGATTAGTTTTTCACCTAATCTAACATGTAGTGTTGTGCATAAACTCAATGCTTAAAGCACAAAACTCTCTAAGGTGATCTTGTGGGTCTATTTTACTCGTATATTTATCATACTTAGGAAAAATTGTATTGATAGGAAAAGGTGCCATGACTAAGCTTTTGTCGAAAGGGAATGGGCACAAGGCCTCAATAGAGAAGGGCTTAGGTTCGGTAGCCTTTTTCATTAAATAAATTTGGGCTTGGAACATTTTCAATTGTTGAGTCATAACATTCATCAGATTATCTTCTTCTTGGTTCTTCTTAAGTTGATCCACATCATAGTCATTTGGGAGCTTTACCCCTGCTTGGGCTAGGTTGAGGAAAAACTTCTCCCTATCTCTATTTATCAATTTATCCATAACCTCAAGAAATTTGGTGTCTTGTTCCGCTCTATTAGCTCTTTCCTCAAGTGTTTCCTTAGGATCTTGGTTAGCATTATTGATATTGTCATTGTTTCCTCCATGATGATAATCATGAAATGTGGAGTTTTGATCCATTAGATCAATTATTTCTTCAAAAAGATGTGGGATACTATCCCCTTGGTTGTGATTGTTGAAGGGGCTTTGATATTAAAACTTAGGAACTTATTTGGCAAGGCAAGTTTCATCTTCTTTAAGGACAACTTGAGTTTGTGAGAACATGTGGAAATCGGCATCCAACAAGGTTTAATTTCGACTTCATCCTTTGATCTTGTAATTATTTGTTTATATGAAGAGATTAAAAATATAAGATGTGTTTTTGAATGGATATCTCTCACTTGTTCTATGTATTTTCAAACACAACAAACACAAATACACTTTTTTCTTTTTAACCCTTTTCACAATAAGTGTTTAAATTTGAAAGAACATTATCACAGGTTTTTGCACAAAAAGATACTTCAAGCAATCTACCTAGCTCATAATTGGTTCGTAAACATGGCTCTATAAGGTAGTCTTTGCTAAGTTAACAAGGTTTTTAATCAAGATTCTGTTCAAAATAGATGTTAAACTTTCATCCTCCAAAAATTAGGAGGCTTCCCACCACCGGTATGTCAGAGTTTTGCGCAATCCCGTAGGACTACTCAAGGAAGTTCAAAATTTTAACACCCTTTTGCCACACACCCCATTAAGGATGTATGTATTTTATTTTAGAGTGGGTCAAATTATCATGGCAAAAGTGATTGTATCCCACTTTGGGTTGTCCCTCTCACCGGCCTTCTTAAGGCAAATCTCGAGAGGCAAGCCCACTATGGATCTAGCATGTTCATTTTGAAAGAAATAAAGTGGAATAAAGAAGTGCGTTTTGGGAGTTTGATTCACCAAAAGGTGAAGAGAATATCCCTAGCTATTTCTCAATTCCCAAACACATTTAACAAGGTTCCATTACCAAACCCGCTAACTAATGAGAATTGAGTATCGCTACTCTCTTCCACAAATAAGGGGTTGTTCCAATTTTAGTGTTTGACTTACTTAGCCTTTCTTTTAATCAAGGAGTTTAACACTTTTGGCATTTTGATTCACTTAGAAAGTGAAGAGCATAGGCCTAATGTCAAATTCCTCAAACAATAATAGGCTGCTTTTAATTACTAGATTTTTGAAAATGACAAAGCCACAATTTAAGCAAAAAAAATGACTAAGTTTTAGGCTTACCTTTAATCGATGCTAGCAAAGGCTAGGGGAATTTTTTATGATTTTTTCAATTTTATGCTTACCTAGTGGTGATCGTTCCTTTCCACTCGCTTCTCCTCCAAAAATTTAGTCAACACAACTAGCCAAAGTGAAGAAAAACAAGAATAACTTTGAATTTAAGCCCTATTTATCAAATTTTAAGAAAATTTAATTAAGGAAAATAAATCCAATTAAGTGACATGAACTTTGATTTATATGATTTTACAACTTTCAAATATTGTTCATATACCTTGCTTTCTTGCTAAGAATCCTCTAAAACCAGCTTGATATGTGCAATCTTCTCCTTTTTAATCCTCTTTGTCAAAGCCTTTCCTTCACTGTTAAATCTAGTCTCTAGTTTTTTAATTCTTTTGTGATCAGTCATCCTGCAAAGACAGAGAAAACATTTTTTGATAGTCAGATTCTGTTAATTTTCAATTTAATCAAAAGCACTACAGAATCTATTAAAAGCGCTACTTAAATGCTCAAACACGATGTGGATTAGATTAAAAGCGCTACTAAAATTTTCAAAAGTGGTGAAACAAAATTTAAAAGTGCTAATGAAATTAGCAAAGGCGTCAGAAAAAGATTAAACATGCTGGAGAATTATGCAAACGCGTTGGCTAGTCAGGGTAAAAGCACTAAAATAATATTAGACAAAAGATAGAAGGAATCAAATGCGCTATTTCTCTATGTAAAGGTGTAGAACTTTGTCATCAACGCATTGTTATAGGTCTCAAACGCACTAGAGAAAATGGAAAAAGCACTGCAGAAATGATCAAACGTGCTATTTCACCTGCAAAATAGAGAGTTAAACATGAAAATTTTTGAAAATATGAAATTTTCTAGATTTTTAGAAAAATGAGGCCTAATGCCCCATGGTGAGTGCCATTTTGTGTACTAGAAAAAGTACTTTCATAGGGTTAGTATTGCAAATAAATGAATAAAATAACTAAATTACCACAAAGGAAGAGTTATTTTAACAAATAAAGAACAATTAACCACTCTATGGCTCTCTAGTTAGGGATGCTAATGATAAGCTCTCAGCAAGCTCTCAATAGTGACAGTCCTAAAATGAGAATTGATATGATAAAGAAAGCTAAAGCAATTATTCCAAATTGAAATGCTAAATTGCTCCTATATTTTCCTTTCTAGCTCTAATTTGGAAGAGGTTTGATGCTATTCTCATATTTGTGGATGATTTATGATTGAATTATGCCTTGCTTTTATAGATTTAGGCAAGGGTAGGGGGTGTAGTTGAGTTGATCACGATTAGGCTTGAGTTAAGTCCTTGGTTCCACCTTTGGAGATAATTTAAATATTGTGTCCTCAAAGCTTGGGACAAGAAGACAAAATGAGTGGACAAGATGCTCTTTCCAAATGAGTGATTGAGATTCAATTTAGGCTTGATCCATGTGAGCTTAATCCTCAATTCCTATTGGTTGATTGATTTTTCTCCCATTTGGTGGTTGAGAGAAAATAGGAATTAATCAATTGAATTTAATTAATTTGTTTATCCATGTGTACCCCTTGAATGGGTTGATTTTATTTAAATTGAACTATGTAATTAATTAGATTAATTACATAATTTATTGATTTATCATGATTTATTTGATTTTAATTGATTTAATGACTTTTGATTTTCAATTGATTTTGGATTAAGGTTCGATTACAATTTATCATTGATTTTTATTTTGATTTGATTTAATTACCTTGAATTGCCTTGATTTACCTTGATTTCTCATTAAAATAATCTTGTCCATTTTTCAGTGATTACAATTACATAGTCTCAGCACAAGGAATTGAGGCGGATCTAAAAAAATTCAAGGCAATAATGGAGATGCAACCCCCATAAAACATCAGTCAAATGAGGACATTGCAAGGGAAGCTATAATCCATCAGGAGATTTATATTGTATCTAGCTAACAAGGCGCAACACTTTACTAAGAATTTTCATAAGGGTTTCACATTGAAATGGAATAAGGATTGTGAAAAGAACTTCCAACAAATAAAATAAGACCTGGCTAATCCTTCAGTGTTAATGGCTCCTACTCCGGGTAAACCTTGGTTACTCTACATATCCACTAGTAATTCTTCTCTGGGAGAATTTCTCACACAACATGATGATCAAGGACGTGAGAGAGCTATCTATTACATCAGCTGAACACTAGTCAACTTCTTATGACCTCAACTATACAGTGATTGAAAAATCTTTTATGTTAGGGGTTTTTGCACTCAAAAAATTAGGCACTATATGTTGGCTTAATCTACATAGCTCATAGAAAAAACAAATCCCCTCAAATACTTACTAAATAAGAAAATATTAATGAGGCAGATGGCTAAATGAGTTATGATCCTCAGTGAGTTTGATATCACATGCATTGATCAAAAGGCAATAAAAGGGTAGGTATTAGAAGATCAACTGGAAGATGCATCATTACAAGACACACAACCCATAGTGGTGGATTTTCCTGATGAATCTATTATACATATAATGCAACATCCTTGGAAAATATACTTCTATGGTTCATTCATGCAATAGGGCGTAGGTGCTGGATTTTTGTTCATCTCCCTACAAGGATAAATAAAATCCAAAAGGCATACAAAAAAATCTTCACATGCACTAACAATGTGGTGGGATACAAAGGATTAGCTAATGGGCTCAAACTAGCTATTGAATGGAATATTGAAGAACTTCATGTTTACGGTGACTCTCAGCTAGTGATCAACCAAGTCAGTGATGAATATCAAACTCGAGATGAAAATCTCTTTCCATATAAATGCCTAGTTGATGATTTAAAGAAATTATTTGTGTTCATTAGTTTCTAGCAACAACCACATACAAATAACAGAGAAGAAGATGCCATGGCTACCTTATCTCCAATGATACAACTTGAAGAGCACCAATTCCTCTATGACTTCCTAGTGGAAGAGCTCCCATTTCCTACCTACAATACGTCTGACTCCCAAATTATCTACTCTAGCATTTCTTCTGATACCTCTCACTATAGCCAAATCTATACTTACCTCAAAGACCAAACCATGCCTGAATCTTTGTCCTAGAACAAAAAATGGAACCTCATCCAAAATGTTTCTTGCTATCTCATCATTGGAAATGACTTATTTAGGAGAATTCTTGACAGTACACTTCTTAGGTGTTTAGATTGTGAGGAGATTGAGAGAGCGCTTAGAAAAGATCATAGGGTATCTGTGGGTTACACTCAAATGGTTTGTCTTTGATAAAAATATCCTCAGAACAGGTTACTACTAGTCTACCATGGAGAAGGATATTGTCCAATTTTCTAAGACTTGTCCAAAAATGTAAGTTTCATGGGAACCTAATTCATGCCCCTGCTCGGGATTTTCTACCTTCCATTACCCATTGGTCATTTCAACAATGGGATTTTGATCTTGTAGGTTAGATTTACCCTTCCTCCTCCAATGGACATAATTTTTTCATTACAACTATTGAGTACTTTACCAAGTGGGTTGAGGTCATTCCCCTTATCAAAGAAACATGAAAGTGGGTGGCCATGTTTATCCTCAACTATATCATCTATAGGTATGGAATCCCCTCCTTGATTTTTATAGATAATGGTGGTTAGTTCAAGAAAAATGACATTGATGAGCTCTGTAGCAAGTTCCACATAATGCATCATTCCTTGTCTATCTACTATCCCTAGGGGAATGGATAGGAAGAAGCCTCAAACAAAATGATCCTAAAAATCCTACACTAAACGGTTAACAAGTCAAGAAGAGATTGGTGAACAGCCTCGTAATAGGCAATAATAACTATGCCAAAGCCTTCCCTAGGAATAATATATTCAAACTAGGTATTATTTTTCCTATCAAAAAGTGCATTTAGAATGTCAATCCAAGGATGTATACTTGAAATGGGATAGCATAGTTTATGCACTAAGTTTCACATAGAGCCATCTTACTTAAGCTATTGTAGGAAAGGAAAATGCATTTAAAGAACTAACCTATTGCTACAGGAAGGTAAAACACATAGGTGAACAAGTAAACTAATGTAATCAACCATAAATCTAACTCTAGCTCATTCTGCCATTATAATGCATGAACTATGACTAACTCTGCATATGCTGTAGGAACTAACATAGATACGATGTTGCAGGAACGAACAGTGAAAACTACTTTAAATGATAAAATTAATTAAACTAATGCTCTCTAATCTAATTAATTAAACTAATCCTCTCTACTCTAATCTACTCCACCTTCCAAGTGGGCCCCCTTTGGTTGGTTTCATCTAACTAAAAACATAGAAGAAAACTCAAATCATTCCTTCATCTCATATATTCAGAAACATGGATTACAATCAAAAAAAAAACTTGAAGAACAACTTGCTTCAATATAACAGTAACATCATTATTTGGTCTAACTAGATTTCCATCGATCATCTCCATATATATACAGAATTACATTCAAAACATTCAAATATACTTTGACTAATTCATCCATGAAAGAGGGAGAACATGTCAATCAATAATAAAAGATCATAAAGATTAACAACCATCTTAACAGAACATTAATAGTGGAGGAGATCTAGGATGATCATGTAGATCCCTACAGTTTTATTGTCTATTAGTGTCATACACTTAGTCATTATCTAGGCAATATTGGTTGGTCATCACTGTGACCGAGTCATCATGTATAGGTTGAGTCATGTAATGTACATTTACCGAGCAGTAGTCACTGCCGAGTAAACCAATGGTCACTGAGTACTTTTGTATTAGCCGAGTGAGTTTTTGCCGAGTTGTGTAAAGAAGACAATGCTAAGGACCAGAGTATAAAGAACAGTGAATGTTGAGTGCAAGAGACATTGAATGCCGAGCAAGCCAGAATTAACATATGTGTTTTTTATGGCACAATCACCTAAGTAAAAAAATTTGGTCGACATTCATATTTTTTTACCATTTTTTGAGGAAATCACGGAAGTGATTACGCTTCTATTTTGTAATCATTAATCCCTATGCAACACTTGGAGCCAATCAGAATTAGGGAAAGGTTAAGTGGAAAAATAAGTTAATCTAGATCGTAGATCTCAAATCTTGGAGGAATTCAGTTGTCTATTTAAGATGAGATCTGAACCCTAATAGATGTGTGTATGGATGTGAAAGGAATGAGAGGAATGAGAAGATAAATGAGAATATCTTCATATCAGTGAATTTTTCTGATAAGAGTGTAGTGACCGAGTGAAACAGAGTAAAGTAGTGAAGGACATAATAGAGATGAGCTTGATAGATAAGATCAAATCAATGTTGGAAGGAGAAGATCTGTAATCAACACACAGTGCAGACTGAAGGATCAGGTACTAAAACATTCTAACAAGTGTATCAGGGTAAATCTCTTAATAGAGTGGTTTTAACAGACCTTATTTAATCTCTTAACTGAGTGCTTACTTAGTTGTAAGTCTTAAATCCTTTTGCAAGGTAGATTGTATAAGTCTTTAAGCTCTTAACATGGCAGACCCCTCATAAGGTAGATCATATTTTTTGATCAAATTTTTAGCCCTAACAGGAAAAATTTATATTGTAGTAGTGAAGATTTGTGGGTGTCATCCCCACCCTAGTTTTACCTTTCAAGGGTTTCTGGGTAACCAAGTTACTGTGTTATGAGTAGTTTCATCAATGATGTTTAGTTTATTAGTTTCATTACATTGATGAAGTCTAAGATAATGCTATGAAAGTTTTCAGTAATGTCAAAATGGATTAATAGGTGATATCTGATTCAACCCCCCCCCCCTCTCAGCATCACATTTCCCAATAGATTTCCAACAATTGGTATCAGAGCTCCAGGGTTTCTTATAGAAAGTCTAACCACTTGAAAACAAAGATCTTGAGATGGAGGTTTCTAAGTTGGGAAAAATTATAGAGAATCATAATATTGATGTTCAGCTTGCATTACAACAACTTGAAGTGGCCAGAGGAGAACTGAAGAAATCCTTAAGCAAAAGAAGAGAAATTTCTATTCAGCAAAATGAATCACAATATCAAGAAGAAGATACTATTGGACTATTTGATAATGGGAACTCTGCAGAAAGTGACAAAGCCATAAAAGAGCTACTAGAGAAAAACAACATACTAAATGAGGACATCAAAAATCTGAAGAGAGAATAAGAAATTCAATCTGTCAGACTATGTGAAGTAGTTGAACAGAAAAAGAAAGTTGAAGAAGACAAGAAAATGGCTGAAGAAGACAAAAGAAAAATATCAATGAGACTTGATGAAAGGAAAAGTGGCATGCAAAGGTTAACTAACAGTCAACTAGACATGGTAAATCAACTGCTACTGGTTAATCAATAATTGGGCAGGAAAGATGTGGAAATCACCAATATGAGATCAAAAAATAATCAACTAAGGAATGAACTAAGAGCTGAAAAGGAAATAAATGAAAGGATTAACAAACCTAATGAAGCTGCAAGATACTTTGAAGAACTATTAAGGTCACCTAGAAGATCTAGTGATAGATTTGGACTTGGACTAAATGAGCAATCATCATCTACTAAGGAAGGAGAATCATCAAAAAGTGGAGAGCAAAGGAATGCTAAACCAAAGAAAAACAAGCCTACATGCCATCACTATGGAAATTCGGGACATATATCTAACATCTATAGAAGCAAACATGGTAAGTCTGATCCTAAACCTAAATTTAATGGACATTGTTTTAACTGTAAGAAACTTGGACACCAAGCACAATAATGCAAGTCTAAGGTCAACAATCCACCTATCTCACCAAAATTTCAAGAACATTATTTCAACTATTAGAAGTATGGACATAGAGCATTTGAATGCAAATCTAAACCTCAATGGTCATCAAATGAATAGACTAAGTCACCTATGAAGGGTAACACATACAACTAGGATTATAACACTTGGTACAGTTGTCATTACTGTGGAAAATATGGGCACATTGGAGCAAATTGGTTGAAGACTCATTTCAGAGGGAAATCCAAAAGTTGGATGAATGGAAGTATGGTATGCTACAAATGTAACAAGATAGGTCATCTAAAGAAAGACTATAGATAACCCATATCGAGCAATGATCAAAGTAGGAATAAAGATATCATTGAGAAATTGAGAAATTAGATGAACAAAACATGGAAGAAGAAAGAAGAAGGAAGCACTAGTGAAGCCAGTGCACCTAAGGTCACCCAATCTGATGGATCAGGTGATCACACTACTTCAAACTAAGAAAAGTAGGTATGTATGGAACTGAGTCTTAAAATTTTTTATCTTATATCAGTTCCTAACATATGTTGAGAAAAAGTCTATATTTGCATAGATAGAGATGCACTAGGACATATTTGAGCAAAGTGGAACAATTTATTTTTTATGTCGAGCATCAGTGTTTTAGTCTGAAATGACTGAGTTATCAATGTATGCCAAGCACCTGTGATAGTTGAGATGATATGTACACTGAGTTGTATCCAAACGGTTGTGTCGACCAAGCTTGTGTTAGCCGAGCTTAACATAAGATTGTCGAGATAGATGTATCCCACATAGTATGTGTACGAAACATTTATGAAGCCCTAATTTGACTGTTTAAAGTCTATAAAGAAGGATTTTACTATTCATTTCATTTCACCAGTGAATTGAAAATCTCTTTGAGTGATTCAAAGAGCGTGTAACCTATATGTTCTAGAGCTTAAGGGCGATTTCAAAAGCTTCATAGTGTGTCGTCGACAAATCATCTGTAGAACACTTGCGCAAAGGTACCTTATCAAGTAAAATATTTTTTTTGAGAATTTTTAGTTGAGATAAATGCATCATCTTCATCTTCCACAATAAAGAAACAAGGAAAGGAGGTTTTTAATGTCCAATTAGTAAGGAATGAGGTGTGTAAGCCACAAAAGTTTCAGGTCATTCCGGAGAGCATGATCATGGGAGATCTTAATGGAGCTCTGTCATCGGTTCTAAAAAATGTTTTAATGGTAAACAACATTAGGTTGTGCTACATGTGTAAAATTGGAGAGATTGGAAAATATGAAATCAGGGAAGCATATGAAAAATTATGTAGCAATGGGGTGTTGAAGTCGAAACACCAGAAGGTTTCCGAGCAAGGGTTAGTTCATGCCCTAGATTTTTTGCAAAATTTCAAAGTGGACTGGATTAAAATTGTACTGAGTAGAGTACATGAAATGCAAATTTGGCTAGAGGATGGACCAGTTTATATCACTAAAGACATGATTCATCAGGTAACTGGATACCCTAAACTCCCTGGTAAGAAAACAATGAGATGTTTAAGAAAGGAGGAGATTTAGGAAAACACTCAGGCAATATGGAATAAGCATGGAATGACAATCTCCACTATCATTGATCCAGAGATTGAGTTTGCAGTGAGAGTAATTTCTCACAAATTCTATCAGTCAAGTTGGTTGGACAGTGTCCCATGCATGGCAGTGGACCAGGCTTGGAAAATCATCAAGAAAGGCCATACCTATGACCTCGCCGAGCTCCAACTAACTCAACTTGCTAAGAACCTTACTTTTATCCAAAAAGTGAATAATTTTGTGTAAGTTTGGTTCCCTACTCATCTGTCTATTCTTTTACATTCAAAAGTGTTTTCCTACTGTTGGTGGAGTAATTTGGGATAAGAATAGGCCAATCATAATTCAAATTAATTAGTTTATTAGTTAGATAGGAGAGAATTTTGAGGGTGTAATGGAAAACTACTTTGTAGAATTCAAGAAGAAAATGAGGAAGAGAAGTAGGATTCCTGTATCTCTAGTTGAAAAAGTAAAATCAAGACATTTGTTTCTTAGTAGATACTGACTTCACCTATGCACAAGCTATTTTACCAATGGTATCATGGCTAATGCCATTACCTTACGAGGTTAATATTATGAGACCATAGCAGCAATCACAACCCTGTTAGCCAAGGAAGTTGATCAAACGGCTCCCTACTTTGGAACATATGAGGAGGCTAAGTCCAAGATAACCATGGGATTGAAGTTTTCTACCATGGAGAGGAAGAGGAAAAAGATAGTTAAGTACCTAGTGAAAATGATAAGAGAGAGAGAGGTAGATGCACCTCTTAAACTAACACAAGGACTGGGAGAAGACAAAGAAAGTGAATCTAGTGAAAGTGAAGAAGAGGAGAAAGAAGTGGAGAAGAAAGGCAAGAAGGTAGTAATTGTCGAGCCTATGAGCAAGAAAATGCAAAAACCTAAGGCTATTTCTTCACCTATTCTTGGGCCGAGAACAAGGGCAGTCTCTACAGCCATAGCTATCGAGCCACAAAAGAAAACCCTTGCATCAGGAAAAAGGAAAATTGTTCAACCTAGGGTAGTGCCAAGTCAGAGAAGGAAGAAGCCTAGGAGGAAACTTATTTTGGAGAAAGATGATGAGGAAACAGAGAGTGATGAGGAGTTTAAGAAGAAGAAGTTACTAGTACAGAGTAAAACACTGAATTTGGACATCATCAAGAGCTCTACTAGACTCGTAGGTTTGAAACAAATAAGATTTGAGAGCATGAGTATAGGAGATAAGGAGAAAATTGAAGAAGTTATACTTGAGATGCTCTGCACTTTCAAGATGCTACCAATACAAATGGGAAAATTGATCCCTAATGAGTTATATGAGAGAGTTGCACAGAAATGGAAATTTTCCCTAATGACTGAGAAGCAGATAAGGGAAAGCACATTAGCTCAAGTTGCACTAGACCTATCTCCTGCTAGTATTTAGGAAGTTGTGGAATAGTACAGGAATAGATTTGATCCTAAGCTCAGAGCTTACTCTATCCTTCAACACAAGGTTGAGGATGTTTTTCATGAAAGTATTAGGACTTGGAAGATTGTTTTTGGTCTATTAATTGACAAAAGTGCACAACATGAAGCTAGCACATCTAAGGGTGCTGAGCTAGATAATATAGAAGATGTAAATAATCCACATATTCAGGAGAAATAAGCCCCCAAGGAAGAGAAATGTCATGAGTTACCTGAAATAACTATTGTTGACATCACTGAGGATACTCCAGTAAAGAATTAGGTATTGACCGAGGAAGACATACAAGCCGAGGAAGCACAAGCCACATCTTTTTTGGGTAGTAATACTGTGCTATTAAAAGTTATGGATTATCCATCAATTGATGAAACATAAAATGTCAACATAACCCCTATCAATCCTCAAGTTGTTACAGTTGACATGTTAGCCTATATTAGCACTACCGAGGAACATGACCAGTTGACAACTGCACTTTAGTCTACATCTACCGAGGAGTCACAGAAAGAAAAAGAAGATCAGTCTACATTAGTGATTGTAAATCCTCATGTGGAGGATAAGGGAAAACAAGAGGAGGTAATAGATGTTGACATCCAAGAGCCTAAGGAGCAAGATGCAATAAAAGCTCTTGTACGAGTGGGAATACACCGAAGAAGAAGGCATAGAAAAAGAAGGCAAAAAATTCTACACCTTAGGTGACACTCGAAGAAGTTATTATGACTCTGAAATGGGACACAGATAGCTTATCATATGAACAGATGCAGACATTGCAAGACTTACTGAAGAAGAAAAGCAAGTAGGAAGAATTGAGAAGGGAACATCAACAAAAGAAAATTCTTCATGAAATAAAAGGTATATTCATTGATGATTTTGACACGACTAATGTTAATGACTCTAGTCCCATACTAGAACAACTTGTCCACATAGTCAAGAAAGTGACAGATGATGAAAGTGAAGCAAATGATAAGTTGTTGCAATGGTCAGAAAGGAAATTTGAGACAAAGGTACTGACTAAGGTCTCTGTCGAGATAGCAATGAAGTAGGTAGAACTTTCTACCCAAATATCAGATTCAAAAGAAGTTATATTGAATGCATAATATTTGTACAAGAAAATGTGCACTGTAGAAGAATTTACTAAGGATAACCAGGAGCTGGTAGATATACTACAGCTAGATATAAATTTTATTGGTCACTCATTGAGTTTGGATGCAAGTTCCAGCTCCAAACACTATGCCAAGCTTCTACAATCTCAAGGAAGGATAGCCGAGTTGATGGCTAATGATGGTAAGATAGATAAGGGCTCGTCTACTCTCTATTCAAAAAATGTTGACACCTAACCTAGAGGTCATCCAAAAAGAGTTAGAAAAGGATAAGGAACTAATACAGAAAGATCCTCATCTTTCTACTATTGAGAGCCTAGTCAACCTAGCTATCGAGCTAGAAGTGCAATCAAAGGTTCTAAAAGTTACAACATCTAGTTGGGAATCTGCACTGCACATGGTTATGATGCTTCACAAACCATTTTTGGAGAAACATTGCAAGCTTCCTACTAATGAAGAAATCATAAGTGCCAAAAACAAGGGGGAAATAATATAATGACATATCAAGGCACATAGGGAGGTAACAAAATCAAAACATATCAAGTCACATAGGGAGGCAACAGAATCAAAGAGTAGACGCAAAATAGAATGGTATGATATACTCAGTTTTGTATATGTATATATATTAGAGGGAGTATTCTGTTAGTACTAAGTACTCTTGTAAATGTCATGACAAAGTGTTTTTTCCATTAATGTCAAAGGGGGAGATTGTAGATCCCTACAATTTTGTTGTCTATTAGTGTCATACACTTAGTCATTATCTAGGTAATATTGGTTGGTCATCACTGTGACCGAGTCATCATGTATAGGCCAAGTCATGTAATGTACATTTACTAAGTAGTAGTCACTATCAAGTAAACCAATAGTCACTGAGTACTTTTGTATTAGCCGAGTGAGTTTTTGCCATGTTATGTAAAGAAGACAATGTCGAGCGCCAAAGTATAAAGAACAGTGAATGCTAAGTGTTGTATGTAACTGAATGTGACCTCTAAATCAGGCGCAACACAACATGGTCATTATTCACTTGATAGAATTTGAGAGAGAGTATGAAGAACTCAATCCAAATTCCATGGTGAGGCAACCTGTTGCCTCCTATGTGAATGGGGTGTTTGAATACTCTCAGAACGAGAGCCAACAATCGGGAGACCAATTCAACAATGGAGGATTTCCAAGAATCAATAAAGATGAGAAAGATGAAACTAAGCTAAGAATGAATGCAATTAATCTAGAAAACTTTGAAAGAAATATGATATTAAACTAAGAACAAATAAGCAAATTTAGTCTAAAATGTGACGCAAAGATTATACTAATAATGAGATATTAATCTAATAAATGCAATAAAAAGCTTTGAAAACAATGAATCAAATGAGACTTAAAAAATGCCTATAGTGTAGATGCTCTCAAAAATTGCTCTCTTGAATGAGAAAAAGAGGTTCATTAAATAGAAAAGCCCGGGAGAGGAATGAAGAGTTTCTTGATTTGAAACTCCTGACTCTTCATTCTCAAATTGAGACAAAAAAGCATGATTTATTTAATTAAAAGAATGGAATTTGCCACATGTGGGGAGTGACCTTTCAAGTAATTTGAATTATTAAATTCAAATAAAGAGGTGTCCATTCAATTAACTAAATAATTAATTCCTTTCAAGGGTATTTAGCTAAAGGGGGTGGAGTTTAATTTAATTAAAAGTACTTAGGACTTCATAATTAAATTAACTTATCATAGAGATTATTTAGCCAAATAAAGTCTAGGACTTAGGAATTATTTTAGCATTTGATTATTTGCAATTTAGGGTCTTTGCAATTGACATCAAGTCAAATTAAGTCAGGTAGGAAAGAGAAAATTGCCTAGTGAACTAGGACTTTGATGATGTAGAATCGAGATAATGCACCAAAAGTGATGAAGTTAAATAGGTGCCAATTTTGGGGTGTTACACTTGCCCCTCTTTGAATTGATGTGCAAGCAGTGCATTGATTCAAAGAATAGTCTGAAGTGACAGATGAAAGTAGATCAAAGCATAAATTTTCCGAAGTCTAAGTTAGATTGTGAAGACAACAGTTCTTGAGAGAGATGAGAATCAGGATTAGATTGCCCCAATGCCCCAGAGTGAGATTTAGATGCAGATTAGGACTATCTCCAGAATCGGGGTTAGATTGCCCCAATACGAAGCTCAGCCCTCCAAGACCTAGGTTAGATTGCCCAAATAATGGTCTAAAAGAGATTTTGAGAGTCATCTCCAGAACAAAGATTGACTCCCAAGAATCAGGGTTAGATTGCCCCAATACCCAAAAGATTTCAAGAACCATCTCCAGAATGAAGAGTGATCCTCGAGGATCTGAGTTAGATTGCTCAAATACCTAAGAGATAGATTTCTAGATGATAAGATGCGAGGCATGAAGATGCCCCTAGCAATGAGGACTAATGATTCAAATCAGACTGATTCAAGAATAGATTCGACAAGATTCAAATGATGTAATCATCCTGCCCCCTCGGGAGTGAAATCGAAAGATGACATGTCAGAAGGATGATAAACAACAAGAGATTGCAGAGCAAAAGCAATTAGACTAGATTTGCAAAGCTACAAAAGCAAATTAGAGAAAAGCAGAGGTCTTGTTGACCAAGTTTGACCATAGTTGACCATGGTTGACCAAATTTTGACTAGGGTTGACTTGATGAAAAGAAGAAAAGATTTGAGAACATGATGCAAAGATGAGGATCTGGCAGGAAGATGACACCAGAAGGCTGACTGCACAAGCATCCGATCCAGAAGGAGTCCAATATTTAAAACATGATTTTGAGCCACTTAGAGATGTCAGATTTTGATTTCGATCCCAAAAAAGGATGTAGCCAAAATGAGACTAGGACAAAAGATGAGAACCTTTGATGAGAAGATCCAGAAGAAAGCAATCGAGAGAGCAACAAGAAAGCGCTCCAAATGCAAGCCTAGAATGAAAGATGCAAGTCTAAATGCAGGCCTAGGATGAACAAATGCAATCCTCCGGACTCGGCTGTTGGACTCATCGTATTTATCATCATTGAGTTCATTTAAGCATGGGACAATCGCAAGATGTCATACAATCCTCACTAATATCGCTATCATGAGAATATGAATATGACATGAGTCTTAGGTTTGTCGGAATAAGATGTAAGCATTAAGGCACAAGGAGCCAGAATGACCTGAACACCTATTCCTTTTAATCTAGCAAGTTAACATAAGCATTAGAGCATAAATGCTAGAATGACCTGAATGTCTCTTGTGAACAAACACACCAAGCATGCAAGAGTTCCTTCTTTTGCCAAAGATTGCTTGCAGTGACCCTTACGTGCACTCAATAGGGCAAGCATTTACAATTTCACCAGTAGCAGAAAGAAGTCACTCAAAAGACAAGGAGAAGAACCAACCTCACCAAAGCATCCATATAAAAGGAGTTGAGGTACGCATGACCATCCAATACGAGATGGAGGCTCTTACAGATGGACACCCCTCTTAAATGAATTCATTGGATCATTGGAACTAAACCAACAAGCAGAAAGCAAAGAAAGCAAACAAACAAACACTCAAAGAAAACAAAGCTCAGCAAGCCTCAAAGGAACACACATTTAGTTTCGATTCATGTATGTGTTCAAGCGGATTGAAGAAAATTCAGAAAGATAATGTTCGAAGTCTCAATGAGATAATGACAGTAGGCAGACATAGTGAGAATCACACTGGTGATTGATATAAAGGAGAAATCCCGAAGAAGAGAGATCGGATGAAAGCTAGGTATCCGTAGGCAGGCATAGTGGGAACCACTAGTGACCAATGCTCAAAAGAGTTTCTAAAAGTGATAGGACAATGCCCCCTAGACCAGGCAGGTGCCCCCAAGCGTGAACCAGTTCCAATCTATGAAGAGTCGAGCAAAATCTCCAAGACACTGAAAGCAAGGCATGAGCTAGCAAACTAAAGCAGGAAACAGACTAAAGCAAGAAACAAAGGAAGCAACTAAAGCTGGAAAGAAAACTAAAGCAAGAAACTAAGAGCCAAGCGGTGCTGAGAGAAGATGCAGCTTCAGGAAACAAGAGGCACCTGTTTACCAGGTTTTCACCATCTTGGCAGAGATTCTATTTTTTCTACCATGACGCCTGTTTACCAGGTTTTCATCAATGGCACATTTTTTTCTTTTTCAATTTTTTGTGCTTTTCTCTTTTTTTTATTTTTTTGTATTTTTTTGAATATTTCATTTTTTTTGTATTTTTGAAATTTTCATTTTTTTTGTATTTTTCACATTTTCTATTTTTTTTGTATTTTTGAAATTTTCTATTTTTTTTGTATTATCAAGGTGCCTGTTTACCAGATTTTCTCCAGGATAATAGATACATCAAAGCGCCTGTTTGCCAGGTTTTCACTAAGATGATCATTTTTTTTAGGACATTTTGCAATTTTTAGGATTTTTTACAATATATCAATTTTTAGGATTTTTTCAGGATCAATAAGTATGTACATGAGCATACTGAGAATGTCAGCTATAGAACTTCTTCAAATGAAGAGTGTTGATGGGCTCTTTGAGTTTCTCTCCTTCAATAGGAATCTCTGAGAACATAGTATTTGTAGTAGTAGCCAGCTAAGAAGTTGCAGAATCAGAACTAGATGTTGTAGCAGTAAAAGGAGATCCAACCAGTAGTGTCCAACAGTCAAGAGATCTATAGTCAAGGAAAGATCACTTAGGTGAGACCCACAGATATCCTCATGGACACATCTTAACTCTTTGTCAGATTTCCCACGCTCTAAATGCTTAGGAAGAGTACGTTCTAGATTTTTCTTAGTCATGCCATTAGCAATAAGGAGATACTGATATGCACTTTGGGACAAGGCAAGATGGAGTGAAGAGGGTAAAGTATGAGAGGCAAGGGTGATGGAATGGAGGAAAGTATGATAATTTTGGAAGCTCGAATGACAACTTTGATTTTTCCTTTCTTTGGAATCCACATAGCTTTTGAATTTTTTCTTCTTTACTTTGAGGTGCTTTTGATGACAATGCCTATAGAATGGATTTTGAGATCCATTTTTTATTTTATTTTCTGGCTTTTGATTGTCTTCTTCTTTTTGAGGACCTTTGCGGTCTTTTGAACACCTCTGTTGCTTTACTTTCTTCATAGTCACATGTCGATTAGATGGGACATGGTGACCTTGAGATATAAGTGGATTCTTATTATTTTTTCTTTTATGTTGTACATCCAAGTTACTTCCAAAAGACTCAGGAATTGTGGATGAAAAAGGCTTATATGACTGGTTTAGGTGGAGAGATGGAGATGGAAGTGGACGGGCCACTTTTCTGGGAGATGAAGGGGGAAGAAAAGTCAATGGGATGGGCTCAAGTGCAAATATATCAATATCATCCTCATCATTCATGAATGCATTAGATAGATCAAGAAAGTAATCTTCCATAAAGCATTGTCGATTGTGAGTCATCTTAGAAGAGTCAGATAAGTTTGGAGGAATATTATGTGAGCCTAACCAAGATGGTCTATTCCAAGAGTTATGTCCCCTTTCAGGTGGTAAGAGTGCACGAATAGGAACCATTTCAATTCTGGATCTACTAATATTCCATGAAGCTGTAACAGAATGGGGTCTTACATACCCATGATTTGCTGGAGCAGTAGAAGTATAACTTGGAGCAGATGGCCTAGGAGCCATAGGAATGATCTCCACAGGAGGGTGGAAAGGATTGTCATCAATAGCTTGATCTGGAGGATCATAACTTTCTCCTCTTTCTGAGTTGTTAAGACTAGCATATAAGTGCATAGCATCAACTAGTATTTCTGTAGTAGCATCTGATATGGAGTCCCATTCAGCTAGAGACATAGTCGGAGGCAGATTTTCTTCATCACTATCATCTGTCAAAGGAAATGTTTCTTCAACAGTAGGATCTTGTTCAGTAGTAGAAGCAGCAGAGTAATCTGGAATAGGCACACCTTGAGGCATACCCAAGAGGAGGGAAGCATCCAACAGTTGCTCCCAATTAGTATGTGTGCCATTGGAGTTGGTAGCAGTAGGAGTCTGTTCAATAGCAGAAGTGGTGGAACAATCTAGAATAGGCATACCCAAGATAAGGGAAGCATCCAATAGTTGCTCCCAATCAGTATGTGTGCCATTAGAGGCAATGACATATTCAGTAGTAGCTGTAGTAGTAGAAATCTATTTAGTAGAGTGTATAAAATCCTCTTGGTGAGGACCAAGATCATGTTCTTGAAGCACTTGAGAAGGTAGATAGTATTCTCTCTGGTAGTCTGGATCAGGATGTTGATCATTCAAAGGTCTTTCATATGTCATAGGATGAATTTGTGTTTCTTCATCATCTAAATCTGCATGTGAGTGCAAGCTGCAGCTAGGTTTGTCAAGCCTATGGCCCTAATAGCCAATACCAAATCCGTCTTCAGAAGGTTCCTCACAAGAATGTGGAGATGGAGGGAGAGATGTCAAAGTCAAGATGGACTCAATCTGATATTCCCCCATGCCAATATCTTTGATCTTCAGGGTTTTTTCTATTTCTTTTAGCTTGGCATCATAGAACTCAGTGGATTCTCTATTGGCGGGAACAAAACTATCTGTCGCTTGGGTAAGCATCTTAACAGAGCAAGTATTTAGGCTAGCACTATTTTCAATGAGGATGTGGGGGATACTCTTGGGGCCTGTCATAACTTTAGTGTGTAGGAGAGCATTATGCGGGTGGCTCAACAAGTGATCATCTTCCTCAGAGAATGATAAATAATGAGGCGAGGTCAAATGACCCACCATAGATTGAAACTGGTCGATATTGAGATCTTTGGGGACATTTTCCTTGGTGAGGGCTTTATCCATAGATATTTTTGGTCTGGATGTCGAAGGTTCAGGACCTTTGAGAACAATCTTTGCATGAGATCAAGTGATAGCATTCGCACAAGCTAGAGACTTTGTGGAGTTATACGAGGGAGGCGCAGGGCCTCGCAAGACAAAGGGAGTTTTGGGTTTAGGAGTATCCTTGCTCCCTAGAGCAATGATCATGTCACAGTGAGAGATCCAAGGTTTGTTTCTAGCAAATTTGGAAGGTGGTTGAGCTTCTGTCATAGCCTTCTCAGTGGCATTGACTGTTTGCATGCTAGAGCTAAGATTAAAGATAGACTTTGAGGGTTTTGGCATCACATTGTCAACAACCCTATCATTCATAACATCTATGCTTTTGTTGACAATCTTATCCTTATCCTTGTTTGAGGGAGAAGGTCCTTCCTTGTTGTCTTTGTTCAAAGTCAATTCTCCCTTCTTGACCATAAACGCTTCTATCCTCACAGCCCACCTAATCATATTGTCAAAAGTGAGGGGACCTTGTAATCGTACTTGGTATCCAAAATTTGGGACAAGATTGTCCAAGAAGATATCAAGCTTTTTAGACTCGGGTAATTCATGCGGATACTTCGTGCATAGTTGTCTCCATCTCTGGAGAAAGGTTAGGAGAGGCTCCCCTTGTTGTTGTTTCAAATTGCAAAGGTCCTAGATGTTGACCAAATATTGAATATTGTGGGATTGATCATAACGCTTGTCATTTAGAGACTGACCATGACCTTGGTCATTTTGAGATTGCTCATGAATTTTGTTGAATTTGCCTCCCCTTGGGAAGTGGAATGGATCTCCCATCTTGTTGGTAGTATTATGAGAGATCGTGAAAGAGTCGATAGGTTCGAAAGGATCAATAGGTTCAATTTTAGAAAGTGACCCTTCAAATTCTTTTTGGTCTTCAAACAATGGGTTATAATATTCTTGGAATAATAAGTCAGACTGTATCTGAAACAATGGATTGTAATACTCTTGGAACGAGGAGGAATGTGAGGATCTCTCACAAAGTTTAAATTTCATAACAAATTCAGGATGACCTATGTCTCGATTACAAGGTTTACTTTGATCTTGATCAGCGTTCTGAATGGGATAAGTCTTGCCACTTCAAGTCATGACAGTCATAGATGAAGATGTAATGAGAGAAGATTTGGGATAAAGCTAGACTCTGTCTCTAAGATAATGAAAAGGAGATAAATGGCTAGAACAGCCAAGATGCAAGATGAACCTGGTACGAATTGTCAAAAAGAGATGGCTAGAATAGCCGAGATAAGATAATCGCAATGCAAGGTACAAGAGCACAATGAGATAAGGTAGACTAATGAGAGACAATATGAGTCAAAGCAAAGATTGATCAATTCCTAACTCAGGACAACCAGTTTCTGACGGTGAACGACAGGAAAATAGAAAAATAGATCACGGACAAAAAGGCAGATCAGATTTATGTCATTGATCAAGCACATAAGACAGTAATCAAGGAGTTCAATCAAACAGTCTTCAAGCAATGGGCAAGGGACAAAGCAACCTTGCGCACGAACAGGAATAGTGACTTAGTATTTCTACTCCCTAAGGACTCTACTTGTGTATGTTCTTGAGAATGTTTTAGCAGACACTTAAAACACAACAACATCCTAGCAAGTTGTCTACAAGGATATACATGGATTTTCTAAAGGGAGTCCTCGATATACGCAAGGTACATGAGGCACGAATCCATAGATGAGAAGAATTTGAAATCACACAGCCGGGGGGAGACGGTAACCCAAATCTCCTCCTTCACTTCTCAAAGGTATAAAGTTCTTTGAGGCTTAGCCAAGAGTGAAATCTAACTCATTCCCAAGAGAGGTGTCTTTGGATTCACCTCCCAATATTTATACTCCGTCGGAACATAGGAGTTAAGGTCATCCCTTGAGGTGATGAAATCCCCAAGCAGGCCTTCTAAAAATAAAAAAGTAAGTAATTCACTATCAAAAGTATTGAGAAGCACTAAAGGTGGTGCATTTAACCCTTCAAGTAAATGTGAGGTGAGTCCACAAAGTGGTGCATTTAACTCCTCACACAAACTCAAAGTGAGTCCACACCCTAGAAAACAAGTGAGTTCCAAAAAGCACAAAAGGGTTTCCAAGTGGAACAATTAACGCTTCTTTCCTATAGACCCCTCCCCTTTAATGTGGCGCTGAGAGTGCAACCACAGGGCAGAAATGAGGGGCCGGCGGATTAGCGAGTCCAATAACCCAAGATAGCAATCTAGATCAATCACAAGTAATCTAAGACTGCTAATCAATACTACTCATAAGTGCAAGAGGGTTTGAATCATGGAATATTTAACTTTCCAAGTAAACATGAAGTGAGTCCACAAAGTGGTGCATTTAACTCTTCATGTAAACAAGGAATGAATCCATGCCCTCAATTACTCAATGAGATATTTGATATTGGAACCAAGAATTACTTATGGTTTAAACACAAGCATTCACTTACATAAACTTGTATGAAAGAAAATCTATGTTCATTCATTTCCCATTAAGAGCATCAATTGAAATGTGTTCTATGAAAGCATGTAAACACTCAAGCCAAACACATGAGAGGTTCAATTTTAATCCAAAAATCCAAATGTTGTAGAGATGGAACAAAGTACCTCAAGTCGAAAGCTTTGTTTTAAACATTTTCCATGAAAGCAAGAGCACCTTCAAAACAACTTGTTAGACCCACAAGGTTAGCAAAATCAAAAATCAGATAATCTACAAGAAAAATAGCTCATCAAATGGTAAAATCTAAAAATGAAACCAGCATGGTTGGATTAGGCTTGAAAAGACCTTTCCAACGATATATCACACTTAAACTTTTGATACCATTTGTGAAAATTTCAAAAAAAATGGGTGCCCGTTTTCCAGAGTGGCACGGATTTGAAAAATGCTAAAATATTCAAAAATTTGAGAAAACTGAAAACAACAAACAAAACTAACAAATCTGGAATTCTAGTCTCTATCTGTCACAGAATTTCGCGCGAGTCAGTAAGAGGGCCGCGCGAGAAGGTGCCAAACCTCGCGCGAAAAAGCACAAGCCCGCGCGAGAATGTACAATAGCTCACGTGAGAACATATGATGGCTCACGTGAGAAAGTGTAGGGTGTCACGCAATGATGCAAAAGCTCACGCAAGAGAGTGCTACAGGGAGCGAAATCTCACGCGGGGTGCTCTGGATTCTCACGCGAGAATCCGTACACAAACAGTACGAACGCATGACAAAGCTTAAATTCCTGTCAGAAAAAAATGATAATGAGGCCAGAAATCAGATTTTCTGCCCCACGGTGGGCGCCAAAATGTATGTGACTGAATGTGACCTCTAAATCAGACACAACACAACATGGTCATTATTCACTTGATAGAATTTGAGAGAGAGTATGAAGAACTCAATCCAAATTCCATGGTGAGGCGACCTGTTGCCTCCTATGTGAATGGGGTGTTTGAATACTCTCAGAACGAGAGCCAACAGCCGGGAGACCAATTCAACAATGGAGGATTTCCAAGAAGCAATAAAGATGAGCAAGATGAAACTAAGCTAAGAATTAATGCAATTAATCTAGAAAACTTTGAAAGAAATATGATATTAAACTAAGAACAAATAAGCAAATTTAGTCTAAAATGTGATGCAAAGATTATACTAATAATGAGATATTAATCTAATAAATGCAATAAAAAGCTTTGAAAACAATGAATCAAATGAGACTTAAAAAATGCCTATAGTGTAGATGCTCTCAAAAATTGCTCTCTTGAATGAGAAAAAGAGTTTCATTAAATAGAAAAGCCCGGGAGAGGAATGAAGAGTTTCTTGATTTGAAACTCCTGACTCTTCATTCTCAAATTGAGACAAAAAAGCATGATTTATTTAATTAAAAGAATGGAATTTGCCACATGTGGGGAGTGACCTTTCAAGTAATTTGAATTATTAAATTCAAATAAAGAGGTGTCCATTCAATTAACGAAATAATTAATTCCTTTCAAGGGTATTTAGCTAAAGGGGGTGGAGTTTAATTTAATTAAAAGTACTTAGGACTTCATAATTAAATTAACTTATCATAGAGATTATTTAGCCAAATAAAGTCTAGGACTTAGGAATTATTTTAGCGTTTGATTATTTGCAATTTAGGGTCTTTGCAACTGACATCAAGTTAAATTAAGTCAGGTAGGAAAGAGAAAATTGCCTAGTGAACTAGGACTTTGATGATGTAGAATCGAGATAATGCACCAAAATTGATGAAGTTAAATAGGTGCCAATTTTGGGGTATTACAAGTGCAAGAGACATCGAATGTCGAGTAAGCCAGAATTAACATATGTGTTTGTTATGGCACAATCACCTAGGTAAAACATTTTGGTCGACATTCATATTTTGTTTACCATTTGTTGAGGAAATCACAAAGGTGATTACGCTTCTATTTTGTAATCATTAATCCCTATGCAACACTTGGAGCCAATTAGAGTTAGGGAAAGGTTAAGAAGCAAAATGAGTTAATCTGGATCGTATATCTCAAATCTTGGAGGAATTCAATTGTCTATTTAAGATGAGATCTGAACCCTAATAGATGTGTGTATGGATGCGAAAGGAATGAGAGGAATGAGAAGATAAAAGAGAATATCTTCATATCAGTGAATTTTTCTAATAATATTTCAATGACCGAGTGAAACAGAGTAAAGTAGTGAAGGATAGAACATAGATAAACTTGATAGATAAGATCAAATCAATACTGGAATGAGAAGATCTATAATTAGCATACAATGCAGATTGAAGGATCAGGTACTGAAACATTCTAACAAGTGTATCAGGGTAAATCTCTTAATAGAGTGGTTTTAACATACCTTATTTAATCTCTTAACCAAGTGTTTACTTAGTTGTAAGTCTTAAATCCTTTTGCAAGGTAGATTGTATAAGTCTTTAAGCTCTTAACAGGGCAGACCCCTCAAAGGGTAGATCATATTGTGTGATCAAATTTGTAGCCCTAACAGGAAAACTTTATACTACAGTAGTGAATATTTGTAGGTGTCATCCCCACCCCAGTTTTACCTTTCAAGGGTTTTTGGTAACCAAGTTACTGTGTTATGAGTAGTTTCATGAATGATGTTTAGTTTATTAGTTTCATTACATTGATGAAGTATGTGATAATGCTATGCAAGTTTTCAGTAATGTCAAAATGGATTAATAGGTGATATCTAATTCACCCCCCCCCCTCTCAGCATCACATTTCCCAATAGATTTCCAACAGATCATGCTCCCCTATATTCCCTAAAGCATTTGTTCATTCCTTTAATTCTACAAGTTATCCCGTAACTGTCTTGATGGATCTTTTGATTGTGACCGAGACATCTCTACTCCTTTATTGATGTAACTGACTCGTTCTCCAGTTGCTCCTTCATTCTTGGAAGGTTAGTAGCATAGGCATGCATGTTCATATATATTTAACTTAATCAATTTCATCTAGATGTTAAAACACACATTAAAACAACTATATGAACTACTGCATTGTGTATATATATAATATTGGCAAAGTGTATACTATTTCCTACCCAATTATTTTAAAGATATAACTGTACTTATGGAGTATATGCAAAATTAAGAACTTTAAAAGTCACACAATTGTCTCAGGAATGTTTTAGGAACATAACATAAAATATTATAAAACATAGACCAACTTTGGTCTCATAAATTTCCCCCCCAACAAGTATAATGCTTGTCCTCAAGGATTACACTTCTTGGCCACTGTTCTGAATTCACCAACCTCTTTCTTGCCTCTTCTCTTGCTCTTGAAGGTGTAATAAAAGCCACTGGTCCACTCCCAATAGTCCATTATATAATCTTCCTATAGCTGATCTAATCAGGTAGTATTAATATCATATAGTGGCCACGGGAGCATGGGAAACTGGAAAGTTAGAGGAAACCAAAGCTCCCTTCTAATCTGCCTTCCTAGCTTCATGTACCGTGTTGCCCTATTCATAGCTACTTCAAAGTTAATTGGACTATGAGGCTCATATTTCTTAAAAATTCAGGTAGTCTATTCCACCAACTTCTTACTCCAGCCATGCCCCTTTGAAATGAAAAATAAGGTAACCCCTAGTATTCCCTATAAACTCTATCTCTGAGAGAAAATATTTTATCCCTTATTTCAGGTTTCTTATTTCCATAGGTAAGTGCTAACCAATCTCTTAGAAGGACATCTAGTTTACTAGATTCAACTCTTAGAGGTAAGGGTTTAGATTTTTCCTGGTCCTTGTAGTTATTCAGCTGTCTATCATAATTGGCTTAATTCTGCATCCATGACATCAATACTTTTAAATGCACATCTCCTATATATAGTAGAGGGTTCCAATCAATTGCATCAGGAATATAAAAATTATGAATGTATAATTCATTGAGTAAAGACCATAGAAGTCTTCAAGTGTCTTGAATTCATAATTCTTATTCTGAATGTTCATCATAAGTTGAAACATCAGGAACTATTCTTTTAAATAGATAGCATATACTCTTAGGGGTGGCCTCCAGGCTATAATTTGATCAGCTAGCTTGAGGGCATGATCCATTTGTTGTTTTTGCCTTTCCATTTGTTCCTTTAGATGTTCAATTTATTCCTTCTTCTCATCAATTTATTTCTTCATCATTTTCTTCTCTTCTCCCCACATGATACTATTGAAAACAAACTGGGCATATAGACCAAATAGGAAGGATAGACCGAATGATAAAACTCTTGACCCCTTGCAAATAAATTTAGTGAATATGACTAATGAAGTCCCATGGTGTATTATGTGTTAGTCACCACATGACCCTAATTACTGTGTAGTTTCTCATAGTGTGTCTGTAGAAGAGGAATAGGACAATAATGAGGAAGAATCTTATGATGATCAGGGTTGTGCTATGACTTCCTCACATCTTTGGGATGAGGTTGACTCTACTGAATAAGATGAGAATCAAGATGTTTCAAATTCTCAAGTTTGAAAAGAACTATATCATTAGCAAGTTTTTTCAGATGAGGAAAATGATGAATTAGATAATGTCCAGTGCAATGCATTAAAAGATGAAGAATCAGTTATTTTAAGATGGCCATCTGATGAAGAAATTGCTCAAATAACAGATATGGTCACCCAAGCTAAGAGAAATTATAATTTAAGAAACAAGGTGGTAGGTGATCCTAGTGGTAAACCTATTGGTATGTCTATCAAGAAATAAAAAAAAGAGGTCAAACAGTCCCAAGATAAGCAGAAAGTTGTTGATGTTGTCAGCAAAGTCAAGGTGAAGAAGAATGTTAAATTTACTAGCCCAAATGCTGCCTATAAGGTAAAAATTAAATCCCTAGAGGAGGTTGCTCCTTCCTCTCAAAAGGAGGTTAAAGTCCAATGCAAGGAGCATCCCAGCCTATCTACACAAGAAGAGAATAAGGAAGTTGTCACTAAAAAATAAGATGTAGTTGATTCAAAATATGTTCCTATTGACATGAGCAAGTTGCTTTCATAAATTACTGTTAAAGTCCCTTTACTGGAAATGATGAGGATAGAAGAACATAAAGAAAAGGCCCTTAATTGGGTGAATGATGTTACTCCCACAGATACCCAAAGGATAGGAGAGGGTGATAAACAAATAGCTTATGTAGATGATGCAACTGAAAATCAAAATGGGGAAATTATTTATGAGATTCCTCATATCTATCTGGACACAAATGTTGTCAGTACTATATCTGGGATAGTTGATCCTTTCTTTTTAACCCTGGTAATAAATGGAAAGTTGTTAAGAAATTGTATGATTGATTCAGGAGAATCAAACAATTCCATGCCTGCAGAAGTCATGAAATAAATGGGATTGAAGGCTGACACACCTCATGGGAGATGTCAAGCTATGGACTCAAGTGAAGTGTCAGTCATTGGCACCATTAAGGCTTTACCTTATAGGTTGGCAACATACCCAAATAAAATGTTAACTATGAGTGTCCTGGTAGTTGATATCCCTCCTCAATATGGAATGTTGTTATCTAGAAAGTGGAGTGCTTCTATGGGAGGTAGTATTCAATATGATTTATCATTTTCTACTTTCAACATTGAGGGAAGAAATATCAAAGTTTCTAGGGGATCTAGGACTCCTCATATGATTGAAGAGGAAGAAGACACCATGAATTATTTCCTTGATACTGACATTAGTTCTTTCAAAGTTTAGGATAAAGAATTAGAGGAAGGTGTTGAATCTTCCTTTGTGTCTGATGACAAAGAAGAGTGGATTGACCTTGATAGTTTGTGGACTATGTACTTTGATGGAGAAATTTCAAAATAAGGATCTGGAGCAGGAATATTGTTGATATCTCCAAATGGTAAAACTTTCAAATTCTCTTTCACTTTATTATTCTCATGCACAAATAATGTTGCAGAGTATGAGGCTCTATTAATTGGATTAAGGTTAGCATCAAGACATGGCATAAAGTGCTTAAGGGTAGTGGATGATTCTGAGTTGATAGTTTCTCAAGTTAGGTCAAAGTATGCATCAAAAAATCAAAGACTAAAACAATATAAGAATACAGTATGCGATGAAATTGAAGGTTTCAGTGCATTTGATATTTGTTGGGTAGAAAGGAGCCAAAATAGGATGGCAGATTTATTGGCCAATGTAGCTCTAAGGCCAGAAGACATTACCTTTGCAGACATATCCAAGATTGAAGTTCAATCTAGGTCTTCTGTCCCTAACAATGTGGAAAACTGGCAAGTTTTTTCTGATGACCAAGACATACTGAGATTTTTGCAATGTGAATCCCATTTTGGTGACAAAGAAATGGATTTCAGTACTTACGTTGATACCATAAATGGGAAAGAAACTATCTTTGGAAAGGAAGTGCTATAGTTGAAATCAAGTAGGGTCCCTAAAAGACTAGTTGCTCTTGAGAGGGAAATTGACAATAAAGATAAGGCTCTTTCCACTAGAGTTACTGATAAACTGAATGATTTGGAGGAAATCAATTTGGGAACAAGAATGGTGCCAAAGAATGTTTACATTGGCAAGTGTTTATCCCCCAAAACCCAGAAGAATTTAATTGATCTCCTCAGAAATTTTAGGCATGTTTTTGCATGGTCTTATGAAGACTTGAAGGCCTACAGAGAAGATTTGTTCCAACATCAGATCCCATTAAAAGAAGGCGCTAAGCCTTTGAGATAAAAATTGAGACCTGTTAACCCTACTCTTGCACCTAAGATGCAAGGAGAACTAAAGAAGATGATAGATGCTGGAATAATCAAACCTATCAGACATTCTACTTGGGTATCAAACCTAGTTCCTGTGAGGAAAAAGAATAGTGACATTAGGCTTTGTGTTGATTTTAGGAACTTTAATATAAACTCCTTAAAAGATAATTATGGTTTTCCCAATATGGAAAACATGTTGCAAAAAGTCACTGGATCATAATTAATGTCCACGATGGATGGTTTTTCTAGGTATAATCAGGTCATGGTCAAAGAATCAGAGAAAATCAAAACTGCATTTACCACCCCATGGGGAACATATGTATATGTTAGAATGCCTTTTGGATTAACCAATGCTGGTGCTACTTTCCAAAGAGCTGTGGATGTGGCTTTTTCAGATTTTATAGATAATTTTATGGTTGTATACCAGGATGACCTTACAACATTCTTAGCTAAAGAAGATCAACATTATCAACACTTAGAGAAAATCTTTATCAGAGCCCTAGAATATGGAGTTTCCTTAAACCCAAAGTAGTGTGCTTTTGGTGTTGTAGAAGGAAAAATTTGGGGGCATATTGTTTCAAAAGATGGGGTGAGAATTGATCCTGAAGGGTTGAAGCTATTGATAAACTCTCACAGCCTAAAAACATCAAGGGAATACCATCCTTTTTGGGACAAGTAAATTTTTTGAGGTTTATTACAAATTTTACAGAAATTAGTATCCCCATATCAAGAATGTTGAAAAAGGGAGCAAAGGTAGAGTGGAATGCAAAATCAATAGAAGCTTTTCAAAATATTAAACATGCTATCAAAAATGCTCTTGTTTTAAAGACACTAGATTATAGCAAGCCGTTGCAAATTTTGTCTTTTGCATCTTCTCATACTGTTGCAGCAGTACTGTTACAAAAGAATACTGAGGGGTATGAACAACCTATCTCCTTTTTTAGTAAAACCTTACAGGGAGCTGAATTAAATTATGACATTATTGAAAAGTAAGCATATTGTCTGGTTAAGGTTGTCAAAACTTTTAGATGTTACTTGGTAGGAGCTACAGTAGTTTCTTATGTTCCAAGTGCTGTAGTTAAAGACATATTGGTTCAGCAAGAAGCTTCAGGAAGAAGGTGTAGATGGATCAACAGGATCCAAGAATTTAATATTAACATCCATATTACAAAATTGGTAAGAGGATTAGGTCTTGCAAAATTGATGGCCCAAAGTAATTTGGCTGCAAACCAGATAAATATGTTGGAAGAAGAACAAAGGCCTTTTGTTTGCAATATGGATTGTTGTGAATGGTATATAGATATCATTAAGTACCTACAAAAAATAATTTTACCCCATGAAATGGATGACAACAAGAAGAGGACTATCAAGCTCCATTCTATGAGGTATGCTATTATAGGTGGTGAGTTATGATGGAAAAGTAATGAAGGGGTATTGCTCAGATGTGTGGATCAAGATAGATCCAAAATCTTGCTGGATGAAATACATAATGGTGTTTGTGGAGGATATTATATGGAAAAAACCACATCTCATAAAATTCTCAGGTCAGGATTTTGGTGGCCAACACTATTTAGGGATACCCATCAATTTGTAAAGAAATGTGATTCTTGTCAAAGATTTGCTGGAAAGTTGAAGTTTAGTGGAAATTTACCCCTTAGGCGTGTTGTAGTTCAAGCCCCTTTTCAGAAGTGGGGTATGGATTTTATTGGAGAGATTCCAAACAAATCTAGTGGTGGACATTTCTAGATTCTAGTAGTAACAGACTACTTTACTAAACGGGTTGAAGCAATCCCCTCTAGAAGAGAAATCGGTAAAGTTGTGATAGATTTTATGATGCAAAACATTTTAACTAGATTTGGTTGCCTAGAGATTCTAGTAGTTGACAATGCAATGTGTTTTAGATCAGAGGATTTTGCTAACTTTTGTCAAGAGTTTGGTATAAAGATCTCATACTCATCCCCTTATCATCGATAGGGTAATGGCCAAGCTAAGTCTAGTAACAAAAATTTGATTAAAATACTTAAGAGAGTACTGGACAAAAATAAGAAAGCTTGGGACTCAAAGTTGTTGCAAGCATTATGGGCTGACATGGTAACTGTGAAGAAAGAAATAGGATGTGCCCCATTTGATTTGATCTATAGAATAAATGCTAGATTATCCCAGAATAATCTACTTCAAATGTACCTATTCATCTAGGCATATGATGATAATTTGGAGGATGAAATGAAAATTAGGTTGAATGACATGGTCCAGTTGAATGAAGTAAGAAGTGATGCACATGAAAGAATTCAAGCCCAGTGTAAAGTTTTATATGATAAAAGAGCTACTTATAGAAGCTTTGTGAGTGGTGATCTTGTACTCATGTGGAATGCTAGACTGGAGGATAAGGGAAGGCATGGAAAATTTGATCCCATTTGGTTGGGCCCTTACATTATTGAAGAAAATTGGGGAACAGATTCTTATATCTTGAAAATTTTGACAAGAGATATTATGGAATTGCCAGTTCATGGGAAATTTTTGAAACACTATTTCTCCTAAGGTTTTTTTTATTCTCAGAGTAGTAGTTTAGGGTTTTGTGTACAGTCATCTATTTTTTATCAAAATTTTGTGGTGGTCTTCTTTTCTAGGAGATTCTAGTTTCCTCATTGTATCTGAAGGAGATACACATCCTCGAGTAAGAGCCACTATTGGTACTATTAAAATTTTTGGCCCTTACCCTTCTAAAATTGGAAGAAATCCTTCAGCAAGTAGCATTGAAACAATGTTTAAAACCCTAAATACCCTAGGTCTTTTTCTATTTTTTCGTTACCTTTTTAAGACACTAAAGGTCTGATAAATGCATGTGTTTAATTTACATCGCTTAAAGTTTTCGACCCCATAGGTTTAGCGGTTAGCTTTTTAATTGGGTCCCCTTCACTAAAAATTTCCTATCTAAACTATAGTCTTTCCCCGATTATATCCTAGTCGTCAAATCTATTTTGATCTTGTGGTTGTCCTTACCCCATAAGACCCTTGTTGTCAGACCTTTTTGCTTTGCGAGGTTGCAACTGAACACCACCTATTGATGTGGGCCCAGTTTTAAAAGCTACGTGGTCGTTAAAGTGTGGATCAAGTCAACGGCCATTGCATTGCCTTAAATTCAAGTAGGCCACTTGTTAAACCCTACAGGACTGTGACAGTCGTTTGATTGAAGGAAGGACAAGCGATGATGGAAGTGGGGCTAGGTTGCATCCTTAAATGATGATCGCCCAATGAAATAGGATCAAAGGTTGTCGCTATTCCTTAGACTGACATTCCTAATAGTTTCTTGTTTGCGGGGATGCGACATAAAGACATCTTTCCACTATGATGTCACTTACCAATGGGTCCAAAGTTCCCAGATATAGCCACATGTTCAGCTTTGAAGTGGGGTCACTAACTTTCATAGGCGGCAAAGGTTTGATAGATCTACAAATAATCAATGATAGGTGTTGCACCTTGATTGAAAATTTCTTGTCGGTTAGTGTTTACGGGGCTAGACGAGCTGACACATGTCCAAGCCGAGTACGTTACAATAAGAAACAAAATTTTGCACATGGGTAAAATGAAATGTTTTCATTGGTTGGGAACTATGTTGAAGAAAAAGGTTAGTACTTACCGAGTGGACTTTTGTTGACCTTTTGATGCACCAAGAAGGAAATGATCAATGGTATAGATTTGAATTTGAAGTTTTGGAGCCCTGTCGCGTCCTGTGAACATTGTAGCCGCAAGTTTCAGTAATGGAGAACTTAATGTGCTTCGTGTGAGTCAGTTGTAATGGGCTGGAAAAGATTATAAGGTTGGATTTGATCGTTGGAAGCGACACATTGTCTTCTTTTTCTCCAGTGAATTTTCTCTCTCTGCAAGCATGATCTGCAAATCTTTTTTGGTGAATGGTAGGCATTTTTAATTGAATTTCTCAGAGTGTTATTTTTTGTAATATGGCTACTATAAATTGAGGTTACTTGAAATATTAGGGTGATTTTTATCTAGTTGCTGCATTTTCTCCTAAAAACCCTAGTTATTAAAATGGCACCCAAGAGAGACCTTTCAGGAAAGATAGATTATAAAGATAGGGGTGTGTGTGAGGATCTACTCCAATTACTCCCACACTCAGAGCTCGAAAAATCCAATATGAAGGAGTTGGTTTGCAAAAACCCTTTGGATTATATTGATGATGGGTTATTTGATAGAGGGATGTGGATGAGAGATGCTAGGGTTGGGGAGAAGTATAATGGTTTGATTTTGTTTAAAGTTTCATATTCTCAGAGAAATGCATGTGCTCCCCTTAGTAATATCTAGCAGTTTGATGTAGGGAAGCTCATTGTACCTAGTGTTTTTATGGATTTTGATCTTCTCATTCAGATAGCCAAATATTATGATCCAGTGACGAGATGTGTTAGGGATATCAATGGAAAAGTTTTAATAAGTATCACAGAGGATGAGATCAAATAGGTCTTTTCATTGAATGATGCTCATGTTGGTCTAGAGAAGATTGATTTTGATGAGTTTAATAAAATTTACCAGGCTCAAAAGGAATATCTGAGGTCTGGTCCCTTGAGAGACTTCCTTGGCAAGGTTGGTACCATGTGCATGGTCAGTGCAAGCACACTAGAGCCTTTCTAGTTGGATCTTTTCAGCATAAGAGCACTAGGCATGTACAAATATTTGACATGGATTCTAGGTAAAGATGAGGCCACAAACATGCCTATCCCCTACATGTTTATGATGGTGGAGATCTTACATCCCCATCTAGCATTAATTTTTTATTTTTCCCCTACCTTGCAAAATTAATTCACCAAGGTTTAATAGGGATAAAAAATATGAAGGTAGACAAACCATTTGGATGGTATTCTATGTTGATGCATATGTTTTTGCATAATGGTGTTAACTTCTTCAGCAAGACAATGGAGATAGTTAGGAAAAAGAATGGTGAGGTTCTACCAGTCCAATTGTGGACTAAAAAGTTGTCATGGGACATAACTGATGCTAGTTATGTCATCTTTGATAGGAATTTTGCTTCAAGGTTGAGATCCTTGTTATTTTTTGAAAACCCTATAATTCTTATGGATTTGTTGAGACTGATAAGACCAAAGGAATATTGCAAGGACATCACCATAGTCCATAATTTTGGTGACATAATTTTGTATCATGTTTCTACAGTTTTCAGAGTGTATGGCTCTAGGAAGGCACCTTATGTACTGCCATACCAAGTCCCCTTGAAAATAGGGTATACAGAGATTTTAAGGCAGATAGGTGATTTGTAGGAGGTAGCCTTGACAAACAGAGGAAGGGGAACTTTGTTCCCTAGTATCACAATAGCCCACCCATATATTATTGTCAAAGGTGGATGGGTACACTTTAATAAGGTTTTGCAAGCTTACATAATGGCAACTATAGTAGTACAATGTGCAGATAATGAGGGTTTCCTATCAGGAATGTTTAAAGAAAAGACAAGGTGTGTCAGTATGGAACACCAATTCAATTTTCCTGAGGAAATAGTTATGAATGAGTTTGATCTTCAAACTCAAGAGATCAAAAAGGAAAGTGGATAATCTATAAGAAGACTATAAATTTTATTCATATTTTTTGATAAGAAATATGATCCATTGAAGGATTTCTACCCATGGGCAAGGAAAGTAGACACCCTGATGGAACATTTTGAGGGTATCATGCAAGAATTAAATGAGAAGAAAGGTTTGGTGATCCAATCTTATCCATACAAAGCAAGAAGAATATTGAATCAACCTAGATATGCAAATTTGATCCCTAAGGGGACATACATAGTTCAAGAGAGAAAGGAGTATAATGTCCTTCTCCCAATTCAACATAAAGATAGACCTACTTCATCCACTTCCAAAGGGAAGAGACCTATGGATGACCTTGTTGAAGTATAGCCCTCTCCAAAGAGGCAAAGATAAGAAGAGGCTTAGCCAGAATAGGAGATGTATTCTCCTTCCCATCCCCATTACAATTATATGAACAAGGAGTTGCTTACTAACTGGTACAAATGAGTAATGAGGGAAAGATTTTTGTTTCAAATGAGGAGATACAAGAAGGGATACCAGAGGCACCCAAAATAATTGAAATGGACCTCACTGTGGCTGAGTTTGAAGGTAAACATTTAGACCCAATTCTAAAGTAGGAAAGTGATAGTTTCATCTCCGATGATAATTTTGTTAAGACTAGGGCATTTCTTCAATTCTTGTGGAGAATGCATATCAATAAATTCACAGAGATCTATGAGAAAAAGAAAGAGGAATTCTTGATAGGGATATACTAAGATTGAAAATGAAACTAAGGGGGAGATGATTAAGAAGTTTGAAAACATAACCCCAGATCAAGGCAGGGCCTTAGTTCATACTGTAGGGGTGTTGATTCTCCTTGAGTGGGATATAGAAGATGCAATTGTTTTTGATGTAGTAAGAAAAATCAAAGTAATTGTTCATTCCACTACAGAGAAAGCACAACAGGTTGCTAGGAGTTTGGTTTTCTCAGATGACCATGCTGCCTTGGTAATGTGGTCCCTTAAGAGGGAAGGAAATAAAGATAGAAATGAGGCACACCCCTCAAAATACTCAAGAAATTTTTTGGTACACAAAGTAGGTGAGACTTCAAATGTTGAAGCCTCAAGTATCATCTTGGAGATAGCCAAGTTTAATCTGAAGGTGGTAGAAAAGGATGCTTAGGAGAAAGAAGAATTGAGAATTAAGTTTGAAACTATTCTCAAATCCTACAATGAGTTGAAAGTGGAGATGATTGAAAAAGATAAATTGATATCTCAATTATCTGGACCATAGATTCATAGAACTCCTCAGTTAATGATTGTTGATCAACCTACAGCTGCCTCCTCTTCTAGCCCCATTATTGAATTTCCATCATCCACTTTCCTAGAGGCAAATTTAGAAGCAAGAGTTAGTTGGGAAAAACAACAGTTGCTTGAAGAAAGGGATAGGTTCAGGGAGACCAGGAAGAGTTTGAATAAAGAGAGAGATGAGCATATGAAGGCTAAGTGTCTTGTGGACCAAAATTATGAAGAAAAAGTTAGGGAGGCAGTTATGCAATTTGCTAACAATTTGGATCCCACAATTTTGTTTACTCATGCTAAAAGATTGTGTACATTGCTGACATCTTTGAGTGATCACAAGGCCGAGTTAGGACAAATTTTGGATAAATGGATAGGAAGGGCCTCAAACATGAAACTCATTTATATGCTTTCAAAGGCCCAAGCTAACCTTGACCCACTGATCAAGCAAGTGCATAAGTTTGTAAAGAGTTTCGTAGAATTTAGAATAATTTTGGATGATTTTGAAAGAAAATCCAACTTACTAAAGAAAGAGTTGACACTCTCCAGTTGTGAGTTAATTCCGGGAGTGTTCAAAAGGAATGGTGAACTCAAGGAATTGGTTAAGTGGAGAGAGAGGATGGATGAAGAATTTTCATCTAGGATGACAAGTATTTTAACTTTAGAAAATACTCTTTTCTTCATCCATACCATTGAGATGCTAATAACTGCAAAATCAAGATTTGATTTTATTCAGCAAGAAATTAGGCAGATGGAGAGCAAGTGGGAGTAGCTATCTGGCAAGAAGGCTAAGATTATAAATTTTATGTTCCCAAGTGAGGAGGTATTCAATGAATGGAGATATCAATACATCCCACATGTTGAAAAAGCAGATACTCTATCTACTTCTTGAAGCGAGCAAAAGGTTGCGACTTGCAGTTTTGAGTTGGTGAAATGTAAGAAGTATTTATTGTAGGTACAATCATGAAGAGAAGACAATTAGATCATTCGAATGGATAGAGATAAGAATTAAAGTCATAAAGATAGGTGGCTTGCCTATCAAAATATCTATCCAGGATTTGATTGAGTCATTAACTACAAACCCTGCAAGGTTGTTGTATCTCTAGGGTTAAGTTTTGTAAACCCTAATATGATCAGATGCTTGCTAAAATCCTTCTTTATAAAAGGATTTTTCATGATCATAAGGGGCATTGAGAGTTTAGGTGTCTAGAATATATATTTTGAAACCCTAGGTCTCAATCAAAGATTGTAATATTTTGTATATTTTCTTATCAGTAATAGAAGAAAGTTACAGATTGTTACCATTATTTTCAAGCTTATTTCTTAAAGCATATTGTATACAAAGGATAAAATTCATTATACTTAATACAAATATCAGGTCTTCATCTCTCCTTTGTGTCAAATCTATGAATTTATGAGTTTATCAGAGACTTCTATGTATGTATCTTCATTTTAAGTTCTAATTTAGAATTGGATTAAATATTGCTCTAGATGAAATACATGCTTATATAGTTTATGCAAGGATTATCAATAAGAAGGAAAGAGTTGAATATTTGTGTTTATGTTTATGAGTTAAACTATCTTAGGATCTCTATATTCTTTATGTTTTAAGCAAATATTAGCCCAATGGATAAGGCACTGGCCTGAATGAGTATATATTTTATTGATAGGGATTGATTGGGATCATTGGAATTGAAATAGAACAATCAAAACCAGTTTTTAATCTTTATTTGTTGTTGTAGAAGTGAATGTCCTATCACAATGATGGAGAGTCAATGAATAATAGGTTGTTATTTAGTACTTTCTCACTAATATATGTTATTAGATCCAGTACTAAGTTTTAAGAAGAGTTATATCCATTGGATCAGGTATACCCACCTTGGTTTTGTAGAGCCAGAAGTGTAGAGGGTAGTCTTGTCCCTATAGTTGGTCCAGTTACCTATAGATTCCCTTATATTTGGAATTAACCATTCCCAAAATCAGTCTTAGGTATATTGGTATCCTTTTGAGTGTAAAATCTTTTCAAGAACCAACAATACTTTTGCACCAGTTGCTAGACTTGAAGGAGTTAGAATATTACTTACATATGTTGCAAACAAAGGATTTAAAGTATATCAAACGGATGTTAAATCTGTATTTCTGAGTGGAATACTTGAGAAAGAGGTTTATATTGAACAACCTGAAGGTTTTGTTGATCCAAATCAGAAGAACATGGTATGTAAACTACACATATCACTATATTGAGTAAAACAAGCACCGAGAGCATGGTATGGAAGACTACAAGCATATCTTATTGGTATTGGATTTGTGAGGACAAGTGACAATAGCAATTTGTATTTGAAAGGAGAAATTGATGACAATATTCTTATTGCTGAAACTTTTGTTAATGATATTATATTTGGAGGACATGATAATATTTGCAAATATTTTGTTGATGAAATGAGAAAGGAATTTGAAATGTCAATGTTTGGAGAGATTAAATTCTTTCTAGGTTTTCAAATTCTACAACATTATGAAGGAATATTCATAGCACAATCAAAGTACATCAAAGAAGTGTTGAAAACTTTTGGAATGGAAGATTCAAAACTGGTAGGTACACCGATGATCATAGGATGCAAATTGGCAAAGGATGATCAGTCAACTGAGGTAAATCGAACATTATATAGATTAATGATTGGAAAACTAATGTATGTTGTGCATAGTAGACCGGATATTGCACACGTTGTTGGGATTGTAGCAAGATTTCTGCTAATCCTAAGGAATCACATATGACTATTGTTAAGAGGATTCTGAGATACTTGAAGAGCACTAAGAATTATAATTTATGGTACAAGAAAGAAGGCAATTTTGAGCTACAAGTTTACACTGATATAGATTGGGCTGGAAATATTGATGATTGGAAGAGCATAATCAGTGGAGTACTCTTTTTGGGAGAAAGGTTAGTTACTTGGATAAGTAAGAAACATACATGTATTTCTCATTATACTGCTGAAGCAGAATATGTTGTTGTTGTTGTTGTTGCTAATTGTTCAAATATTGCATGGATAAAACAACTGTTGAAAGGCATGAATGAAGTGATCACTGATCTAGTGATTATATATTGTGACAACACAAGTGTTATAAACATTTCCAATAATCTGGTGATGCATTCAAAGACTAAGCATATATCTATTAAGTATCACTATTTGAGGGAACAAGTACAAGAAAAGCAAGTGAAAGTGGAGTTTGTAAAATCTAAAGAACAAATTGCAGACATATTTACTAAACCCTTACTAAAGGATACATTTGAGTACTTAAGGACTAGAATAGGGGTCCATCCCCTATCTGTTGGTCACTAAGGTGACTAGGAGGTTGCATCAACCTATACTTTATCAGAAAATCAAATGATGTTGATGCATATTATTCACACTTTAGGTTTCCTAAGGTTGTGAAAGTTGGAACAAGAAAATTGTATACTTGTACATTAAGGTACATCATCTGAACCGAACAATAAAGATATATTTTGGCTATTGGAGAGCTATGTATTCTTTTTGGCATTGTTGTCAAAGGGAGAGAAAGATTCATATGAAATATCCGTTAGAGAGAGCACAAAGAAGTGAGAGAAAGTCTAATATCTATCCAGTGGGAGAGAGAATCAGAGAAGTATCAAAAAAGAAGAAGATCAAATTCATAGGGAGAGTCTGCCTAAAATGTTGAGATGTTATGTAGTGATTAAACATATTAAATGACCATGCTAGGGAGAACTTTCCAAGCTACAACATTGAGAGAGTTGTAGTACAAATGTTTGGTAGTCTATGGCATATTTCATATTTGTGTTGCCATCAATTCCAAAGGGAGAGATTGATAGCCTAAAAATCTCTATTCCTGATGATGGATCACAGAGTGTGATCAGAAATGTTGATGCTAAAAAAACTCACACAATCAAATCCAAAAACTAATAGTGCATCATAATGGATTGTGGAAATCTGATTTTCTTAACCTACAACTGATTGAATAACTTGATGAACTGAATGGACAAGTGAAAGATGGTGATTAGAGATCACTGAGCTACTAAAGTGATATGTAAGGAAATTAAATCAGTTAATATGTTGTCATTAATGTCAACTAGTTTTGACTATACTTATCATGTTGGTTACAAACATCTAAAGAAGAAAAATGATAAAGGGAAGAGATATCTACATGAATATGAGATGGATATGGAGATATGGCTAAGGTATACATTGGGTAACTTATTGTTGAGTCCATGGCATCATTTTATTCACTTTATTGTATTACATGAATTTGTTATGCATTGAAGATCAGAATTGAACAAGTTAATGTGGACAGTAATTGAAGATTTATGTATACACTGAGCTAGTACAGTGTATACCGAGTATCAGTAATAACTGAGTTAGTTTTCACCGACACATTCTGTATTGACCGAGTGATAGAAACAATTAAATTTTATAACAGTCGATTGAATTGATGAGCTGGCAAATTGATTATGATTCTAAGGTAAAATATAAAGTTTTTTATGATGATCTAATAGCTAACAAAATTCAAGATTGATCAAATGGAGAAGGATGAAACATGTTATAGACACAACCACTAAGGAAGCTTGAAGCGGCAAAATGAACGATGGAGATTAAGAGGCAAAATCTAATGGATAAGAAGAAAATAGTTTATGATGTCTATTTAAAGAGACATGAGATTCATTATTGAGTCTGGGATAATTGACTCTGCAGGAGAATTCATGTGAAAGGAAGTTTTCATGCACCACTGATCAAATTGGTTATAGATAAAACCGAGTAGAACTGCAGACAAAACTGAGCGGAACTACAGACATTACCAAGCGTCAGAGTATTATTGACCAAGCTAAATATGTGGAAGGATATGAAGGATTGAATTGATTATTGATCAAAAGAGGTATTTTGATATTAGCATAGATCTAAATATCTGCAATATAATTTTTATTTGAATTAGATCACTATTGTAACCATTGTTACAGCTAAATCTCTTAACGGAGTGGACTTAACAGTCTTATTTGTATTTCAATATGACATTCCATGAATGTTGATGGTTTTATTGTTGACCCCATAGTGAATGTTGGTAAAGAGTTAACTGTTAGTGATAAATCCTCTAACCAGCTCACACCTTACAGTGTGCATTGTAACCTTTAACAGGGTTGGCTTCTAGTTGAGCTCACTTCAGAAGAGTGAAATATTTTGGGTTACTGGTCCTAGGTGGTTTTTCCCTTAGCAGGGTTTCCACGTTAAAATCCTTTTGTAATGTGTATTTGATGTGATTGGATTGTTATTTTTCTTTACACATTTCATAGTTGGATTAATCGATATACACAGTATTAAATTTACTAGTATTCGGTAATTGAACAAAAAGTTATTGTTGATAGCTTACCGAGTTGATTATTTGTTTGAAAAGTTTGAATATATACATTTGGGAGTTTGGGACTGTAGGATAACTAGAATTAACTAATTCACCCCCCCCCTCCCCCCCCCCCTCTCAGTTATCTAACATTTCACTCTTTATCTATTCATTGAATCTCTCTTCTATATCTCTCCCTTATAATGTTGTACTTCTCCCACATTTTCACTTTTGACAACTCCTTGTGAATCTTATCTCTATGTATCTCTCCCTCTTTGACAACAATGCCAAAGAAGTTTTTAGCTATCACTTGCATCTTTACCATGTAGATATCTTCATATCAGTTCTCTAATTTGTATAATACCTCTATCATCTTACTTATGATTGATTAACATCTCTTGCTTTAATTTTCAAACCTCTAGGAAACTCCTAAAGTGTGACCTCCTTTGGCATCAATTTTTCATGTATTCTAATTTATACCATTTGATGCAATGCTCCTATATGTTTCTAGGTAGCCTCAGTTAGGGGAATCACCCCTAATTTACCTCTAAGACATTCATGAGCATCTTTAGGTAATTCTTTTGTGAATATATCTTCTAGTTGTTCCTTTATATTTACATACTCTAATCTCACTTCTTTGTCTTGAACTAACTCTCTCAAGTAATGATACTTGATAGCAATATGCTTAGTCTTAGTGTGCATCACATGATTCTTTGATATGTTAATAGCACTTGTGTTATCACAAAAAATAACAACTGGCTCAATGATTTCCTCTTTCATACCTTTTAACAATTGCTTGATCCACACTAAATTTGAAGAATTCAATGTTGCTGATACATACTCAGCTTCTAATGTAGATTGGGAAATATAATTTTGTTTCTTGATTGTCCAAGAGACTAATCTCTTTCCTAGAAAGAATGTGCCACCACTTTAGTTCTTTCTATCATCCACATTTCCTACCCAATCTGCATCAGTGTAAACTTTTAGTTCAAACTTTTCATTCTTCTTGTAATAAAATCCATAGTCCTCTATTCCTTTCAGATATCTCAATATCCTTTTCATTGCCATCATGTGACTCTCCTTAGGATTTGTAGAAAATCTTGCAACAATCCCAAAAGCTAGGGCAATATCTAGTCTGCTATGGACAACATATTGTAGTTTTCCAATTATAGATCTATACAAGGTTTGATTTACTTCATCTGTATCATTAGTTTTTGATATTTTTTGTCTAGTAGCCATAGATGTACTTACTAGTTTGGAATCTTCCATACCAAAAGTTTTCAGTATCTCTTTGATGTATTTTGATTGAGTAATATAGATACCTTTCTTCATATGATAAACTTGTAAACCAACAAAAAATTTGATCTCATAGACATTTCAAATTCAATTTGCATCTCATTTGAAAATGTTTGACATAGGGCATCTTGTCCTCCAAATATGATATCATCAACAAATATTTCAGCTAACAATATCCCTTTACCTTTTTCAATCTTCAAATACATATTGTTGTTGTCATTTGTCCTTAAAAATCTAATATTTATCAAATAATTGTATAGTCTCTCATACCATACTCTAGGGGATTACTTCAGTCCATACAGTGCCTTATGCATTTTACTAACCATATTCTTCTTTCTTGGGTCAAAAAATCCTTCTGGTTGTTTAATGTATACTTCTTCTTCCAATATTTTATTAAAAAATGTAGATTTGACATCCATTTGATACACTTTGAATCCTTTGTATGTTTCATACACAAGTAGAGTCCTTACTCCTTCCAATCTTTCAATTGGGGCAAATGTCTTCCCATAGTCAATGCCTTCTTCCTGTGCATATCCCTTGCATACCAATCTAGCTTTGTTCCTAGTAACTTCTCCATGTTCATTTAGCTTATTTCTAAATACCCATTTTGTTCCAATAATATTCTTGTCTTCTAGTCTCGACACTAGTGTCCAAGTTTTTTTCTTTTCTATCTACTCTATTTATTCATTCATGGCTTGAATTCAATCTTCATTCTCTGAAGCATCTTTTATTTTCTTAGGCTCAAATTCACATAATAAGAATGTTTGATCTTTCAACTTACTCTTTTCATAACCCCTGATTCTTTATCTCCAATTATTTGTTCTAGCTTATGATGTCTTCTCACATACCCTGCTAGTGTGGGCTCAGATCTCCTTTCTACTTATTCTTGATCTTCAAGTTCATCTTGTAGATTCTCTACCTCCTATTTTGATTTCTCGGCAACATCCTCCTAATGCTTGGCATTTTATTTCTATGAATCGGCATGTTCATGTTGTCTCTCAGCATTTGGTTCAGGTACATTACTAGCCTCTCCTTCCATGTATCTAAAAGATCTGTAATCTTCAGGTTCTTGCTTATACTCAACTTCATTCTTTTATTCATATTCATCAACACTAACATTTGCACTTTCCACAACTTTGTTAGTGTTAGAATTCAAACACTTATAAGCTTTTCTCTTAGTGGAATAACCTAGGAATATGCCTTCATCACTTTTAGCATCAAGTTTTCCATTCCTATTGTCCTTCAGTATTTAGCATTTTCTTCCAAAAACTTTAAAATACTTCACATTAGATGCATAACCATACCATAATTCAAAAGGTGTATCATTTGTACCTTTCTTGATTTGTACTTGGTTTAAAGTATAAACAGTTGTACTTACAACTTCTCTCTAGTACTTTTGTGCAACATTCTTTTCTATCATCAGTATTCTAGCACAATCCATAATTGATCTATTTCTTCTCTCTGTTATACCATTCTGTGGAGGTGCCCTTGGTGTAGACATTTGTCTCTTTATTCCTCTATCATTATAGAATATTTTGAACTCATTTGATATAAACTCTCCACATCTGTCATATCTCAGACATTTCAAGTTTTTACCTATTTCTTTCTCAACTTTTTTGAAATACCAGTTAAACAACTAAAAGGCATCAGATTTTTCTTTCAAAAACATCACAGTCATCATTCTAGAATAGTCATCAACAAATAGAATGAAATACTTATCACCATAATAACTTTTCACATCAATAGGTCCACAAAGGTCACTATGAACTGGTTCCAAAATATAATCATAAGTATATGTCTTTCTCTTGAAACTAGACTTTGTCATTTTTCTAATTGACATTGTTTACACATCACATTATTAGGTTTCTTCAACCTTGGTAAACCTCTAAATTTCTTCATCTTACTAATATTTACCAAATTGTCAAAGTTCACATGACACAACCTCTTATGCCATAACCATACATCATCAAATTGTGCAAACAAACATGTTTCTGCATATAGGTCTAGATAGAACAAATTACCTTTTGTTTGTTCTCCACTTCCAATTAGTTCACTAGTGGCATCAAATATTTTATCCTTTCTGTGATGAAATTAAACTCGGTAACCAGTACTGTTCAACTATGCAACACTCAATAAGTTATAGTTAAGACCTTCAACCCATTAAGCATTATCACATATGATCTTATCAATCAATCTTATTGATCCTTTTCCCTTCACAAGACATGGTGCATCATTACCAAACTTAACACTTCTACCTTTGTAATGATTTAGGACTTCAAACTTACTTTTATCACCAGTCATGTGATATGAGAAACCACTATAAATAATTCATTTATCACCTTTACTCACATAAGAAATAAGTGTAGTTTTCTCATCTTCATCATAATCATCTTTCATAGCAACATAAACAACTTCTATATCACATTCATCGGATTCACTAGTTTCATTGTCAGTTTCCTCTTCAACAATATAACAAGATTTCTTACCTTTGTCTTTGTATTCCTTGTACCTTCCTTGATCTTTGTCATTTCTTTTGTCTTTATAATTGATTTCCCTTCTTTCATCCTTGTCACTCTTGTCAGGACATCTTGTTGCAATATAGCCAACTTTGTTACATGAAAAATAGATTATAGGAAGTCTACCTCTGAATTTTCCTTTTCCACTTGGTAGCCTTCTAGCCATAAGTGCCTCAAGATCATCTAGATCATCATATGAAATATCATTGTTACTGTCATTGTTGCTATCACTATTCACACACCTTTCTTTTCCTTTCTTAGACTTATGAAGAACCATCTAAGAATTGAATGAAGACTCAATGTTGTGAGTAGTGAAATTATCAAAATTAGACAACTCAAAAGCAGTAAGCCTACCAACAAGACTTTCTAAGGTTAAGACATTTCTAGGATTACATCTAGATTCTTGTATTACAGAAACCTTGATAGCATAGATAGGAAGTAGGGTTCTCAAAACTTTACTAATAATAGTTTCATCATCAATGTTTCCATTAGCTCCTCTAATAGCATTTACTACTTCTTTAACTCTTCCACAATACTGAACAATATTTTCACCTTCTTGCATTTTCATTTCATCAAAATTACCTCTCAAACTTTTAGATTTGGCTCTCAACACATTTGTGTCCCCTCCATAAATAGTTGCTAGAGTGTCCCACATTTTCTTTGCATTAGTACAGTCCTTGATCTCTTCAAATTCAGGATAGCTTAGGGCAGATGAAATCTGCAACATTGTCTGATTGTAATCTTGTTTAGATTTCATCTCCTCGGGTGTCATAGGTGCAGCAGTTGCTACATAATCATTTTTCACATAGTATTTTGTTGAATCACCAATACTAGCTAGATGCAATTTCATCAAACTCTACCATGTAGGGAAGTTCTCAGTGTTCATCTTTGGTACCTCCTTTTTGTACATATTGATCATTAGCTTCAAGTACCTTTAAAATTTTTCCTTACAAGCACCAAAGGCTCTGATACCAATTGTTAGAATGATTTTAGAATAACTGAGAGTGGGGGTGAATCAGTTATCCTCAAATCCATATATACCAATTGAACTTTTAAACACTTCAATAATCTTAGATCTATTCAGAATTCAAATCGGTCTCTATAGAATATATCAGTAACATAAAACTTGCAGTCCACTGTCCAAAAGTAATTAACTTGCAGAATATAAAACTTTCAAAAACATTCACACAAGTATAACATCAGGATTTAACGTGGAGACCCAATTTGGGAAAAACCACTAGTAACGTGCTACTAATTTTTTACTCTTCTAAAGTGAGCTCTGTGAAAATCCAACCCTATTAAAGGTTTACAATACACACTTCTAGGTGTGACTCGGTTAAAGGATTTAATCACTCTATGAAAAGTGGCCTAGTTAGAGGGCTTAAGAATATTCCATTAAAATGTCACCTTGATTAAAGGATTTACAAATGACTATTAGGTCAACCTTGATTAAAGGATTTAAACTGATACAATGGTTTGAAAGTAATAGTAGGTTCTGATCTGAAATATACAACTCACTTTGCAAAAAAATGTCCACTACGCTCATATGTTGATTTATTGACTGACCTTCATTTCCAACTCTATCTTTAATATGATCAGAATTCTCTTCAAGCGATCGCCACAACTCTGTTCAGCTCTTCACAGCTCCTCCTTCAGCCTTCTTCTTAGATTCATTAGTCAATAACATCAACCTCTTCCACACACTTCATAATCTTACAATTAGGTCATCCTTATACCTCCTTGATCAGGTAGAGTAATATTTTGTTACTTAATCTCTTCCATAGATCTTAGGTTTAGGTCGGATTCATCGAATCCTTCCATCATTTTGTTCTCCTCCTTTTCCTTCTAGATACATCTCCAAACTTCTCCTTGAATCCATAAGAAAACATTTTACCATGCATTAAATGTTCCATACCATTCATTAATAATGTCAACATGTTTTACATATCCCAAGGATTCAACTATGTTGGCTGGGATTCTCAATTCCTTCACAAATTGTAATTTACTAACACTCGGTCAATATTGTGTTCATCTCCTTGGTCATCACTAGATATCTCACTCATCTCTAAAACTTTCCTTCTCGGCAAATATTGTCTTCACTCAGTTAATTATCTGTTACTTGGCAATTACTAATGCTCAGTCGGCACTATATTTTCTCAAAAATTACTGGCGCTCGGTCGACACTAGAATCACTCGGCTTAAACTAAATTTCTTCTCTTTTTCTTGGTTAATCCTATACTTCTGGTCTTTCTTCTTCACTTGGTGTTAAAGATAAACAACACATTACCTTGCCAATGTGCCAACTAATCAAGTACCCATTGAAGTATCACATAACTCAACCTTTCCTTAGGTTCTCTTGTTATCTCCTCTTCATCAATCAAAAGATATGGTACTCTACTAGATAGCAACCATCTTACTAGTTAAGGGTTGACATCAATGACAATATAACAATTGTTTCAATTGTAATTTCCAACACATATGCGGAATTTGAAATCCTCTCATGTAGACAAGGATAACCAATCATGCTAGAACTCACCATCACTACTAGACGGGCAAGCATATTCTCCCGCTCTCATCGTTAGCTTATACTAGCACTCAAGGCATGGACAAGGAATCCATTATCTTATTAATTTATTTTAAAACCTCATTTAATGTATTATATTATTGCTTATTTAAGTAACCTACTAAAGATACCCAGGTAGCTACTTTTGGGCTCTAACGCCTCCAAAGAAAGCCACTTCCCCTTTAACACCTAGATAACCTACCCTAAGTTCATAAATCTAAAAACATCTCATAGATCGTCTTGAATCATCAATGTCAAAATATGGTTCCAAAGTATCGCAGGAACACACATAACTAATTTATATCATAATAAAATCAAAGCTTCCACAAGGTGGGTTATAACAAGATCGAATACCATAGAAGTATGCAAGACAAACAAACATAACACATTAACCCTAACCCCACCTTTGGTAACAATCCTGAAAGTATGACGTAAACAAATTCCCTCCTAACCCACAATTATAGAAGGAAAAACAATCATAAGAGTTTAATAATAATAAACTAATTTGGAAAACACCATTACACAAATTAATTTATTAAAAATAATCACTAACAAAATTATAATTATATTCTTAAATTAAATTCCAATAATAAGGAAACCAATTTATAACGTTAATAAAAATAAATTGATTCCAAGGCTTATAATTACTAAAATAATATAATTTCATCATAAAATTCTTGATTTAGAAAACAAATTTTCTTAACTATTAATCAATAAAATTTATTAATTAGTAATTGACTTTATCTTCCACATTAGTCAATTACATAAAATATCAACTAATATAGTTCCCTAATTAAACAAGGACACATAGCGTCTAATTCTTGTCATTGCAAAAAATAGTAGACACGTGTAGGTGATGCAATAATTATTGTGTAACAACTATGTTTATATTTAGGAGAGTGACAATGGCTTTACAAGCTTTACAAATATGTAACATTCATTGTGCTTGTTGAAGATGAGAGGCCAAGTAATTGTTATGGCAATCAATATTTGTAACTAATTACTTTCTAAAATATCACACCAAGGTGACTATTAGGACATGGTGTTTGTTTAATGTATATCTTAGTGAGAACATTGTTTGTGTTTAATATATAAATCATTGAGGACAATTTTGTTTAATGTATAACTCATTGAGGACGTTGTTTGTGTTTAATATCTAATGCAAACTGGAGAAGTGTACAAACAATGATCAATTTAGATAAGGATAATGTACATGTATAGTTAACGGGAAGCTTGATTCATACTTTCATAGAAGGTTATAATCAGATAATTAAACATTAAAAGTTGTTCATACAACTACAATTCCAAATAGAAATAAGAAAAAAATATAAAGATATCCAGTTAGCTTTACAAGAAAATGGCACTTTGGGGATCAAAAACATTTTGTTTCCATGTGTAAGGTGCTCTCTTTGCAACCCACAACTCCTTCAAACTATAATTATTACCAAGAGAGGTAAAAATCTGAAAAAGAATCAATTGATTTGAAGGTTGCACATGATTTTGAGACTTGAGATATATTTCGTTGTCATATCAAGAAATGCATTTCTTTATCTCTACAATTAAAACTTGTCAATTATATCAGTGAAATATTAGAAAGTAAAATTGATTCCAAAGTAAATAATTTTTTACAAATAACAACTGTGTCAAATCAACATACCAAAATGATTTCATGTTATGATATTATACATATAACATTTTTTTTATTGGGACATCATTCAAAATTGCAACTTGTAACATTTTTGTAAGATTGCATGTCTTATAGTGAACCAATAAGTGACTCAATTGTATCCAGTTGAATCTTGATAAATCATTTTTAGAGTTTCCACTTATATGACCGCAATGTTGTTACATTCATAGAAACATCATATGGTATAGCTATATGTTATATGAGTTGTCACAAGAAAAGAGGAAGAATGAAAAAAGATACAACTATTGTTGAAGCAGTCTGTAAAAGAGTTAGCTTTTCTGTTACCTTCAAAGTGAGAAAATAATCACATGTTCAAAGAGGAAAATAGAAACCATAGATCCAATAGTCAGGAAAGCAACTGTAAAGAGAAGCAAAGATGGATGGAAATGGAACATGAGTATACTGACATATTTTGAACATCAAAAGTCAGGAGGATATGTTTATTCAAAAAATTGAAATACAAAGTTGTAAAGTTCAGTTGTATTATGCAGGTATAGCAATATCTTTGAGTAATTTCAAATGAACTATGTAAAGTTGAATCCTCATTATTTCAGTATGGAATTAAAACAAACAAAATTAATATGACAATGGCTATGTTTTTTGCAAATGTTGAGGAGAATTAGAGACATAGAATTACTAATAAACAAAAGCCATATTTGAAACGAGTTCGTGCAATAGAGAGACATAATATGTTATTTAACAATCTCATGGAATGCAAATTTTTGACATTGCATGGTGTAAAAGTACTAATGTGCATAAGAAAGAAAATAAAATAAACAACAACAAAAGGCTTAAAATTAAATTTTAAACAACACATATAGTCAATGCAGTGACTAAGAGATAGAATCACAAAGAAGTCTACTTAGATTTAACATATTAATGTCTTGGTTTCTGTCTGGACATTAGTACTGCAAAATATATATGACTAAGTTTCTAAGCTATTTTGCAAGTCTATTTTGTACTAAGAGATGAAATCCCCTTGCAATTTGATAAGATGAAGTGTTGAGTGCAAATATTCCAGGCTTTCACTGTTGCATAACTACCAACAAGTTCATGGAAAAATTGGTGTTAGTGATTCTTTGTTGAAATATATAGTACTATTTGAACATTTTATCATTTTTATATCATTCTAGGGAGCTTTTTTGTTTACCTTGTGTCATGATCTACCACTGTGCAGCAGAGTGGCATGTGTAAATGCATTAATCTAATTCAATGTGAAGCGTCCTTCAATGGCAATTTCTTGTAGGGTGAAGACAACTTTGGATTTGTTTTGTATGTATTCTTCATACTTGATGTTTGTAAGGCCTGGAATCAAATGTTGAATTATTGAGTGGTCAATAGAGCATTGAATTGTTTGTTTATTCTTAGTAATCAACACCATTTTGAGTTGGATTTTGTGCACATAGTTTACATCCTAGTCACACTTGATTCAATGTGTAGATTCCTCTTCCAAAATCCCATATCCATCAAATTTGTAATGACATTGTGAGCATAATGCGCTAAATGGATTGGAAATGGATTTTCCACCTTCAAAATTCCATGAACCTATTGCAGGTGTTTATCTATCAGTGTATGTTACAATTCCTAATGCAAGTGTTTGCATCGTGTGACATACTGGTCACACTTGATGCAATGTGTAGATTCCTCTTCCAAAATTCCATAGCCATCAAATTTGCAATGACACTGTGAGAAGAATGCACTGAATGGACTAGAAAATGGATTTCCCACCTTCAAAATTCCATGAACCTATTGCAAGTGTTTCTCTATTAGTGTATGTTATGATTCTTAATGTAAAATATAAAGAGTTCTAAAATATGTGTTGCTTCCCTCATATGTTTTTTTGTAGAAATTCATTTTAAATCTCCAGGGTCCTCTTGTTGTTTAACTTGTAGATGTATGTGAAAAAACTTGTACAAAATGTGTTTCTTTTGTCAAGCCTCTTAACAATGTTTCTAAAAAGTAATGTAGGGGTTTCATTTTGATGGAGTTTTTCTTCTGCTACTATATAGTGGTGAGCTAGATTTGGATGAATTTCAAACTGTAAAGAAAAAAGACATTCAGATTTGTTCCACTTCTTGAAGAGATGTGCATGTGTGAGTTTTAAGGATCTTGATAAGTGTATGAGTAGTGAATAGTTAGAGAACCTTTTACCTGTGCTCTATCTTCTTCAATGTGGTCACCCTTTATTTCAAGTGCACTTTGGGAGCCCATTTTTTTCGCTCCAACCACAAGTGCTCCCATTGTTCTGATTGGGAACTCATTTGTGTTGTTGAGGAGATGCTTGATTGTTGTACTGGGAATTAAATTATATTTAGTGCACATGTGAGTGATAGTTTCCACTATGCTTGCATCTTTTAGGATAAGAATACAATCGCAGTCACCGTGATCATAGTCAGTTCATGGTGCAATGTCAAAACTTGTAATGGAAATCCTCATTCCTGGGAAAATTTTATCTTCATGTTGTTGTACTAGGCTTCCATTGATATTATGTGTGATTGTCATCTCCACTTTCATGTTTGTCAATCTGCACATAAGAATTCATGTGTCTTGTTCACTTTGTCAAGACTAATTTTGTAGAATACTAATACATCTCCTTCAAATGTGTGTCCACTCTTTCTTGCATTGATATCTCCAATTGAAATGCGATTGACACTTTTGACTTTGGATCTGCAAGAAGTTGATCACTATTTGTCTTGCTCGTTGGCAATGTCAATAAGTTAAGGATATGTAAAAATGGAAAGAGAATATCTTTTGGTTATTTGATCTTGTTTCATTTGTGTAACCTTCCCTGGTCTTTTTCTTTCCTCCATTCTTCCTTGCAAAGTGATAGTATGGATGGAAAATTGTCTTAGGAGTTTGTAATGAATGCTTGTGTGGAGACATTTTTATGAGATTTCATCATTGTCATTGTCAATATGACTATTGAACTATACATGTCATTTAAATAGAGGAATTAATGTATTCTCTTTTGTTACTATTAGTTTTCTTATACAGATTGTAGTTCAATTGTTTTGCAGTGTCAGATGTATTCGCGAGAAAGTAGAAAAGTGGTTTGTCTAGTATACTTTAGATCTATAAATGCACTAGATGTTTGTTGTTATGTTAGACCAAATGTGATCAATAAGTGGCATGTTTAAATAGTGTGAATGGTTGTGTAGGAAATTAAGTTTGTGGTATTGCATATGAGTTGTAATGGCTATTTTGTGTTTGCTTTCCATTGCCATATCAATGTTCAAATCTCCAAGAATATACAAGATGTTTTTCGGTGCTATATTAATAACTACATTCTCTATAGCTATTGTTATTTCTGATAGGGGAGCATTCAACCTTGCGTAAGTATTGAAAATATTAATTTCATTATTGGATAATATTATTATTGAGATCATTGCCTCTATATTTTTTGAAATGTGGTGCTCTATTTTGCCAACTATTATGTTATTTCTTGTTAAAGTCATAATGCCATGTATTTCATGTATTGAGGAGGCATTAATTTGTCTGTGCAGAACATTTGTTTGTGTAGGATTTGTATGGACTTCTTGCAAGCATAAAATATCTGAGGACATGATTTCATTGTCATTGAATAGGTTGCTTGTGTGTGCATGTAAAATTTGAGTATTTAATGTGCGTAGGACCAAGTGTAATGTTGCATATGGAAATGTATTCTAGTTGTCAATTTTCCAACATGCATCTGACTCTAGACGTTCTCTTTCTAGATTTATTTTTTAATTCACTCTAAAATTCTTCGATGTAAGAGGTTTAATCAAATATAGCATTCATATTATTTTTTAACGCGAGAGTGTTGTGTATGTTATATCTTATGCCAATGGGATCAACAGTGATGGCTTCCATTGTCAGTCCTTATGATCGATGGATTATTCGTACACATGCTAGCTGTATAGGGAATTATTTTCTAATAGTTATTTTTTAGCTTGTGGACCCAATCTTTTGCAATAGACTCCTTATAGCATAGCCTATATTTATTTATTTTGTTTTTGACCAATATTTTGATCATTAAATTTGATCCACACAATGTCAAAGTTGTCATGTTTTGTATATGCTTTAAAGATCTCATTGGAGCCATTCATTATACCATCTTGTGTATTGTAGTTACCTGAATAGATTTCTACAAGTACATTTGGTTTCACATGTATTTCAGGAGGAAGAGTTTCTGTGTGGGTATAAATTCATATGGAATTGTCTCTTTCCTCACATTCATCTATTGCTTTCAATACAATACTATCACTAGGCATGATCAATAACATTTTTTTGTTATGTGCATCTATGTCACACCTCCTATAGTAAAGGAATGGGAGGGTTGGGTCAACTGGTATTGGTCATATGCATTGTTGATTGAGGTATTCTATATCATCTATTTTCTTTAGGCGTTTGCGAACTCTGTTTAGAATTTTAATAAAGTATTCATCTTTTTGTTGCATCATGACTTTCAACAAATAGCATCTCATGTTATCTTACCAAAAATTGTAGGGCATTAAATCTTTTCCTGATGGTCTAATATAAAAAATAATGGAGTCAAGAACAAGTTGGGCTTGGTAACGATCACCGCAGAAAATAGTGTCTAAACCTCCAAAGTAGGTGGTAGGTCTATTCATAATATCACGTAAACACTTTTCTATATACCACAAAAATTTCGAGCCCACCAAGGAGATCTCATTAATCAGGATCACTAATAGCTAGTTATAATGCTTTGACATCCTGTCTAATGTATCATTGTTTAGTGGAAGGAATTTGTATTTGTTAAAAGGTATATGAAATGTTGAATGTAGTGTAACCCCACCAATATTATATGTTTCTTTTCCTATATATGTGGTGATTAATCCCTTTGGTTTATCAGGATCATTGTCTATAGCTTTGTTGTATACACGTAGAAGTTCTTGGTAAATTGATTTTGTTGTAAATGTCTTCCCAGTACCAACACCACCTATCAAGAATAGATTGATTGGAGTTGTCATGTTTTTGTTCTTTTTCCTCATGATGTCTTTTATAATTGTTTGTTTCTCTTCGTTCAACATTTGTCTAAGTTTGTAATACTTGGTTTTTTCAATTATTTGTGGATACTTCCCTATTTTGAATATGTTGCAGGGTGCATTGCCTAGTCTATTACATGCATTTGTATCAAGATCTTTTTGTATTTCATAGAGTTCATCCATTGTACATGTTGTGGTTGTAACATTTTCTATATTGCTCTCACATTCTTTCAAATTGATTTCATTAGCTTCTTTTTCAATGTTGCCCCATGTACTATTGGTAGAATAACAAAATTTTGGAGTTGAAATTGTGTTTTAGTGTGCTTTCATTTATTGTGAATAGAACGAAAAGTAAAATATGTTCTCTACAATGGCTCTCCAAATCAGTGTGCACAATTGTTATAGTTGATGAAACGTATTATGTTTTCTTTTGCTCTTGGCTTAATTTGATATCCTCTTTTTCTATATTTTGAAATAAATTCTGCCAAACATATGTGGGAAATATTTTGTGGACGAGCCAAATAATAATCTATTAGAGATTTTGCTATCACATTTTCTAACTTGTTTGGTTCATTGTTCAAGTCTTTAAAGGATTTGAGTACAACTATGCGATCATTGTCTGCTCTTTTATCAATGAATATACATTTCCAATAACTTTGATTAAGTGGAAGAGACAAAACTAAATGAGCAGCCTGTTGTGCTAACATTTGTTATAAGTTCAACAAAGCATTTCCCAGTTTGCTTATCATTCGTATTGCATCAATATTATCTCTTTGATGGTCATCATGTATTCATTTAAATGTGCATGTCATTGACTTGTCAACCTTATCCATGTATGAACTGCAATACATGGCTGCAACATATGCATTGAGTACAAATTGTGCATTTGTGTTCACTTTCCATAGAACAGGCATTTGTTTTTCAAAACTATTGTTCCATATTTGAGATGGTTTCCTTTTAAGGAATAGGGTCGATTTCTCTATTGTTGACCTTAGTGAAATGATGTAATTGTCCTCTGATAATTGAAATTCATTGATAAACATGTCAAATGTGAAGGAAGCGTCATAGGTTCCCTTTTTCAAAGCTGAGGAAGTATGTGATGCTTTTGCAATAATCATTTCACTTTTTTCAACTAATGGTTCAAGCATCATTGTCTTTCGCAATGGAGGGATTGGAAAATTGTATTGATATGTTTTTTTTAATCTCTTTTACATTTTATTGTATGGTGATGTCTATAGAGAATAGCCAAACTAGGTTGTAAGTGGTCAGTGCTACATTTAATGTGTTTGTCAACAAAGGTTATGATATCTCTATTGCTTTCTCTACCATAGATTGGCGCATTTTCTATCCAGATTAGGAGATGGTCATATTCATTTCCCCTATTTTGAAATTCAGTTACAGAAAAGTAATCGACAACTTTCCCAAAGAATGAATTATCTACAAATATTAATTTTCTCATAGCATTTATCCTATGTCGATAGTATCGTGCACATGTCACAAGATCTTTTTTAACTAATAGGAATTTGTCATTGTCATTGTGAGTAATTGGTTCATCATTCTGTAATCATGTTTATTGTAATTTGTGTAGGTTCTGAAGTGTTTTTGTTAGAGGCTCCCAATTTTGTTCTGCACTTGTAAAGTGATGAAATATGTAGGTGGTCCAAGCTGTTGTATCATTCCAAAAAAAAAATTCTTTAATTTTTGACTAAAATAAGGAGATATTCTAATTCCTGTAAAATCAACATATATGATGTCTGATTTTAGAATCTTCTATAAGTTTGGTTTGTGTTTCAAGTCCTTTGCCAAAATATTTATTCCTTTCAATTGACGTTTCCTTATTATTACCTACATTGTAGACAAGACTTGGTGTATTGGTATCTTTATGGCTTTGAAAAAAAATATTTGTCATGTGAAGAGAAAAATATTGTTGTGAATGAAGTAGTTCCCATTGTGCCATTTTTTGGTTGTTGAAGTTTTCTACAATATTGGTATCACGTGGCTCTCTAACGAAGAGCGTTGGAAAATTCATCTCTTCTGCATGCTTGTCTTTGAATATTCCAGTTGGGTAACAATCTTGAGTAGGTGCAATTTCAATAACTTTGTCTTCCATGTTGCATATACATATAGAATCTGTATATCCATGTATCAATATTTCAGTTGGGTTGTCATTCTCTAAATCACTATTAGAGTCAAGATCACTTGAGTTGTTTTCGCTAGTGCTTTCATTTCCTTCATTTAATTGTAATGTATGTATCTAGTCATCATTTATTTGTACTTTTTCCATCTTGTACAATGTTTCCCTACTCAATTCAAAGAGAGTCTTCATTATAATATATGGCATCACCATTCCTTTTTGAAATACATTTTTATATTCCTAATGCCTTTTCAAGGATACAAAAATTATTGAAGTGTTTGATATTGATTGTGGCAAGACATTTTTTATAATGTCCATGTTTATAGGAATATTTAGTATGGATCTCGTGAGACCTATCTAAGATCTTCTATAACCTAGTTCCCAAATTTGCACAAATGCAATTCTAAGAGACACAAGTATTTCTTCTAAATGTGTCAACATTTGCACATGTTCCAATGGTTTATTATTTCAGATATTTTGTGGTGATGTAAACTTTGGGAGAGAACCCTGTTTCAAAGATGTCTCACATATTTTGTAAATTTTTTCATTGCAAGTTGGATAATTACAATGTATTAACTTGCAATATGTAGTTTTTCCTTTTCTCTAAAATGTTTTATGTCTTTCTTGAAGTGAAAAAGCTGAAAAATTATGCAAGGATATTGGGGCATGTCCTTTATTGTGATTTCATATCTTTCTATTGGTGTTAGGTTTTTCTTTTTTTGCTTCCTTTTACGACATGATGTTTTCTTGTGGGATGAACATACAACATTTTTACATTGATAAAAGTTGTTGGTAACTAATATGTTTGTAATTTCTTAAACATTTTCATTCATGTTTTACATTTTTTGTCAAATTAGTATCTTTGTTTTTCACAAACTAGATGGTCCTCTTTTTTAATTACTTTCCACTAGACCTTGTTTGCAATAATTGATCACAGTTTCTAATTCTTTCTTTCTTGTGTTCCTAGCTATGAATATTTCTCTATTATTCCTAATCATTTGTTTAAGATTATGCAATATTAGTGTTGGTCGATTGAGTTGGTCCTCAACAACCTTAAATAAAGACTCAAAATTTCAATAAGTGGATTTGCATCATGGAAAAGGATATAGTATGGATGTCTATGTAATATTTGGTTGAAGTCTAATTTTCTTTTCCATTTGTCACTGAGAAAACATAGATTCAAATCTTTAACCACTTTGAAAGGCAATGAATGCAAAAAATATCTCTCCGTAGACCTAGTTCGACATTGGCATCTGTTGGTTTGGTAGATAGTCACATTCGTCGCAGATAAGTGTTGGGATCTTTTACATTGTGGAGCTCTTGTAAGATTTCAGGGTGCAATTTATGGTTGTACAAGTTTATCGCTTCTGGGTTTCCATTTTAGAAACATCTCATAAAGTAGTCAATTGTTCCATTTCAAAGTTGAATGGATGTGAACTTAAAATTAAGCAACAATTCAAGAGAATCAAACAAGCAGTCACCAACATTTAATTTAAATGTGGCCAATCTATATAGTCCTTGTTTCTCTAATGTTTTGTCAATGTCACATGTTTGCAAATAGTTTTGAGATATGTATTTGTCCACATGCATCCTTTTCAAATTTTAAGTTTTGAAACCTCTTTATATTTTCTTTTAGAGTAATGTGATTGGTTGTTTGTATTGTATGTCTTCAAAATGGAATTTTTACTGTATATTTGTATATGAAGTTGCTAGAAATTTGTTTTGCTTGTGATGGGTTCCTCTGCAACCTTAGTGGTTTTGGACCCAATATCACCCTTCTCTGCGTTACACAAATGTATGTAGTTTTTATTCGTCAAAATTTGACATCCATTTTTGTTTCCAAACTAAATCCATCTATGTATTGTTACAAAATACATATATGTTTGATTTCTCATGTCATAAATAAGTTAAAATTTGATACCTGAATTGCTAAATGAGTTGTACTAAGATCCATTTGGTGTGCCAATTTTTGAAGCTAGGTTTCTTTATTTTTATATGTTCAAACACTATTGACTTATTGGACACTACACATAATGCATATATATTTATCATTTGGATCATAAGTAATAATAAAGTTTAATGGATGAGTTATATTGTGTTTTATTGACAAATCCATAGAAACAAAGTAACAAAAAAGTATATTATTGTATTTTTTATTTAGGCCTAATGCATATAAACTTTTCCTTTGTACAAAGAAAGGGATATAGCAATTATTGTTTTTAAAAATAGATCTCTTTTTTCCCAAATCATTTTATTTAGAAAAAGAAAGCAAGTGTTCTAATCACACAAAATTGTTGGCTTGCAAAAAACCAATTATCTACCTACTACATTTAAAATTACAAGTATATAATTTTAGGCTTCAATTAGAATCCACCTAGCAGAAGCAAAAAATATGGAATGCAATTTAGGGCTTCTCCTTCTCATTATAATTGTAAAATCTCAACATGTTTGATTGCACATCAAAGTGGCCACTCACTAGCAGTCAAAAATTTGAAGGTGGGGTCTCTGATAGCATTGACTCTCTCCTCCAATTCAAGTAACTTTCTCTTCAATTTTCCAACTTCTAGTAGAATTTCTATACATATTTCACAATGTTCTTTTCCTCTGGTACTTGCACTTTGACATTTGGCAGTTGAGGATAAATTGTAATTACATGTTCCCAACTGCAACATCGCTATTAAAATGTGTGATATGAAGCATGTTGTACATGCCTATAGTGGGATCAATTGAAGCTCTATTTATGCATGCAATTTCTGATCTAAAAGGTGACAAACAAGGATTTGTAGAAGAAACAACAATGTCTCTATTCCCTACAATTTTATTATGAAGAGAGGAAACTAGAAATTGACTTTAAAAAAAATGAGCATTTCTAGAAGCTAAGTATATACAATCATCTATTCATGTGCTCTAACTTTTTTCAAAGTTATCTTTTGCAAAAGACAAACAGTAAGAATAAATTTGGTTACAAGGAATACCAGTGCATTGGTGCACATGTAGATAGTTGGAGGGTGCATTTTTCAAAGTATCCATAGTTGATTCCAATAATTTTGAACCACCAATGTTTCAATTGTATGAAGAAGATGAAACACTTTGAAATCTTGGACAAGTACTACCATAATTGTAGTTGTTAAAACCATCTTTCTTGCAATTATTGGTATTTTGCACTGCTAAGTACTTATGTACTATGTTTTATAATAAATCTAGGTCTGGAGAAGTATATAAAGAATCATAATTATTTTGAAGATTTTCAGAACAATTTGCTATTACTTCTTCATCATTTCCAAATGATAATGGACTTGTGCCCTCACTGGTATTTCGGGCTACAAATTCAGCCTGAAACATATGTGGTAGAACGGAATCACTTTGCATACTAGGATTTATATCATAAGAAACACTTTCCACCATTGTAGATTGTAATTTGAAGCCATCAGGAAGGTCAAAGCATGGAACAGAACTTGCACTCTTGCTACTTTTTTGATCTGGTTGTACTTTGGAAGTGGACACCAATGGTAGAGATGAAATTGCATTTTCTTCCATAATATTGTATAAGATAAAATATGGATGAATAGGGTTTAGAATAATGCATATGAAAGAGACCCTAAACCCATATTTTATACATACATATGAATTCTAATGGGATGGAATGTAAATTTGGAAATTCTAATGTTGAATTCTGGTGCTTCTAGCTCGGTTATGCCAAAGAAGATTATAGACCAGCTCAGCGTAAAGTATGACCCACTTGAAAAGGGGGTAGTTCAACTAGATGGGATAGTTGTTGACACTTTGGAGTCATAAGGAACCTAGAATTAACCATGCACACTTGTCCTATTTTTTCAATCCCTATTGATGTTTATATTATATATTTGCCTCCTAATTTTTCTATTTGTCTATCACAAGATTTCACTGCCAAAATAAGAGGGTATTTATCTGCAGATTGGTCCCATATGCTTTTTTGCACTAGGTATGGCACTAAGGTAACTATTCCTTTAGAACCTATTGCAAAATTTTGTATTGAACAACATGTTAGTGGTAATGAAATGAGATAACATCTGTATTATTTGATCAAGAGGAAATTGATGCTATTTGTGAGCCTCAGACATAGATAGATCAGGTTCCTGATATATTGTTAGATGTTTGGGCTACTGAAAATATTAAAATTTTTGATGAATAGATTGAAGAGCCAAGTTTGGGCAATTATGTCATTCATGAGATCATTGATTTCTTTCCAAGTGTCATAAAAGATATAGATTTGAATTTAGAACAACAATCTAATGTTGTCTGGAAATTATTTTTTGACGGTTCACGTAGCAAGATAGGTGTAGGAGGAGGTTGTATGCTGATTTCACTTGTATGCTGATTTCACTAGCAAATGAAAGGTATCATGCATATTTTAGATTTACTTTCAACTATACTAATAACATTGTTGAATATGAAGCACTTGTGCATGGATTAAAATGGGTTATCAGAAAAGGTATCAGTTGTTTACAAGTTTTTGGCGATTCAGAACTCATTGTTTATCAAGTTAGAAATATCCATACAACTAAAAATGATCTATTGAAAAGTTATAAGCATGTTGTATGAGATTTTGTTGAAGGGTTTGAAGCTTTTAACTTGCAATCTATACCTAGAAATCAGAACAAACATGCTAATAGACTTGCAACAGTTGGTGCACAATATGATAGTCTAACTGAAATCCGCAAAGCTAAAGGGCTGAATTATGTAAAAGTGATTGTTAGGCCTGTTGTTCCTAATAGTGCTGATAGTTGGCAAGTTTTTGAATCTAACCAACATATTGTTAAATTTTTAGGGGAGGAGGCTAAATTTGCATAGCCAAACCAACAAAAATTAAAGGGCCAATATGAGGACTAGATCATTCAGCTAAGGACAAACAAGCTACCCAAGGGTCTTGTGACCTTACAATCAATCTTTAATATTGATGATCAACTAAAAAAAGATAAGTCCAACTTACAGATTAAAGAGGAACATTATGAAGAAATTGTTGTTGCAAAAGAAAAGGTACTTAAAATTGGAAAGGTATGTACACTTGAAGAGTGTTAAACATTTGTTATCTTATGCAATGAATTTTATGATATTATTGTTTGAAATTATTTAGATTTGAAAGGGTTTGATCCTAGTATTTCTCAACATACCATTGAGTTAGAACCAAGAGCAAAACTAGTTAGGCAAAAGCATAGGCTAGTAAATCCCAAGTTAGAGCCTCTTATGATTAAAGAATTGAATAAACTGATTGAGAGCAATATTATATTCCCAATTAAACATACTTTTTGAGTATCCAATTTAGATCCAGTTAGAAAGAAAAATGGAGAAATCAGGCTGTGTGTTGATTTTTGTGATTTGAATAGAGCTTCAGTGAAGGATAAACATCTTTTGCCTTCAATGGAGTAGATTTTGCAAGTCATTTTAGGATCTGAACGATTTTCACTACTTGATGGTTTCTCTGGTTATAACTAGATTTTGGTAAAGTAAAAGGACAGGTTTAAGACAACATTTACTACCAAATGGAGAACTATGGCTTATCAGAAGATGTCATTTGGTTTGTCTAATGCAGGTGCAATGTTTCAGAAGGCTATGGATAAGGCTTTCATAAATTTAATATACAAGTTTGTACTTGTTTATCTTGATGATATTATTATTTTCTCAAATAATGCATCAGACCATTTTTTAGCATTTAAGAGTCATCTTTGAAAGATGTAGGGAATATGGTATTTCTTTGAATCCCAAGAAAAGTATATTTTTTGTTCATGAATGTAAATTTTTGAGATTTATTATTTCTAAAGAGGGTATCACCATTGAACCTAAAAGAGTAATTGTAATTTTAGCCCTACCACTTCCAACTCATAAAAAAAGACTCCAAAGTTTCTTAGGAATGATTAATTTTGTGAGGAGATTCATTCTAGATATTGTTGAATTGTTAATGCACTATGCTAAGGAAAAACATGGTTTTTAGCTGGACTAAGGAAGGTAATTGAGCTGATTAAGGAAGCATTGGTTGCTGCTCCTATTTTGTTAAATCCTAATTTCTCAAAAGATTTTATTTTATATACTTATGGGAATATTGGTAGCATTACTGCTATGTTAGTTCAGAAAAACTATGAAGGTTTTGAGCAACCATTAGCATTTTTCAGTCAAGGTCTTAAGGATTATGAGTTGCATTATTCATTTATTGAGAAACATGTACTTGTTGTAATAAGAAGTTTGAATAAATTCAGGCACATGCTTTTGAACAAGAAGATTAAATCAATGGTTGCACATCCTTCTGTTAAGGATTTCTTGTTGAATAAAGACTTTAATACTAAAAGAGATGGCTGGATTACTAAGGAAATAGAGTATGACATCAAGATCAAAGTCACCAAGCTAGTAAGAGGTAAGGGTTTGTGTGAACAACTTGCAGGAAATGGAGACAACATTCCAAAAGCTGATTCTGATGTTATTTTAGCCTCAAAAGATGATGAACAATTTGTTGTTCCAGATTCTCAGAATGATTGGGTGGATGATATGATCATCTTTGTGCAAACAAGACATTGTCCTAAAGGTTTAGAAAGGTAAAAATGAAGGTATTACAGATTGCAGTCCATTCCTTATTGTTTATTGAATGATATATTGTTTAAGCAAGATTTGCAAGGTGTTTTGTTGAGATGCATTAAACCAGATCAAGCTGATCATATTTTACATCAATTTCATGAAGGGCCAAATGGAGGCCATTTCTCACCAAGAGCTACAACTCTTAGAGTGATGAAAGTAGGCTATTATTGGCCAAGTGTGTTTAAAGATTCACATTCATGGGTAAGAAAATGCAAAGAATGTGCAATTTTTGCTGGAAAAGAAAAATTAGTAGCGCTACCTTTACAACCTATTCAAGTGGACCATCCATTTATGAAATAGGGTCTTGACTTTATTGGCATCATTAGCCCACCTTCAAGTGCATGTCATAAGTGGGTATTGACAACCACTGATTATTTCACAAAGTGGACTAAAGCAGTTGCTCTTAAAGATGCAAATGAGACTATTGTTTTGAATTTTTATAATGATTTAATTTGCAGATTTGGTATACCAGATTCAATCATTTCAGATAATGCACTTGCATTTACATGAAATAAAATAGCTGAATGGGCTGTTAAAAAAGGTGTATATCTGAATACTTCATCAAATTATTACCCACAAGGTAATGGATAGGCTAAATCCACTAACAAGAACCTGATTCAGATCATAAAGAAGACCTTAGAAGGTAATCAACGTTCTTGGCATGAAAAGTTGAAATCAACACTTTGGGTTGATAAGATAACTCCTAAAAGGTCAACTAGTATGTCTCCTTACACGCTGGTTTATGGTAAGGAAGCTAGATTACCTATTTCAGTTGAGTTTTCAGCACTTGATTTTATGTATCAGTTGGATATGCTTGAAGAGGAACCTATGACAGCAAGGTTGGCTCAACTGAATGAGTTAGAAGAGAAGAGGAGAGATGCATTGCAAAAAATTGAGTTGCATCAAGCTCAAATGAAGAGATCATTTGACAAGAAGGCATCTCCCAAAAATTTATAGCTGGGAGATATTGTGTTGAAATGGGATGAATTAAAAAGTAGACCTAGGAGGTATTCAAAATTTGATATTATTTGGGCTGGTCCATATATCATATCAGGCAACACGCCACACAATGTCTTTCATTTGTCTATGCTTGAAGGAGAAGAGTTAGCAATCTCAGTGAATGAGATCCACCTCAAGCATTGCTTTTGAGGTGAGTTAGTTTGAATAAGTACTTTGTACATAGTTAGTTTGCTTCAGTTAGTTGATGTTAGTTGTTTTGGAACAAAAAAGAAACATACTATTGTAGCACATCATAATGACATGGATGAGCACCCATCATATAGAGCATGAGTCACAATTCACTGCTTTACATCATATGAGACCACACATCTCACCATCATGATCTACAATAGTAGGTTTATCTGCTATTTTTTTTAGTGTTAGTTTGATTAGATCAAAGAACAACATTTCTAAAATGCAAGAAGACAATATGAACACGCGTACTTCATCAAGCAAAGCATATAATTACTCTGTTGCCCTATCTCACAACTACAGGTTCACACAACCCTCTTGAAGTGCAGAAATTGTATTTTTTAATTTAATTATTTATTGTTTCATTTTTCTCTAAGTGCTTTTAGCACATGTTTCAGTTTAGTTGGTAGCTGGCAATTTTTTGAAAGCTACAAGATTGATTACTTTATAGCCAAATTGTTTAGAAATGTACACATTAATCATAATGCGAAACATTGGATATTCCAAGATTTCAAATTATGTGCAATGGTCACACTTCGTAACAGGTTATCCATGACATAACCTAGCTTATGGTTTTCAGACAGAAAACAAATTCTTTAGGAGAGGAACACTTGAGATAATTCAGTAAAATAGACTCAATTTTTTTTTCAAAATTCTTGCAAGCTATTTAAAAATCAATAGTTGCATCCCATCAACAACATTATACAGAAATATCCCTCAAAATATGTTACATTGCATGAGGAAATATTCACCTAGAAAATCAATAATCAATAATATAATAATGGTGAAGACAAACATGTACAAGTTTCTCAAACAACTTGCAAAAATTTTTTGGTTTTAGTTTCATTTTCAATTTTCTGTTGGAGTGGTGTGTTTTTTTTCAACAAGAGTGTTTCAGTTTTCAAGGTTTTATAGTTTTTCTATGAGATTGAGAAGGTTCAATTTTTCTAAGTTGAAGACTTTGTACCTAATGGATATGCAAGAGGCAACTGGTCTATTTTTTTTAGCAGGAAAACACCCCTGAGAGGTCACAAAAAATGTTACCAATTTTCACCCTACTTGTTCTAATTGGCAGGGCTGTTACCAACCCTTATTTTTTGGTGAAAGAGATTCATTTGGATTGATTAAGTTGCTATTATAATTGATTATATTAAGTTATCAGATTATTTTTTAGTTGTTGGTTCATTTCTGGTTTCATTGAAGAAGTTTTAGAAGTTTGATTTATTATTGTCTTAACTATTAAATAATCAGATTTTCTACAAAATATAAATATTTGCGTTCAAACAAAAGGGAAATCTTTGTTCATTTCAGACAATAGAAGTAAAACCGAGAAATGGATAGGAACAAAGGGCTATGATAACAAATAAAAAAAGAAAACACTCAGAAAGGCAATGGAATATTGAGCAAATGGATGTACCATTATGGACATCGAGAGGGGGATTTCATTTCATTTTATTTTTTTATATGAGGTATCATATTTGTGTTTTTTCATTTCTCTTAGACATAGGTTGTTGTCTTGGATTTTTGAAAAGGAATATGTTTGTCAAAGTTGCAGCTACAAATAATGTAATAGTATTTTTTCCTTGAGAATGACTCAAATATTTGAGCATCAGTTTTGTTTTCTTGGCCTTGGAATAAAAAGAAGCTAGTAGACTATTTATCAGGCTGCGTTTTGGACCTTGGGTTGACAAATGTGTGTTTTGTCTCCATAAATGCATCAACATCATTTTTGTTTGATAATTTCTAACTACCCATGAACTTTAAAATACACAGTAGTAAAGAGTCACAAAATCAAATGCCTGGAACAAAATAAAGAAGAGATTCAGGGTCTTCAAGGTAGTTGATTGTGAAATAGAGGCTACCATGTCAAAGGAAGCATGTTCGATGACTAGTTATAAAATACCTAGAACACAGAAATGAAGAGGAGGTCTTCATTATAGCTGGTTACAAAGTAAAGGCACAACAAATATAAGGAAGAAATCTCAAGCTATAAATGTCTACAAGTGCACTAGACCATGATCCAAAATATTGAAGAGAAACAACTTGCACCGAAATATTCCAGAGATCTCACAACAAAGTAAAAGAAATAAAAATGCAGACTCATGTTCAACAGTAAATTTCATATCGTATGTAACTGCCATGAAGTAAATGTTTCTACATAAATACTTGGAACCGAATCACAAGGATTAGGCTACCTGTATCAGTGTTGAAGCAGAGTGTTGAATGCTTCTGAGCATGGTCAGATTTATGGCACCCATTACAAAAAAAAAACCAGACAACTCATCCATGGTGGCAATGAGCAGCACAAAATTCTCACAGAGCTTCAAACCCTAGCATGGCGACCAAAGAGCAAGAGAGCGACAACAACGAAGAAGAGAATGAACGAATGAAATGACTTTAGGGTTTTACCCTATGTAAAATATCTTTCATTTTGCCTTAGCCGTTTCTTCTCGGGTTAGGCTTTTTCTTCCATAATTTTAACTTTAGTTAAGGTCTTCCTTTAGTGGCGTCAACATTAGGTAGTCTTCCCTACTTATAAAAAAAGCAATGTAATTTTTTTATTAAACTTAAATTCATGGATTAATAAATAACATTGCTAATGTTATTTATTAATTCATAAATTTAGTTTAATATGAATTCTTAATTTTTTTTTTGATATAAGATAAAATAGAAATTTATAAATTATTATTTATAATATAATTTAAAAATTAAAAAAATGAATAATTTAATGGATATCTTGTTTACGATATTCATTAACTTACACACTTTTTGATTCTTAAATTATATTATATAATAATAATAAGTTATAAATTTTGATATTTTATCCTAAGGTTTGCTTTACTAATTTATTTATTTATTATTATAAAAGAAATCTATATACTTAAGTTAAAATTAATGGTGAAGATTATTAATTTTAGAAATTAAATATATAGATTTATATTTTATAAAAATAAATAAATTAATTAAAGAGTTTATAATTTCTTAATCTATTAATTATTACCTAGATCATACTCTAATATATTTAATTCTCAAACAAATAAGTTTTATATTTGTTTTTTAATTAATTAAATATATTAGAATATTATTAAGTAATAATTGATAAATTAATAAATTATTGGTCTTGAGGGGAGTTTTCTTTTCGTTTGCACTTATTGTGAATAATATTAATATTTGTCACTAGCTCGTTCTATGCTCATTCAGAGGAGAGTTTTTATGTTCATGATTGGTTATGGAATAGTTCAGACCCATTTACAGCTCCTTGGAGTTTAGTTGGAGCTATCTATCAGTTGTCATCAATTGGGGAGCCATTTCCAGCAGTTATATCCTTATTTTGGTGGGATTTATTCTCATATCCGACCCCCACAGTTTCTGCATATTTTTAGAGGAACTTGAACAGTTTTGGGGTAGTTTTGAGTGGTTTTTCAGTGGGGCATAGCTTGGTGGAGTTAGATGAGCACTTAAACTTCAATTTTTGACTGTTTAGCTCCTTATTTTATGAATTTTTTCCATGCATCTGACCCTTTCAGATCTATGGCCTATATTATTATATTTTGGACCTCATTTGAAGGACCTTTTTGGCTCACATGTTTAGACAGATTGCATATTTGTGAGAAAATTGTAAGGGTATTTTGTAGTAGAGATTTTTCAGTATTGATTATATTGATACACCAGTTCTTTCTCATTGATTTGGGTGCAATATTGTGGATTTTCTTGCTTTTATGCTGTGTTATCCTTCATTCAAGCTATATTCCTTGTTGCATATTCAAATCTTGATACTTGTTATTACAGGTCTTTGTTTGTGTCCTAACTCTTTTGCAAAAAATTGGTGAAGCTTAGTTTCCCTTTCAAAGCAAAAGATTTCAGGTCTTTACATATAATCATTTTTGTAATTGCACGTTTGTTTGAGTATTGAGAACCATCAGTGTCTTCTGTGATTCGTGTTGATTCAATTAAAGTTACATACAAATCATATGGTGTATCACATCATTCAGTTTTTTAGGTTTTCATATTTTTCTCATCCCTTTTCCCCACGTATACATTTAATTCTAGGTGATTACTCTTTATGAACCGACCTATCTTCCAGAGATTCTTCTCTCATTTTAGGACAACCCACCATGCGAGAGAGTTTCCATGTTTCAACATGATAGTTAGATTTCATATCAAAGCTAAAGGCGCAATCCTGATTGACAACAATTATAAATTTTGATTTACCCCCAATTCCCATTTAAGTGGATTTGGAATTGATTTTCCAATTCCATCTATTTAGATGGAAGATTCAAATGCTAGTTTTGGGGGTAAATAGGAATTAATAAATCCCTATTCCAGTTTCATATTCTGAACACAAACATCGAAAATGTCAATTTCAGAACTTGACAATCCCAATTCCAATCTAATTCAGCAAACAAACGGGCCTAAGAAAGAGAATAACTTAACCCAATTTTAAAATATAATTTCAAAAAAAATCATGAATCAAAAATAAATTGAATCATTATTATCAATCTACATTTTTATAAATAAATAAATTAAAATTTTTAAATAATAAACCTAAAAAATAGATACATATCAAAATAAAAGTTAAAATCAAATCATTTATCAAATACCCACTGGAGAAAACTGGTAAAAGTCAGCCCAAACGAGGGGTGATTTGTTTTTTTCCCTGACAGGTGGCATCCACTACTGTAGAAGCCCTCCATCGAAGAACGAACAAACACAGCAGAATTTTCTGTCCAAGTGATGGCGCATCCTTTATGGAGGGAAAAAAGGGCAATCTGAACAGAAGAAAAAACTCTAATTATGTTTCTATATATTCACACTCCCACAGTAGGTGAGGGATGAGACAGTCCCATGATACGTTGAACTTGGGCCTTGTGACGCAAGTATAGTGGGTCGCAGTGGGTGGGTCCTATGCCTTTTTATATCCCACAGGTTGGTTGCTAGTTGCTATGATGACATTCCGGTGGATTTCATTATATTGAATTGGATACTTTTTTTGGCCTGGCTTAACCCGAAATCCATATATTTCTGGTCTACCTGATTCTGCTGGTGGAAGTTGATATATGCAAAAAATAGTTTTTCTTTATAAAGGTGTGTTTGTGAAGGAGGAAGGATATGATCCAATTACTGTTTGTCGTGCTGCTTGGAGAGGCAGCAGTGGCATTGCTGCTGATGATAAAAGTGGGGCCCTTGAGAAAGCTGAGCATGAATGCCCTAGATCAGCTGAAGACTGGGAAGGGTCCTGCAATGGTTAAAACACTCGCCTGCACTCTTTCTGTAATCATGCTATCCAGCATTACAAGCATTCTCAAAATTCAGAACAGAGCCACCAAAATAGGCACCATTACACCCATGGATCAGATTCTCTTGAAAACCCACCTGCTGGAGGCTTCACTCATGGGTATGCATCAATCATATTCTCTCTCTATTCTTAACTAGCTTATCTTTTTTGACATCGAATCCCGAGTTTTGATTTCAAGTTTGGGTATATTTGTTACTTGTTTAGAGTAGTATACACATTTCACTTAGTAGATCCAGCTGGGATGTCATGATGTTAGGGTCTGTAGAGAGCAGAGGTTTAAGAAATTCCTAGTTGATAAATAAGGTACAGATGGTTTTGACTTGAATGGTAGAAGTGCTTCTGCAGAGCAGAAATATTTGTATCCGTGAGACGCTACCTTCCTTATTGTTCGCCCTCCTGTTGAGCTAGTACTTTTATGTTTTCTGATTTCTATTTTTATGCAAAGATCTCTGTTGTGGGTATGTATTCCTTCTGAGGTGCATTTGAAGTCTCTTTGTTATACTTTTTATTGTACTAAATGCAGTCCCATTGCTTAAAGTTGGCCTTAAGTAGATATTAACATATAATCGTAATTAAGTCTGGTCTAGCTGGATTTGATCCACGACACTCATAATAACCTATGTTAGAGTTGGGTGGGCATTCTTCCTAGATTTTAAAATTGCTAATGGCTTCAACTTTCTTAATAATCCTGATTGGGATTTATAACGGGCCAGGCTTGACAAAACACAGATGGATATTTGGATGAGTAAGGCTGTTGGACTCATTCTTCTTGCTCTCAACCCTGTGGGAAGTTGAATGCCCCGTGGCAAGTGGCTGGCAGGAGTGGAGTGGAGGGAGGGGCAACAGTTTCCAGGGACTGACTGCTTTGGATGCTTACGTGTCGAGTGGTATATTATGCTCACTGATGGACTACCCTATTGATGCCTATTCTGGCATCTGTCTATGACTTTATCTTCTTTTATATGAGATTACGACATTTGTACTCTCAAGAATTTGCTCTGATTTTCGAAAAGGACTAAACCCATCCTTAAATTGGGGAGTAAACTGCAAAATTGTTTTGGGAAAGCTCAATTTCAAGATAGGGAGAGAGAGGATCATATATGTGGCCAATTAATAAAATGTTTTTTATGGAATATCTAGCCCTAAATAAGCTATTCTTGCCGCCATCTGGTGTATGCCAAGGAGGACATGCTTGGCATTTATTTCAATTTTTCCTTTATTGGTCTAGGAATATACATAACATAAAGTGGGGCGCACCTACTCATAAGGTTTTTTTTGGGTTGGGTTCGGATTCGTTTTGAGTTCGTCCATACAAGAATATATGTTTTTTTAACTACATATATATATCTCTATGTGTGTGTGTGTGTGTATGCAGCAGCAAATAAGTTCATACACCACTATGCTAATATTAAAGCAACATAGAAAAATACACCACCACATATATTAACATTTTAGTCCAAATGACATAACAAAATGCTAAAATACACCACTATATCAATGTTTTGGTTCAAAAACAATATTGTCAACATTAATAATCAGCCATCATTGATCAAATATTATCAAAAGCCATCAAACAAATCATCATCATTCTGCTGTTGCAAATTAGAAGCACAAAAAATGCCACTAGCAATGTCAGCCTCAGGAGCAGCCTCAACATCACTAGGTAGCTCGTGAACATCATCATCAACTACAAGTGCATCAAAGCGGGCAATTGAATCTTCCAACTTCGCACGCTCTGGTTCAACATCCCAGTGCTTTGCCTCCACTAATCCCCTCAGTCTGAAAGCAGTGGGAAGTGGTACAACGATGGACAACACAATGGGAGATAGTTTGGCGTCAGGAACAAACTCCGTAGAGACTCTTTGAGCCTCATCCAAATCTGAACCAGCTGGCTGATGTAAAGATTCAGCCTCACTCTCACTAGAGAACACCCACATAGAACGATTTGCCCTTCCCTTAGGCCTCATAGGGCAAGAGTGCTCTCTGTCATAAGGCTCTTTGCACTAGTAGCAAAGCTGCCTTCTCAAATCCTCATGAGTAGCATCATCAAGCTTACCTGCTAATTTCTTTCTGTCAATTGCTGGTGGGGTTACCTCTTTTGTAGGAGTGATAATAGGATTTGAAGCAAACTTGCCTCGTGGAATGTAAGGTTCAAGATTTCTCGCCTTTTTCATAGCCTCCCGCAAAGTAGGTGGATCCAAGGACTTAACCCACCCTCTATATGGCTCGGTCAAACCCTCAATGAAGAGCATGATTCTCCTCCTCTCAGAGATATCATAAACCATAACTGATAATTGCTGAAACTCACTGATAAAGGCATCAAGGCCACCTGTCTGCCTCAACTGAGCTAACTCTCTGAAGTAAGTCTCAGGGTCCTTTCTATAAAACCGTTCTATCAACCTATCAACAAACTCTTGGTAATAGATGATTTGATCATGCTGTAAAGACACTAGCCCTTGATACCACCAGTCATGAGCTACTCCATCCAAATGTAGCATGGCAAAGCGTATGGCGTCCTCTTCAGACATAGGACAAAGTGATAAATAAGTGTCTAGCTTGTGAACCCAAGCTCTAGCTGTTGTTTTCCCACTTCCATCGAAGTGAGCTAGAGTCAACTTGCTGGTTGCTTGCTTAAGATCATTCTGCCTAGGCCTCTGTCTCGTGTTCGGAGCCGGTCTACCTCTGGAATGCTCTCTTTTCTGTGTCAAGTACCTGTCAAAATTCAGATTTCTCTTGATTGCTTCTGGAAGAGCATCCCACTCTACAAAGCGTGCTACCATGTCATCAACAAATGGTACTGGCTCTGTCTCCACGCTGACTGCATCCATCTCGGGCCTCAAGAAAGTGGGGTGTAGAGGCCTATCATATGTGCCAGTATGGTTAGCTCTATAATCCTGTCTGTCCTTTGCTCTAGACCTGTGTGAGCCGACTGAAGCACTCCTCATATCTTTGTCTTTGGTACGATCACCTGGTGATGTGATACACTGTAGAGTGTCCGATAATTGTTGCAAAACATTTGCAACATGATGCTGACCCTCTGCTAAATTTCTAAAAGCATCTTTGGCTTCCCTGTCAACATCATTACCAATATTATTTCTGTTCCTGTCACCTGCATGATCAACCTGTGGGCCCTGTTCACTACCCTCTGGTGGGGGTGAAGCTCTACCCCTGCGAGTATAATGCATTCTAGGCACAAACCTGTCTGCCATAACTAGACCCTCATTACCTTCAGGCTGGCAAGATCAAAGCTCTGATACCACTGTGATGAGCCCAACTGGCTCTCAATTGCAAACTAACTTCTTTCTTTGTTTTATTTGTAATTTTTTGTATTTTTTAAAACATGTATGATTTTTTTGTAATTTTTCCAATATAAGGAATAATAACAACAACAATTTAAACTAACTCTTAAAGTTCACCAAAATAGATATTGATCATGATAAGCTTGAACAATGATTAACACAATAACCAAATATTTATTTCTGCACCTTCTAATGAAAACGTGGCTGCATAGAGATAAGTTCGCATCCTCAAAGATTGAAAATGCAGCCTAGTAATGTTTGACGCTAGCTGAAAGTAATTACTCCTTTGCTAAAGAATTTCCAAACTTATCCAAGATGAAGATAAAGCTTGTAATCTCAGCCTCTACCAAACGTTCTCATTCCCTAAAACCATACTCCCATACAAACAAAGTACGACCTGCAAATTTCCGTACAACTCTGCAAATTTCCGTACGGTTCTATCAGTTCCGTACAACCTCCATTATTCTTAGCTTATACAAAGCAGAAAATGCTCCAAATTAATTAGCATTTTGGTTCCAAGACACGAGTTTGCAAATCTGGAAGAAGCTTGACGTTTTCTCCAAGGTTGAAGACCAAACCCTAGCTCTCCCTTCACAAAATTCAATTTCATTCTCAAGTCACAACTTTTCACTTTTCAATTTTCATAAAATGACAAATGGGTAAGGAATTCGATTTCACAAGGTTTATTAATAAGCTTTAAAAGAAAGCTTCTTCCTCACACTTTTCATTAAAGAGGCTTCATCCACACACCACAAAATTATAACATGAAAAGAACATAAGCTATTGAATTAAAGCAAACTTAATTTAATAACCCCAAATAAAATGTGGTGCAATCGAATTCTCTGATAACAACATCCTGAGCATACACTGCCCTGCTAGGAACAATAACCAGACCAATTTGGACTTGCTAAAAATAGCAAATCCCTCAAACTGGAGATTCTGCATAAGTAATCCCGCATCAACTGAAACCAATGCATAGGTGCTCTGCTAAACATAGCAATCAAGATGATCACCAAAAATAACACTTACTATAAATAGTAAGTCTGCCAAACTGACTCTAACAAAGAGCAATCCTGACATCTCAGATCTCTAGAGTGGAAACCAACCACTGGCTCTGCCAAACAACCCCCTCTGACAACCTGATTAGCTTACAAGGGTCACTAAAATAAGCTAATCTCAAGGGCCTAAAAACGGGGCCATTACATTTACAGGTTACAGTGACAACCATAAGGCTTACCGGCTGATTGATGTAGACACTAATCGTCTTATCTTTAGTCGAGATATTGTCTTGATGAAGGAGGACCATTTCAACTTTCCTCGTCTGAGTAGAGTTCTGAGGATCAGCCTTTGAAGGCTTTAGATTTGGGTGTTTGTCTTCCATGAAGGATGATGCAGATTCTGTATTTGATGATGCACTACCTAAATTTCCTCTGGATGATGCTGATCTTCTACCTGTTGCAGATCCTCTTCCACCTCTAGATCCAGTTATTCCTCCTCTAGATCCAGTTATTCCTCCTCTTGAGGTTGGCACATCTACTCTCCGGCCTAAAGGTGGGTCAAGACCATCAACAATCTTCGTCTTGATGAGTTCATTGAGGGTAGAGATTCTAGAAGTAAGGGAAAGAAGCAAAATACTGTTAATTTTTCTCTTATGGCCAACCTTCATAGTATTTATGAGCCTTAGACATTTGAAGAGGCAACAAGGATTCCAGAGTGGGAACAGGCAATGGATGTAGAATTCCAGAGTCTTCAAAAGAACAACACCTGGGTTCTCTCTGATCTTCCTCCAAGGAAGAAACCCATTAGTTGCAAATGGGTATATAAGGTCAAGTACCATGCAAATGGTACCTTAGATAAATACAAGGTCAGATTAGTTGCTTGAGGGTTCACACAGCGGGAGGGCATTGACTATGAGGGGACATTTGCTCCTATTGCCAAGATGAGTACAATTCGTCTTCTTCTCGCCATTGCAGCTCAATGTGGATGGAAAGTCCATCAGATGGATGTTAAGAGTGTTTTCCTCAACGGTGAGTTGTAGGAAGAAGTCTACATGATGCAGCCTTCTGGTTTCAAGGTTGCCAGCAAAGAACACCAAGTATGTAGACTCAAGAAACCACTCTATGGACTCAAACAGGCTCCTCGAGTGTGGTACATCAAAATTGATCAGTACTTGGTTGCTCATGGTTTTCGGCATTGCCCTTCTAACAGTAATATGTATATCAAACACTCTGGTGATGATATTCTCTTTCTTGTTGTCTATGTGGATGACTTGATCATTACTTGCAGTTCAACACATTTTATTGCACAAACAAGACCTGTGTAAGGTTTTTGATATGACAGATTTGGGGCTTCTCCATTATTGTTTAGGTGTTGAGGTTTGACAGACTGAGATTAGCATCTTTCTTTCTTAGTCTAAGTATGCCAGGAACTTGCTTGACAAGTTTCAAATGCAAGATTGTAAACCTGCTTCTACAGCTATGGAGAAAGGGTTGAAATTATCAGCAAGTTTGATTCTCCTCCTGTTGATGAAACCACTTACAAGCAACTAGTGGGCAGTTTCATCTATCTCATTGCCACTAGACCTAATCTCAGTTTTGTAGTGAGCTACATTTCATGCTTTATGACAGCCCCCAAGGCTGATCATTGGGTAGCAGTGAAGCGTGCGCTGCAGTATGTGAAATCACCTTTGATTATGGACTTATTTACACTAGGAGTCATGATTCTAGACTCAGTGGGTTCACAGATTCAGATTGGGTAGGTCCTGTTGATGATAAGACATCAACCTCCAGATATGTGTACAGTTTGGGATTTGGTGCAGTCACTTGGACTAGTAAGAAGTAGCATGCAGTCTCACCCTCATCTACAAAAGCAGAGTATCACACAATTGTTAAGGCAACTTGTGAGGCATTTTGGCTTCGTTGGATGCTGATAGATATGCATTTGTCTCAAGATGGTCCGACTCCCTTCCTCTTTGATAATCAGGGAGTTCTCAAACTTGCCAAGAATCCGGTCTTCCATGAAAGAACCAAACATGGAGATGTTCATTGTCATTACATTTGGTAGTTGGTTGAAGACAGGACAGTTCAGTTGCAGTATGTTCCAACATCGGATCAAACTGCAAATATTCTCACCAAGCCTCTTGATTCCGATAAGTTTGTTAAGGAACAACTTGGTGTAGTTGAAGATTAACCATTAAGGGAGGGTATTAAAATATCTTTCTATTTATTTAATGGTTATCTATAATGTAAATATCATGTAGATATAGTTTCTATTTTTACAATTGTTTCTTATTTAGAAACATCGTCTCTTGTAAATCTATTCAAGAACTAATTTGTTCTTCATTCAATACATTAAATTTTTACCAATTACTCATCGTAATATATCTATGACCATATAATGGTTCTAATCCCTAACAAGAATTTAGATATAATATTCTGTAATCAGTAAACTTATTGATGCTTCTTAGCAATATGTAAACATATAATTCATTTCCCCTTTTGTCTCTTCCTTGTGAAGAGTATCCCATATATTTCTCTTATTCTTCCCTGTGATCAGAACTCCCTATTTTCATAATCTCCTATTCGATGCCCCCTCATTGAATGATTTGGGAATGTCTTATATATCTTGTAGTGGAGTGGAAGAACGTGCTGTCCTTTCCTATTCCTCGTATCTTTTCATTACAGGTCTTAAAGATCTTTCTAAACATACCCATCCCTAACGTTTGGATTTGCATCCTTTCATTAGGACAAATATCGACTTTCCATTAATCTCATAGTTATTACCTTCAAGCCATTGGATTAGCTAATTCACTAATTACTATAGCTGGTGGATACTGTTCTTGTGTTTGCCAATTATCCTCTGTTTGATTAGTTTCAGTAATGCGTAATACATTTTTGCAATCTTGACTAACTAGTTTCTCAATAGAATTAACGTTACCGTTAATTGCTGTCGTTAGGGAATATAATTGTTGCTTCTTTACAACCAAATTGGTTTTGGATTAATATGATTGTTGTCTAATTTTAATCTTTGTTATCATCTTATGTTATTATTGGTGCTTAGAGCTATTGATGTTCGAGCAACAATCATAGCTTGACTAATTCTTGTCAAAACGCTAAATTAATCTTGATTGGCTTTAACAAAATAATCAATTTATCTTCACTAATCTGTTCGATAGTATTAATCTTAGATTACTGCTGCAAACCATATAGATGACGCATTGTCCAACTAATTGTCTTCACTTAAGTTGATATCAACATGTGATCCCAAATGTATTAGTCTCGCAGACATATTACTTCAATATCAAGACTTTGTCCTTACCATAGAAGGAATATGGCAACGTTTGTAATATAGATATTGCTTCCATCTTAAGTCCTTTTGGTCTGCTTGCTCACGGTGGTATAGATGGTGCTTATGCATTGTAATTCATCGCAATCCTTCATTCATCATTAAACAATCTCCCGCTATGCAGTGGTGCTGGTCTCTTTACTATTGATATTCATGATTCTCTTATCAAACGATAAATGATGATATCCTGTTGTTACTGTCGATGGATTATAGCCTTAGTTGCCGAATTCGTGCATATAGGGTCGGATCCGGATTCACGGACCGGTTCGTGCCGGATTCGGGTAGGGTCCGTGCACGGACCTGTGGGTCTGCCCGGATCCGCGGGCCCACGGATCCGGGCGGACCCACAGGTCCATGCACGGACCTTGCCCGGATCCGGCACGGGACCTGCGGCCTATGAAGGCATAAAACACTTAATATGCCATTTTTGTTTTTTTTCATGTAGCCCTAAATTGACAGGAGGATTTATACAAATAGGGCCCGCGGATCCGGGCGGACCCATAGGTTCGTGCACGGACCCTGTCCGAATCCGGTATAGGACCCGTGGCCTATGAAGGCATAAAACACTTAATATGCCATTTTTTTTGTTTTTTCATGTAGCCCTAAATTGACAGGAGGATTTGTACAAATATAACATTTAAGTATAAGTTTGATTTATTTAATTTCTTATACTTTAAGTTATATTTGTATAAATACATTCCAGGATGTTTGAGATAGGTTTCAGCTTCATAGGAGTTAAGATGCAAATTCTAGATTTTGGGGGTTTTTGAAAAATTCCAGACTTAGCCAAATTTCAGGATTCAGCAAGCCTTCAGCAGGGTTACCTCCCACAATCCATCGTGGCTTTCTAAGGTCAAACTGAAGCTGGCAAAAGGATTCTGAAAGGGTTTTAACTCGTTTTATCACAAATCACTTGGTTTCGACCCCATCTCTATGACAGACTTAGCTTAGCTCTCGCCCAAATCCCAGTTAGACATGACTTCCCAATAGGCCAAAATCACTCAAACCTCATTTGCCGGACCTAGGGACTTGAAAACAGCCACCAACAAAGACTACCTAAGACCTAGTTATGAAGACTTTGACATTTGGCATTGATCAATGATCAAGCATCATAGATTCATAGTATGAAATGATTCAGTTTTAGAATTATGTATATTTCTCTTATATTTTTGGATATATAATGCATATATATATATATATATATATATATATATATATATATATATATATATATATATATATATATATATATATATATATATATATATATATATATACACACACTCACGAATCCTTACGAATCCAAAATGGGAATTTTTTTTTTCACAAATCCACGAACCAAATTCTCGAACCCGAATCTGTCCCCGAATCTGAATTGGCAACTAAGATTATGGCCTTGAACCAATATTACTATTTGTAGTCATTGTTAATAATATTATTTTTAACATTGACCGATGCCCCGCACTTGATGGTTAATTCTCTTTAGTGATTTCATGAAGGTCTATAACTGATCGACCTTTATGTTTATTTTGTCTTGTATGTATTATTGTTGATTGCAACAATGCCTAATGGATGATTATGACGATTCTGACTTTTCCTTATTTCTCCTAATGCTGCTAATGGAAAATCATCTTATTTATAAGACTTCACAATTTTCCTTTTATTTCTCCAACTATCTATTCCTTATGTACAACTTATTCTGTAATTATTATATAATTTAATTCAATTATCATTATTCTTATTATTAAATCTTATTCCAAGGAGGAGACACTACAGTTGCAAATGTCTGATTCCAGGGTTGACCCTACTTTACCATGCTTTTCAGCGGTCACCTTGTTTCCAACTCTTCAACATATACTTCCTGATGCCACTGGATACAAACTGCAAACCCTGACATTGAAAAAATAAATATAACAAATTTAATTGCTGAAAACCCTGGGATTGATTTTTTTTTAGAAAAATAGAGCTTGGCTTTGAAAAATCGAAAAGAAAAAATAAATTTCAGAAAAGAAGAACCCTAGTTAGTTTAGATTAATTTGAATGCATGTAAAACACAACCATACATGTAAACTTATATTTTTAAATGCTTGAATTTTTTAGAAATGCCAAACAAATTGGACAAAATTGAAAAAAAAACATAAGGATAGAAAACTTACCTGAAAGTCAAAGATCTTGAAAATATTTGAAATCTTTTTCCACGATAGCCTAAAATCATTACAAGAACTAGAAGAGCTCAAAGGCAAAGAATTGCTATGAGTGAGAAGTGGATGTTAAAAGAGAAAAATACCCATGTTTCAAAGATATTATAAATATCTAAAATCTTGTTTGCCTAAAATCATCATAAGAAGAGCTCAAAGGTGAAGAATTGCTGTGAGTGAGAAGTGAGGGTGTTAAAAGAGAAAAATACCCATGTTTCAAAGATCTTAAAAATATCTAAACTCTTGCTCGCCTAAAACCATCATAAGAAGAGCTCAAAGGCGAAGAATTGCCGTGAGTGAGAAGTGAGGTTGTTAAAAGAGAAAAATACCCATGTTTCAAAGATATTAAAAATATCTAAAATCTTGTTCGCCTAAAATCATCATAAGAAGAGCTCAAAGGCGAAGAATTGCTGTGAGTGAGAAGTGAGGGTGTTAAAAGAGAAAAATACCCATGTTTCAAAGATCTTAAAATTATCTAAAATCTTGTTCGCCTAAAATCATCATAAGAAGAGCTCAAAGGCGAAGAATTGCTGTGAGTGAGAAGTGAGGGTGTTAAAAGAGAAAAATACCCATGTTTCAAAGATCTTAAAAATATCTAAAATCTTGTTCACCTAAAATCATCATAAGAAGAGCTCAAAGGTGAAGAATTGCTGTGAGTGAGAAGTGAGGGTGTTAAAAAGAGAAAAATACTACCCACATTTTAGGTGCTTTCTTGGCACACTCTGCATGCTGGCTGTTTTGCAGACCCGGGGTCAAGTTGCAGACTCAGACTCATCAAGTACTTTCAGTGAGTTCAAGCCTGCAACTAACTTGGCAGCAGTTGTAGCTTGCAAGTACTCTGGAGTTTCTTGCAAGTTTTAAATCTGTGACTTGAACAAAATAAATTTTTAAACAATCCTTTTGTGGGTTTTTATAAAGGGGTCACAAAAAACAAATTGATGTTTTGCTTGGTGGTGGTCTTAAAAACTAAATTTTACTTTTATCTTTATTTTTATGTTACCTGCTTCAAACTATCTTGTATTAGCTGATTTGGGCTGAGTTATTTCCTAGCCAGTTCACTTCTGTTTATTTTGCTCTACTTTTCTAAGTGTCCCATAGGACATCTAGTCATTTTAGTGCAATATTTTTTAAATTTAGTTCCATGAGTGGCTGGTTTTAAGTTGTCTCCAAATTATTTTGCTTTTACATTGCATGTCGAGTTTGATTTTTTGCATCTCATTCACAAAGATTATCTGTCTGTGGGATAAATCAGAGTCAAAATTCTCTCATCCACACAATTTCAGGAAGGGAATTGACTTGGCCTTATCAACCTTAATTCTCAAGCCTTCAAATTGTTATTGGTGTATGTTAATATTTACAGATTAATAGTATCCAGAAGCAATTAATGATTCCTTTTCTTTCATGTCTTTGGATATCACTTTATTATTTATATTGTTCAAACTTATCACCATCTGGGCTTTGGGCTTGGAGCATGTCAAATTATATCTTATCATGAAGGGCAGCAGTGGGTGCCAATCTTCCAGTCTCTTGCAAGGACTGCACTTTGTTTATCTAGAACTCCCATTTCTGTTTTCATGCTTGCTTGGCGAGTCTTTATATAGCTGGTTTGTTATGATATGAAGTAATATATTCTTAGTGGTCTCGTTGTCTCCATGCATTTGTCCCAATATATGAGACATTCCACTTTTGGTTCTTTCTACAAGAACTGACCTGTAGAATAGAGATGGAATACATGTTGGTTCTGGGAAGCTATAGTTACAACTTATGATGGTTTACTGGAAGCAGGATTATTGGTTTTCAACTTAAAGTTGAAACAAACTGTGATAATGGTTATTGTAAGTAGATTTGCTGGTTTTAAATTTAAATTGGCGTATATCCCATTTTATCTAAAATTTGTTAAGAAAAACTTAAGTTTTTACTGCTATTTAGAGAATACTACGTTATTAGGTGCTTCAGTGGAACCCCCTGGTCTAGTCTGAACCTGGTCCCAGCCCAAGCTCAGTTCCTTGTGGGTTTAGATAGGGTCCGGCCTTGCTGATCCCGGGGAGAATTTGGGCATTTGCTGGTGAACTCAACAGTATTTTGGAGCTTTTGATTTTTCTAAATTTTTTAAAATGTTTTTTTCCTTAAAAGGTCAAACCGATCCCCAACCCTAATTTTGACCACTAAAAATATTGAAAAGTTAAAGCCTATTTCATTTATGCACAATAGAATGAAAAACAAAACCATTTTTCTCCACTGGTGAACTTTCTTTTTTGCTTGCCATTGCTCTAAGAGAGTTGAAGATTGATTGTTGCATGCTCTAAGCTGGTTCTTGTGCTTTTCATACGTGGTTGCAAGTGTTGATTTGTTCTCAAAGACATTGAAGGGGATGATTTCAACAAAGGAGGTAGGTTTTTGTAGTTTTTTGTGTTTTTTTGAAAAACTTTTCCTTGCACTTTTTTATGAATTGAAATGAACTCCGTAGTTTTGTTTTATTTTCTTCCTTTTGGCTTATCGCTTTGTGCCTGTCCATGTTGTTTATACAAGTGCTTCTAGCTCTGGGAGCCAACCCCAGTTTAAGACAAACCCATGCTCTTGTAGAACACAGATTTACTACTAAGAGGGGGGAGTGAATTAGTAGTAAATAAATTGAAACACTTATTCAATTCAGTCCTTTAAACAATTATTTCTTACTATATATTGTGATAAAGCACCAAATTGAAGATAGAAGATAATCACCACAAGACAAGAGACCGAAACACAAAAATATGATGTGGAAACCCGAGAAGGGAGAAAACCACGTTGAGCAATGCTGCTAGGTTCTGCTGTCCTAATCCAGCCTCAAATTTGAGTCTTGTTACAATGTTTAAGGGATCCAACCCTAAGGAGCATCAACCCCTGATCTTAGAGCATCAACTCTTACCAAAATGAGCACCTACCCAATTAAGAAATCAATCTTTCTTTTGACACAGTCTAAGTACAAATCAGAGCACCAACTCAATTGTCTTAACTTCAAGAGTATTACAATACTTCAGTGAATAATGGAATCATGATAAACTTAAACTCTTTTATAAGATGAACAACTGATAAGGATTTCAAAATCTGATAAGAGACTTAAATCTGCAATCATGACAACACAATCTGCAATGAACTCCCTGTATCCCAATGTATGAACACCTGGAAAACAATTCCCTGATTTACTGTCTGTGATCTTGCTATAATAGGATTCTATCAATTCAGAAGATAACACTGTAGATTTAGAATTACCCCTTTCTATTTGAATTTGATTGCAAGTTCATAGAATATCAGATTTGATCCAAAATGTGACAGGAAACTTTAGTTACAGTTAAATATCAAAAACATGTCACTGAAAATTAACAACTGAATATAAGTAATCAGAACTTCAATACCGGTTTATGGATCTCTTCTTTATATGTGCAGATCAGTCAACTTCCTTGTCAATAATCTTAAATTGAAAAAACCTTCTTCAAATTTAATCAAGAGTTTCAAATCTCTCTCTGCATCTGGTCAAGATTTTTACACATTTGAGTGTATATATATACATCAGTTCTCTCAGGAATAATATTTACTACTATCAACAAAGTCTTATCCTTTTTTTATTCTCACCACACTCTGTTTGAATGAAGGAATACTTCTTATATAGAGTTTGCGCCTGAACCAAGTTGGAGTTGGTTCCAAAACCAACTACCCCGTTAGTTGCCTTTGACCCTTATATCTTTATTATTTAGCACAAAGTTTTATTAAACAGATGTTGTCGGTTTGTACAGATTGCAAACCAAATTAGATATTTTAACCACTCAACGGCTAACTCCAATAGAAGACACGTCATTCTTTCAAACCGTTTCAGATTATCGATACCTGTTATGAAATGTCAAACACATCCTTAACGTGGCATCAAAATATTATATTTAGATATACTATAAATCCATTTTAGCACCATTTGAACTAAATCATTATCGCTGAGGTTGAAATTTGGTTACTGAAGTTTTTAGAAAAACGTTATATTCAATAGACGGCAGATTCTTCAAGGCACGGGAAAACCTGTGATTATGAAACAAGTAAAGATTTTGAACGCTGACCAATATGCATGATACTCACAGACCTGATAGTTATACAGAGAGACTACTGTTATGTGTATTATAATCCCAGGCGGCACTTTATCGGCATCCTTTCTACTTACAACAACGCATCAAATGATGTATTCTAAAGAATCCCTATCTCTGTTACTTTGCAGAGTTCGTATGGAGACAAATTCCTTAGTAATAAAGCCAACATCACTGTAATATGAAGATCTCTCATGAACCAACATTTTTTGTTAAAGAGCCCGATAATATGAGAGATAATACACCTCGATGATAAGAATCACAATTGCTGGCAATTAAGTTAAGTTGTTTGACTCATTTAATTATACCTGTGACAATTCTCCTGTATGTCGGTAACAACTTGAACAATCTGTTTTCATGAATGCAAATCCATACAAGTCTACTTATGTAGTTTTGATATCAATAAAATCTGGTGGCAGGGGTTAACAATCTCCCCCTTTTATTGATGTTAAAACATTAATTTGCATCATTTACCCATGAGACAACAACCATACATCTGGAAGTGTGCATCAAGAACCTGCAATCTGCAATCTCTGCAATCCAAAACACAATAGAAAATTTGAAACAAATCTGAAACTCCTGCAATCTCTGCAAAAACTGAAAACACCTGCAATCTGCAATCTCTGCTAAACAGTCGCATTTTTTCTCCTCCTTTGACATCAATGACAAAGGAACAGGGAATGAAAGATAGAAACAACAAGAAACTCCCCCTAAGTACAAGCCAAGATGCAAGAGATTAGTGTGGCAAAACCAGTACACCAAGTTGTGTACGAAGTGCTTCAAAAGTAGCTGTAGGAAGAGGCTTTGTAAAAATATCAGCCAATTTCTGTTTAGTATTAACATACTCAAGACAAACCTCACAATCAGCAATTCGTTCTTTCAAAGAATGATATTTGATAGAGATATGCTTAGTGCGTGAATCAAGAACAGGGTTATTTGAAATGTTAATAACACTAGAGTTATCACAATAAATAGGAACTGGACAATCGAATACCACCTTCAAATCTGTGAGAGTTTGCTTCATCCACAAGACTTGTGTACAACAGGGACAACAACAACATATTCAGCCTCTGGTGTACACAAAATGACAAAGTCTTGTTTCTTGCTCAACCATGCAATCAACCGGTTTCCCAAAAGAAAGGCTCCACCACTGGTGCTGCATCGATCATCAACACAACCTAACCAGTTGGCATCTGTATATGCTGTCAATTGAAAATCATCAGTTCTAGGATACCACAAACCATAATCAATAGTACCTTTGAGATACTTGAATAGTCTTTTAACTGCATTAAGATGAGAAAACTTAGGAGCAGCCTGAAATTGAGCAACCATACAAACTGCTTGCATTATGTCTGGTCTAGATGCTGTTACATACAATAGACTACCAATCATAGACCTGCCTGTATTCTGTTTGATCTGTGGTAGGAGAATCATCATGCTTACTGAGTTAACATCTTGCAATCATTGGTGTACTAATCGGTTTGCAATCCTCCATTTGAAACTTTTTGAGCATTTCCTTGGTGTATTTAGTTTGTGACCAAAATATGCTTGCATCCAACTGAGAAACTTGCAATCCAAGAAAATAAGATAACTCTCCTATCATAGACATTTCGAATGCTGACTGCATTTGATTAGCGAAATCTTTACAAACTTCATCATTCCCACCAAGGGTAATATCATCAACGTAGGCAACCACAACAAATACCCGATCTTCAATAGACTTGAAATATAAATTACTTCCTGCATTACCTCTGTGAAAACCCTGCTGTAAAAGGTGTTGATCGAGCCTGGAATACCAAGCCCTAGGTGCCTGCTTAAGACCATATAGGGCCTTTTTGAGTGTGCATACATAATCCTCTTTACCTGCACACGAAACCTTCTGGCTGTTCCATATAGACTTCCTCTTCTAAAAATGCATTAAGAAAGGATGACTCTACATCCATCTGCCAAACGTTAAAGTTTTTATACACTGAGAATGCCAAAAACATGCGAATAGCTTCTAATTTGGCTACAGGAGCAAATGTTTATTTGAAATCAGTCCCTTGAATTTGTGCATAACCTTTACATACCAATCTAGCTTTGTTTCTGACAATTCTGCCATTTTCATTTAGTTTATTTCTAAAGACCCACTTAGCACCAATAACATTTTTGTCTAATTGTTGAGGAACTAACTCCCAAGTATTGTTTTTCTCAATCTGAGTTATTTCTTCTTTCATTGCATTAGTCCAGTTAACATCTGTACTAGCTTCTTTGTATGTTTTAGGTTCCATCTCAGAAAGTAAAGATAGATAGGCTTCTTCATTATAAGTTTTAACAACCTTTTTTCTTGTTTGAATCCCATCATCTTTATTTCCTATAATTTGTTGTTCGGGATGATTTCTTTTAACAAACTTAGAAGGATTCTTTTCACCAATATTTTCAAAAATATTTCGCTAGCATTCTCTGAACTTGTTTCATCATCATCAACAAAAGCATCTGTTGCAGAAGTATTTTTCATTAGTATCATTGGAGGGAGTAGAATTACTTTCAATCATAGTATTTGCATTTACAATAGAATCCTCAAAATTGTCGTTGTATAGTTCCTCATCAATTTTTACATTAATACATTCAACTACTCTTTTCAATCTATTGTTATAACATATATAAGCTTTACTGTGAGTTGAGTAACCAAAAAACAAACTTTCATCACATTGGGAATCAAAACTACTCAAGCTTTCCTCTTCTCTTTTAATAAAACATTTGCTTCCAAAAACTTTAAAGTACTTGACTGAGACAGGCTTACCATACCATAATTCATATGGAGTTTTCTTGTTGTTTGACATTAGCTAAACCCTGATGAAAATGTAGACTGTTGTGAAAACTGCTTCCACCCAACACGTGTCAGAAAGTTTTGCTTCATTAAGTAGAGTTCTTTCCATTTCCTTGACCGTACTGTTTCTTCTTTCAACTACCCCGTTTTGTTGAAGTGTTCTGGCTGCATAATATTGCCTTTTTATCCCATGCTCTTCACAATAAGCAACACATTCATTAGAAACAAATTCGCCACCTCTATCAGATCTAAGACATTTAACCTGAAAATCAATTTCCTTTTCAACCATGGCCCTAAAAATCTTAAACCTTTCAAAAGCCTCTGAGTTTTGCTTAAAAAATGTCACCAATGTCATTCTAGAATAATTGTCTACAAACAACATAAAATATCTTTCATTTTTCAAACCTTTAGTTCTAGTTGGTCCACAAAGATCAGTATGGATCAACTCAAGAGGTTGTAAGATTGAATATTCTTTTGATTTGAAACCTATTCTAGTTTGTTTTCCTTGTTGACATTCTTTGCAAATAATGTTCTTAGGTTTTACAATTTTGGGCATATGTCTTACTGAACTCAAAAATTTGATTTTCACAAGATTATCAAAATTGACATGTCCTAGTCTCCTGTGCCAAAGCCAACTCTCATCAACTTGACTTATCAAACAGCTTCTGCCGTTTATTTCTCTCAAATCATACACATTACTCTCAGTTCGTTTACCTTCAACAATTAATTTTCCAGAATCAAGTTTTCTTATCTCACATCTTTGAGCATTAAAATTTACAAAGTAGCCATTGTCACTTAATTGATTAATGCTTAGTAAATTATATTTTAAGCCATCAACATACCACACATTATTTGCTTCTAGCATACCATTAATACTCAAGGAACCTTTACCTCAGATCTGCATTGAAGACTTGTCCCCAAATCTCATAGGACCATTCCATTCTGTATATGTAGAAAACTTGTTTTTATCACCTATCACGTGGTTTGAACAACCACTATCATTAATCCAAAGATTCTCTCTCGTAGCATGTAAGGCTGTAACGACAAGGGACTTATTTTCTTTCTTTCTCCTAACTTTTGTTTCCTTTTTGTCAAAGAACTTTTTTCCTGCATCAACAAAACTCATTTGACAATTTTTTGCAGTATGTCCAGCATTTGACATTTAAAACAAATCAAGTTGAAATTCCTTAATGCATTAAATGAGTTTTAACTTAGAAAACTGATTCTTCCCCTTGGCATAACCTTACAATTTATTGCTTTATGATCAAAATAGTTGCAAAAGTTACAATAACCATAGACTGAATAAAATCTTCTAGGAAACCAATTCTTAGACTCAACAAAATTCTTTTTGTCTTTTGCACTATTGGAACTTTCTCCTTTTTCAAACCCTAATCCTGATTTGATGTTAGTCTCTCGTTGTTGAGCCAACATTTCACCTAGCAATTTTGAACTCTTTGTGAATTTTATTTGCTTATCAGGAATTATAGTTAGTTTCTTGATTTCACTCCTTAAAGCAACTTTTCACTTTCTAATTTAGAACAATTTTCAGACTTGTGAACAAGTTCAGAATTTACCACCTCTAATTTCCTTTTATCAAGTTCAATTTTTAGATTTGTGATAATCTGATTTTTAGCTTCAACATCTTTCAGAAGATTTGTATTACCTTTCAAGACTTATGCCAATTGTTGTGACTTTTCTTTCTTCAACTGGCTGATTTCTTCCAAAGCACATACAAACTCTGCTTCTAGATCAACTTCATCTTCTGCATCACTGCCTGAATTACCATCACTCTGATCTATAGAACATGGTCCTATTGCCATAAACAAAGTTTCACAATCGTTGGAATCAGAATCATCAGAATTAGTACTATCTTCTTTAACACAAACTTTTCTATTTCTTTGTAAACCTTTTTGACTAATGAACATATTGTTTCTTTTTAAATCCTTCTTCTTCATCACTGTTAGAATAAGGACATTTGGCTGCATAATGTCCATTTTTCCCACAGTTAAAACATTTTAGAGGTGCTTTTCCTTTGTTTTTTCCAAACCTTTAAAACTTCTTTACTAAATTTGCCGGTTGTTCTTCTAGATCCATTTCTGATTCTGAGCTTTCATCCTTCTCCTTTTTGGTTGCTTTAAAAACATCTTTTCTCGTTTATTCATCACTTGCCATTCTCATCTCATAGGGCATTAGAATACCATGCAAATCATCTATTGTAATCTTAGTGAGATCTCTTGCCTCTTTTATAGCAGAATTTTTTGCATTATATCTAAAAGGTAAAGAACGCAAGACTTTTTGCACAACAGTTGGCTCTTTTACCTTTTCTCCTAAACCTTTAATAGCATTAACAATTTCATCAACTCTTAAAAGGTAATCACCAATACGTTCTTCTTTCATTTTTAATTCCTCAAACCTGGCTTTGTATTTTTGTAATATTGCCTGTTTTACCTTGTCATCCCCTTCATAGATGCTTTTCAGCTTATCTCAGATTTCCTTAGCTGTTTTACAATGCATGACTTTAACAAACTTAGTGTTAGATAAACCACGCAACAAAGCATTTCTAGCTCTAACATTGTTTTTATAGTCTTTCTTTTCTACAGCATTAGTTAAAGCAGTTTTAGGCATGGTGTAACAATTTTCAATAGACATCCAAACATCATAACTTATTGAGGCAATGTAACTTTCCATTTTAATGCTCCGAAATGCATAATTTGTGACATCAAACAAAGGTGCTTTATTTGAGGATGCTCCTTCTAAATTAGCCATGTGTTCTATTAACATGATCTGCTTCGACTAATTAGGTCTTGAACAAGCACTATGCTCTGATACCAATTGTAGAACACAGATTTACTACTATGAGGGGGGAGGGGAGAATTAGTACTAAATAAATTCAAACACTTATTCAATTTAGTCCTTTAAACAATTATTTCTTATTATATGTTGTAATAAAGCACCAAATTGAAGATAGAAGATAATCACCACAAGACAAGAGACCAAAGCACAAAAATATGACGTGGAAACCTGAGAAGGGAGAAAACCATGGTGAGCAATGCTGCTAGGATCTACTGTCCTAATACAGCCTCACAAATTTGAGTCTTGTTACAATGTTTAAGGGCTCCAACCCTAAGGAGCATCAACCCCTGATCTTAGAGCATCAACTCTTACCAAAATGAGCATCTACTCAATCAAGAAATCAATCTTTCTTTTGACACAGTCTAGGTACAAATCAGAGCACCAACTCAATTGTCTTAATTTCAAGAGTATTACAATACTTCAGTGAATAATGGAATCATGATAAACTTAAACTCTTTTATAAGATGAACAACTGATAAGGGTTTCAAAATCTGACAAGAGACTTCAATCTGCAATCATGACAACACAATCTGCAATGAACTCCCTGTATCCCAATGTATGAACACCTGGAAAACAATTCCCTGATTTCCTGTCTGTGATCTTGTTATAATAGATTTCTATCAATTCAGAAGATAACACTGTAGATTTAGAATTACCCTTTTCTATTTGAATTTGATTGCAAGTTCATAGAATATCATTTTTGATCCAAAATGTGACAGGAAACTTTAGTTACAGTTATATATCAAAAACATGTCACTGAAAATTAACAACTGAATATAAGTAATCAGAACTTCAATGCCAGTTTATGGATCTCTTCTTTCTGTGTGCAGATCAGTCAACTTCCTTGTCAATAATCTTCAATTGAAAAAACCTTCTTCAAATTTAATCAAGAGTTTCAAATCCCTCATTGCATCTGGTCAAGATTTTTACACATTTGAGTGTATATATATACATCAGTTCTCTCAGGAATAATATTTACTACTGTCAACAAAGTCTTATCCTCTTTTTATTCACACCACACTCTGTTTGAATGAAGGAATACTTCTTATATAGAGTTTGCGCCTGAACCAAGCTGGAGTTGGTTCTAAAATCAACTACCTTGTTAGTTGCCTTCGACCCTTATATCTTTATTATTTATCACGAAGTTTTACTAAACAGCTGTTGTCAGTTTGTACAGATTGCAAACCGAATTAGCTATTTTAACCTCTCAACGGCTAACTCCAATAGAAGATGTCATTCTTTCATACCGTTTCAGATTATCGATACCTGTTATGAAACATCAAACACATCCTTAACGTGGCATCAGAATATATATATATACTATATATACTATAAATCCATTTTAGCACCATTCGAACTAAATCATTATCGCTGAGGTTGAAATTTGATTACCGAAGTTTTCAGAAAAAACGTTATATTCAATAGATGGCAGATTCTTCAAGGCATGGGAAAACCTGCGATTATGTTACAAGTAAAGATTTTGAACGCTTACCAGTATGCATGATACTCACAGATCCGATAGTTATACAGAGAGACCACTGTTATGTGTATTATAATCCCAGATGGCACTTGGCATTTATCGGCATCCTTTCTACTTACAACAACGCATCAAATTATGCATTCTAAAGAATCCATATCTCTGTTACTTTGCAGAGTTCGTATGGAGACAAATTCCTTATTAATAAAGCCAACATCACCGTAATATGAAGATCTCTCATGAACCAACATTTTTTGTTAAAGAGCCCGATAATATGAGAGATAATACACCCCGATGATAAGAACCACAATTGCTGGCAAGTAAGTTAAGTTGTTTGACTCATTTAATTATACCTGTGACAATTCTCCTGTATGTCGGTAACAACTTGAACAATCTGTTTTCATGAATGCAAATCCATACAAGTCTACTTATGTAATTTTGATATCAATAACAAATCTGGTGACAGGGGCTAACAGCTCTCCCCTTTATAAATATGTGGAAATGGTATAACTACTTGGTGGAGGAGGTTTCACTTGGATTTGTAGTCATTGCAAAGAACAATATAATAGCTCATGTAGCTGAGTGAAAGTAGATTTTGGCTTTATCTCTCAAAAAGGTATCAATTTTTTTCTAGGCAAGCCCAAAGGTAAAGACCTTGCAGAGGAACAAGTAATGAAATATATTGAAGATCAAGCAAAAGAAAACAAAGCAGTAGGGAAAATAGCTTTAGGTCCTCATCCTTTGGAAAAGTCTCAGAAAGGATCAAAAGACTTCATCAATTTCAAATCTTGAACCTACAAAGTGCTATCCATTCTTGTCTATACCTCAAGAACAACTTGTGTCACATAAGAGAGCAAACGAACCCTTGGAAACATTATTTCACAATGAGGGTAGACAGACTGCTGAGAAAGACATAACTAGATGTATCTATGCTAATGTATTGGCATTTAATATTGTTCGCTCACCTTATTGGCAAAAGTTGGTGAGATCAATTAATGGGGCTCCAAAGGAGTTCAAGGGCCTTGGTTATGAGGTGTGTACTCCCTTATTTGACATAGAGGTAAAATATGTAGAGGACTTGTTGATGTGAGTTTTGTGACTGCTCCAACATGCAGGAGGAAACACTTAGTTTTCCAAGATGAAACACCAAATATCTAATCCTCTCTTGAACAAAGACACCACATATGCTAAGATTGCAAGGAAAGATCATAGAGGCGACTCCAAGGTTCCTATTCTTGTTGGACACAACTCAGTTTTATGATGTGGTTTGCTAGTAACCATGTGGGGACTTACACTATTCATTCCATGAGCAATCTATCAACTTTTCAAATGCGAATGATTTAGCAATGTAGGCTCTTCAACTACTTCTAACAAAACAAATTGCAAAGGGGAAGTTAGGTTTGGATAGCTAGGCTAACTCTAACAATGCAAGACAATATTGATGATGAGGTGGTACTAAATCAGTCCTTGCTTCGCCAAATCAACTATGCAAAGGAAGGTGCAATCTTCTAAGAATTCGTGGATGATTTTCATATTATCAACTCTCATTCAAATACATAATGATGGTGCAATCCAAATGAACATTTCCAATTGAAGTTAAGTGCTTGCAATTAGTTCAAACCAATTTTACACTGCTATGTGCAATCAACAAGTACCAAAAGGTTTGAACATAAGTTTCACCATAATTCACCAACAACAATATCTTCCATTTATTTCCTCAATTACTTCTCAACTTAAATAAAATCCCAATCTAAGTGAGAAAATGTAGAAACCATGCAATACACCAAAATAACACAAGTAATCCACCATGATAACAACAATGAATTTGAAATTACTTTGACAACATTATAGCAACAATTTCTCCAAGTCTCTCCTTACAAATGAGAAGGCCTTGCCTTTTATAGTTGTTCCAAGTACAATGAATGACCAAAGATTAAATTGAGATCAATGCCCAAGATTTTTCCAACATAGCCCTAATTAGAGTTTGCCCTAACTACCACATAAAGCATTAAATGTTGACCAATTACAATGAGGTGCCACTTTGTGGGCCAATGAGAAAATTACATTGCTTTGATGAACCAATGAAAAGATTCGTTAGGTAAAGACATTTAATGCACTCCATATGTACACTTGAAATAACTTGACTGGATGATCTTGGACACATGAAACTGAAATCCTCTGATTGGTTAAGATGAATGGGTGCCACCTCAACATGTTTATCTTGTACACTTCATCAATTCATGGTAATGAAAATATATCTCTTGATACCCAACATTATTAAGCCTTCACTTGTGATGGTTCATATTCCCAAATTGCTTCATCTTCATGAATTTTCTCCACCCTTTGAAATCCTTTATCTTGAATTACTTGAACTTGTATCTCGCCTCGATCTTGTAGAAGTGACGAGGTCCTTCATGTAGTTGATTGTTCTAATTGATCTTGGATTTCTGAAGGAAATTCAAGATTGTGGTAATCTTCTCCATTTGTAGACTTGTTCATTTTCCTTGTTCTTTGAATTCCATCTTGAGGTGACTTGAACTTGAACTTGGATTTGCATCTTCATTCTGTTCTTTGACTTCAAACCATCTTGCTAATTTCATGAATGACATACAAATGCCTTGTCGATGCTTGACTTGGCTCCTTCCTATCCTCGAGCTTTCCTCCTCCATTTCACTTTGCCAAAACAAGAAGGAAACTTGTGTTAGGTTTGCAAAAACAAAGATAGACACTTTTTTATTTATTTTTGGATAAAAGGTCATAGACTTGAACATTATATACAAAGATAGACAAAATTAAAACATTCTCATGATAAAATAATCCATTCCAATTACATGATTTAGTGTTAGAGTTGAATTTGAAGGAATTTTATGTTGTTTACAATCCTAGTTTGTCCATGCATCAATCATCAAGAAAATTCCACCTCTGATTTTGGATTCTGATTTCCCATTGTGAGCTCATTATCAAAGCAATTTCTGAGTTTTACAACTTGAGATCTGTAGGAATTTGCCCCTTTTATGGTTATGTTTGGGAATTCAAAAGGCTTCTCTTAAATTTCAGACTTCTGATTTTTATCTATTTCAGACTTGGATTTGTCTTTGGATCTGCCCTGGCTAAATGAAAAACCGCTGCAACTATGCTTAAAATCTGCCTTCCTTTACTAATTCGCACCTAAAGGAGGGTCTGGTTTGCTTTATTTAGTGCTTGGATTGAATTGATTTGGTGTTGGAATGAGATTCTTATCCTTCCCTTTATAGGCATTTAGGCCCAAGAGACATGACTCCTTATTGGACCGACTTAATTAATGATTCTCTTTGGATTGCAAATCGTTTAATCGCCACGAGGGCCAACCTTGCTATGCTTAAATTGAGTTTACATTTGATCCATTTTGATCAAGGCCGACTTAATTAAGTCCTCATAGTTTCTAATGGCCTTTTAGGGAGGGAAAAAATTTCAAGTGTGATGGACAAGGTGTCCAAGGTGAGGTCGGATTCCGACCTACCTTGGACAGCATTTAAGCTCTCCAAAAAGTCTTACTCACTCAAAAATATAATTTATTCCCCTTCACTCATTCAAGCCTCTGAGCTTTTCTGATTGATTTCCCCTTTCATTCATTCAGTTTTCATTTTTGCAGATCAACCTTCACATGCCGAGTGATTTTGGTCTTTGAAATGCATGGTTTAAAATCGTTTTTAGTCATGGGTGGGAATCATGAGGAGATTAGACAAGGTGTCCAAGGTGAGGTCGGATTCCGACCTACCCGTGGACCACACTGTCCAAGGTAAGGTCAGATTCTGACCTACTCTTGGACAACATTCCAACAAAAGGTTTTGCAATTAAATTTTGTCCATGCCGATCAAGATCCCTTCTTTTGTTCTTTAGTTTTCTTGCATAGATCGGACTTTACCATGCTTTCGAGCTTTGTCTCCAAAAGATCTTGTTCAGATTTGATTACAAGTGTTTATATTTTCACTATTGATTTGCCCAGATTCGTTCATTGTAACATTTGATTTCATACTTCAAGGGGCTATCTTGACTTAGTAATTATTGAAGGCATAAAGATCAGATCAAATGTGTTTTATAATTCCCTTGTTAAGCTCAACCTCAGCCCTTTCTTTTGAAACTCTTTGCAAAACTTGGTGGTCGGAATTCAAAGGCTGCCTGGAATCTTGTCCAAAGCAGGGTCGGATTCCGACCTATGCTTGGACGCTTGGGATTCAATTTGTGTTTGGGCTCATACACTCGAGACTTGATCAGATTTGGGCTTTCTCCTGGGCAGAGATTGCTAGGTGGTTGGGCTCCATTTCATGTTTTCAATTCAGGTTTCCTTCATTTTGCACAGATTTAGTCTTGAAATCGGTTTATCAACTTCTCCAATCAGATTGAATGTATCCTTAGTGCTTGGACCTTCCACCTTGCACTTAAAATTTCACATGAGATGCTGGGCGGAACTCAGGGGTGGCTGGGGCTTCATTGAGCAGAAATCTGATCATTTTTGGGCCCAATGTCAAAGTTTGATCCCTAAATTATGCTAAGTGTTGGAAATTCAACAGGTAACAATCAGACTCCACCCTTGCTTTCCTTGGTTCTCATAATACTCAATCTGATTCAGATATTTGCCCAAGATTTCTACCTTGATTTGGGATCAAAATTGCATGAAGTGTGAATTATGACTCCCCACTAAGACCTTGACTTGCAATTAAGACCATGACTTGGAACTAGATTTGTCCTGCAATTTGAAACCTACTCAACCTTCTGCCTTAATGGCCTTCAAGACTCAAAATGTTGCCACACTTCACCTAAAACTTCACCTAAAACCAACAAACCACTATCTACCAAAGTGAAAAGCGGGAGTCCCCATTTGTAATGGGGTGATGGTGTGAAAAGGTCACAATAGGACTCCTTGAAGCTCATCAAGGATTCAGTCGAAACAGTGGTGTCCATCATATCTGATGGATGGAAAGATGCAGGAAATCGCCCATTGATCAATGCTATTGCAGTGTTCCTTAAGTGGAAATGTTTTTGAGAGTAGTGGATTGTGAAGGACAGGTGAAGGACAGTCCATTTATTGCTAGCATTCTTTTCCAAGCCATTGAGGAAGTTGGCCATCAAAATGTTGTTCAAGTTGTAACAGACAATGCCAAAAATTGTCGGGCTGCTGGGTTATTGGTTGAGGAGTGCTATTCACACATTTATGGACACCTTGTGCTGTCCATTCACTCAACCTAATGCTACAAAAAAAAGGCAATAAAGTGGAATGGATTAAATAGGTGTATGCTGATGTGGAGGAGGTCCAAATGTTCATCACCAAGTACCATATGTCACAAGGTATATTTTGACAATTATCAAAATTGGAGCCATTGAAGGTGAGTTAAATAAAATGTTTTGTTTTGGTAAACTTTTTTAAATTTAAATTTAAATTTTTATTATTTTGATTTTGAAATAAGTTGCTAAGACCCATTTTGCCTCCAACACACTTGTGTTGAGACGACTTGTGAAGGTTTGTGTGGAAATATCTAGCATGGTAATTAACCCTAATTGGAGCATATGGAGGCAATCTAGCACTACAAGGGTAGCGAACATTAGGACAATGGTACTAGAGATAACCTTTTGGTGGGATTGTGTTGAGTATCTCTTGAATTTCCTCGAGCCAATATTGAGCATGATCCGTTATATTGACACGGATAGGCCTTGTTTGTGCGAGGTATGTGATGGCATTGACTCAATGATTGAGAAGATGATAGTCATCATGAATGAAAAAGAGTAAGATCCCATGAAAAAAAGTAAGATCCCAAAGAAACATTCTTTAAAGAACTACAGAAAATCATTGTATATAGATGGTACAAAATAACTACTCCTTTGCATCTCCTTGCCTTTGCATTGAGTTCCACGTATTATAGTTAACAACTCCATATTGGCACGAGAGTTGCCCCATATAGAGATCTTGAAGTTGCTCAAAGGTTGCCCCATAAAGAGATCTTGAAGTTGCTCAAGGGTACAGGTAGCCCTTCACAACCTCTTTCACTATGTCACACGGCATGCAATGAGGGCTGAATTCATGGGTTTTACAAGCACAAATGATTGTGGTCTTGAAGTACTTTGGGACAAGCATAGAGTTGATGCTCATAAATGGTGGTACTTCCATGGAGAATCATACCGACACTTACAACCTCTTGCCATCAAAATTTTATTGCAAGTTTGTTCTTAACTCTTAAGATTCTTGTTGATGAATGTACATTTTAATTTCATTCATAACTCTTAACTCTAATTTCAAAATTGAAAATCTTGTTAGGTTGCTAGTTCATCTTCATCTAAGAGGAATCGGAGCACATACTCCATCCACTCAATAAAAAGCAATAGACTACTCTCCAAAGAGGCAGAGGACTTGGTCTTTATGCATTCAAACTCGTGGCTCCTCACACACAAAGAAAAATACCTACAAACAAGGGGAGACGAAAGAGTGGGATATTGATCCAAAGCATGCGGAGTTGAATGATTTGGTTTCTTGCCTTGCTACACTTGGAGTTGATGATGACCATGAACTACCTAGTGATCATGACGTTGAGAATGATAGTACCACTGCCAATGCTAGTGCCAATGCCATTTCTAGTGCCAATGGCACTATTTGTGGCTCTTCTAATTTACCATAGGATATGGACAATGATGATATTTTTTATGGCCCATATGATATTTGATTATTGATGGCTGATTGTTGACACTTGACATTATTATTTTTAAACTAGAACATTAATATGGTGGTGTATTTTGGCATTGTACTACGTTGTTTGAACTAAAACTTTAATGTATATCATGAAAGTTGAGTTTGGACTATTAATTTGGTGTATTTTGCTATGTTATATGACTATTAACATAGTGGTATTTTCAACTTAATTACTGCTGCATATATGTATATTTTTAAAATTTTTTTATGTTTTTGTACGGACGAACCCAAAACAAACCCTCCCCCGTCCTCCCCCGTCCCGAAAAAATTGACCAAACCCACGATCCCAAACCTTGTACCTGAATTGGAACTGGCAACTTAGAGAGAATACTATGTAACAGACATAAATAGTATATATAAATATTATCCACAAATGTTAGACGAGCAGCAAGGTTCTTTCAATCCTTTGCTGAACAATATCACAGGTTATTTATGATGAATCCAAGTGGATTGCATATAGAAGAGAACACACCACACTTTAGAGTATGGTTTTCTAGCTGCCTCCTTTAGTTACTATTGCAAAACAAGTAACATATTTTATTAATAATATGAAATTTCCATAATCCATAACTTTAATCAGTGCTGAATTTCTTGATTAGATTGCATGATAGTTTTTTGTATCAAAAATCTGTCACACAATCTAATCCAGAAATTCAGCACTGATTAAAGTAATAACATATTTACTTGTATTTTTGTAATTCCTTGCTGATCTCTGTAGACATTAAAGAATATTATAGTGTATTCTGTCTTACCTTTGATTAGTTTAAGAATTTTATTTGTATGGGTTTAACTTTAAAACTAGCATACAATCTAATCAAGAAATTCAGCAATGATTAAAGTAACATATTTACTTGTATTTTTGTAATTCCTTGCTGATCTCTGTAGACATTAAAGAATATTATAGTGTATTCTGTCTTTTGATTTGTTTAAGAATTTTATTTGTATGGGTTTAACTTTACTCTCAGCTGGGATGGCGTAGATCTTTGGTTCTAATGATCTATTTACATTTCTAATTATTTGCTTCAACCTAGGATTAACCTTAGTTATCAGATGTGCACCCTGGGCCTGCGTACTGGATCCAGATGCGTACCGGTTCGGATGCGCATCTTGGACTGTGGATGTGTCCGGATTTGCTGGGTGTGCATCCGGACACATCCACAATACAGGATGCGCATCCACAGGACCAAAAGACTTTGTCAATGAATAAACATTAAAAAAGGTGTTTTTTTAATATTTATTTTTTGCTAGAAACCCTAAAACGACCCTTTAGTATTTATCTTTGGCATTTGGCATTGATCAATGATAAGTACCATAATATCAAATGATTTAGTTTTACAAATCTGTATATTTCTTTAATTTTTTTGTATATATACACACGTACCCAAACACATGCAAAGCCCCCCAAATTTTTTTTCCACGCATCCACGTACCGGATTCTTGTACCCACATCCGAATTGGTAACTAAGGGATTAACCTTGATAATGGTGGTTAAAGAGTTTTTTCCTCATTCAGGTTTTGCTGAAAGTCTCAAAATTTACAATTTTCAATATGATGCATGCTACTATTGGTCGACTTCTTTGTCTCAAATCACACTTTGCATAGATTGGACCAGCTCTACATAGGGTTCCTTACTGTCATTCAATCAATGTGACTGCATTCATGGTTTCATTTCTACATGGACATGTAGCTTGCCACTGGGGCCTCCCTGAATATTTTGAACATTTTGGGGACATGGGGTTGTAATGGTCCCTCCCTTTCTCCTCGTCTCTTTTTTGTTTGAAAATTCCTCTCATGTCCTAGGTGCCTTTCAGAAGTTTATTTGTCATTTCTGGATTCTCTGTTTTAGGGGGCAAACTTGAGGATGTAGAGCTTCCCTGAGATGTTGAGAGTTTTCCTTATGCTTGGGATGTATCAGGGAAAATCTTAACATCCCCCACGTGATCTATAATTATAAGAAAACAGTAACACAATTTGTAAAGTAAAAAAACTTAAGTGGTCATATTCATAGTTCACTTTCAGTGTTATAGTCAAATTTGGATTTCAATTTTCAGTGGTCAAAGTTGAATGCTCATTATTCAGTGATCAATGTCATAAATGTTATTTTTATTTGAATTTCATCTACTAATAACGTATAATGATATTTTGCACTTTTATCCTGGTTTTCATTTCATATTGCTACTTTCAAGAATCCTCCTTCAGCAGTACAAGATTAGGCTGGGCATTTCATATTGCTACTTTTAAATGGTTTTCTTAGCACACAAGGTAGCGAGAGTCCTCTTTCAGCAGTACCAGATCAGGCTGGGAATGTGATATCTATTATCATGATTAGGCTGGGTATTTCATCCTGGTGTTCAGGAGACTGTCCCTTGGGTAAGGGATCTTTTTGGATTTTAACAGTATTTTATCTCAAAGCTTGCTAGAGAGTATTCAATTGGTACGATGATTTGATTTCTCCTGCATTTTACTTAAATTAATTGGCAAAAAATGGGTATTTCAACTTGCTCTCCGTTAGGCTCTTGTTTGGGAAAGGGAGTATTTTGGTATTTAACATATTTTTTTTGTCTAAGCTGCACCCTCAGTAACCTTCTGTTGGCATGAGGATTTAAATTCTCCTACATTCTTTTTCAAATATTTTGGGTGAAGCAATCACATTGTGCAAAATGCTTCTTTGCAAATCTTATCAAGATTGGCAGCAATTATTTTTTGCTATTGCATTGGGCACACTGCTTGAGGATGATAATTTTGTTAAGTCTACTTGCCAAATGTCTTGCAGAGTGTGTATGGCACAAGACGCATCTTCCACTTGATAACAATAGCATTATGATTACAGCACGTTTATGTGAAGGGCTGGGCAAGGCACAATCCAGGAGCCATGATATTTTATTGATACAACAATTACTTACTGCTTAGAAGGGTTGCTTCATGGCTCAATTATAGAGACAACCTCTGTGCTTGAACAGTTGAAGAGTGATTAAACACTATATAGGGAGAAGGTTATCAAGATATATATTGGCACACACCACAGCTATTTGTAAAGATGACATATATTTTATTTTTTTATAAATGTCCAGCATGGTCAATGCTATACAAATAGAAAATACATATTTATTGTAATTTGTAATCAAATTAGTCATAGAACATACAAACATGCTAGACAGTTGTTAAAAAAAGCCTTTTTGATAATAGCAATAGACATGAAGAAAGCAGAATTATACAATTGTAGGACACCATCACAAGCTAATATTAGTATCAGTGTTCCATGACGAGGCATCCCTGTTCTCTGGGGCTGTTCTGGATGCAAAGGGAACATCCCCTTTGTGTTAACCTTGTTTTTCAAAATTATTTATGTCCCAGGAACTAGGGATGTTTCCAAAACCTATGAGAGGTAGGGTAGGGTATCTTGGGATGTCTTGACATTCCTAAGACATCAAGGGATATCTCCAATCTGATGGGAATATACACTGACGATGTCCTGATATTCAACATGTCAACAGTTGTTTTAAATTATATTTGTAGAACTTAAAAAAATAGAAAACAATGGGGCAGTTTTGAACAAATGTTTTCACAATCATTGATATATAAAACAAGCCGTATTCTTATTTACAATTTGGTCTTCATATTTCAGTGTGCATATCAATTTTCAATGGTTAATGTTGAACGTTCATTTTTCAGCGTTCAATGTCATAGATGTTATCTTTATTTAAATTTAGCTCTTACTACATTTAATAATGTTTTACAGCTTAACTATAGAACTGAAGATCCATAATATATATTTTAAAAACAGTTTCTTTATATATGCATAAAATTTTCTCTTCCCTTGTTATACCAGAAACACATCTTCATGCCTCCTTGTACTTCCCTCTTGGAAACTTGTAAAGATATAGCTTTTATATAACATTATACTGCATTAATAGCCAGGTGCAATTAACTTGATCTCAATCCCCTGGACTGTAGACACCAAAAGAATGCTTAGGACTCAGCGGTGCCACTGTCAACATTATTCTTAGTCTTATCAATCTCTTGTCATTCCAACTCTACTTACCTGCATCTGTGCACACTTGTGTCATCCTCCAGGTTATCTTTTTATGCTTTACAACAGTGTCATAGGTTATATATTTTGTTGTCTACTGAAGAGATATATTCCAACAATGTACGGGAGATGTTACATTGGAGATATCAGATTCTTCTAGGTTCAAAATACATAAAAAGGATATTTTATTTTTCATGTTATGTGAATGTTGGCTACAAAGGACAACTCAATGTCTGAAAACGGTGGTTTTTGGTTGCTACCTTTTAAAGTAAGGGCACCTCTGGGATCTAGCCATACTATCCCCTTGTCTTGTACCAAGGAATGAGGCAAAGCATCAGCCAACTCGAGGGATGCATCCTTGTGTGACATAGATTCCCTGTGACCAGGACGTTTGCATTACATTTTTTTCATCTAAATAATGTAAGTTGAATATCTCATCTGGATGACAACATTATATGGCGTGTGTTTCATTTCTCTCTCAAAACATGCTCTTGAATAAGAGTGGTTACATGAATTGAGCATCCCACATTGGCACAAAGATGGTAGTGTTAGATGTTCTATTTCTTTTTTATTAGCAAGTAGGCAGATTTTCAAAATCAAGAACCAAGATCTACTCAAAATGCATATGCAGATGGCACAGACACTAATATTTTATGACAATGATGCTATTTTTTTCAATGTTGTTTACAGGTTTTACATTGTTTCTTGCATTAACCATTGATCGCCTGCATCACCATCTTCGGAAATTAGGTGCACTTAGGGCAAATGTAGACTCATATAAAAAGCAAGCTAGAAGCTTCCAAGAAGAATACACACGTCTTAAAGAACAGAAAGTGGACAAAAGCTCTGAGGAGGTGAAGCTGTTGAAGGATGAGATATCTGAATTGAGGCAGAAAATGCAGAAGTTGACACTGGAATTAGAGTTGAAGGAAAAGGAAGTGCATGATGCTGAAACCACTGCTAAAGCTCTCCAGAAACAAGCTGAGGACATCCTCCTTGAATATGACCGCTTATTAGAGGACAATCAAAAACTTCAGACCCAATTAGCAGCATGCGATCAAATGTTTTAAATTAGAAAAAGGCACCTATTCCTTCAAATTACAAATATAGGGAAATTTTGTTCTTGATTTGAAGCTGGATGATGTTCTGTTAAGCATCAGAGAAAGGGGATACAGTTCAGGCAGAATATTGTTGGGCTATATGTTTTACAGTTTGTTAGGTTTCTTTGGAAGGATTGGCTGCTTCCTTTGCCTCTGTACTTATGATCTTAACAACTGCCAAATGATGATTGTGTAATATTTAAAGGAAATGTATTATTAAATGTCTTTTTTAGCTGATGTGAGAGCATCTTGTCATTTTAATAAGCCACATATTTGGAAACAAATATGCGACTAGGAAGTAGATGTCTAGACACATTAACCTTGGCTGGCTTTGGCATTTTTGTCAATTGATAAAATATTGTGATTGTTATAGCTTTCTTAGTTATACCATTTCAAGGTCATATGCTACAATTTAACGTGCAAGTACTATTTTGATAAGGCCCTTTTGTCTGGTTTATAGTTTATAGGAATATCAATTCCCATTTCTTTCACCTTTGTATTAGAGATTTCTTTATATCAGAATGTGTATCATAGAGATTTGCATTAACAAAACTGAAATCGTGACATACTAGACTTGTTTTCTAAGAAAGTTTAGTTTACAATTTCATGTTGAAAACGTGACATCTAAGGGAATTTATCTTGCAGCAGCATCAGGTCAGAAGATAGATGAACTGAAGATTAGGATCTAATTTGTTGTCTTATTTCACTTCCTTTTAAGTAGCACTCTTTTCTTTAAATTCTAGTTTGTGGCCCTACTTGATGAAGTTTGTTGCTCCCCATCTTGGTTAGCATGGTGGGGAAATGTTTACTTCAATTTTTGTAAACTCAAGTTACAGACCGTAAGTTTCATATTACAAGCATCATGCAACTTACAAATGCTGCTTAGTTCATTTAATTATTTTAGGCCATAAAAATGTAAAATGTTTCTTTCTGTGTGCCGCTTTTATATCATAAAACTAATCAAATTAGTTGGACAATTCTTTAATTTACTGAAGCATCCATGGTAAACTTGAAATATACATATCAGTAAATAATTCAAGGGTGACACATGCAAATTCATCAGGGAACAAAATGACAAGGGACTTGGATTTTGTATATGAGTTGGCACTTCATCATTGTAACAAAAAAGATATGCAAAGGTGGGACGAAGTTACAATGTCATTTCCTGTTTTAGTAAATGATCCTTCTCAGTTGTTCCTTCCAACTTGGGCTTTGGCCTTAAATGTGGAAGACTTTATTGTTGTGATTGTAAATTTTGGCTATGGAGATAGCCAACCAAGATCTAGAAGCCTCATGGAAAGCACAATGAAATGAGAAGAACATGTCAAGAATGAATTGTATTCCTATCCATGAATGCAAATATAACGAATTTACAATGTATGGGAGACCTGTTTATATAGGCCAAGGTGAGACATGATAGCATAAGATTATGACACGTGTCATAATCTTATGATATGAGATGTAAATTGATTACTTATCCACTTAAGGTGGAAGAGTGATAACTATCCACTTTAAGTGGGAGGAATCATACATGTTCCTCAAGTAAACTTAATTAACATGTATGATTAGGAACTTAGGTCACATCGCTGCTGATGATATGCCATGACAAAGCAAAAGGCCAATATGCTTAGGTGTAGCCTAAATGCTAATGAATTTCAATATAGACCTTAAAAATAGAAAAACTTGGGAACAAACTTCTCTAATTGGATGGGGTGAAATTTAGTGTTATAGCATGTTCTTTCGAGTACTGTGTCATTTTGCGTCCTTGACATTGAAGGTGTTGATGTAGTTTAGGTTTAAGGGCTTTGACAAGCTACTAAATCAAATGACGATTTCAAACTTCAGTAGCTATTGAAATTACTCTTTATTAATATTCAACTAACAAGTTACTACAAGAGTATATGATGCTTCAATACATAACAGTTCAACACATGTCTTAATATGTGCCTTGATGTTATTCCTTACAAATGGGTAGGTCTTTCAACCAATAGGTCTCCCAAACTCTTGCTCACAACTTATGTCTGCCCATTAGCCAATGGATGATAGGTTGAGTTGAAGTCTAACTCATTGCCCCTCTTCTTTTACAATTTATGGAAAAAATGACCAATAAACTTGTTGTACCTATATAAGACAATAGTTTTAGACAATCCATGTAGCCTAACTACCTCATTGGAAAACAATGTAGCTATGTGGGATGCATCATTAGTTTTGAATTGGCATGGTTTTCTCCGAGTCGGAGATAATCCCAAAACAAAATGCATGCTTATGTGCTCTCATGGTCTCTTTGGTGTAGGCAATGGTTATACAACCCTGTATTTTGTCTTGCTCCTTTAGCATGCTTACAAACTCTGCAACCTTCACATCTGCCCTCATTTCAAGCCAAAGATACTCTTATTTCAGTTGTGCCAACATCTTATCAATTCCAAAATGCCCACTTAAGCCTCCACTATGCTTTTTTTCTTGTGAGGTTCTCTAATTGAACTTCTGTGCATACATGTAAATTCTGCCCTTTGAACAACAAATTATTTGGAATGAATGTAATGTCCCCAATCTTTAAAGGTGACATTAATTAAATTGATTTTTATTAAATTATCAAAATAAATAAAATATTTAAATGATGACTTAATTTTACATGTAAATTCTGCCCTTTGACCAACAAACTATTTGGAATGTAATGTAATGTCCCCAATCTTTAAAGGTGACATTAATTAAATTGATTTTTATTAAGTTGTCAAAATAAATAAAATATTTAAATGATGACTTAATAATAATTTATTTAATTAAATAACAATAAAATAATAAAATATTACTTTATTAAATAAAGTTCTCCAAATATAATATATTCTAGATTCTTCTTAGAGTTCTTTATAAGGAGGCTGAAAATAAGACATGTTTTGGATTTGATGAATGTTTTATGCTTTTGGACACGACAATCTTTAGATATTTAATAGAAGGGTTAGGCGAAAATCTAGTTTTTTGGATGGAGTGGATTCAACACAAGTTCACAACTGAACCAAATTTGTGAAATCTCTATTAGAAATAAATTTATAAGATTTGGAATTTGTTTTAAAAATAAGAGCTCTGTAGGAGCTAGAGTCCATGCCTTTTGTTAGAAATAGAAGATGTTCTATGCCTAGAGCATAGTGTGTGAACATTTGTTCCATGTTTAAAAAAACTTGGAACATGGTTATGACCAACTACATGGGGTCATTACTAAGCACAATATTTGACTTATCGTGTGATCGTAATGTTGAACTAGTGCTGCTAAGTAATTATGAGAGAAACATTACTATACATCATTAAAGTTGAGAAGAACAATGGAGGTAACCTTGATACAGGCTTGAAAGGTATAATTATTTATTAATTCTTTCATTCTTATTTGCATTATACATACTTTATGATTGAAAACTTGGATCTAAAAAGCTTCTAGGGTTTGTGGTTATCACGTTTATGTTTTACACTGCTTTTCATCCTCATGTCCACATTTTGACACACTTGGTAGGATTCATGCCAAATTTTAACGTCGATGAAAACTATGAATCCCCTATTTATTTGGCATTGCTTGTGACGAACATCCAACAAGGAGATGCACAATTATAACGATATCCCTTCCCCTCTTTATATGTATTTACATATTTCATCCCTGTCCAACAAAATTGAGAGAGCAAGGGAGAACATGCTTTCTCTGGAACCCTAGTTGTCTCTCTGTGAATAGAAAAAGGAAAAATGTTTGTAAGATAATGTTAGGGTTTTCACTTATTGAATCCACTTTAAACTAGGGTCGTGAAAAGCTATAAAATTGATTAATAAACAGAGTCTTCTCAGGCAATGACCATCCAACTAACTAAAATCTCATACATACACATCTTGAGTTGGTCTAGTGATGGAGAACTAGTACTCTTAAAGAGAGGTCACAAGTTCAAATCCCATTGGTGGGTCACCATATGTAAACCCAAAAATACATGGCTAGTATTGTGGACTATAAAACAACCTTTCAACTATAATTTAAACTATGTATTATTTGTTAGTTTCTTATATTATATGGTATAGTTTAATATTTTAATATATATATTTGTATAAGATATACAATTTATAGTATATAAATTTTATGTTATATTTTAAATTATATTGATTATTTATTTATATCATATATATTAAATGATATATACAAATATATATTAAATTATTAAATTATATCTTATAATATGAAACACCAACAAATAACAAATATATCATTAATTGCTAAAGTTTCACATGTTTGAAAACTATGATCACTGCCACGAGTTTCTAATAGAACAGGATATGCATGTGTACCCATGGATTGGTATATGTATGAGATTTTAGTAAGCTATAGCCCACTTATCACATAGGCTCAACAAATGAAAAAAAACATCAAACTTTGGTTTAAATTTTTCTTCTGCTTAATTCTTATTGGTCATAAGATTTTTTTTTCTAAAAGTTAAAAAGCCCAGTGAAATTAAGAATGGCCAATATAAAAAATTGAAAATTAGTAAATAAATAAATAAAAAAAATCATAGCAATGCAAACTATAGAAGGCATATTTTATTTGGTACTAGTGTGGTTTTCAAAACAAATAATTACATTTCGATGCAACCGAAAACATTAGTGTCCTACCTACATAGGTAGGGACTAATAAATATATTATATTTTAAATATTTATACCAGTTGCCAATCAAGTTATGAATAATAATCTACATGACCGACTAATAATCTACATGACTGAATAATAATCTACGGGACTCGGTCCCTTACTAGCTGGAGCCTTGGATAATTAATGTTTTGGCAATGTTAAGGGGCATATATTTTGTATGAAGTGAAATTAAATATATATATTTTTCTATCCGAAATCTTTTGGTAAGGTTTGTTATTTTTAAGCCGATACGCCCACTGACCGAATTGTCTGATATCAGTAAAACATTTTGACCTCATCAGTCATTAGACATCAACAAAAGGATTGGTAGAGAATAGTTTTTCAGAGCAATTAGTGGTGGGGAAAAATGATTTCAACTGCTGGCGATTCCTTTGGCGGTGCTAGAAAACAAAAAAAAATGATAGAAAGTCAAAGAGAACAATATAGAATAAGACGTAATGAGGTTGATAGACAAAGAATTGGTAGAAGAAGGGCATAAGTAACAGTGAACAATTAGAAAATGAAACTGTTTGAATGGTTTTAGAATAACTGAGAGGGGGTGGGGAGGGGGGGGGGGGGGGGGGGGGGGTGGGGGGGTGGTGGTGTTGGGGTGAATCAGTTATCCTCAAGTCCAAATGTACCAATTGAACTTTTAACACTTCAACAAACTTAGATCTATTCAACATTCAACTCGGTCTCTATAGAATATAACGGTAACATAAAACTTGTAGTCCACTGTCCAAAAGTAATCAACTTGCAGAATATAAAACTCTTTAACAACATTCACATCAAATAATATTCACACAAGTATAACACTGGGATTTAACGTGGAAACCCAATTTGGGAAAAACCACCAGTAACATGCTACCAAATTTTCACTCTTCTGAAGTGAGCTCTGTGAGGAGCCAACTTTGTTAAAGGTTACAATACACACTGCTAGATGTGACCCTGTTAAAAGATTTAATCACCCTATTAAGAGTGGCCTGGTTAGAGGGCTTAAGAACATTCCATTAGAATGTCACCTTGATTAAAGGATTTACAAATGACTGTTAGGTCAACCTTGATTAAAGGATTTTGACTGATACTATGGTTAGAAAGTAACAGTAGGTTCTTATCTGAAATATACAACTCACTTTGCAAATACAGATCCAATACACTCATATGATGATTTACTAATTGACCTTCATTACCATCTCCATCTCTGATCTTCTTAGAATTATCTTCAAGCAATCACCTCAACTCTGTTCAGCTCTTCACAACTCTTCTTAGCCTTCTTCTTAGGTTCATCAATCAATAACATCAACCATTTTCCACACACTTCATAACCTCACAATTAGGTCATCCTTATATCTCCTTGATCAGGTAGATTAATCTTTTGCCACTTAATCACTTCCCTTAGGTTTAGGTTAGATTCATCGAATCCTTCCATCATTTTGTTCTCTTTCTCCTTCTAAATACTTCTCCAAACTTCTCCTTGAATCCATAAAAAAATTGTTTACCATGCATTAAATGCTCCAAATCATTCATTAATAATGTCAACAAGTTTTACATATCCCAAGATTTCAACTATGTCAACTAGGATTCTCAATTCCTTCACAAACTGTAAATTACTGACACTGTATCAATACTGCGTTCTTCTACTTGGTCATCATTGGATAACTCGATCATCGCTAAATGTATCTTCTCGGCAATCACTGTCTTCACTCGGTTAATTTTTTGATGCTCGACAATTACTGATGCTCGGTCAACAATAAAATTTTCTCAGCTTATATTGGCACTCGGTCAACACTAGCATCACTCGACTTACACTGAATTTCTTCTCTTTTGCTCGGTTAAGCCTATGCTTCAAATCAACTAACTTCTTTACTAAGTGTTATAATTAAACAACTCATTACCTTGCCAATGTGCCAACTAATCAAATACCCATTGTAGTTTCCCATTACTCAACCTTTCCACTAGGTCTTCTTGTTATCTTCTCTTCTCAAATCCTCTTCATCAATCAAAAGATATGGTACTCAATTAGATAGCAACTGTCTCACCAGTTAAGGTTTGAAATCAATGACAATATAACAATTGTTTCAATTACAGTTTCTAACAATCTCCCTCTTTGGAATTGATGGCAACACCACATGTCAAAAGTGTAATACCATACAATCCAAAATCTTTATATATTAGATCTTCATTAATATCCTTAGCTTCATTCGGATTCTCATCCAAGTATCAGTTCCCTCTTGGATAGATTTCACCTTTTATCAGTTTACTAAATCTTCTTATGAATTTCTCTCTCTTTCTGGAATCTCTCTACAATCTTATCTCCCTTAGCTTATATCTCTTTTGATCTTATCTCCCTCTTTGACAACAATGCCAAAGACACGTTCATCTTTCACTTGCATCTTTTCCATGTAGACATTTTCATATCAGTTCTCTGAATTGTATACTCCCTCTCTCATCTTGCTTATGACTGATTAACATCTTTTTCTTATCCTTCACAACTTTAGGCAACTCCTAAAGTGTGACCTCCTTTGCATCAATTTGTTAGATATTCTGATTAATTCATTTGATGCAATGCTCCTACTTGATTCTAGGTAGCAACAGTTAGGGGAATCACCCCTAATTTACCTCTTAGATATTCATGAGCATCCTTAAGTAATGCCTTAGTGAATATATCTACAAATTGTTCCTTTGTATTCACATATTCTAGTCTCACTTCCTTGTCTTGAACTAGCTCTCTCAAGTAATGATACTTGATAGAAATATGATTAGTCTTAGTGTGCATCACATGATTATTTGATATATTGATAGAATTTGTGTTATCATAGAAAATAACAACTGGCTCAGTAATTTCTTCCTTCATACCTTTTAACAATTGCTTCATCCACACTAGATTTGAACAATTAATTACTGCTGCTACATATTCAGCCTCTGCTGTAGATTGATAAATGCAGTTCTATTTCTTACTTGTCCAAGAGACTAATCTCTTTCCCAGAAAGAATGCGCCACCACTTGTACTCTTTCTATCATCCACATTTTCTGCCCAATTTTCATCAGTATAAACTTTCAATTCAAATATTTCATTCTTCTTGTAGTATAGTCCATAATCCTCTGTTACCTTCAGATATCTCAATATTCTTTTTACTACCTTCATGTGTGTTTCCTTAGGATTGGAAGAGAATCTTGAAATAATCCCAACTGCTAATGCAACATCTGATCTTCTATGAACAACATATTGTAGTTTTCTAATCATGGACCTATACAAGGTTTGATTTACCTCTGCAGTATCATCAGTCTTTGATAGTTTATGTCCAGTAGCCATAGGTGTACTGACTGGTCTAGAGTCCTCCATGCCAAAATAATTTAGTATCTCCTTGATATATTTTGATTGAGTAATGTAGATACCTTTCTTCATTTGATAAACTTGTAAACCAACAAAGAATTTGATCTCTCCAAACATAGACATTTCAAATTCAGTTTGCATTTCTTTTGCAAATGTTTTTCATAGGGCATCTTGTCCTCCAAATATGATATCATCAACAAATATTTCAACTAACAATATCCCTTTACCTTGTTCAGTCTTCAAATATAGATTGATGTTGCCATTTGTTCTTGCAAATCCAATCTTTACCAAATAATTGTGCAATCTCTCATACCATGCTTTGGGGGCGTGTTTTAATCCATACAGTGCCTTATGTAGTTTACAAACCATATTATTTTTGCTTGAGTCAACAAATCCTTCCAATTGTTCAATGTACACTTTTTCTTCCAATATTCCATTTAGAAATGCAAACTTGACATCCATTTGATAAACTTTGAATCCTTTATATGCTGCATATGCAAGTAGAGTTCTCACTCTTTCCAATCTTGCAACTGGGGAAAATGTCTCCCCATAGTCAATGTCTTCTTCCTATGCATACCCTTTGCATACCAATCTAGCTTTGTTCCTAGTCACTTCTCCATGTTCATTTAGCTTATTTCTGAATACCCACTTTGTTCCAATAAAATTCTTGTCTTTTGGTCTCAGCACTAGTGTCCATTTATTGTTCTTTTCTATCTGCTCAATTTCTTCATTCATGGCTTGAATCCAATCTTCATTCTCTAAAGCATCTTTAATTGTCTTAGGCTCAAATTCACATAATAAGCATGTTTGATCTTTTAACTTACTTCTTGTCATAACTCTAGATTCTTTATCTCCAATGATTTGTTCTGACTTGTGATGTCTTCTCACATACGTCTGTGCTTGTAGGCTCAGATCTCCTTTCTACTTGTTCTTGATCTTCAAGTTCATCTTGTATATTTTCTGTCTCCTCTTCAAATTGATTGACAACATCCTCCTGATGCTCGACATCATTCTTATGTAGCTCGATAGGCTCTTGTTGTTGCTCGACATCATTGTTTACATGTTCAGATAAATTGCTGGCCTCACCTTCTTCAATATGTAAAAAAGATATGTAATTTTCTGGTTCTTGTTTGCATTCAACTTCATTCTTTTTTGCATATTCATCAACTTTTACATTTGCACTTTCTACAACTTTGTTAGTGTTGGAATTCAAACACTTGTAAGATTTTCTCTTAGTGGAATAACCTAGGAATATGCCTTCATCACTTTTAGCATCAAGTTTTCCATTTCTATTATCTTTGTGTATATAACATTTGCTTCCAAAGAATTTAAAATATTTCACATTAGGTGCATAACCATGCCATAATTCAAATGGTGTAGCATTTGTACCTTTCTTGATTTGTACTCGGTTCAAGGTATAGACAGTTGTGCTTACAACTTCTCTCCAGTACTTTAGTGCAACATTTTTCTCTATCATCAATGTTCTAGCACAATCTATAATTGATCTATTTCTCCTCTCTTCTATGCCATTCTATGGGGGTGTCCTTAGTGTAGACATTTGTCTCTTAATTCCTCTATCATTGCAGAATATGTTGAATTCATTTGATATGAACTCTCCTCTACCAGATCTTAGACATTTCAAGCTCTTACCTGTTTCTTTCTCAACTTTTTCCAAGTACCACTTAAATAACTGAAAGACATCATATTTTTCTTTAAGAAGAATCACAGTCATCATTCTAGAATAGTCATCAACAAACATAATGAAATACTTATCACCACAATAACCTTTTACTCCAATAGGCCCACAAAGGTCAGTATGAACCAACTCCAAAATATCATCAGAAGTATAGGTTTTGCTCTTGAAACTAGACTTAGTCATTTTTCCTAATTGGCATTGCTTACATATTACATTCTTAGGTTTCTTCAATCTTGGTAATCCTCTAACTCTTTCATCTTACTGATACTTACCAAATTATCAAAGTTCACATGACACAACCTCTTATGCCATAACCATATATCATCAAAATGTGCAAACAAACATGTTTCTTCAGATAAATATAGATAGAACAAATTACCTCTTGTCTACTCTCCACTTCAATTAGTTCACCAGTGGCATCAAATATTTTGGCCTTTCTATGATGAAACTCAACTTGGTAACCTAAACTGTTCAACTGTGCTACACTCAACAAGTTATAGTTAAGACCTTCAACCCAATAAGCATTGTCACATCTAATCTTATTTATCAATTTTATTGATCCTTTTCCTTTTCTAAGACATGGTGCATCATTACCAAACTTAACACTACTCCCTTTGTAATGATTTAAGATTTCAAACTTACTTTTATCACCATTCATTTGATGTGAGAAACCACTATCAATTATCCATCTATCACCTTTACTCATATATGAAATAAGTGCAGTTTTCTCATCATTATCAGAATCATCTTTCATAGCAACATAAACAACTTCTACATCATGATCATCAGATTTACTAGATTCACTGTCAATTTCTTCTTCAACAATATAACATGACTTCTTTACTTTGTCCTTGTAGTCCTTATACGTTATGTGATCTATGTCATTTCTCTTTTCTTTATACTTTCTTTCCCTTCTTTCATCATTGTCATTCCTGTCAGGACATCTTGCTGCAATGTGACTAACTTTGTTGCATGAAAAATAAATTATAGGAAGTTTACCTTTGAATTTTCCTTTTCCTCTCGGTATCCTTCTAGCCACGAGTGCCTCAAGATCATCAAGATCATCATCAGAAGTGTCACTGTCACTACTCACACATTTCTCTTTTGCTTTCTTAGACTTATGAAGAACCATTTGTGACTTAAATGCAGATTTAATAGCATGAGGGGTGAAGTTGTCAAAATTTGACAATTCAAAAGAAGTAAGTCTACCAACTAAACCTTCCCAAGTCAAATTACTACTAGGTGCACATCTCAATTCTTGTATAGCATAAATAGGAAGTAAGGTTCTCAATAACTTGCTAATAACAGTGTCATCATCAATGATTCCATTTTCTCCTCTAATAGCATTCACAACTTCTTTTATTCTGCCACAATATTTCACAATAGTTTCACTTTCTTGCATTTTCATTTCATCAAACTTACCTCTCAAACTTTCAGATTTGTCTCTCAGAACATTTGTGTCACCTCCATAGATAGGAGCCAGAGTGCCCCACATTTGCTTTATAGTAGTGCAATCCTTAATATCTTCAAATTCAGGATAGCTTAGGGCTAATGCAATTTCCAACATTGTCTGATTGTGTTCTTTCTTTTCCTTCATCTCCTGAGCTGACATAGGTGCAGTGGCTAGTATATATTCATTTTCCTCATAATATCTCGCTGAATCACCAATACCGACTAGGTGCAGCTTCATCAAACTTTTCCATGCAAGGAAGTTATCCTTGTTCAAATTTGGTACCTCCTTTTTGTACATCTAGATCTTTAGCATCAAGTACCTTAAAACCTTCTCCTTACAAGAACCAATAGCTCTGATATCAATTGTTAGAATGATTTCAGAATAACTGAGAGTGGGGGGGGGGGGGGGTGCATTAGTTATCCTCAGGTCCAGATGTAGTAATTGAACTTTTAACACTTCAACAAACTTAGATCTACTCAACATTCAAATCGGTCTCTATAGAATATAACAGTAACATAAAACTTGCAGTCCACTGTCCAAAAGTAATCAACTTGCAGAATATAAAACTCTTTAACAACATTCACATCAAATAACATTCACACAAGTATAACACCAGGATTTAACATGGAGACCCAATTTGGGAAAAACCACCTATAACATGCTACTAATTTTTCACTCTTCTGAAGTGAGCTTTGTGAGAAGCCAATATTAAAGGTTTACAATACATACTGCTAGGTGTGATCCAGTTAAATGATTTAATCACTCTGTTAAAAGTGGCATGGTTAGAGGGCTTAAGAACATTCCATTAGAATGTCACCTCGATTAAAGGATTTACAAATGACTGTTAGGTCAGCCTTGATTAAAGGATTTTGACTGATACAATGGTTAGAAAGTAATAGTAGGTTATGATCTGAAATATAAAACTCACTTTGCAAATATAGATCCAATAAGCTCATATGCTGATTTATTGACTAACCTTCATTACCATCTCCATCTCTAATATGATCAGAATTCTCTTCAAGAAATCACCTCAACTCTTTTAATCTCTTTACAACTCTTCTTAGCCTTCTTCTTAGGTTCATCAATCAATAACATCAACCATTTTCCACACACTTCATAATCTCACAATTAGGTCATCCTTATACCTCCTTGATCAGGTAGATTAATCTTTTGCTGCTTAATCTCTTTTGTAGATCTTAGTTTTAGGTAAGATTCATCGAATCATTCCATCATTTTGTTCTCCTTCTCCTTCTAGATACTTCTCCAAACTTCCCCTTGAATTCATAAGAAAATAGTTTACCATGTATTAAATGCTCCAAATCATTCATTAATAATGTCAACACGTTTTACATATCCCAATATTTCAACTATGTTGGCTGGGATTCTCAATTCCTTCACAAGCTATGAATTAATTATACTCGGTCAATACTTTGTTCTTCTACTCGGTCATCACTGGATAACTCAGTCATTGCTAAACTTATCTTCTTGCCAATCACTATCTTCACTCGGTTAATTGTTTGACGCTCGACAATTAATGATGATCGATCAACACTAAAATTTTCTCGGCTTATATTGGCACTTCGTCGACACTAGCATCACTTGGCTTACACTGAATTTCTTCTCTTTTGCTCGGTTAAGCCTATGTTTCAAATCAACTAACTTCTTTACTAAGTTTTATAGATAAACAATTCATTACCTTGCCAATGTGCCAACTAATCAAATACCCATTGTAGTTTCCCATAACTCAACCTTTCCACTAGGTCTTCTTGTTATCTTCTCTTCTCAAATCCTCTTCATCAATCAAAAGATATGGTACTCAATTAGATAGCAATTGTCTCACCAGTTAAGGTTTGAAATCAATGATAATATAACAATTGTTTTAATTGTAGTTTCCACCAGAAACAATATTCAAAGAAACAACCATCAACGAACTTCTAAACAAAGACTTCAAAATGAAGGATGTCAAGGGATTCAAGATGATCCTGAACCAACTTATAGATATAAAAATCCACCTAATGTAAACATTCAATTGGATGTTGAAAATAAAGACTTTGCATCCATAGAATGTGTTCAACAAACACCACAACATGAAAATCAAGTAGAAATGAATGTTGATTTGGAAGGTACTATGGAAAACATGCCAAACCCAAATGGTATCGTTGAAACTGAATTTAGAAGATTCCAAATGCAGTTTAGGAATCAGACAGATAGTTTGAAGACTCCTAATATGTGTCATGTTTGTCAAGAATCGTATCTTGCAATGAAAGTATATCGTACTTTTGAAGGTCCTATATGCAACAGGTGTAGACAAGAACAAAGAACTCATAAGTTTTTATCTTCAAACAATATAGACCCTAACTCTCAACCAGAAGAGCTTGCAAATTTGACTCAGGTTGAAGATATGTTGATTGCATGTGTCAGCCCTATACTACAAGTTCCACATGTAATTGGTGGTCAATATAAGTATAAAGGACACACTATAAGCTTTCCTAAACATGTAGAACAAGTATCCAAAGTTTTTCCACATACAATTGAGCACTTTCCAATTAGTATTGTTCGTAGAAGGGATCAACGTGGTACACATTATAACTTTACTGTAAACAAGGACCGCGTGTATAGAGAATTAAAATACAAAGTAGAGCATGACAAGTTTTATGTAGATGTTAGAATTGATGAATTTTATCTCAATGACTTACCAAGAAATTTTGATCAAAATGTTTTTAACAGATTGAGGATAGTCCACATGGAATTTGATTTTGATGTATACAAAGTCATATTTGTGGGTCCAGTCATGGAGATAGATGAAGGTAATGTAATTCAACACACCGTCTATGGCTTCAAGACCACCTAATGCTCAAATAGAAATGGAATGAATCCAAGAATGTGTTAACAATCCTGAGACAGTTACATCTGCATTAATTGAATGGCCAGCTATAGGTGCATCACCTATCAATAAATATGTCACATCGAGATTGTTAGATATGGAATTTCCAACATTGTTTCCTGATGGAAGATGTGATTGATTAGAGCCAAGAATGAGGCAAATTCATCTGCATGAATTTATGAAGCATTTATTGCGGTATGGAATCATAGACATGATCCTCATCAAAGAAATATACATGCATGTTTTAAGTAATTTGATCATATATATCTACATAACATGATGTTTACAATATATGTTCATATATATATATATATATATATATATATATATATATATATATATATATATATATATATATATATATATATATATACAATTATTATAAATTTTTAATATGATATATTACCCATAACCATTTGTAGGTTTTCCAACATTTTGGTCAACATCCATGTCTCAAAAATAGTGCACAACTAGCTGAGATGGATATTGACCATGAATATGAAGAGATGGTCAACTGTGTGGAATGACACACAGTCTGTAAGGAGGGTGTATGTATACATAGAAAAAGGGGAAGAATGGTTTGTAGGTAATTATTTCATCGATTAATAAGGTTTACATTAATATTATATATTAACTATTCAGAAAACTTAATCAAAATAGATGCTCATTTGTCTTTCTCTTAGGTACTATGCTTCTTGGCAATTGAATTTGGAGGGATCCAAGTTATATGAGGATAGAGAATCGGGTGAAAGAAAATTTGAGCCAACTAGAAATGATGATAGAGTCAATTTACATAATCGGCACATACTGCAACTATGGAGGGAAAATATAGATTGGACACTCGTTCTTTCAAAACGTGTAGTTATTAAATACATTGCAAAGTATGCATTAAAAGTCGAGAACAGTTCAGAAACCTATTTTGAAATGTTGATGCATTTGTCAAACCTAGAAAATCCTGATGATTTAGCTGCACGGGCATATAGAAAGCTTCTCACAAAACAATTATAGAGAGGGACATTAGAGCCCAGGAAACATGTCATATGTTGTTAGAGCTTCCATTGGTAGAGAGTAGAAGAAGGTTTTTTAATCTAAATGTCTCACGTGAACTTTTCAAACCTGTAGCAGTAAATAATGAGGAAAATATTGAAGAACACGCCAAATATTTTATAGATGGCTATAAAACAAGGCCAATATGTATGGAAGGTATCACCTTGATTCATGAAAAAAGATCTTGGATATACAATCCTAGAAAAAGAGGAGACAACAAATGGGGGCCAAGGCAAACAACAACTATTGTTAGAGTTTTCCCTAGGTTTCTATCCATTGCTCCACGTGATTCAAGCAAATGGGTGGAGTTTTGTTTATTTGAGTTGTTACTATACAAACCTATTCGTAACATTGAAAGAGACATTGTTCATGATAATGATATTATAGTAGCAAACTGGGAATCACTCAATTATAATCCTTGGCATGTTCAAAGAGTAGCACCTACAGAAAATGATGAACCTAGAAGTGATACTGAAGTTTAAGATAATGGAGCTATTCAAGAAAATACCACAGAGCATGAATGTGAAATCATCCATACTACATCATGGTCAACTCATGCAAGTTTCTAAGATAAACATGTTAGGAAAAAGAGATATTGATAGAAATACAAACTGGTGTAGTGAATATCAAAGTGAAGAGCATACTGTTGTAACAATCAAATTCATAGGAGAAATGAAGAAATATGGATGTCTCATGTATGATGACATCCCACAATGCATCAACTTTAAAACTCTCAGTGACAAGCAACAAAAGGAAATCGATATTATTATGACACACTACCATGACAATCAGGTTAGGATGCCTTTGTTTATGATAATTCAAGGAACACCGGGAACATGAAAGTCTTATCTAATTGGTGCCATCAGTAAAATTCTTTAGATTGAAGCTTTGCCAAGTCCTTCTCCACTTCTATTACTTGCACCAACTAGAGTTGTAGCTTTCAATATAGGATCTTCTATAATTCATTCAAATTTGGGAATACCAATTAAAGATTTTTCTCAGCTAGAAGGGAGATGACTTACAAGTTTACAAGAAGAAATGGCCCATATTAGGTATATTTTTATTGATGAAATGAGCTTTATTGGTCAAAAATTGCTGGAAAATATAGATTGTTGACTCAGACAATCCTTCCCACAAAGTGGTGACATAAGCTTTGCAGGTATACTTTCATTTTTTCTAATGATGCTATTTATGTGCTATAATATTTATTAATATAACTCATATATAAATACAATCATATAATATTCATAAATAGTCTTCAAATCATTTCTCTGACTTTCTTTCAGGTATATCTATTATTTTGGTTGGTGATCTTGCTCAGTTACCTCCAGTCAATGATAAACCAACATATGCTAGCAACATGCGGGCAAAGTTACTATGGAAAGAATTCAAAACTATGGTTACATTAGATAAAATATTTAGGCAAGATGGAGAAAACATCCACCAAAAAAGATTTTGTCAGCTTCTCACAAATGTGAGAGCTGTAAGTCCAAACCTAGATGATTTGAAATTGCTTATGATGAGAACCCCTGTGAGGTTAGATGCTACAACCAATGATGAGTTTGACAAGATAGTGCATTTATTCTCTACAAATGCCAATGTTTGTAACCATAACTTGAGGATGTTGTTCTTTTTGAGGCAACATGTTGCATGTAGCCTTGCAACTAAGTCAAGGAATGATAATACACTTGAAGATTTATCTAATGAAGAACTTGATCTAAAGTTATTGTTCAGTAAGGATTCAAGGGTCATATTAACTACAAATCTATTAATTGAAGTTGATCTTGTCAATGGCCTTGGGATGTATCCAGAATATTGTGTACAAACCAGGAACTGCCCCACCTGAACCACCTGCTTATGTCATGGTTGAATTTGATTAATTAATCGAGAATACCATATCATGACCATTATCCAAAAATAGTTCCAATATCACTAGTACAAAGGGGTAGAACCTTTCAGTTACCATTAAGGTTGGCATGGGCATTGACAATTCATAAATCTCAGCGACTAACTCTTTCTAAAGCCACAGTTGATATGGGTGCAAGAGAAAGAGAAGGATTGACATTTGTAGTTGTATTGTGTAAAGTCTCTAGAAGGCTTGAGAATAATGCCACCATTCACATATGACTGCTATGAAAAAATGAGAAGTCAGAAACAACTTTCGAATAGAAAAGAAAAAGAAATTAGACTTAAGTGTCTTGAAATTCAATGATGTACTGTAATGATGTATTGCTATTAAATGTTGCATTATTAATTAATCTCCTACTTTGTGTCAAAATTGATCTGAATTATTCTTATGTGATAAATTAGTATATCATATTTGGAAATTGTGTTCACTTTTGCTTCAATTTGTATCAATAATATAAATTATATCATGTTTCCAAACCTGACTTTTCGTTAATTTAAATAAAAAAATTTCCACAAAACAATATATATTATTCCACTATAAGTAACATGTAAAGTTCCAAAGGTGATAAGGAAAATTGGGGAGCAGAGCCATGCCATCCTTAAGGCCTACACTGATCATGTCAGGATCATTGTTGATAAGATGGACCAAACCAAAGGTGATAAGGACATGAAGGAACTGAAGGAAGCCACCAGAATTGGAAAGCGCACTCAGGCTAAAACCAGGAAGATGGAGACCAAAGATGACAATGATCTGAAAGAGCTTAAGGATTCTGCTGATCACATGTAGATTATGGTGGTATAGGCCAGGGACCTGATGAAATATATTTAGCTATCTCTTTGTGTTGTCCTATCCCTTTGTTAGGTTGTCCTATTTTGTTCCTTTTGTTGCAAACTTTTTTTTTTAATTAGCTACTCTATTTTTTTTCTATTTATTCTCTACGGTGTTGAGGCACAAACTCTGTTATACTTTTAATGGTTTATCTCTAAATACTTTGTAAAGGTTTTGGGTCCTTCAAAACCTATTTTTACTTAATCAAAACATGTAAAGTTCCAAATGGAAATGGAACATGGTTATTCTGATTAATTATGTATACTGATCTTTGTTTAAAACTTTGTAGGATACCATTCCACCTATGGATGCCTCTGACAGAGAGTCAAACATCATGGTTACGAGCCCCTCTACTTCGGTGGCCTCAAATGATATCTTGGAGACTAAATTTGAAAAGTGTACGCGAATAATTGTAGACTTGTGCACAACTATAATCAAAGCTATGGAGAACACAAAATTATCAATTGATTATGTTCAGGAACTAGAAATAATGCAGATGGAAGATGATGCAAAATTTTTGCGCGAGACATTTGCAAAAGTGGGTGCATTTCCATCAATGATGAAAGAAGTCTACTGTCATCATTGTACAAATAAGGGTTGCAATACCAACTTTATCGTTGAAGAATATGTGATGTACTTGTATCATTATGGAGAATTATTTTCTATTTAGATCATTCTTATCTTGGCTTTCAAACTTCTTAATTATCTAAATAGTTGTATTGGGACTTCTATTTCCCCTTTCATCTATGTAAGTTTCATGAATAAGATAATAAATAAATAGTTTTGGTTATTCCCATCATGTTTACCCCTATACTTGCAAGGTTTTACAACGTGTTTTGTTGAACTCTGTATTTCTAATATTTATTCCTTCAATGGATGTGCTGAATAAATGTGAGGAATTAATTATAAAGGACATCTTATTTATTTATACTTCTAACCTAACACTAATCAATGTTATACAACTATACCAAACCCTTGAACTATATAAAATAAACTATTAAAAGTAAATCTAAAATGCAAACTAAAATAAAACTATATCTTAACCCATACCAGGACGTTAAATTAATAAGAATGATTACTGTAACCCTCACTCTACATGAAACCAATATACTAATAGTACACCTAACTCTGAATCATCTTTCTTAACCCTAACTACATTAGTGTAAAAAATCATACATGTACACCATTCATACCATCGCTATCTATGTTCAGTGTATTGGTATACAGTTACCCTAAGATTACCCCTAATTGTTACTCTAACCTATAACCCTTGTTGTAAGCCTAAATGTAACAATAATTATTATTGTTACATGACCATATTACCAACCCTAATGCTAACCCTAACCTCTTACCCTAATACTTACCGTTAATGTGAGAGATGCAAATCCAAAACTAATATAACTCCTAAGGTTAAAACTAAAACCTAATTGTAACCATAACCCTCTCAATTACCATACACAAAATGATAAACATGATGGTTATACTAACCCTTAATATGATAGTAATCCTAAATGTAAACATAGAATCCTATCCCTAATCGTAACCCTAACCCTAACTCTAATATGTTATCATTACCATTATAATTATACTAATATGGTAACCGTTCAAGTTAGTTGTTACCATGTCCCTACCATTGACCTTACATTAAATGGTAACGTTAAATGTGACATTAATAATAAGTATCATGTTAAACTGTAAAAAAAATCCAAAAATGTATTACCAAGTATGATACTTTAATCATGACCATAAAAACTAGATCCCATCGCTAACTACGTCCACAATCTTACTCTCACACAAACCCTAATACTAACCGTATACCTAACACTACATATGATTTAACCCTGACTATAAACCATACATCCTAACACTGCACACAACCTTATACTGACCCTAACCCTAACCCTACATGTACAATAGCCTAAATGTAACAGTAACTATTACAAATCTTGACCATATTACTAACCCTAATGCTAACCCTAACCCCTTACCCTAATATTTACATTTAATGTGAGAGATGCAAGTCCAAAACTAATACTACTCCTAAGGTTAAAATTAAAACCTAATTGTAACCACAACCCTCTCGATTACCATATGTAAAATGGTAAACATGACGGTTATACTAACCCTTAATATGATATTAATCCTAAATATAAACATAGAATCCTATCCGTGATCGTAACCCTAACCCTAACTCTAATATGTTATCATTACCTTTATAATTCTAGTAATATGGCAACCATTCAAGTTAGTTGTTACCATGTCCCTACCATTGACCATACGTTAAATGGTAATGTTAAATGTGATACTAATGATAGTTATCATGTTAAACTATAAACAACATCCAAAAATGTATTACCAAGTATGATACTTTAATCCTAACTCTAAAACCTACATCCCATCGCTAACTACGTCCATAATCTTACTCTCACACAAATCCTAATACTAACCATATACCTAACACTACATATGATTTAACCTCGACTATAAACTGTACATCCTAACACTGCTCACAACCTTAAACTGACCCTAACCCTAACCCTACATGTATAATAACCTAAATATAACAATAACTATTACTACTCTTCACCATATTACTAACCTTAATGGTAACCCTAACCCCTTACCCTAATCTTTACCTTTAATGTTACACTAAATATGATACACCACGTAGCTGTAAACATAACATCCTAATTCAAACCACGACCTTAGTATGACACAATAATCTTGATACTAACCGTAACTATAATTGTAACCATTCACACAAAACTACTCCTAAGGTTAAATTTTAACCCTAATCATAACCATAACCCTATCATTTACCATAGGTCAAATGGTAACCATAACGGTTATACTAACCCTTAATAGGTTAAACCATAACCCTAATCATAACCATAACCCAACACTAACCCTACAAACTACATATGTGTTATCTCTATTGAGCATTAAAGGTTGTCATTAGTATCAAAGGTTATCTACAATATCAGTCAGTTACTTAAATTGAGCTAGTCGGTAACTAGAAGCAAAATAGACCAGTCGGTTAAAGCTTTTACATCGAGCGATAGTAAACACTGAGCGACAGTATACACCGAGCAGTTTATACAGTGTTTACCGATGATCACAGGAAACAACATAGTAATCAGGAATGGCACATTCTTCTATGCAAACGGTTACAACAAATTAGAAAATGGTTTACCAAGATCGAGGAATATTTATTGTCAAGATACTCATTAAATGCAATGCTTATCTTATGTAATAGTTCGATCTAGGTCATTTTTCTACATCGTAGATCTTAGGGTTTTGTCTAAGTTGTGTAACCTAATTTTGTTAAGCGGCATAAAGTAGTATGCTATATGAATGTATGTTTGCATCATTTGTGATGTGAACTGATGTATGAATTACAAAGCACTTGAAGCACTTACCTAACTTCAAGTCTATCAGTTGACAGAGCAGATCAATATTCAGAAGTTTATCAGATTAAGCAGAATCAGAGCAGGCTAACCAAGCAGTTCAAAGTAGAGATACATCACAGTAAAGGTGACATTTTGTCAGTACATTATAGATCTGTATCAGACAATTAAGTTGTCACTAGCAGATATTTCCCTATTGCTTTCTAACAATTGTAATAGAGTTTTTGGCTAAATCTCTTAACAGAGTAGACTTGACAGTCTTATGTAAATCTCTTAACCGAGTGCACACTTCATTAGTGTTGTTAAAATCCTATAACTAGGTAGATCTAGCTGATCTAACATGTTACTCCTAATAGGGTAAGATCACCAGAAGTGATCAAAACTTTTATCCCTAACAGGCAAACCTTTTCTATCTGCAGTAGTGAAGAATTTGTGGGTGTCATCCCCACTGTAGTTTTTACCTTCTAACAAGGGTTTATGCGTTACCAAAATACTTGTGTTATGTGACTGTTATATTGTTGATTTCATATTATTTACTTTCATAAGCTGAATGGATGAAGGATACATGTATTAGATGAAAGGTATTTTGGAAGGTTATCACTGTTTGATGTTATAGATCTGAAAGGTTAGTGAGTTAAAGTTTTTGTGGGCACTGATTCACCCCTCCCCTCTCAATACCTATCTCTCCGTATTCCAACACATATGAACCCAAAATCATATTAATAATTTGACCGTTGGCCCCATTTGTCACACTAACCTTATCCAATATTTTAACCCTAATACTAATCCAAACTCAACACTTTGCATCCCATCATTAATCTTACTTTAACCCTCACTGTATTAGTAACCCTAACCCCTTACTCTAATCTTAAACCTTAATGTTACACTAAATATGATACTAATCCTAACTATAAACCTAAAATCATATCCCTAACCACATCCTTAATCTCACCCTATCCCTAACCCTAACCCTAACTCATAAGGTAAAATGTCCTACTAACCCTAACTCTTACCCTATTTCAAATAATTTTAATAATTTATAACAATATATATACTATTTTTTTAATTTAATTTTACAACATTAAACCTAATTATTGCCCTAACAATTTGATATGATTTGATTTTTCTGCCATATACATAAATAATAAACATTGTAAAATGTCTTCCATGTTGCGTTGCGACTTCTACTAGCATATATATACTTATATATATAATACGCCAAGAGTAATCCTTCTCGAGGTGCCTATTTTTTTCCAAATTGCAAGGTACACTAGGTGCCTAGAGAAGGATTACTCTCAGCATTATATATATATATATATATATATATATATATATATATATATATATATATATATATATATATATATATATATATATATATATATATATATATATATATATATATATATATATATATATATATATATATCTGTGTGTGTGTGTGTGTGTGCATGCGCTGAGAGGCGTCCCTAAACAACCGTAGCACAAGCTATAAGGAATATGTTGTGTACAAAATAAAGAAATAAGGTATGTTACAAAAAAATACCACGTATTAATTAAAAATATAATAAAAAATTAAAAAATGCAATAAAAAATCTAAAAATGCAACAAAAAAACCAAAAATGCAATCAATAATCCAAAACTACCACATAATAAAAAAATGAAAAATATCTAAAAAATATATTAAAAAAGCTCGGCGGTTGCAGTAGGACCCGCCATGAAATCCTGTGTGACGGCCCGTGCCATTTGCATGGTTCGCAATGCCCCACGCGACAAGCTGACTACCACTGTCAGGCAGCGTTCGCTGTTGACAGCCTGGCAGTGGTCAATGTTGTGCACATTGATTGTGCACGACACTAGCCGCTGCTAGACTACCGACAACCAATGCTGCACGACAGGCTGGTCATGGCCTCCATGCCCGTTGAATGTTGGTGGATGGGGGTGGTGGCCTCGTCCACCAATAACCATTTTTATGGTATTTTGAAAATGGGCCAAGTGTAATTTTAAATTTTGCATGTTGTTTAGGAATTAGGAAATATGAATGGACGAAAATATGAACGGACGGAAATATGATTGGACGTTTATAAGATATGAAGAGTCTCTCTAATTTTATAAAAGAGTGCTCTTCATATCATTTCCATTATTTTTTTGTTTACATGAACACGAATTTCATTTTGTAGAGGAGGATATGAACTACATTAGTTCATCATTTTAAGGTAAATGTATTGTTTTATTTTCATACAGTTTTATGTATAGTATATTAAGATTTGATATAGTTTTATGTTGTTTATATATTCAAGATCTAAGTATTGACAGATTTGTTTCACCACTTAGTCATGAAGACTTCCTTGAAGTGTAATTTCCTGAATCTCATACTCTAAAACCATTCACACGCCCACTTACGGCCAGAGCAAGAATGAGTTAGAGGAATATGGAGACCAACACAGTGGAATTGAAGAGTTCACAATCAATTTTTGGTTTGAGATCCACTACCTTTGAAAATGAGATCACATATTTTTGGGTTTCATTGTTTACTATTCCAAATAAGAGATCATGTATTCACATGTTTTCACAAAATGACCCTTTAGACCATTTCAATTGTCATTATATATCCATTATTATTATAAAATACTCATTTTGTTATTGTTACAATATCTTGGCTCTCATTTTCTCCATGTATCTATAATTCTTATCATTTCTTCACTCAAAGTGTTGTTATTGTAAAGGATAAAATAGTGTATGGGGTTCTAGGGCAATGGCTTGCACATAAAAGAGACCCCAAAGCCAATATTTTACACTTACATGAAATTGTATTGATATAGAAAGTAAATATAGATGACTAATATTGAAATTAAGAAATAAAGTTACTTACCTCCGAAAAAGAATCGGCTGAAAACCCTGTCAAACAATCTCAAAAACTGTTGATTCCCTTGATACTGAACCAAAATTGTGAGATCTACAAAACCTAGCAATCTTTTTCTGAGATGGCTCAGCTCGGGTTTGACCCTCATAAAAGGTCAAATACCACATTCTTTATTTGAAGTCTGATTTGAATTCTGTTCGCAGATCCCAGAAGTTTGCCAAAAAGGGTATCCAAATTTGCTCTCAGATTTGAAATTCCGCACCTGTACCTGCAAGAAAAAGAGAGTTTTTGGTTGTTTATTTAGGGGGGTTTGCCTCAGTCAAACCCCAATTTAAGAATTAACCTTGAAATTGAATTGAAATTGCTGGAATAAACAAAGTAAACAGAACAATTCACCTTGCTTGAGTTGAAACCCTTGTGGAGGATTCGAATCCTTGAATCCACAAGAATGGATGAATGTAGAATCAAATATAGGATGTCTCCAATCAATTGTCTTTAGATCTTCAACACCAATCTTGAATGGATCTTGAACTAGGAAGAGGCTTGAATGGAAATGGAGGAATCTTCAACAAGAGAGCTCCATAGAGCTTGAATCCTTCAATGGCTACTAATGGATCTCCTTGATGAATTGGATGCTTGAATGCTTGAAGGCTTGAATGCTTGATCTTCTTGCTTGAGAGCTTGAGAGATGGATTGTAAAACTTGATGGAGAAAATAAGAGAGGAAGGCTCCCTTTTATAGTGATCTAGGGCACAAGAGGGGCCTCGTAGAAAACAATAATTAAGGGCCCATGGAACAAAACTCTAGAGAGGTGCACATGGAAAGGAAATAAATTAAAGTCTTGACACAAAACTCAAGGAGGGGACCACCTTTAATATATAAATAAAATAATTATTTAAGAGCCTTGTTACAAAATTCGAAGTAAGGCCAACCCCAAAGTTAATTTGAGTATTAGGCACAAAAATTGAGAAAGGCTAATCTCCAATAATAAATTAGGAATCCTATACAAATATCGAGAAAGGTCCACCTCAAATATTAATTTGAGAATTTGACACTTAATCTGAGAAATAGTGGCCCCGAAGAGGGAAAAGACAAGATTTGATGAAATCTCACAACCGGAGGCTAACCTTGAAGATCCCAGACCTTAGGGTCAAAGTCGAGGTCGACCTTGACTAGGTCAGGGTTGAGGTCGACCCTGACCTAGTCAAGGTCGAGGTCGACTTTGACCTTAGGGTCCAAAACCTCAGATTCATAGTCCAGATTGCTAGGAAAATGCTAGGAAGAAGTGGAAAATGGGGTAGAACAGGGGGAAAAGCCAGATCCAAGTTGAATATCCATTCAAGGCGTTCGACATGACCCCAAACCACTTACTCGGAGGGCTAAATGCTCTTAACATGGAAGTGCTTCCATTTTAAGACAATATAGTTATTGTCTAATTTATTTTGCTAATTGGTATTCTATATGTATAAATATGTATTTAAACATGATACATTAATTATGAAACTAAATTGATATGTATTATAAATTGACATGCGCCCTTTCAATTCTATATATAAATTTTTTTTACAGTTGATGAGAAAACAACCCATAGCTCCTAAGAACACTTGCATGCAAACACCTGTCACAAAAAGAGAGAGAATCAAGAAGCTACAAAGGCCTGAACACATTGATCCACGAGAGAGGATCCATTCCTTGATGTGCAAAAAAAAGAGTTTCAATTCAATAATGAATAATGTGGTTTACCATCCATTAAGATTACAAGAGAGATCAATCCTTATAAAGGATATTTGAGGGTGGACAAACCTACGTTGCATTATAATAATTAATAAAGTAATTAATTATTATATGTCAAAGTTTATCTTAAGTAATAAAGAGATAATAAGTGACTTAGCAATTAAATCAACATGATTTAATTAATAAGTAAAATGACTTATTACTCTAACACTCCCCCTTAAGATGAACTTTGGGAGAAGCTAAAAACCTAGAAAAAACAACTGAAAGCAAATGGGTCCTGAAAACAAAAGGCCTGGTCAAGTACCTAAGTACAAAAGAGAATATCTATAAATATGAGAAATAGAGAAAACCACATGGGAAAAACTCTACTCCAAAAATAGACAAAGACTAGTCTGAAGGACTGAAGAAGCCTCCAAAACTAGGAATGTTCCAGAAAATAGGAACAAGGATGAACATGTAGAACATCACTGAAGCAAGAAGCTGCAAATGCTATCAAGAAGTAACTACTGATCTGAAGATCCTCCACTGAAATATAACATGATCAGGTAAAGAAGACTGTAATTTACATGATTTCCCTCAAATGACACTACTCGAATCAAGAGGCAAACAACTAAAGTCAAAGATACATAATACTATAATCTACATGAGTGCCATCAAAAGACATTGCTCAAATCAAGAGGTAAACAAAGGCAAACACCTGAAGTCGAAGATATAGATGACATAAAATACCAAAGTCTGAAGAGCCGATCAATCAAAGATGGAAGAGTGCCTCCAAAAATAAGAAAGAAAGAGTTCTCATATGGTAAATGATCCATCTCACCAGAATGCATAGGTACCCAGCTACTGCATTTGCCTAGTACATAGGAATAAATACTGAATGCATAGCTCACTCCATCGAACCAAGGAAGTAGAAGTATCAATAGTAGAAACCCCCCATAATGTTGACAAGGGAGAGGTGATAGGTACACTGAAAAGGATGTCCAATATGAACTGCATGATGAAGAAGAACTAGGAACATTGAAGGTGCAAAGAGAGTAAAAACACAAGTAGAGATACTCAAGCTTAATGTCATTGGAGAAACACTCATGTGGTAAATGTAGATGGAAAACAAAGGAAAAAAATCAAACCCCCCATGTCACTTTATAATTGAGTGCGAGTACAAAGAGCACAAACATGTGCACGATCCCATACATGCAATAAAATGTCACTTTATCTCAGTGCGTGTGCATAAAAGAATTCTACAAAATGATGTATACACTTCTCAAAGAAGAGAAAAAAGTTGTTGAAACAAAAGAACAACCAAAGAAGATCCATTCCACAAAAGGAAGAGATCCCAGGACCTTAAACATCCAAGATATTCACCAGAGTGCAGAAATACAAAAAAATGAATAAAATATACCTGGATCAGAATCTAGAAAAATTACTCATAGCACTGGAAAGTATGCAAAATAATCTTTCCAACGATATATCATTTTCATAAAACAGAGTTTGGATGCGCAAGATATGGCTCCCAGAGTGATAAAAAGAAGTTCTAGCTTTTACAACAAAAAAACACCATCAAAAAAGGAAACTCATAATTTATAACCTCCAAATATGGATACAGCTCAGAATCAACTTTTTGACGATATCTCATTTGTGAAAAATAGAGCCCGGATGCACAAGTTACGCCCCTGGGAAGGCAAAAAAGAAGCTCTACCTTTGAGCTCTTGGTACAAAAAATGGAGGAAATAAATCCAAAATCCCAAATGTTAGAAAGATCTACCTTTGAACAAGTTTTCCAATAGTATCTTGTTTTCCCAACTTTGACAAGCAGCTCCAGATGGCCCAAAATGGTGTCAAAAACATGCTGATGTCAGCAAACCACTGGCCTAAATTTGATGGTTGTATGGATGTCACTAAAAAAAATGCCAGGTTCTGGGGTCCAAAGAATCTGGCCCCTGGTCATTTGGGTGACCAGGGGTTATCAGCTGGGGCTGAGACTAGCGGTCTCCTGGTCCTGTGCAAAACTCCATAGGACCGCGGGTTTCGTTGGTAGGGGCTTAGCATATAATGGTAACCCCGACGGTCACCATAACACCCGGTGGTTCTTGGATGTTGTGAGCTCAACGGTGAGGTTCGTTTGAGCCCAAAGTGCTCCGAAAAATAGTGACCTCCTCGGGATGCATGCTAGGGTCGAACGATCCTAGTGCAATTTTTTTTGGCCACAGAATGCAACTTTATCCAAATTGGACAAATTTCATATGGAAATAGGGGTTCTTGGGCACTCTAAACGCAACATTGAAGTCTATTTGAGCCTGAAATGACCAGAAAAAGAGGTCCCCCCCAGATCTGACAAAAAACCTCTAAAACACATAGATCTGACGAACACAGCCGAATCTTTCAAGAAGAGGACATGGGAAAATAGATTTGAAGCTTTGATACCATGTTGGAGTTGATGAGAAAACAACCCACATCTCCCAAGAACACCTGCATGCAAACACTTGTCACAGAAAGAGAATGAAGCAAGAAGTTACAAAGGCCTGAACGCATTGATCCACGAGAGAGGATCCATTCCTTGATGTGAAAAAACAAAAGTTGCAATTCAATAATGAATAATTTGTTTTACAATCTGTTATGATTAATCGAGAGATCAATCCTTATAAAGGAGATCTGAAACCCTATAAGGGCGGAGAAACCTAGGTTGCATTATAATAATTAATAAAGTAATTAATTATTATATGCTAAAGTTTAACTTAAGTAATAAAGATATAATAAGTGAAAGTAATTAAATCAACATGATTTAATTAATAAGTAAAACAACTTATTACTCTAAAAAAAAGCATATTAATTGACAAGTAACATTCATTCTTTCTAAATATGTATAATGTTGTTACATTTATATAATATAAAGTTTGATTAGCTTACTGATTCTACGTTCTTTCATAGTAGATATATTGAGACCAAGGTTGAACTTTAAATCAGAGGAGGCAAGAAGAGAATATCAAAGCCAATATAGAAGAGAGTCTCGTAGACGTCAGCAAGAACAATTGACAGAAATTCAAAAAGAACACCGTAGAATAAGACGTAATGAAGTTGATAGACAAAGAATTGGTAGAAGAAGGGCACAAGTAACAATGGAACAATTAGAAATTGAAAACCGAGATGAAACAAATGTTCAAAGAAACAAGCATCAACAAACTTCTGAACAAAGCCTTCAAAATGAAGGACGTCAAGGGATTCAAGATGATCCCAAACTAGGTCGCAAATATAACAATCCACATAATGTAAACATTCAGTTGGATGTTGAAAATGAAGACTCTACATCCATAGAATGTGTTCCACAAACACCACAACATGAAAATCAAGTAGAAATGAATGTTGATGTGGAAGGTACTATGGAAAACATGCCAAACCCAAATGGTATGGTTGAAAATGAATTTAGAAGATTCCAAATCCATTTTAGGCATGAGATAGATAGTTTGAAGACTCCTAATATGTGTCATGTTTGTCAAGAATCGTATCTTGCAATGAAAATATATCGCACCTGTGAAGGTCCTATATGCAATAGGTGTAGACAAGAACAAGGAACTCATAGGTTTTCATCTTCAAACAATATGGATCCTAGCTCTCAACTAGAAGAGCTTGCAAATTTAACTTAGGTTGAAGAGATTTTGATTGCACGTGTCAGCCCTATACTGCAAGTTACACATGCAACTATTGGTCAATATAAGTATAAAAGACACACTATAAGTTTTCCTCAACAAGTAGAACAAGTATCCAAAAATTTTCCACATACAATTGAGCATTTTCCAGTTATTATTGTTTGCATAAGGGATCAACATGGTACACATTGTAACTTTACTTTAAACATGGATTGTGTGTACAAAGCATTGAAATACAAAGTAGAGCATGACAAGTTTTATGCAGATGTTAGAATCGATGAAGTTGCTCTCAACGACTTGCATATAAATTCTGATCAGAATGTTTTTAATAGATTGAGGACAGTCCACATAGAATTTGATTCTGATGCAAACGAAGTCATATTTGCGGGTCCAATCATGGAGACAGATGAAGGTAATGTAATTCAGCACACAACGTCTATGGCTTCAATACCACCTAATTCTTAAAGAGAAATGGAATTAATCCAAGCATGGGTTAACAATCCTAAGAGAGTTCCATCTTCATTAAATGAATGGCCAGCTATAGGGGCCTCACCCATCAATGGATATGTCACATTGGGATTGTTAGATATGACATTTACAACATTGTCTCCTGATGGAAGATATGATTGGTTAGAGCCAAGAATGAGGTGAATTCATCTGCATGAATTTGTGAAGCATTTGTTGCAGTATAGGGATCATCGATTTGGTAAACATCAAAGGTTTATGTATTTGATGATAAACATGATAATGAGACATTGTGCACAAAATTCATGTGTTATATTTGTAAAAAGGATTTTTCAAGACGTGCTAATTACCATCAATGAGCTATGTGAACATATGGAGAATATGCCACATAATAATTCAGCAAATAGGTTTATGAGATTTGGAACAACTCTAAGAGGCACAAGATCATATTGGTCTAAATGTAAAGCAGAAGTAACAGACATGTTTCACCAAATTGGCACTCCTACAATTTTCTTCACCTTAAGTGCAGTGGATATGTAGTGGCCTGATTTGCATGTGTTGATGCTAGGAACACCACCAACTGATCCATAGGCTCAAAAGTGGAGAAGATAGAATGTCATTGACTATCCTCATATAGTTTCACATTACATGCATTTAAGGCATACAATGTTCAGGAAAGAAATACTTGAAAAAGATATGAAATTCAAAGATTTTTGGTGTAGATATGAGTGGCAACATAGGGGTTCACCTCATGTGCATGGCTTCTTATGGCTCGGAGGAGCACCGAACATGGACACTATTGACTGGTCAAGTGAGGATGAACGAAAAGTGCTAAGAGATATTTTATTCCATTATTCATGCATGGAATCATAGACATGATCCTCATCAAAGAAATATATAGGTACATTTTAAGAAATTTGATCATATATATCTACATAACATGATGTTTACAATATATGTTCATATATATTTCCATATAATTATTATAAATTTTTTGTATGATATATTACCTGCAACCATTTATAGGTTTTCCAACATTTTGGTCAACATCCATGTCTCAAAAATAGTGCACAACTAGCTGAGATGGATATTGACCATGACTATGAAGAGATAGTCAACTGTGTGTAACAACACACAATTTGTAAGGAGGGTGCATGTCTATGTAGAAAAAGGGGAAGAATGGTTTGTAGGTAATTATTTCATTGATTAATAAGGTTTACATTAATATTATATTTTAACTATTCACAAAACTTAATCAAAACATATGCTCATTTGTCTTTCTCTTAGGTACAATGCTTCTTGGCAAATGAATTTGGAGGGATCCAAGTTATATGAGGATAGAGAATCGGTTAAAAAAAAATTGAGCCAGATAGAAATGATGATAGAGTCAGTTCACATAATCGGTACATACTGCAACTGTGGAGGGAAAATATAGATTGGAAACCTATTCTTTCAAAACATGTAGTTATTAAATACATTGCAAAGTATGCAACAAAATCTTAGAGAAGTTCAGAAACCTATTCTGAAATGTTGATGTGTTTTTCAAACCTAGAAAATCCTGATGATTTAGTTGCATGAGCATACAAAAAGATTCTCACATAAATAGTTATAGAGAGGGACATTGGAGCCTAGGAAACATGTCATATGTTGTTAGAGCTTCCATTGGTAGAGAGTAGCAGAAGGTTTGTTAATCTAAATGTCTCACGTGAAGTTTTCAAACTTGTAGCAGTAATTAATGAGGAAAATGATGAATGCACCAAATCTTTTGTAGATGGCTATAAAACAAGGCCAATCTATATAGAAGGTATCACCTTGATTGATGCAATAAGATCCTAGATATACAATCCTAGAAAAAGAGGAGACAACAAATGGGAGCCAAGGCAAATAACAACTATTGTCAAAGTTTTCCCTAGGTTTCTATCCATTCCTCCATGTGGTTCAAGTAAATGGGTGGAGTTTTTTTTATCTAAGTTGTTACTATACAAACCTTTTCATAACATTGAAAGAGACATTGGTCATGATAATGACACTATAGTAAAAAATTGAGAATCACTCAATTATAATCCTTGGCATGTTCAAAGAGTAGCACCTACAGAAAATGATGAACCTAGCAGTGATTCTGAAGTGAAAGATAATGGAGCTATTTAAGAAAATACCACAGAGCATGAATGAGAAATCATCTCCAGACTACATTGTGGTCAACATATGCAAATTTCTAAAACATACATGTTAGGAAGAATAAATATTGATAGATAATGATAATTATATTTATGTGTACTTTTATCATAATAATATTAATTGCAATATAAGTAAACTTTTTTTAACTTATTCATTAGTTATAAAATTTACTTTGCACTTAATTTAATTTTACCTTTTTATTGGGATGATAATTTATATTTATTTTTTATATTATAAAATTTATATATCTTATATAAATATATAATATAAATAATTAATATTTTAATTAGAAGTAAATTAATCTACTCCAAAGTAAAACACATATTTCATAAATTAGTTTGATATAAAAAATTAAAAAAATATAAAAATACTATAAATTTATATTTGTATATAATGAATATAATATAAAAATATATCATATAAATATATAATTTAAATAAATAATTAATATAATTTTTAAAAATTTATATTTGTATATAATGAATATAATATAAAAATATATCATATACATATATAATTTAAATAAATAATTAATACAATTTTTAAATATAACATAAAAATTATATATATTATATAAAAAACTGTCTTATACAAATATATATTAAATTATATCTTATAATATAAAACACTAACAAATAACTAATATATCATTAATTGCTAAAGTTTCATGCATTTGAAAACTATGATCACTACCACGAGTTTCTGACAGAATGAGATATGAATGCGTACCCATGGATTGGTGTAGATAAGATAAGAGATAATTTTTAATGTCTGTGAGGCTAAACATAGCCTATGGGACAACTCACCAAAATTAAGCCAACTTTAGTAACTCATTTATTTTCTTGTGCATGTTGATGATGAGCGCTCCCAACTTCTCAATGCACTCCTTGCTAAATATATTATGCTAAGAGTTATCAAATAAAAAACCTACAAATTTATCCATGTTGTCCTTATATGCATCACATTCTAAGATAAAGTGTTGTTTGGTTTCCATAATCCCAGAATTGTAAAACATGCAAACTCTCTCCTCCCAAGCCTCTTTTGGCCTCTTCCATCGCCCGGTCTCACAACGAAGTTGATGAGAATTGGTTCTCAGCTGGGCAATAAGAGTTTTATCTCTCCAAGAAATGTTAGCCCCTATGTAAGCTTTTTGAAGTTGATCACATGAGGGATTGAACTCACTGATGTAATATGTTTTCTTCCTTCCAAGCTCATTCCCCCATTTTCTCTTGTAAAATTTATCCATAACGAAGACCTTTATATCTTTGTTATTTGTGGGACACATATTGAAATAGATATTCCATTTACTCATCCAATTTATGTTTTGTTGAATCCATGTTTTTTTAATTTTGCACAATATATCATTAAAGACAACTTTAGACCATCTACCTTCTTCCATTTTTTCAATTCTTTTTAAATAGCTTATGAGATGCACCATAACAAGTGCCTCAATAGGGGAAGCCCCAATTTCACTTAGCAATATATCATATGGGACCATGATTTTGATTTTAAACTTACTAGTGATCAAACATTTTTGGATTCCCTCGATTTGCTTTCATTGTGAGGTTGAAGTGTTGTTGGCCCATAGTTCACACCCATAAAGAACAACCGACATAACTAGAAGACCAAAAAAAGTTTGATTAGTTTTCCAATCCAAAACCTCAGCCTCCCGACATCTATTTTGGAGAGCATAAAGCGCCTTCCAACCACCTAACGTTATTTTATTTATGCATCCATCTCACATTAGGTTTTTGTTGAAATCAATGCCAAGATATTTGTACTCCACCACTTCCTCAAGAATGCTTCCTTCGAAATAGAACTTGCGCTGATGTTGTTTTTTACTCTTAGAGAAAACCATGACTTTAATCTTGCTGATATTGACTTGTATTCCATTATGCAAAAACGCTCAAGGGAAAATAGGTGTTCTTGCAAACCATAGGCAGATTTGGCAATCAAAATGAGATCGTCCGCATAGAGGAGAAACCTTATTAAATATTCTCCCAACTAAATACCCTCACCATTTTTCATGTTTAACCATTCTTCAAGTTTGTCGATATATAAGCCAAACAAAGTAGGAGATAGAGGGAAACCTTGTTTGACCCCAATATCGCTCCTAAAACATTCAAAAATGCCGGCTGAAGTTTTGATTTTGACTTTTACCTCTTCATACACCTATGAACAACAAATCTAAGATGTATAGGGATCTCCAATTCTTCCATTCTGGGCCAATGCTTGTCCCTAGGGATGGTGTCAAAAGCATTTCTAAAGTCAACAAAACAAAAAAAAAACCTCATCCTTTTCTCCCATCCTTTTTTGATTATGTGCCTTAGAGTAATACAGTGATCAAGTGTCGAGTGTTTTGGTCTGAAACCAGCCTGCCCTTTTGCTCGTTTATGATTTTCTTCAGCCCATTTACTTATTCTCTTTTCTATCATGCTCCCAAATAATTTTTCAAACATAGGATTGATCATTATAGTCATGTAGTTGGAGGGATTATTGACATCACAACTCTTAAAAAGGGGTATGGCAAGGCTGATTGTCCAATCTTTAGGAAATCCATGTTGACTGATACTATTGAAGATTTTCATAATGTGTGGTGGGAGGGTTTTCATGCCCCACTTGAGATATTCTATTTGAAGTTCAACCAAGTCCTTGGCCTTACCACCACCCATCTTTTTAATACCCATCTCTACCTCTTGCACGGTGAAAAGATTTGACATATTGTTGACCAAGGGTGGCAAGCCCACCTCACCTTCTTGTTCGTACAGTTTCCTAGCATAATCAAGCCATTGAGCAGCTATAATATATTTTTTAGTTTGTTTCCTTCTTGGCTGAAGTTCCTTTCAAAAAAGTTTGGGGTTATTTTTACTAAGGAAAATTAGCTCATCTCTCCTTGTGACCATAAAATCAACTTTTTTCATCTTTAGAATCTTCTTGTAAACTTTAATGTCACTATTTATTTTATTTGACTCTCCGAGGGTCCTCCTAGCCATTTTGCATTCCTTATTAAACCATGCATTGACAGGAAAATAGTTTGTTTCAAACTTTCTTTTCTTTGTTCTTTTGCACTTTGAAAGAGCCTTATGGATCAAACTTGTTAATGTATGACTATTAACATCATGACCTTTCATGTTCTCCTCCTTACAGAGTCTCTCAAGTGCATCCTTGAAGATGTAACCATTTTCAGAAGTCAAAAGGATTTTGCCTTGTGGAAGTGAATGTTGAGGGGAATGAGTTTTTGTCCCAAGTTGCCTATTCTTAGCCCACAAAAAGTTTATGTACAACAATCTATGATCAGTTTGAGGTCAACCACGCTCGCACCATTATGTGTGTTGCAAGTGAAATTGCCTGATTTTGACCATCTAGCCAAACCATTACAAATTATTAAATCAAAGGTGCCACATAGAGTGATCAATTCTTCCCCAAAATGATTGGAGCCCTTAGCATCTTTTGAGACTCTTTCCCATTGATGTTTTCTCTTTTTAGTGAGCCAAATAGGATTGCAGTTTTCTTTGTAGCTGAAAATACTAGGTTGTCCGTTTGTTGTTCTAGCATTGAAATCCCCAACAATGAGAACATACCCTTGCTATGAAAACATGACAACATCCTTCTCCAAAGATGCATAAGGATCTATGTGATCTAAACCATGATTTTGATGCATTTTAGAAACCTATGGGGCAAAGTAACATGCTACAATCCCGAGGAGACTGTTGTTTTCCATGATTTTGAACCATATGAACTATTTATTAGAGTCTTCATTTTTCAGTTGAATAACACGTCCCACCTTTTCATTTACTAGAACCATTATGCCTCCATGTCCTTTACCATTTCCCACTGCCAAATTCCAAATTTCCACTTTCCAATAGCCTTCAAACAAGGGAGTCTTGCAACCTTCGTGCTCATGTGTCTCTATAAAACAAATAATGTCTTTGCCTTTTGCAATAGGATCCAACCCAGGCCTAATTTCTTTAACTTTTCCAATTGGAAATATCTATTAAATGCATTTTTTATACTAGTTTGTCCAATTACCATAAAAATAAAATTATTTTAAAAAAGTGGCATTTCAATAACTCCTAATCTTTTCAATGATATTTAAAAAAAAATAAAAAAATACCCTTTTGTAGAGATTAGAGTCAAGAATATCCTCATATAGATTTTATAGTGTTTTAATTAGACATAGTTTATTTTAATTAAAAAATATTGCAAGTAGCTATTTTAATAGTCAAGGAGATGTTGATTTGAAGAAAGAAAAATATAGTAAATCATACTAAATAAATTTTAAAAACATATGGTGCACTAGAGGAGAGAGTCCTCTTCAAGAATATATATTTCTTTTTTTTATTGGGATATATTTGTTATGAAAAATATGTTACGAGATAAAAACTGTCGATTTCAGTGAGTTGGAATTTGAATTGTTATAAAAGAGAAAATATAGGTCACAAACCAATTTTTATTTCTTCATGCACTAGCTATATATGTCATAAATGACACATTTTGAAATTAGGGGAAAAAATGTTTATTTACATATAATTTTTTGGTGGGAACTAGACCCCTAATTTTTAGCATTTTTCAACAACTGAAAAATCATCTTTAAAAGTTAAAAAAACATATCAATTATTATTCAAAAAAATTATTAAAAATATTAATCATAAACTTTATCCATTTTATCACATTTAATCAGTTTACATCATCTTCAAATTCCAAACATAAATGTCATTTTTATACTATTGAAGTTGAACAACTTTGATTTTGTTAGCCTTTTCCTTTGTAAAAGGGTGACAACTTATTGTGCTTTTACCCCCTATCATAGGCCTTTGAAATTCCAAGTTTAATAACCATCCCTAGGAGACAACATCTATCCATAGAAAGAATGACCTCATGGGTTGTGACAACTGCATCTAGGATCTACCTTCCAAGGACAAACCACTTTTGGTGGTTGCTAATAAAGCCATCCAAGAATAGTTTAATCCTATTAACCAAGACCTTAGAAAAGATATTATAGATAGTATTACACAAACTGATGGGTCTAAAATTTGAAATCCTTTAGGGTTCTTGTATTTTTTGAATCAAGGAAATGAAGGAGTTGTTCAACTTCCTTAACAGTTCATTAGTTTGAAAGAAATATTTAGTTTCCATGATAACCTAAAATCCCACAATATCCTAGAACTCTTCAAATAAATCTAGTGAGAATCCATCAAGTCTTGGGGAATTACAAGACCCCATAGAAAAGGTATTTTTAACCTCATATTCTATTACTGGGGAAAGAATTTAAGCATTATCATCACAATTAAGGACATTAGCCAACCATTGTAATAGTCAATCCTCAAATATTTGGTCTACCACTCTATCATCTTCCCTATAAGTATTTCAAAAGTATCTTGATTCCATCAACCCTAATTGGGTGTCATCATTGATTTCTTGGTTCATATCATCCTCAAGGATTTCAAATGTTTGTTGTAAAACCTATGGAAGAATGTCAAGTTCCTATCACCCTCTTTCAGCCACTGCACTTTGGAGTTTATTTCCACTAAATCTTCTCTGGCTTCAAATTTTCCTTCCACTTTTATTTTAAAGCTCCCTCCTCTCTGTGTGTCACTCCAAAATAATCCCCATTAGCCATTTTATCTTGTATAGCTATCAACTTGGAATTGATTTCCTTCTTCTAAGAAAATATGTCACCAAAGGTAGACTTGTTACATCCTTTCACATCTTTGCTAATTATGTCTAGTTTCTAATCAAATATGTACATAGAAATCCCTTGTATAAGAGTATTCCACCAACTTTGAATACAAACTTTTAAATTTATGAGTGAGGCCCAAATGAAAGGTATAGGTTCTATTGATGGTCTATATGTATATTCAAGAAGAATAGGATTATGATATGACATCATCCTGGGAAGGGCCCTAAGAGTGACAGTGTACCCAATATTCCAATTATTAGATACCAAAAATCTATCCAATTCTACCTGAACGAGATGATTCCCCTTCCTATTATTGGACCAAGTAAATATTTGACTCATTAGTTCTATATCAAAAAGACCAATTATGTTGATAAAGTTAGCCAAGTGTGCTATGTTATCAGAGTAGTCAACCAAGCCTCCCAACTTATTCAAGGGGAAAAGGGGAGCATTAAAGTCTGCAACAACTATCCAATTAGTATCTTGATTAGTAAGGACCATTGAAGAGATCTCATTTGATACCTCATCACAACTCAAGCGAGAGTTAGGGGCATAAACATTAACTAGACACCATGAGTTGTACATAGAGGAAAAATTAAGTGTCGGGTAACTAGATGAGGAGGAAATGAGGTCCTCCCATTACTTCCTAGGGTGGGTCCCACATAGTAACAAATCCCCAAGAAGCTCCATTAGTATTATTTATAAGAAAACAAGAGCCTAGTCAAATATGTTCAACAATAGTGTTGAAAGTGTAAAGTATAAAATAGTGTATGGGGTCCTAGAACAATGGTTTGCACATAAAAGAGACCCCAAAGGCAATATTTTACACATACATTTGAATTGTAAGGGATGTAAATCTAAAAAATACCTGAAATCAGATAAAGTAAGATACATACCTCATGATGAAATTAATTTGGAAATACCTATTTTCGGGTGCTTGTGTACAGTTTAGGGCAATTCTGCAACTTGTTCTAGACTGGAAATGCCAAGATGAAGGAAACCCAAAAATCTTTTGTCTTTCTGACGGTAGGTAGTCTTTGACCCTCATAAAAGGTCAAAGGCTACGTTTTTTATTTGAAGGTTGATTTTGACCTTGTTCGCAGATCTTGGAAGTTCACCGAAAAGGGTATCCAAATCTACTCTCAGATCCGAAATTTTGCACCTGTACGTGCAAGAAAAAGAAAGTTTTTGTTGTTTGTTTGAGGGGTTTGCCTTGGTCAAACCTATTGGACTACAACTAATTTAGAATTTGATTGAAGGATCTGTGATTACAAGATCACTGAGAAGTTGCTGATTAAATATGTAATATTATTAAATCAGTATTATGTTGTCATTGATGTCAACTAGTTTGACAACACTTATCTTGTAAGTTACTATACCGAGACATATGGAGAAAGGTGAAAGAGATGAAGAATAGAGAAATCTACATGAGGAAAGATGTACATGACAGATGAGGATAAGGAGCACATTGAGTAACTTGTTGATGAGTCTATGACTTGATGATATTGACTTTATTATGTTGCATTCATCTATAATGAAGTATAGAGCTGAAAGACACAAAGCAGTGCTATCGATAAATGAAGCATTATTAGTATACACCAACAGAATGTAGTGTATACCGACCGCAGTATTAACCGAGCAGTGTTCACCGACGCATTCTTTGTTAACAGTGCAGAATAGAATGAATTAAATGATTAGTTTAGCCGATAGGAATGATGAGCTGGCAAGAGTATAACATTGAGGTAACAGATAATGTTTGTTACACAGATCAACGACTGACAAAATTCAAAGAAGATCTAACGGAGAAGATTGAAACATGTTATTGACACAAGTACCAAGTAATTTTTAAGCGGCAAAATCTATGAATGTGATTAAACGGCAAAATCTGATGGTGGAGAAGAAAATGATTTACCCATCTATATAAGAGATCATAATTTCTTTAGTAAGAAGCCGAGAAGAAGAAGAAGCTGCAAGAATTTCACGTGAACAAGCATTCATGCATTCTGATCATACTAGTTAGTGAGAACCGAGCTGCAGAACAATTACCGAGCTACAAAGAGCTATTACCGACAGACAGTAAGTTGATACAATATTAAAACTGAAGTGAAATATTGATCATAAGGATTTGTATGGACTAAATATTGATCTGTAATCTGTAATTGAAGTTGTATTAAGGCAGGTCATTTTACTGTTACATATTTAACCATTGTATACAGTTTAAATCTCTTAACTGAGTGGACTCTAAAAGTCTTATGATATATCATTCATAGAATGAACATTGTTATCCTGTCAACCCATAGTGAATGATGGTTGGATGATAACTTCTAGTCTAAAATCCTCTAACAAGGTCACACCTGACAGTGTGTTTGTAACCTTTAACAGGGTTGGGTCTTAACCGACCTCACTTCAGAAGAGTGAACAATTTTGGGTTGCCGGTCCTAGGTGGTTTTTCCCTTTACAGGGTTTCCACGTTAAATCTTTTGTGTTATGTGTTGATTGTGATATTTTTTTGTTATCATACTTTGCATATTTCATGTTAGATTTGATCGGTAAAACTGTTATAGTATTAGACTGGTAATCAGTAAATGGACAGACAGTGAAAGTTATTATTGCTTACCGATGAGCAGAAAGTGAAGAAATTGTTTTGAGTTATACATTTTGTTTTGGGACACTGGATAACTGATTCACCCCCCTCTTATTTATTCTAACAATTGGTATTAGAGCGCAAGTTGCTTGGAATAGAGTTTTAAGGACTTAAGCATAAAGGTCTCAAGATGTATAAGAGGGAAGTACCAAAATTGAATAAAGAAAACTTTGCAGTATGGCAAAGCAGAATGAAGCTGCACATATCTGGAATTGGGAACTCAACACTAGAACTGATGAGAATGGCTACATGCAACTGCCCACTGGTCCCCTAACTGTTGATCAACTGAAGGATAAGCATGAACACAATGTTACTATGATGGAACTTGCTGCTGCCTATACCGATGCTGAATTTGAAGATATCAAGACATGCACAACTGCCAAAGGAATGTGGGATAAGTTAGCACAAATCTACAGTGGAGATCTTAATGTCAAAAGAGCCCAAGCTGAAAATCTGAGAGGCAGATTTGATGATATGAGAATGAAAGAAGGTGAAAATATTGTCCAATATTCAAATAGACTCAAAGAGGTGGTACATGCTATTAGAGCATCTGATGGAGTAATTGATGATGAAACAATGATAAGAAAGATTCTCAGAACTTTGCTACCAGTTTATGCAATCAAGATTTTTGCAATTCATGAAACAAGAGCTACATCCAACCTTACTCTTGACACTCTGATTGGTAAACTTACAACCTTTGAATTAAACAACTTTGATAACAGTGTTGTTCCTTATGTTGAATCCGCTTTCATGTCTTCTCTGAAGATTGGAAAGTCTAGCAGGAATGGTAAGAATTGTGATAGTGATGACAATACCAATGATGAACTTGAAGAGTTTGAAGCACTTATGGCCAGAAGATTGCCCAAAGGAAAAGGAAGGTATAGAGGCAAGCTACCTTTAGCATGCTTTAATTGTAAAGAAGTCGGTGACATTGCTGCTAGATGTCCTTAGAAGAAAGATGATGATAGATCCAAAAACCGATCTGATGGAAGCTATGGAAGAAGAGTCAACAGAGGTTACCGACACAACAACAGAGACAACTGAGACAAAAAAGGCAAAAAGGTATGTTACATAGCTAAAGATATTGAAACTGAATCTGATTCTGATGATGATATAGAAGTTGTATTTGTTGCTATGAAAGATGACTCAGAAGAGGAAGAGAAACATGAAGAGACAACCCTGATCTCTAAAGTAAGCATAAATGATACATGGATCATAGACAGTGGTTGCACACATCATATGACCAGTGATGTAGAGAAGTTTGATCATCTTGTTGAATATAATGGAGGATCTGTAAGAATGGGAAATGATGCACCTTGTATGGTAAGAGGTAAAGGCTCACTGATGATCAATGACAAATTACAATGTGAAAATGCATATTGGGTAGATGGACTGAACTATAATCTGATAAGTGTGGCTCAGTTGAACAATTCAGACCATCAATTGGCTTTTGAGAGCAAAAAAGTGAAGATTTATAATGATGGAGGAAGACTTGTCGAAACTGGTACACAATCTAGAGGTAATCTATTCTATCTTGATATGCTTGGTTGTGGCACCGAAGGTTATGCCATGTGAACTTTGACAACATGATCAAGATTAGTAGAAAGAAAAGAGTTAGAGGACTGCCTAACTTAACAAAACCTGATCATGCTATGTGCCATGAATGTCAAAGAGGTAAGATGACTAAGTCCAGTTTTAAAAGCAAAGACTACTCAACAAAGAAGATACTTGAGTTGGTTCATACCAACCTATGTGGTCCTATGAGAACTCAGAGCTGTTCTGGTGATAAATATTTTATTCTTTTTGTTGATGATTATACTAGACTAATGACTGTTATGTTCTTGAAAGAGAAATCTAAAGCTTTCAAAATGTTTAAATGGTATAAAGCTAAGGTAGAGAAAGAAATTGGAAAAGAAATAAAATGCTTAAGATCTGATAGAGGAGGCAAATTCATCTCTGATGAATTTACTAACTTTTGCAATGAGCATGGAATCAAGAGGCAGGTATCTGCACCGAGGACACCTCAGCAAAATGGCATTGCTGAAAGAAGGAATAGGTCTATAATTGACTGTGCTAGAACATTGATGATACAGAAGAATGTTGCTCAGACATATTGGAGGGAATCTGTCAGCACAGCTGTATATGTTTTTAACCGAGTACAATTGAAGGACTCCAACCGAACACCTTATGAACTATGGTTTGGACACAAACCTACTGTAAGTTATTTCAAAATTTTTGGAAGTAAATGCTTTATCTTGAAAGATGAAAGAAATGGAAAATTTGATTCTAAAGGAGATGAAGGGATATTTCTAGGATATTCCACTACAAGTAAGGCATACAAATGTTTGAATAAGGCTACAAATAAGATTGTTGAAAGTACTAATGTTCATGTTGATGAATTTGATGATAAGTACACTGAGGAAAGTACAAAAGAACCAGAAGATTATGGTAGATTCACTTACATTGAATATCTAGAGTATCTACCGACACCGCAGACAATGTCAACCGGTCAACAGGGAATCAATGCAGTACAATAGGCACCACAAACTGATGAACATGAAGAAGCTACCGAGCAAGAAAATGACCTTGAATAGGATGAACAAAAAAGGAGAAATCAAGTCTTGGCTAGTTTTGTCAGAAGACATCATCTTGAAACACAAATCATTAGAGACAGACATGCTAGAATGCAAACCAGAAGCAAAACAAGACAAGGTACATGTTTAATTTGTGAATTTGAACCTAAAACTGTGAAAGTTGCATTAGAGAATGAAGAATGGGTTAATGCAATGAAGGAAGAAAAAGAACAAATAAAAAAGAACAAAACCTGGTCCTTAGTACCCTGACCAAAAGATAAGAATGTTATTGGTACTAAGTGGATATACAGGAACAAATTGAATGAAAATGGTGAAGTCACAAGAAATAAAGCTAGATTAGTATGCAAGGGATATGCACAGGAAGAAGGCATTGACTATGGTGAGACATTTGCACCTGTTGCCAGATTAGAAGGAGTTAGAATGCTACTTGCATATGCTGCACATAAGAAATTCAAAGTCTATCAAATGGATGTGAAGTCAACATTTTTAAATGGTATACTTGAAGAAGAAATCTACATTGAACAACCCAAAGGATTTGTTGATCCCGACAATAAAGACATGGTATGTAGATTACATAAAGCTTTATATGGACTAAAGCAAGCACCGAGAACATGGTATGAAAGACTGCATACTTACTTGTTAAGTATTGGATTTGTTAGAACAAGTGAAAACAATAATTTGTATGTGAAAGGTGATACCGATGACACTATTATCATTGCTGAAATATTTGTTGATGACATTATCTTTGGAGGCTCAGATCTTGTCTGCAAGGCATTTGCTGATGAAATGAAAAAGGAATTTGAAATGTCAATGTTCGGAGAGATTAAGTTCTTTCTTGGACTACAAGTGATTCAATAGAGTGATGGGATATTCATCACACAATCTAAATACATAAAGGAAGTACTGAAGACATTTGGCATGGAAGATGCTAAACCTGTAGGAACACCGATGGCTACTGGATGCAAATTGACAAAGGAGGATGGAACTACCGAGGTAAACCAGACACTGTACCAATCCATGATTGGTAAGTTAATGTACGTAGTTCACAGTAGGCCAGATATAGGACATGCTGTAGGAATTGTTGCAAGATTTTTTGCTAATCCTAGAGAATCACACATGATAGCTACAAAAAGGATCTTAAGATACTTAAAGAAAACAAAGAATTATGGATTATGGTATCCTAAGGAAGGAATGTTTGAACTGAAAGTTTACACCGATGCTGATTGGGCTGGAAATATGGATGATAGAAAAAGCACCACCGAAGGAGCATTTTTCTTTGGTGAAAGACTTGTCACCTGGACAAGTAAAAAGTAGGCTTGTATTTCTTAGTCTACAGCTGAAGCAGAGTATGTTGCTGCTGCTACTAACCATTCAAACATTGCATATATCAAATAAGTGTTGGAAGGAATGAATGAGGTAATCACTGACCCGGTGATTATATACTGTGACAACACTAGTGCTATTAATATTTCAAAGAATCCTGTGATGCACTCTAAGACAAAGCATATATCTATTAAGTATCATTACTTGAGAGAACAAGTGCAAGAGAAGAAAGTTAAGTTAAAATTTGTTACATCCAAAGAACAACTTGCAGATATTTTTACAAAACCCCTATCAAAGGACACATTTGAATACTTGAGGACTAGACTTGGGGTCTGCCCCCTGTTTGTCGGTCACTAAGGTGATTTGGTTGTTGCATTAGCCTACTTCCATAAGAAGATCATTCATGTTGATGCAACATAGTTCACACTTTGAATCTTGTTCAAGGTTGTGATTAAAGTTGAGAACTTGAACCGATGAGATATCAGTATACAGAGATACAGAGGAAGTACTGAACACCACAAAGAGTTACTTGGCTACTATAGAGCTGATTGTTTATTTGTTTCTTTGGCATTGTTGTCAAAGGGAGAGATAAACAATATGAAATGAAAAAGGGAAGAGATTAAACCAAATATGAAAAGGAACAAGCACCGACGGCAATTATCTAAGGGAGAGACAATCTGAATGAGATAGAGTACTGAAGATCAATTACAGAGAACAGAAGCAGGAATAGGAGAACTGACAAGATCACAACTACAGAAAGGTAAAGCTGTATTATTTAATGCTAGTTTAGTAACGTAGTGATTAAACATATTAAGTCTATTCGACTTACAACATTTGTTCATAAAGTTGTAGAATGTATGTTTGGTATGTGTATGGTACATTTCATATTACTTGAGTTGCCATCAATGCCAAAGGGAGAGATTGTTGGACTACAACTGATTTAGAATCTGATTGAAAGATCTATGATTACAAGATCACTGAGAAGTTGCTGATTAGATATGTAATATGATTAAATCAATATTATGTTGTCATTGATGTCAACTAGTTTGACATCACTTATCTTGTAAGTTACTATACCAAGACATCTGAAGAAAGGTGAAAGAGATGAAGAACAGAGAAATCTACATGAGGAAAGATGTACATGATAGATGAGGATAAGGAACACATTGAGTAACTTGTTGATGAGTCTATGATTTGATGATATTAACTTTATTATGTTGCATTCATCTATAATGAAGTATAGAGCTGAAAGACACAAAGCAGTGCTGTCGATAAATAAAGCATTCTTAGTATACACTGACGGAGTGTAGTGTATACCAATCGCAGTATTAACTAAGCAGTGTTCACCGATGCATTCTTTGTTAACCGAGTGGAACATAATGAATTAAATGATTAGTTTAGCCGATAGGAATGATGAGCTGGCAAGAGTATAACATCGAGGTAACAGATAATGTTTGTTACACAGATCAACGACTGACAAAATTCAAAGATCTAACAAAGAAGATTGAAACGTGTTATTGACACAAGTACCAAGAAATTTTTAAGTGGCAAAATCTATGAATGTGATTAAGCGGCAAAATTTGATGGTGGAGAAGAAAATGATTTACTCATCTATATAAGAGATCATAATTTATTTAGTAAGAGGCCGAGAAGAAGAAGAAGCTGCAGGAATTTCACGTGAACAAGCATTCATGCATTCTGATCATACTAGTTAGTGAGAACCGAGCTACAGAACAATTATCGAGCTACAAAGAGCTATTACCGATGGACAGTAAGTTGATACAGTATTGAAACTGAAGTGAAATATTGATCAGAAGGATTTGTATGGACTAAATATTGATTTTTAATCTTCAATTGAAGTTGTATTAAGGCAGGTCATTTTATTGTTACATATTTAACCATTGTATACAATTTAAATCTCTTAACCGAGTGGACTTTGAAAGTCTTATGATGTATCATTCATAGAATGAACATTGTTATCCTGTCAACCCATAGTGAATGATGGTTGGATGATAACTTCTACTCTAAAATCCTCTAACAAGGTCACACCTGATAGTGTGTTTGAAACCTTTAACAGGGTTGGGTCTTAACCAACCTCACTTCAGAAGAGTGAACAATTTTGGGTTGTCGATCCCAGGTGGTTTTTCCCTTTACAGGGTTTCCACGTTAAATCTTTTGTGTTATGTGTTGATTGTGATATTTGTTTGTTATCATACTTTGCATATTTCATGTTAGATTTGATCGGTAAAACTAATATAGTATTAGATTGGTAATCGGTAAATGGATAGACAGTGAAAGTTATTATTGCTTACCGATGAGCAGAAAGTGAAGAAATTGATTTGAGTTATACATTTTGTTTTGGGACACTAGATAACTGATTCACCCCCCTCTCAATTATTCTAACAAAACCTTGGTTTGAAATTAACCTTAATATTGAAATTGAAATGGAGAATGCTAGCAAGCAGTAGAAGTAGATCTAACAACGAAGCTATGATATTCAATAAATATGTAAATTGTATTTGAAATGTAATCAAGTATGTTAATATGAAAGCTTGAACATAACATCAACAAATGTAAATCAAACTTCCATGATTGTATGCTTGGAATCCACCTTGAGGGAAGAATGAATGGATCTTGAAGATGAACAAAAGGATCTTCAAGGAAGATCACACCATCATGATGGCTAGATCTAGGGTTTGAATGATGAATCTTAAATGCTTGAACCAAATCCCTTTAATGGCTTGAATGCTTGAATCCTTGATCTTCAATGGAGAACTTGGATGGAGAAGAGGACTTGAATGCTTGAATGGATGCTTGCTTGATCACCTTGAGAGCTTGAGAGAGGAGATTGCAAACTTGATGCCTTGATCATGAAATTGCTTGGAAACTTGATGGAGAAAATGAGAGAGGAAGGCCTCCTTTTACAGTGAACTAGGGCACAATCCTCTAGAGGGGCCACCTTGGAGAATTAAATCCCAATTAGGTCCTAAACTTTAGAAAATATACCTAGATTAAATGCAATTTAAGGATTTACCATTTCAAAACCCGAAATGGCCGACTCGGAGGTGGGAAAACAAATATCCTTGAAACTCGACACCCGAAAATCAAGGAAATTTGAAATCTGGACAGGGGGTCAAGGATGACCTTGGATCTAACTAGGTCAGGGTCGAGGTCAACTTTGAATCCATAAGGTCGACTTTGACCTTGTGGTCAAAAACCTCAGGATCCTGACCTAGAATGCTAGGAAATGCAAATTGGAGTGAAAATTAGGGACAGATAGAAGCAAAATGAGGAGAACAAGTATGATCTGAGAAAAGAGTTGATTCAAGGTGCTTGACATGACCCAGACCACTCACTTGGAGGGCTAAATGCTCTTAACATGGAAGTGCTTCCATTTTAAGAGGATACAGAAAGTGCTTTCCATCATCTTGACTTATTATAATAGAAAAATCTCAATCTTATAGAAATTGCAGTTCCTCAAGGCATATTATTTTTGGGAACTATTTAGGCCCATCATATTCCATGAGAGGAATTTTATTTTTTAATTTTATTTTGTTGAATCTAGGGTCCTTAGTCTTCCATTTATAATTTTTCCTGCCTCTTCCTTATGTCTTGAAGCCTTTGTGAGGGGAATCCATTCTTTGATCTTGGACTTACATGGATCCTTTTATTCTCATTATTTAGTTTTGAATCACCCATCTCTCATCATTAGTTTTGAGACAACCACTTGTGGATGTACCAAGTGATGAGAAGGTCTTCTTTAATAAGGGAGAGGGAGCTTTTTTTTTGCTATTTATTTTTGCAGGGTGGGGAAGGTGGCATTTAATCAACCCACCCTTTCCCACAACTTTGCAACTACCTATAGTGGTAGTAATGGAAACCTCTCCTAACACTTTATTACTACTTTAGATAGTAGGATAGGGGATCTCCCCTTCCTCAATTTGCAAAAAAAAATTAGGAGTCTTTACACTCCGTTCCTCATGTGGTGTAGTGGTATTATTGTAAGTTTCTATTAGTTTTAGAATCCCTTCAGTGAAGAGGTTCTCTTGAATCTCTGCCTCTAGGGATTCCCATTATTTTCATCTTCCTCAATAGTGCCCATAGTCGGAGATGTGTATTTATCTTTCTATTTCAAGGGTTTATTCAAGGGGATCTACATTCATAAATTAGTTGTTCCAGTTTGAAATACTTTTGGTAGTTAGACCTTAGAATTTTCATACACTAACACTTGGGTCCATTTTCCCAACTTGGATTTCAAAGTAATAAAAAAAGGGAGAGTCTTATTAATATCAAAATTCACACAAAACAAGAAAAAACTATCCTAGATTTTTCCTTTGTCACACAATCTGTAGACATAATGACCAAAATTTCTCTCATTCTATTTGAATATCTAGTCATTCCAAAACTCAATTAGAATCCATGACATGAAAACCCACATTGGTGTTTTTTGTTCAGGTCAATAGAAACACCGAATCCTAGTTTTCACCTACAAAGTGATAGGTAGTGTTTAACATAGGCCCATGACCTAGAGAGGATCACAACCAAGTCATCCTCAATCCTAAATCTAAACAAAAAGAGACCCCCTAGAATTTCTCTTTTTGAACACTCCTCTTTAGCTTCTATTTATCTATCACCCATCTCCTCACCATACCTAAAGTCATCCTAAAGGACAATAATCTCCCAACTAATGTTTAAGAAACAATGTGATCAACAACAAAGTTTGGAAACATAATTGTAGTTCCTTCATCTATTTGTAAGAACTCATGAGTTAAATATTGATATGTTTATCCTTGATTCCCATTGACAAGAAAATTTTTACACCCCTTGGATTTGGCCTCTCCTTCCGTGTCCTTTGGAGGTGCATGCTCCAACTTATTAGTTTCTTCAAGAGTGGTATCATTGTTGATTGGAATGGAATCACCAAAACCCCCAAACTATACATCTATGACTTTTTTAGTAGGGCCCTTAGTAAATGAAACTTTTGTAGCATCGAGGGTAGGTTCCCTAGGAAGAGGGGCAAGGCCCCTACCCTTGTCGGGCAACATGTGTAGGGTCAAGTTGCAAGGAAGAATTTTGAAAGTTGTAGACTAGGAAATTTGCAAGAGAAATTTATGTTATATATAATTGTTATATGTGCATTATAGTAAAGATAATATGAGATAAAATGATAATAATAATAACATAATGCCATTTATATTATAATAATAGAATTATCATAATATAATAAAAATAGTAATATAGAATGATAGACAAACAATATAATATTGATTAAAATATATATTAATTATTTTTAATATTAAATAGCAGCAAACCAAGGGTGATTTCCCTTACACAAGTATAGCCTTAAGGTGTAAATAAAATCAATCGGATATCAATATCACACTAACAACATATCAACATAAAAAACTATGAGAGTTTAGTAGTAGATTGTCAGCTACATCTAACAGGACACAAAAAATAATGAAAACATAGTTTGACAACATATCCACAACTATAACTAACAACAAACTATAAGTAACTAAAATTTTCACCCTAGAACCATAGTCAAATAAACCATCAACTATAACTAACATAAACCTAAAAACTACTAAATTTTTTATGTTGAAACCATAGTCCAATGTACAAACATAAATAAAAAGAGTTATGACAAAAAGCCCATGTGGGAAATTAATAATATTAACAATAAAAACCTAGAGGAAGCTACACGTGACTAGAAGGCCTTATGTCACATCCAACATGATGGAGTATGTGGCTCCAATCCTATGTTAGGAACTTGAACAGTTCCTTGTAGTTTTATTTACTCTCAACATCCTTTCCTAGCACCGTTCTCTACATGAGGCACACAGATGTAGCTAAAATATGCATCACATGAAGGTTGAACCTTGAAATGCTTTTCATTTTCCTTTCTAAGTTGAGAATATTGGTCCTTAGTGTGTCCAACTCATTCCTTAATGTCATCAACTCTCTAGAAACAGTTTGGCAATTGGTGCAACTTCCTTTAACAATAGTCATGTTAATATCCTCTTCCTTTGGTATTGCATCCTTAGTTAAGTCCACACACTCCCTTTCCATGTTGTTAGAGATACGAGGGGAGCTTATATTTGTATATTTTTTAGAGCTTTCAATTGTTTCCATTTCACCTCCTTTGCCTTCAACATTTTCCTCCTCTTTTTTCCGCACAGGTTTTCCACTCCCCTAATCCTCTCCCTCTTCCTCCAAGTCATAATTGGCTATCTAGGCATTTTCACCTTTATCCATAGAGTGGGTCAACAACATATTGGATCTTCATGGCTTGCTCTCATTTTTAATATTTTCTCCTTGGCCTCTTCTTCGTCATCACCTAACACTTATTGGATGGAGAAATTCAGATTTTTGGTTTAAGGGGAGGGGTTTTTTCATTTCCTCTTACTAGTTGCTGAAGGATTGTAAGCTTTACTTTTTAAAAGAAATACTTATGTAGAAATCATAGAGGGTGTAGAGGTTTCAAGTGTCCTAGTCGAGAAGCCAAATTTGAGGCACTGGGATAATGTGTGCACTTCTTTTTTCTTGGGCTGGGAGCATCAATGATATTAGTAGGTGACAGAGAGATCGAATCAAGGGCTTCCTAGACAACAATGGTTTTAGGTTGATAAAGGATCAATTGAAAATTATACAACCTATAAATCAATCCTGGTGTAGCAGAATATATTTTTTTCTTGATTTTTGGTGGCATCCACAACTTCCCAAACTAATATCCCTAAGGAGTTTAATAGGAAAAATGAAAGGAAATAAGATCATGATTCCTAAAGTGGTTCAACAGTGGCATATGGTATAAGTAATGCAATTTAAACCAACCTTCTAAGGTGAAATACTTTATGACCATAAGGCATACCTCACGTCATGGAAGTGACCGTTGCTCCCTTTCATAACCACCATGCATTTTGACAAGGGTTTTTTTCCCTCTAAGGAATCTATTAAGGCTTTCATTGTCCACCCCATGACTATTTTTCTTCTTCTTTCTACCCTCCATGAATAGCCTAGTGGCTTGTGCTGTCACCTTTTCAATGATTTTAAATAAAATTCCTCCCATAGTGACTCTCCTATCCTCCTAGAAGGTAGAAAATCACATCGACAAGCCCTCATCATAGCCCTTAATGCACATGATAAACTCAAAAACCCCTCATTCTTTACAAATATTCCATTGTTCTTGAATTCATTGCGCTTACTGGGCTTGGTGAAAATGAAATCCCCACCCATCTTAAGAAATGTAGTAAAAAGATTTGCAGAGAGGCCTACTCAAGTTTCAAAATCACTAAATTGAACACTATTAGGAAAACCTACCATAAAAAACTAGCAGTTAAAGGAGAAGTTTAATCCTTGTGTACCAACTTCAAGGGTGTAATCATTCCTCTATATCCTCATAATACTCTACTTGTGAAAATGATACATTGCATTACATAATGGGATTTTGGGGTGGATTCTCATGATATACAATATCCATGCCCTTTTAAGAAATAAAAGGTATTGTGAAATGGTGGAGCAATAGAAAGAGGGACAACTAGTGTTTTGAGAACACTAGGGTTTGCATTATAATGGTTGAAATGGTCTTGGGTGGTCATTTAACAGATGTTATCAGACCACTTTTAACCATAGTTACAAGACTCAGACTTGGTAAGCTGGATTCAAGCTCAGACTTAGACTCAGCGCCTGAACTCAGCAAATTGAAAAACCCAAGAAATTCAAATATTTTTAAGGATTTAAAACTTTTTTCATAGTTCACTCAGTCAATTAACATCAAAGACACAATAATTGAGATAAATAGAAGCTACCTTGTACACATAAACAAGTTTACATTGATCACATAAGTATAAATGCTAATTTTTGAAGGAAATAAGTTAACTGTTAAACTAGTTACTAAATAACACATTAGAAATCTGAAATATAAATAGTATCATCGTCAAAAGTTTACAATATTCATGGAATATGAAATCCATGGAATCAAAAGTTCAATACATATTTCAAAATAAAAGCTAGAGCCTAGAAGACTAACCCCCTATGTATTCCTGCGTGTACACCTAAGATAGGTCATAGAAGATTCTGCAACCATCTTATGTCCTTGCATGGTGTTTGAGGCTCAACCTCATTGGCATCCTCATCCTCCTCATAATCATCACCATTCTCAAATCCCTCACTCTCAGCCTTAGGGTCCTCCACTGGGTCTCCTCGTGCTCTAGCCTCCTCATGTTCCATTGCTACTGCCTCTACCTCTCAATCCACTTGGTAAACCCATTCCAAGTCTTCATCAATGAAGACATGATCATCAATATCAATGTTCCACTCTGCTAGTGGATCAACCTCCTCTAAAATGATAGGAGATGTGACAGTTGCCAAGATCTTCCTATGGAAAAGGAAAAGGTTATAATGCACAAACACAAGATCATTTATCCTTTACACTGCCAACCTATTGCGCTTTTTCAAGTGTATATGCTAGAACATACTCCAATTGTGTTTGCATCTCGAAGCACTACATGGCTGGCTCAAGCTACGAACTGCAATCCTCTATAAATTTGGCACTATATTACCAAACATCTCCCACCATGCATTTGAAACAAGATATTTTAAAAATCAATTCTATAACTTTGACTTCATCAATGTAAAATGGTAATAGAATTAGAAATTAGAATTTAGATTTTAGAATAATAGATTTTTACCTTGCATCAGTATTGTCCAATTTTTCTTGCATAAACCTCATGAGAATAAGTCTCCTTGTGAAGACCTATGCATTTATATCTCATGGGCTACATGTATTCCAAGTGATTCATCCAGTGACATTCTCTCTACAGCATCACAGAGCCCACTCCACACCTCATCATCAACCTTAAAACCTAGGTTGAATTGGAATGTTGGATTAAGGAAGTGGGTAGTTGCATGTATAGGCATGTGAAGTAGATTGTGCCATAGTTGATCAATGACAACCCATATGGGACCATATTTATCCTAATTCCTTGCATAAAATTTTATAATGGCCTCTTTCACCCTATCCATGCCCTCATAAATATATCCCATTGTGGGCTTCTCTCCATCAACAATTCATAGGAGAATAACAGGAGGCTCTATGAACTACAATCATTATGAAAGTAGAAAGTTAGAAACATTAAGCTTTAAGTTTTACTTTAAAAAATGAACAATAAACATAAATAAGTGTGAACAAAATGATGAAATGAAATGGAAATGAGGACAAAAATAAAAATTACCTCCACAATCTCCTTGGTCGATTACCAAAAGCCACTCTCATCAAAAATCCGATCAGTCTTCTCACTCCCTGCATTGGTCTTTTCATATGATGATGCAATCTACTCCTCACTTACAAACATACGTTTCAAAGTGCCCTTGGACTTAAGAAAAGATTGCAACATGAGAAAATTTGTTGCAAATCAAATGACCCCTGGACGAGACAACTCTTTTTTATTTGTGAACTTCCTCAAAAGGTTGAGGACCCAAGTATGATTATATGTGAATTTATCCAAGTAAGTTTTTCAAGATCCTCCAACATGAGGTCATTGCAATGAGAAGCACAAGGGGTCCAAAACAAGTGGATGTGCCTCTCCATAAGAAGTTTACCTGAAGCAACATAATTTTCTGCATTATTCGTGACTATTTGCACCACATTCTCCTCACCCACATCCTTCAACACTTCCTCAATTACCTCACAAAGATACTAAACATTTTTTGTTTTCTTTGAAGCATCAATTAATTTCAAAAAATTGTGGCACTTGAGGAAAAAAAAGAAATTAAGTACAATCATAATTTAAAAAATTAATCACTAAATCAATAGTTTACTACTAGTAAGTAGTAGTAGTAAGTACAAGTTCTGCAATTACCTAATGAGGAGACAAGAAAATTTAATTTTCTATTTCTTCTATTGGTCCAACCATCAGTCATGATTGTGCAACCCTTCCTCCTCCATACCTCACGCTGCTCCTCAATTGCAACTTTTACATTAGCCACCTTTCAGATCAAAATAGGACCTTTTAGCTCCTCGTCATTAGGGACTTTGAACCTCGGACCACAAATAGTAACAACATCTATCACAATTTTACAATAAGGAGACCTAAAACAAATTAAATAAACACAATAAGTATACTATTAAGTTTTACTTTCAACTTTAAAAATTAATACAATGAATGTGACATATTCTTTAGTCTTAAAAGAAAGACAAATAAGACATAGAAATTAAAATAACAAGTACCTTGTTGTATTAAATGAAATGTTGTTTTAGAAAAATAAATCTCCAAGTTCCATTTTTGCAGCCTCATGCTTCTCTTTATTCCAACCCATGCTCTCAAGCGATGCTTGGGAACCCAGAGTCATTTATGGAACAAAAATGGAATCTAGTGTGTATTTCTTCTTACAAATCTGAGGCCTAATGGTCATATTTGCACTTGCAGTGCCACTCCTAGATGGAGCTAATGGAGAACGAAGACTTGAAGAGCTCTCTCCACCTAAGTTTTCTATTTCTTTGTGTTGCTTCTTTCTTAATTCTTTTTTTTCTCTTCATGGGCCTCTAAATGAGCTTGCATTTCACATACAACCTCATGGATCACTCTTTGGCATGGTTTAGCATCATGTCCTAAAATATGTGCAAGGTGATATTTCAATCTGTTAATACCTCTCCCATTACATTTAACAAAACAATGCCAACATGTAACTACTTTTTTAAGCACAGGATGGCATATTTCCAAGCCTTATCCCTTGCTACATGAATAGGGTCTGAATCTAGGTTAATTGAAGGCCTAGATGAACTACCCTCAAGCTAAGACATTATGTTGTTGCTGCAATATATCATAAATAAATAAAAATAAGCATCTACAATAATGAAAATCATAGACTGGGGCTTCTTACTTTTCAAGTTTTTTCATCAACATAAAATGTAGCAAATCTAAGATTCTAAAGACAAACAAATGCAAACACAATTGAAATATGAAATTCGAATGTAAAAAATTCATAAAATAACACAAAAGTGTAACTCACCTCTTCAAAATTGCTCCAAAAATGAATAAATGCAACTCAAATTTATAGAGGCCTCCTCCAAATGCTTCTTTCAGCTCCTCTCAATGTGTGAATACAAGCTAGAAACTAGCACAAACAATTAGCAATCAACATATGAAAGACAATCAATTTGCTAATCTATTTTCTAAAAACCCTATATTCTTCTCCAATGCATTTTTCCTCTCTTCTAAGTCTTTGCAAATGATGGAATGACCTTTTTAGGTCTTAGAGAAGGCATATAAGAAAAAAAGAATCATTAAAAATAATTAATTTTTTTTATTTTTTGCTTTTTGTAAGTGTTGGACGTGGTAGAGTCCAGAGCATGGGACTAGTCGAGTCCACTGAGTCCTAAGACTTAGCAAGTCTTATAGGACTCGGCTTGGGACTCGTTGAGTCCTATAACTCTGGTTTTAACACTTGATGGAGTTATCTAAATAGAAATGCATGGAAGTTGGCAATGTATGAGAAGATGCCTTTTGATCTAACTTATGGCGGTTGGAGACAAAATTAATATGACTAGATATTCAACTACGATGGGGGAATAATGAGGGTTGAAGATGATTTTTATTTTCAAAGGATCGAGAAGAATTTTTGGCAACTGAAAACCCTATAAAATAATGGTCACCAAACTCAATAGGTAAGCAAGAATGTTGAGCATGTGTTTGTCACATCATTGTTAATATATAACAAAGAATGGTGTGACTCAGTTAGTTTCTTAAATTAAAATTTAGTTTTAATGAAATGATTTGGACCTTGGCCATCTTTTAGTAAAATAAGGAAATGGTGTGATGAACATCAAAGTCAAGACTGCATTTTAAAAACTGTGGCCAATGGTTTTTGTATTTTTATTTGCCCGTCGATAAAAGATAAGATCAAGATATTTAATAGAAGACCTTTTTTGATCGATGGGAAAGGAATTTACATTTATTATTGGTCTCCAAAATTTGATCCTTTGTCTAAGAAGGTAAAATAAATCCCAATCTGGGTCAAGATGCCAAACTTACCATATGAATACTGGGAAAGAGAAACTCTAAGATTGGTAGGAAATACACTAGGCACCTTTGTTAAGGCAAAGGAAGCTCTAGATAGTATAGACTACTCTATCTACTCAAGGATTTTGATTTTATGGAAAGAGGTGCACCCATTACCTAATTTCATAGAAATAAGAATGGGAGAAGGTCTATGGAAACAATGGATTAAAGATTGATAAGTGTGACAAACAAATCAATGATAAGGAAAAGAGTGAAGATAAGAGGGAAAATGTAAGTAATGAGTAAAAGGGCTAGATAGGGATCTATTAAAAGACATGCTCATCAAGCTTTCAAAACAAAAGAGTGGTGAAAAAAACTCAAAGTTACAGGGATGGGTGGAAACCCTTGACTACCATTGATATAATGATTGGCCACATCAAAAGAAACTAATTTGGGGAAGAGGCCAAAATACTAAAATTGATCAAATTTTTGAAATTCATCGTGGCAACACATCTCAGGACTCTGAGGACTACAAATTAGCCTAACACAAAGATGAAAATATCCTAAAAGGCAATAGTGGTCCAAGAATATTTTTTTAGAATGAGCAAGCTGAGAAAATTCAAGTTCGCATATTGACAATAGTGAAAATCTTAATGAGGGTATTGGTCTGTAGCTACAATCTAATTTTGGCAGAGTTTTGAGTATTCAAACCTTTGCACAAACATCAAAGGAGATGATATTGGAGAAGGTGTTAGATAGGAGACCTTCTGAAATATGGATAGAAAAAATTGAATGCAGAGAACAACTATTGAGTGGTATAATAGAAAAATCTGGGATGGACTCTGACTTTGATTCACATCCTTTAAATTCAAGAGATGGGGAACAATCATTTTGTGAAATGATTAGAATGGGGGGAGAAGGGGAAGATTTTTGTTACAAAGATATTCAAATTTCCCGCATCTGTAATTTGGAGAGTTCTTTTGATGGAGTAAAGGATAGTGATGGAAACATGGAGGATTCTAACTCTAAATATATATCACAAGATGAGGTGGGAGGTGGAGACAAGCTAGGGATTATGGATAATTCAGGAATTTTGGAGGTCGAAATTGTGGATAAAACACCTTCCTTACAAAGTAAGCCAAATTGTAAGAATTTGCCTAAGGTAAAGAATTAAATACCAAGATCTAGAAGCTCAAGAGATAGCACAAATAAGAGAGACAAGATAATATTATAACATGAATTACTCAATAATGATCAAATGATAATAGATCAATACAAAGTAGGAGTGCCTAAAAATATAGGCAATGCGATAAGACTACATGATAAGGAGATTATAAGCTATCAACCACACTAGGTGGAATCACATGTCCACCAAAGGTGGATCATCCTCCATTGTACATCAAAGTATGTTCAACATATGAAACAATGAGAGGATGATAATGTGATAAGAGCACTAAAAGTGGATCTCACACACAAAGAGGTATGAGATGAAAACTATGATCACCATCTAAAGTGGAATTTCTCCTAACCATGTGCTAAAATGAAATGCAAACTCCTAGGTGTCTCAATGACAACTAATATGCAAATGCATTATCCTAAGTAAACTTAAGTAAAGTGTAATTACTAAATACTTAATTACACCAACACCCCCCCTTAAGTGTAACTTAGGGGAATGCACTTAAGCTCACAATGCTAGATGACAATTCATGATGGGTCCTACTAGGCCATGTTAGGTACCCATGTACAATATGCAAGAGCAATGCAATACAATCTCTCATAAAGCGGAGAAAGAGGGAAAACCTCATGGGAAAAACCCTCCCCCAAAAAGAGAAATGAAAAACAACATGGATGGATGGAGTAATTAGGACCCGTCATTATGACATACATCATGTATATACAATATAGAAGTATGAGAAGGAAAAAACTCCATATGAGGAAAAATTCCCCCCCATTAGAGAGAAGTAGTAGAAGAAGAGAGACGAAGTAGCCCCTCCTCAATGTAGAATGTCCATTAGTGATAGCTGCTCCAGGATGAATGTAGAAGCTGGTCCATGAATGTCGAACAATGTTCCTCCCCTTAGGAAGAAACAAACCCATAGGTGTATATAAGACGTCTCCCCAATCTATAGGAAGAAACTGCAAAATGAATGAAATCTTTGAAAACTACTCAGTCATCCATGTGTCGATGCCAAAGGTCGTTCCTTCCAAAAATGATAGAAAGAACAACTCACAATCAAACAAAGATGGATGTAGAACATGTCCCAAAGAACCAAGTTCCTTCCCTAATGATAAAGAGACCTCCTGCAACTATTGTACATAAGGATCCACAATCACATCAACCTCAAAAGACTAATCATGTAGAGAATGGACAAGAGGGTCAGAGTGTTCCCTCACAACAATTGAAGAAGGATCCTCCCCATCAAAGAGAAGATGTATATCATCAATGATGTCTCTCATATCAGCAATGTAGGACTCCTAAAAAAAACTTGCAATGTTTGTCAAGTAGTCATCCCCTAATGTTGTAACTAGAAGACAAGATGTACCCTGATGTGTTGAATCATATGGACCTATCATGGTAGCAATGTATGCATGTGGAATGTGCTGATGTTGTGACCTTGTCATGTGACTGTTTGAAGGCACAAGTGAACCTCCTAAATCAATTATTTGTCTAACTCAACGAGATCTAGTGGAAGATGATGGAGTATCTTCAACCTTAAGTTTACCAAGAAAAGGTGTAATCCCGTGGGTAGGTGTTGAGGTAGATGAACCATCTGGATCACTGTCACTGTTGTCACTATTAGTTTCCACAATGTGTGAAGTATGGAGAGGAGTAGAGGATAAGATAGGTGAACTTTCCTCAAAGTGAACATTTCTCTCTATGAAGATCTCATGAGCCTTGGGATCTATAAGTCTATATGCCTTAACGCTTTCTTCATATCCAATGAATGTACAAGGCCTTGGTGGAGGTGTCTTGCATTTCTATGAATATATGTTTGCCCATGTTGGACAACCAAATACTCTGAAGTGTTTCACAATTGGTTTTCTTCTACACCATGCCTAAAAAGGAGTCATTCCATCTAAGGCATTATGAGGAGATCTATTAAGGATGTGATTGGCACAACTTATAGCTTCTACCACAAGTCATGGATCAAGAGACTTGGCATCAATCATGTAACTTGTCATTTCCTTAAGAGTTCTAATCTTCATTTTTGCAACTCTTATTTATTGTGGACTAAATCCAGTTGGATTCTGAAGATCAATACCCTCAATTTCACAAAAGTCTTTAAGTCTTGAGTTCACATATCCTCTTTCATTATTTACATGAAGAACCTTGATGGCTTTACTTGATTTCTTCTCAACATGACTCTTGAAGGTTAGAAACTTATCAAACACTTCATTCTTGTGACCAAGAAAGGAGACCCATATGTAGCAGGAAAAGTCATCAATAAAAGTGAGGACATAGTGACCCTTGTTGAGTGATGTCATTACAAAGGGGCCTGCTAGTACACTATGAACCAACTCAAGAACAACTAATGCTCTTCAAGATGCATATCCATTGAAAAAGTTGAACATTCACCCTTAGAAAAGTTGATTGTAGGTAGACCTTTGACCATATGCTTTGAGCTAAGCTGCTGAAGATAGTGGACATCAAGATGTCCAAAATACTCATGACATAATTTACTTTGTGATGGAGTATGTGTCAACAAGGGATGTGAAGGAGAATTAGGCACAAAGTGGGAGAAAGAATAAAACCTTTTGTCATGATTAGCTTTACCCACTGCAACCAGTGAATCATCCTTAAGATTTTGCACCATGATTGATTTAGGAAGGAACTCAACTTTATTTCCACCTCCATAGTTAGTGATTTGGTAAATTGAAAGGAGATTAGTGGTAAGGTTAGGAACATAGAGAACATCCTTGAACTCTCCATTTTCCTTCTCAACTGGTCCTTTCCCTTCAACTTCCACTTGTGTATCATTCCCTACAAAGATGTGAGGTACCTTGGATGGCTCCAATGAAGAAAATTGTCCCTTTAAAGCACCCATATGATGTGTGGCACACGAGTTAGGAATCCAATCCTATGAAGAACTTGAACTTTCCATAAATGCTTTCCCTTTTCCCTTTGAAGTGGATGGAGATGAATCCTTGGAAGAATTTGGCACATTGATTTTGTACTTCTTGAGTAAGTTTTCCAACTCATCAATTCTCTTAGTCTTGCAATGATTCTCATCATGATTTGGTTTCTTGCAATATGTACAAAATAGTTTATTCTTCTTATTGTTGTTTCCCTTCTTGTTGAAAGAAGAATTGCCTTGTTGTGAGGAGGAAGATTGTTGTCTCTGATTGTGATTTTGGCTTCCACTTCTTCTTCTTGTTGAAAATATTTCCACCTTGATTTCTTTGGTTCTCATTATTAGCCACCAATGCCATAGACTTTCAAGACTTAATAATACCCATATCCATCAACTTTGACTGTTCCAACATCAACATTTCTACAAATGCATCAAATGAAGGATTAGTGAAGGCACTTCCCATGGTCAACTTGTGAGTGTTGTAACTCGAGACAAACACTACATATTCTGAAGGTAGTTTCTTCAAAATTTGACGAATTAACCTATCATGCTTCATGGGATTACCACAATCCTTAACTAGTGTTCTCAACTCATTGGCTTTGTTGACATTGTCTTGAATTGTGTCAAAATTTCTAGGATCCAAGAGAAGTAGATCATCCTCAATTGTGAACCCCTTTTCCTCATCCACCTTACCAAATAAATATTCAAGTTTTTCACAAGCACCCTTGGAATCCTTAAAGCTATAAATGTGGAAGAAGACATCTTCATGAACACAACTCCTTATAATTCCTAAAGACATATTGTCTTTTATATACCAATCATTTTTTGCATTATCATCCACATTAGGACCAATGGGTTCTTTAATTGTACCATTTGCATAAAGATTTAAACCTTTTTCCATTAGTTTACTCCACACTTTATCTTTCCATGTAGCATAGTTATGTGAAGTTAACAATGGATATCTAGGTGAGCCCATGATGCAAAACTGAAAGAGAACAAGAGAGAAAAAGACACAAGCACACAAGACAACCCCCCTCAAATTCACTCAATCAAAGAATCCCCCCCCCAAAAAAAAAATGATGCTTTTGGCATTTTATATGTAGTGCGTGTACAATTGCGACTTGCCAAAATGGGCCAAAGTGGACTTTTAATTTTTATGTTTACAACCACCTCTATGAGGCCAAATCAGACTCATCAATATTTCTTAAAATCAAATCAAAATCTAAGCATTACAATGATCACACAAGGCCAAAAAGGACCTAGATCTAAAAGTGATATTTTTTCCCAAATAAGGCTACAATGTGATAGAAAATCTAGAAAGTACTCAAAAAATTATACACTTACAAAAAAATGACACTTGAAAATGTGTTTGTATGAGCCTAAACAGAGCCTCTGAAGTTGCAAAAATAGGGATCAGATAGGTACAATCACCAAAATCTGCAATTTCTGTCAAATTCATGCACAAAAACCAAAAAATTACACCACTGAAACATTTAAGAAATTTTAGCCAAAATAAAAAAAAATTGCACTTGATTTGGAACCTGGATGACCAAGTTATGGTCTCCCAAAGTCGGATTGCAAAACTGAAACTACAAATGGTGAGGGCTACAAATTTTTCAAACTCGTTGACGTCAGCAAAACACGAGGTTAAATTTGACAGTCAAATGATCTTCACAACAGTGCAAAAACACCTAGAAAAGATGGTCAAATGGCCATCAATTTTAATCACTCAAAATGATAACGCAAGCCAGAAGTTAAATTTGACTGCTAAACGCATGTAAAGGAAAAAGAAAAAAATGCCACAGGGATGTCCAGACAAACATCAATTTTAACATAAAAAATTGCTACGAAATGCAAAAAAAATTAAAAATGCTAGTCCTGGTGGGTCGCCACGTGTCTAATGTTGATGTGGCACTTGTGATCCACGTGGCGAGTTTCTATTGGACAGGCGCAGACTACCACTGGGCGACAGCTGGTTTGGCCAAACTGCTCACGTAGCATGTGACTAGCCCATGTGTCACTTATGCTCATGTGGAAGCTCAGCTTGGGCTCGGCTTCGGTGTTTGGGCTTGGGCTCGGCTTTGGTCGTTGGGCTCAAGCTTTGTTGTGGAGGCATAAGGGATATGGGACTTTTTAGTCCCACATTCACCCGATTGTGGGCTATGTTATTTCTAAAAACAAATCCCAACAGTATGTAAAACAAAAGAGCTTTGGGCAGATGTTGTCGAACCAAAGCTTTGTCTATTGGGTGGTGTGCATAGGGGCTTGCTCTAGGCATGACCACTTGGTTTGTGGGGTACACTGTACTTAGAATTTGTGCAGAATATTCGGTCACCTTCAGTCTTGCAATAAAACTGACCAAAACTAGGGGTGGGGACCTTGACAACAAAACTCCAAAATTTTTCCAAAAAATTGCAACTAAACCCAAATCTGAAAATAAATTTGAAATTTTTTTAAAAAAATTGAAAATCAATACCGCACTGCAGATTTGACTTTTGCCCAAGTTAAGCAAATTTATAGTCAAAATTTATGGAAATTCCCACCCAAACGCAATGGTGAGGTCATATCTTTCTCTAAATGCTCCCACAAGCTTTTTCTCCTCTGGATCTAAATCGTAGCCCTTCAAAAGTTGAAGCAATGAGCTCTCCAATGGCTATGTAATAAAATCTTCTATGGCTCTGATACCATGTAAGAATTTGCCTAAGGCAAAGAATAAAATGTCAAGATCTAGAAGCTCAAGAGATAGCACAAATAAGCATGAATTACTCAATAATGATCAAATGATAATAGATCAATACAAAGTAGGAGTGCCTGAATATATAGACAATGTGATAAGACTACATGATAAGGAGATGATAAGCTATCAACCACATTAGGTGGAATCACATGTCCACCAAAGGTGGATCATCCTCCATTGTACATTAAAGTATGTGCAACATATGCAACAATGAGAGGATGATAATGTGATAAAAGCATTAAAGGTGGATCTCACACACAAAGGGGTAATGAGATGACAACTATCACCATCTAAAGTGAAATTTCTCCTAACCATGTGCTAAAATGAAATGCAAACTCCTAGGTGTCTCAATGACAACTAATATGCAAATGCATTATCTTGATTGTTGGTAACTAGGTTGAGACTGATTGGACATGTATTTTAGAGATCCTACCCATCACTGGGTCTGACCACTACCCTATAAGTGTGCATAGTCAAGAAGAGGTTGCTCCAGACAAACCCCCTTTCAAATTTGAAGCTATGTGGATGCAGGATGTTGAAGTTAAGGATAGAATTGTTGGGTGGTGATCCTCGGCTCCTTATAGACTAGTTAACAAGGCTTTTGTGTTTTTTTTTCAAGAAACTATAGTTTATTAAAGAACAATTGAAAATCTAGAGTAGGGGACTTTTAAAAATATTTTTATGGAGAAGTCCAAGATTGAAAAGAATTTAGCTGCTCTATATTCTAAAGTGATTGATAATGGGATGGAAGAAGAGGAATATCAAACTAAAAAATGGTTAAATAAACAATATTGAGAAGTATTAGCAAGAGAGGAGTCTTATCAGTGTCAAAAGTCACGTGAATCATGGTTAAAGGAGGGAAATAGGAAAACAATTTTTTTTCATAATTCATTGAAAGTAAAAAGATCATACAACAAAATTTATTCCATTAAAGATTAGAAATGTGTTCCACAAGTCATCCCACTGTAGAATTTGTTCCACTATGGGAATCCATTCCACTATTTTCTATTGTGGGAATTCGTTCCACAAGTCATCCTAGAACTGCTGATGAAATTAATAATGAAGCAGTGAGATACTTTAAGGACATTTTCTTCTGTGATCCTAGTAGGTTAGAGATGAATCTAGAGATTTTGGATGTAATTCTGAGATATATTTCTAATGCACAAAATATAATTCTAAAGAGGAGGTTAAGAGTTCTCTTTTTGACATGGATGGTGAGAAATCTCTAAGACCTTATGGCTTCACACCTTTATTTTTTCAAATATTTTGGGATATTGTAGGTTTAGACATTTGGGAGGTTGTAGAAGAATCAAGGAGTGGGATTTTTTTTAAAGGACTTTAATGATACTTTTATTTCCCTCATTCCCAAAAAAAGAGGAAAGGAACACATTCGAGGACTTTAGACCAATTTCCCTTTGCAATACAATTTATAAAATTATTGCAAAAGTAATTGCAAATAGATTAAAAGGTGTGCTATATTCAGTTATATCTAGTAAGAAGAGTGGGTTCTCACCAAATAGATCAATATATGAGGGGATAATTGTAGCCCATGAAGCTATTCATTCAGTGAGGATAGAAAAAATAGAGAAGATGATGATCAAATTGAACATTAGGAAGGCATACAATGAAGTTAACCGAAGATTCCTTTTAAAAATTTTGGAGAAATTTGGTTTTTGTAGGGAATTGGTAAGTTGAATTGAAAGTTGCATATGTTCCCCAAGATTATTAGTGTTGGTGAATGGCAGCCCTCAGGATTTCTTTGAATCCAATAAAGGCATAAGGAAATGAGACCCAATCTCCCCCTTTTTATTTATTATTATGGTTGAAGATTTGGGACGACTGATTTTGAAAAAGAGAAGAGAGGGACATTGGAAGGGAATTAAGGTTGCCGAGGGAATTGATCCTTTATCACAATTGCAGTTTGCAGATGATACTTATCTTATGGGTGAAGCCTCCTTGAGAAAAGCAAGAATCATAAAGGCCACTATTGATAAATATAGGAATGCTTCAAGGAAGTGTATAAATTGGAATAAATCCAAAGTCTATTTTTTTAATACTAATATTCAGAAGTAATAGAAGATTTACAAAATTTTAGGAATGAGGATTTGCAGCCTACCAAGAGAATACCTAGGAATCCCCCTTTTTGGAGGTGTGTGCAGAGCTAAGTTGTGGAAGGGTCTCATCGAAGTTGTTTTAAATGAATGTATGGTTGGAAGAGCACCTAGCTCACTTTAGCTGGTAGAATACTTATGCTTAAGTCAATGATCTTAGCAATCCCTATTTTTTCTATGTTGTGTCTTAAAATTATAGGAAAGGTTATTAAAATGATAGATCAACGAATGCATAAACTCTTTTGGAACGGGGTTAGTGAAGAAGATAAAATCCCTCTTCTTTCTTGGAATAAAATTTGTAAGGCCAAGGAACGTGGAGGAGCAGGCATCAGAGATTGGCAATTAATGAATGAATCTTTGGGAGCAAAGTTAGTTTGGAGCATATATTCGAATCCTAATTTATTGTGGGTAAAGGTGTTGAAGGCTAAATATATAGACAATACTACAGACAATAAGATTATGATTATTTGAAATCCACCCAAAGGGTCTGCTATTTGGATTTTTATTGTAGAATGCAGATCAATGATCACTAAACATATTACTTGGCAATTGGAAACAGTCTAAAAGATAAGTTCTGAGATGACTTGTGGAATGGATTCCCATCTTTAAAGGAATCGATAAAGCTTCATGATCTCAGGAACCTATTTTAATAGAGGTGGAGAGATAAAGTGATTATTTAGAGCTAAAACAATGTCAGTTTGGTCATGAATGGGTGTGGAAAATTGTTGTTGGTCTAGGTCTAAAGACCAAAAATCAGACTTAATGAGATCTTTGTTTCATAATAGGAAAATATTTTTAACTCAAAGGGAAGACAAGATTGTGTGGTGTGGAGAAAAAAGTGGTTATTATCCAGTGAAGTTAGGATATCATATTCTAGATAGGGTTGTGGAGGAAGAAAAATGGCCAACAAAATTATTGTGGGGCAAATATTGTTAACCGGTGAGAGAAGAAAGAGATTTGGTTTCTGTGGACCGACTAGATGTGTTATGTGTGAAGAAGATGAAGAAGATGTTGATCATTTACTTATAAATTGCTAGGTTGTTGTGGATTGTTGGAATATGCTCAAGTCTAAATTAGGTTGGCATGGGCCTTTACAAAATTCTTTAAGGAGAGTGTTTGATGGTTGGCCCACAAATCAGAAGAAAACAATGCTTTCATGTGTTTGGGTAGTCAGTCCTTCAATCTTGATTTGGGAATTGTGGAAAGAGAGAAATAGGAGAAATTTTTTAAACAAATATGAATCTTCTGAGAGAATAAAACACAAGATAAATATTTTAATTGAGGAAGTTGTTGGGGCTACTACTTCTCATATTTAGAATCAAGTGCCTTTTACCTTGGGAGATTAGAAATTCAAGAAAATTGGCCAAGAATAAGGATCAAAGCTAATTGTGGAGCGGTTGTTGGTAAGGTTGTAACAAAGAATATGAAGGAGGTTAGTTGGGAGAATCTTGATAAAGGGTGGGTTAAGATAAATTTTGATGGAGCTTCTAAGGGGAACCCAGTACCTTCAAGTGACGGGGTCATCATTCAGGACTATAAAGGTGAAACTTTGGTCATAGGTGCCAAAAAGTTATCAGATGGAATGAATAATGTTGTTGAGGTCAAGGCAGCTTTCTGAGCAGTGAAGCTAGGCAAATCACTAGGTTTGAGGCAGATTCACTTGGAAGGTGACTCCCTCATATTTTTTCAAGCTATAAAAAAGGTAGCACAGAGGCGTGGCATCTAAAGAATTGCATTGTTGCAATCTTAGAGCAGTTAGATCAACTAGAGGATTTCCAAGTTAGTCATTTGAGTAGAAATTGGAACAAAGAGGATGACTCTCTTTCAAAATGGGCTTTAACTTTTGAAGTTAAGGAAGAGTTAAGGCTTGAATATTTCAAAATGTTCACAGAGAAAGGTTTAAATTTTTCAAATTTATCATTTTAAAAGGAATGAAGATTGGTTAGCTTAAATAGAAAATTATTTTTCAATCAAAAGGAAAACCGTAAGTCTTTTTAATGATGTCATTAAGAGTGAATTGGTGGGTGTAATTAATGTTAAGTAAGTAGATGAACACACAATAAAGGACTATAATCATGTTGAGTGAAGGTTTGTATTGAAGTGTGAGCTTAGGCATGTGATAAGACAATTAAAGTGCGAATATGGAAAAAATATTTTTGTGATAAGACAATTGAAGTGCGAATATGGAAGTTTTGTGTGATGATAGTCACTTCAGTAATAAATTCTTGTCGTGGTTTGTTAGATGGACATTTTAAAGTTTTTATTTGGGGCATTTCATTTCTTCTCAAGAGTGTAGTGAGTGGTGGTGATTTTGGAGTAAGGTTTTACAATGGAAGAAAACTTCACAATCTCAACAAAAAAGAAGCAAAAATGATTTTATGGACCTGAGTAGCGAGAGAGGTTACTTGAGCTACTTAAAATCAAGGTGGATGACATTATTGATGCAGTGCTTGGTGTGTTAGGGTTGTAGTTTATGGAAAACAAATTGAGCTAGAGGTTGAATGTAGATATTATCTCAAGAGTGATAGCTTGGGGGCTAGAATTAGCCAAAGATATTGACATACTTCATCGGGTTGTAAATTTTTGAAAAATATGTAATGCAATTGTATAGTCAATTGGGTTGGTTTGTGAATCTTGTTATGTAACTAAATGATATAAGTTAGTCTCTTTGTGTGTAGTAGACGATGGAGTTGTAAATGTTTCAGAAGGATAGACATTGTATTTCATGTGTTAATGTTTAACATAGGTGTAAATTCTAGGTGTGGTTTTAGGATGGTAGATAGTGGGTTTAGCAAATTATTGTTTTGGTGGATATGTGGAAAAGTATCAAACTTATATGGTGTAAAGAATTTTTATGATTAATAAAATTAAAAATATATTATTGGAAAAAAATAAAAATAAAAGGTATTCATTAAATAGGTGTTTGCACGTCATTGTAAAATGATGTCATCACATGATTATGGGACCCTCCTTAAAGTTTTCTCTTGCAATCTATCTCTTGCCACGTCCACATTTTGTGTAATGCCCTGCCAAGGAATCCTCAGAATATAGGGTAAAACATGCACTAATAAAAGAAAAATTGCAACAACATAAACAATGACTTCATAAGTGCATAAACACGACATACATTGCATAAGCAAGAATTAAGAAAGACAATGTTCATTACACAATCGTGCACAAGCAAAAGTCTTCAAACGCTTCCAAGGGCTCCATGACAACCCCAAAATATTTCATGGAATAGATAAACACATTCCACATGATTCCTCGTGAGACCTTGAACAAATTACAATGAGCTACATGAGACCAAGCTGGATAATAGCTCATAATTTGTAGTTGAGGAGGCTAGGTCCATCCTCAGAATCCAACTAGACACTATTCATTTTAAAGCACCAAACAAAATGAGAACCAAACATGATCAAATATGGACTATGATTACATGAAAAGCATCAAGAGAATAAAGGGTATCCAAAACCCTAACTATTTTTTACCCTAACTAAAAGCAACAACAAGATATCATGAATGAGAAGGAATGAATGCACAGTAGTAGGATACAAATGTGCATAAACACTCCACAAATATAAAAGATAAGGGATGAATGCATAGAAGTACACAAAATTTGTGCAGAAACACAAAGAACTTGGAAAAATGAATAAAAACTAATACTAACACCAACATACGACCAAATAAAGATAATCTCCAAACCAAGGAGTACCAAATACACATAATCAAAGCTAAACTCACTCAATATGATCAATATAAATGAAAATGCACTAACCAACTAAACATGATAGCATAAGAGTGAAATCACTGAAAGTAAATGGATAAGGATAGAGATAAGCACATCATGCTCAATATTGCCACTAAATTTGATCCACCACTTGTACACCAGTCCCCAATAGTGGTGTGTCACACCAACTCACCATGTGGACCCTTAGGCCCACCCCATCATGCTCACAAAGATAGTCACATGGCCCAACAAGAACAATGCACACAAGGAATAGTAGGCTAACACTCACACCATACAAGTGCAACAATCAAGGGATGGCATAGAAATCCCAATACAAGCACTCAAACTGAAGGATAGCATGTCACATGTACACAAGGTCACTACTCGGACCTGACTAGAGGTTTGATGCAAAGACTCAAGAGTGGGAATGCCATCAAAGGGCACGGTGTGACCCATACATATTCAAGCAATCCTTCTCATCAAAGAGACTCTACTTAAGCTTTCAATCAACACTCATAGATGGCCAAGCTAAATCGTATCTTTGATCAATATTCATAGATGGCCAAATACTGTATCTTTGATCAAGGTCCTTACATGGCTAGACATTGTGCCAAATCAATGTTTCTAGACAACCAAGCAGAGCCATACCTTCGATTAACATCCTCAAGATGGCTAGATAGTCTTCATTTTAATCTTTTTATAGGTTTTTACCTCATTCATTTATTTAGTTGTCACTTTAGTACAAACTCCCCATGGGTTAATCTGGCAACTCCTTTGTGTCACAACTTGCCATGGAGTCATTCCACTCTACTACCCAACACCAAACAATAACATCTCGTTACAACAACGAGGAGCTATGAAACCAATACAATAAAAGATTCAAAGTCATAAATCATGAAGATGCAAGGTAAGCTCAATTAGCCTCAAACCAAGAGCATGGGTCTCTCAAGATCCTATTAATGAGCATGCTCTATTATGCTAAGGATGAGGTCTCAACACCATACATCCATCCAAACATCAAATGCAAGATCAGCTCAAGCATGAAGTGTGTCAATACTTAGAGGTGAAATGAAAGGGCACTAGACACAAGGTCATCAAAAGACTCAAAGATCAAGCTTCCATAATGATATGAGGAGCACTCAATTGGTCTCAGACCAAGAGTACAGGTCTCTTGAGATCTCGTCAAGTAGGCATAGCTCAACTACACTCAAGGATGCAGTCACAACCACCATACATCCATAAAACCAGAATTAGAAACTCAAAAAAGCCATAAAAGACAAGAGCAAAGGCTTGTGCATGAAAGCATGTTTACATGGTACAAACTACGAGGAGACAAAGTCAAATCCTCTCACAAATGAAAGTTCACAAATAAAGTCCAGCACTCTACATTATAATCACTCGTGAAAACCATAAAAATTCAACTTTTAACAAAATACACATTGGACCAAAAACCAGTCCCAAGTCATTTTCACCATTGATGGCCATGGAAAAACCTTCGAAGAAATCAAACTTTGAAATTCAAAAAAAGTAAAAGCATCTTTTGGTTCTCCATATGCCCAACACCATAAAAGCATACTCAAATCCATATGTCATACATTCTCCAAAATTTGGACAACATAACATTAATTTCACATTCATTTAAAAATTCTAAAACATATAAGCCTAAACGGGCATAGAATTAAATCAAGAAAGTGGGGATGACTATCATCTCATCCCATGATCTAAATGCAACAAACACAAAGTAAAATTCAAAGAACAAAGTAAGATATGAGGTAACATACCTAAAAAATAGAGAAAACGCCAAAATGAAGGAGGAAATTTGCAAACTCTGTGGAATCAAACAAGATTTTCAGCAAGGGTAAGCAATAACAACCCAAATCCAATGAATCACTACTCACAAAATTCTCATGAATGAGTCAAACCCAATGAGAAAGAATCCAAATTCTCTCAAAGAGGGTTTTGAGAGCAAAAGCACAATTCAAAAACATAAAATCCATAAAAGAACTCTTTTTGGCAATTTAAGCCACTTCTTCACTCAAAGCCAAACAGGCTAAATTAAAAATCACTTAAAACAATAAATAGAAAACCAAATAAATAACCCAAACCCAATATATTAAATTAAATTGATTCCAATTAAATGGAATGCCACTATGGAAAAATTATTAGTAAATATAAAATAACCAATTAACATTGAAATTGACATATTAATAGCTAACTCAACTGTGACAATTATGGATAATCTATGATGCACAAACAAATACCAGTCTATCACATTTATGCAAGGAGATCTAAAACTTTACCCACACAATAACCAGAGGTATAATTCTACAAATGCATATACATCATCCATACAAGAATGATATTGGCTAAAATCATGAATAGCCAATGTATCTATCTCTTGTGCCACTATTAGGGATAAGTCATGCTTAAATTCATGAAACCAAGTGGAGTTAATGTTTGGTAACTTCCATCACTAAAACACCCAAACATCAAGTGTAGCCACTCACAATACAAATAGCAAAGCACATATATAATAATCAAAATGAAATAATGAAAGGATATTTTATTGATGTAATCACTCTTATGTATTTGAATTTCTTTCATATCTAAACCTCAATTAACGTCATAAATAATCATTTCATTTAAATTAAAGTATTAAATAGCATTTTACGACATCTTAGAGCATATATCAATTTAAACCCTAAATCAAATAATAACCAAGCATGGTGAAGCACAATATCACAATGACCATCGACACATACATTAGTGAATCTTATAAAGCCATGTCAAGATAAACATAACCAAAGATCTTCGAATATACGATAAACTAGATATCATTATATAGCATCATGTCACATCACAATAGAGTCATCATGCATATATGATCATCACTAAAAGGACAAGTATAATCTAACATTTATGTCAGTAATAATATTGGTTGAACAAAAGAATGTACTGCCAATACAAAATCACATCATACGAAGTCACAGAATCACATAAAAGAGTCTAGCTCAAATCAAAATAGAGCAATGCAAAATGCCAACATGGGAGGCACTACATTTTAATATTACTAAATGTGAAATGACCACTCCAACCCCTTCGACTAGTCCACATCACCAAGTCTTGTTTCCAAATCACCCATTTCCCATTCAGATTCATTTTCAAATCAAAATTTCTTGCCTCAAACTTTCAAAATTATTGCCTTTGCATCTCCATGTCCATAGCATGGTTATGCTTTGCAAAATTTGCAACAACCAAAAGTAGGTATAATCCACGAGTGTTGGTTATTGAGCTCTCTTCCCTCAAGAGAGTTTGAACATGATTTGGGAGGGATTCTCTTTTTATTCGACATCTCAAACCTTCAATTTGAAAGCCTAATGTTGCCATGGCATCAACAACCATATTACCTCTTCTAAAGACATGACTAATTTCAAAAATCTCTAGTCCCAAAAGAAGTTTGTGGATATCCTTCACAATCCCTTCAATAGTCTAGTTGAGCCTAGATAGGCCTTCAACAACATCTATTATGAATTTAGAATCATCTTCTATGGACAAGACCCTAATCCCAATTGAAAGGAAAAATTTGAGACCTTGTAGTAAAGTCATCCCTTCAACTTGATTATTCATGTTTCCTTCAATATTACCAGTATAGGTTGTCACCATCTCACCAAAGCCTATCTTATATTCCCCCTCTAGCCGCAACATTGTCCTGGGATCTTGCACTATCATCAAAATTCAACTTGTACCACCCATGTCTAGATGAAATCCATTTAGTATTTTCCCTCAATATTTTTGAATTATCAATTTTGGCATAAGAACTAGATAAATGTAGCATAATATATTAATTATTATGTGTATTATAATAAAAATAATATAGTAATAAAAAAATTAATTATAATATAATAATATCATAATCATAATATTATTATAAAAATATGATTAGATTTCAATTAATAAAAAAATGGCACTCTGCTCTGCTCGAATGCGATTTCACTCAGTTGCTTCTCTGGAAAGACAAATTCAGTTTTTTCAAAAACCAAATATGGTCATGGCTCCTATGCTCCAATCCAAAACAAGATCTAGAATACATACAATAAGGTTGAGGAAAGAAGATGCTCTGAATCCCCTTGGATCCCTGCATATAGACAAAATGCTAAAAGGGCCAAAAAATTGGTACATCACCTCAATTTCTCTCATCCCTCCCCTTCTACCTTTCCACTGCTGGTTAAAAACAGCTTCGATGGGCTGTGACTGGATGATCCCACACTACTACATTTGAGGTCAAATTTTGACGGCCATTTGTCGAATTTGCAATGCTAATTTGTCAGCATTTTGACAAATGAGTCCGTCGCCATTTTTGCGTAGGAAATTGCGATAGAAGATGTATCCATCGGTTTACCGACACCATATCATGTCGGAAACTTGCACATGGCAACAGCTTTGTTATGGCATTTTCTGCGGTTCATCCATCAGAATTCTGACACAACGACCTATCAGAAATATACAATCTCTGTCGGAATTAACTGTCGAAAACATATCCTTTCTGACATTATAACTGTTGGAATAGCAACAGTTTCCACCTAATTTTGACAGATATTCATGTCGGTGATATGGCATTAATGTCAAAGTTTCTGTCAAAAAATTTCTATTTGCGACACTTAAACTATCAAAAGAGCGACAGTCCTTCAGCATTTCTCCGACAGGTTTCCCTATCGAATGTATAGCATTACTATCGGAAGTATTGTCGTAAATTATTTTTCTCTAACATTTTATCTGTCGAATGCATAGCACTTCTGTCGGAATTAATTATGAAGTGTTGAAAAACCGACGGATATGCACATTAAAGATAAAACAGCTCAAGAGACCATCATAGGTTCTCTCTTTCTTCGGTCTATATTATTGACAAAATGTTTTACCTTTCATTAGCTCATCAAATCCGGGGATTTGAAAGAATTTATCTACTTCGCGCACTTGTAGACTATGAGGACGGCGATAAAGAAGCATGGCCATGGGAGGAGATGCTTCTTTATCGCCATCTTCATAGTATACAAGTGCGCGAAGTAGATAAATTCGTGCAACGTCAACTTAAATAATATACGTTGTCATGAAAATATTCTATTAAATTCTTTCAAATCCCCAGATTTGATGAGCTAATGAAAGGTAAAATATTATGTCAATAATATAGACCGAAGAAAGAGACAACCTATGATGGTCTCTTGAGCTGTGTTATCTTTAGTCCTAGCTACATGTCAATCGTCGAGAATAATCATCGCCTTGCATTTATGTACACTGCACAAATTGATCCCAGTCTCACAAAAACATTTTACACTTGTAAATCTCATCAATACTGGAGGCCTAAAGTAATTTTATACGATCACTAGCACATTTTGTGCATGGATGAGAAACAGTATCCAAAGTTTCTAGATAACCGTTTTTGAGAAGAGGAATGAGTGCAAGCCAAAGAAGGGATAATTCCACAACAAAAAGGAAGACATCTTTTTAGCTTGGGTCTGGATCCTACCCTAATTGTCGAAGGATCCAGGGCCAGTCTAGAAAGATGTCTTCCCATTCTGTCTGCAACATTGTGTCCATCCATGATCTCAGGAATATCATTGTCTTTCTACTCTTCATTTGCCAAAATATATCGCTTCTTCAAGCTTGCAGAGTAATCTTATTAATAAAAGAACTCTTGCCAACATTAGGGTACCCATAGATCAAAATAGTCGATGTTATTGTTGCTTGTGCTCAAGGATATCGATTCACTATTTTGAAACGGCCAAATCATTTTTATTTCATTTGTAGAGAAAAGGAGTGGGAGAAAATGAGCGGGTGAAAGTTGATCGAGCCCGAGAGAAGGCATTGCATTTTATTTGATCATGAATGCTCTCTGAAATGACCAATCATGTTTTCTATTCAATTTTTTTTGGTGTTTTTTTTCCCATATTTAGTAGATAAAAATCATGGCGGCAGCCACTTAGCCATCTTTTTGATGTTCCAGGTATTTTACAAAGATACAGGTATGTGGATTTATCATTCAGTTGCTTGCAGTTATTGGTCAAATACAAATATTTTGTCAAGTTGAAAGGGCAAGATATCAGTTTGGTGTTTTCGGTTTATGTTAAAAGTTGATTTGGTAAAATCCTCAAAAAACACACTTCATGTTCTAAAATGTAAAGAAGTTGAATGTTAAATGTATGATATATATCTCATCCATAGTAATCAAAAGAAAGGACATGAAACTTATAAGGAGATTTACCAATCCAAAAATATAAGCGAATAGGAAACATGATTGGTACCTTATGAATTGGTTTTTGAGGTGCACAATCTTCATCAATCTCCTGAGAACAAGACCCCTCCTCATGAAAAATGCATTTAACGGATTAAACAAATCTACAAAACTAAACCAATGGCATGTTTAGAACAAAGAAATAGATTGATAATAATATGCTGAAAATTCTATTATGTACACGCAAAAGGACCAGTCCCAACAATTCTTAAACATACTTTATCTAATATGATAATAACATGCTAATTAAACTGATAAAGGTGTTATCTGCATTTAATCTGCCAATTACTAATTACACAAAAAACAAATTACAAAATTGAACCAATGGCATGTTCTTCGTGTGGTACAAGGAAGATTTGGCTATGAAAAAAAAAAGTGAAACAACCTCATCATTTTAATTTTGATTGGATAGAGGAGTGAAAGCTGAGCGCGAGAGAAGGTATGTGATTTCTTCATCTTTCGAGCATCTGGCATCATATTCAACTACAAATTTCAAATGCATTGCATTTTATTTGATCACGAATGCTCTTTGAAATGACCGCATTCTACTGGTGTCGTACCCTAGCCCATGCTTTATCTCCATTATTTGATATTATTGGTGCTTGTGCTCAAGGATATCAATTCACTATTTTCAAATGTTTGGATCTTTTAGATAGTTACATTTCCTGACTGTTCCTCTAGTACACAGTCAGGAAATGTAACTGTCTAATGATTATATGTAATGTTGAATGGATTAAATGCTTTATTCTTGGTAGAAGTGAATGGAAGGAATAGTGTGTATTAAATACAATTCAGTCACTTATTGAATGCTTTGGAGACTACTAGTTTGACTGTCCATGCGGTACCAATGACTGAGATTCATTAAAGGATACAAAACCCTTCATTTTGGGGTTATTGTGTGTGGATTCAAATGTAGGTTTGATTTGGTTAATGTTTAGAAGAGATCAATAAAGTATTTAAAGACAATCTTACATGTTTGGAGAGGTTTGAGAGGCACTTATCATGACTGTACCCTCACAAACATCGGCATAGATTGGTTTTACTAAGTATCCTTTCTCTATTTTGAGGTTTCCTTTCTCTGTCGCAAGGGTACAGTTAGAGGGTTCATTGACAAAATGATCCTTCAAATGGTTACTATAACTATGAATGATTTGATATAGCATATTGCTCATTTTACTTGAAGTTTGGAATAGCTTATGCAAGGGTGAAAGTAGTTTTGCTCGTTTTGATCATGACTGTTCCTCTACACAGTCAGGAAATGTAACTATCTAATGATTATATGTAATGTTGAATGGATTAAATGCTTTATTCTTGGTAGAATTGAATGGAAGGACTAGTGTTGGTGTTAGGTTTCATTTATTATTGAATTCAATGGTTTCCAAGATGTGTTGAGGAGTTTGCTCCTTGTTTAATGTTAACTGTTCCTGCACAATCCACTCATACAACAGTGAAATGCTATGTGGAAGGGATGGTTGATAGTGCTCCTTGAGGGAAGGGGGATTGTGAAAGACTTGTTATCATTGTATTGTGTATTTCCAATATGTTTGGTTGCAGGGCAGACCAGGAGAATGAAGGATCACTCACCGATTGCATGATAACCCGGTTTTGAAGGGTCATTGGTTGAGGGGATAGTCAAGGTCCTAATGATTGGGCCATTGGAGACCCTATTTCTTTGTAGTAATTTCTATTCAAATTGGATGTATGGATTTCTTTTGAATTATCCGTTGCTATGTATCCTGCAACTACATCCGTAAATCTGCATATACTTCTCTACGGTTGTAAGCCACTCAGAGATCAAAATAGAGAAACTAAATCAAAATCATTCTTTGTCCTATTTCCTTTTAACAAAGTCTCAACTATCAATGATACAATATACATTTGATGCCCTAAGCTATCAAATATACAAATGGCACCTACCTAGAAGCTCACTAGGAGAATGAAGGATCACTCACTGATTGCATGATAACCCAGTTTTGAAGGGTCACTGGTTGAGGGGAAAATCAAGGTCCGGATGATTGGGCCATTGGAGGACCCTAGTTCTTTGTATTAATTGCTATTCAAATTGGATGCATGGATTTATTTTGAATTATCGGCTGCTATGTATCCTGCAACTGCATCTGTAAATCTGCATATACTTCTCTAGGGTTGTAAGCCACTTAGGGATCAAAATAGAGAAACTAAATAAAAATCGTTCTTTGTCCTATTTCATTTTAACAAAGTATCAACTATCAATGATACAATACATTTGATGCCCTAAGATATCAATACATATGGCGCCTAGCTAGAAGCTCACGAGCTGTCTATTTGATAACCACAGTCAACATTTTAAAAAAATGGATATCCTTGAGCACAAGCACCAATAACATCAAATAATGGAGTTAAAACATGGGCTAGGGCATGACACCAGTAGAATGTGGTCATTTCAATGACAACAATTTACAATGCGGTCCTTTGGCATGTATTAAACATAACAGAATTTTCAACATATTATTATCATTCTATTTCTTTGTTGTAAACATGCCATCGGTTTAGTTTTGTAACTTCAATGTTGTATGAGTGGATTGTGCAAGAACAATTAACATTAAACAAGGAGCAAACTCCTCAACACATCTTGGAAACCATTGAATTCAATAATAAATGAAACCTAACACCAACACTATTCCTTCCATAGTTGCAGGATACATAGCAGTCGATAATTCACAAGAAAACCATGCATCAAATTTTTATAAGGACATCCTACTAATCAATAGGAATTTTCTTGAGATGACCAATGATTATGCATTTTGATGGCAGTGTGCTAGTTCAAAATTATAATATAAATCTGAAACAATTTTTTCTGATTTTCTCAAACTATAAATGTGGTTAAAGGGAAAATATTATGTGGAAAACCCACAAACCAAGCTAGCAAATGATTGTACATCAAATTATTCCTATATTCATTCAAGTATTGCTATGCTTCAACTACCTGACCTTTGAGCTTCATCTAGAGGAATGTGTAGCTTTAAGATAGAGTTACTTCTTGGGCCTTACAATAGGGTGGAATATGATCAAGATTTGTTTAGGCTATATCTTTGTTAGTCCCATTGTTAGGTTCTTATAGTTCATGGTTTGAATCTATTATGGTTGTGTAAGGGATTTGTAGATGCTTTTTCTAACATAATTATTGGACACCATGATTGGAACAACTGGTTGTTGGCTATTGTACACATGAATCATATCTGTCAATGGTTCTTTGTGTTCAAGAATTCGTTGATCAATCTTTGAGATTTACTGTCCCAGCTTTAAAAGAGTGATAAAAGATATAGTGAGTGCTATCTTTTCCAAGTGTTTTGTGGGTGCCATTATCTTCTAGGAGTAATTGCTAGAACCAAATTATGTTCTTTGCCTCTAGTAAATATTGCAGACACAACCATCTTCTTGGTGAAGGGTTTCTTCCATCCCCATGAGGCACTATTGCATGGTTTCCATTCCCTTGTAGTATATTGAACCTAATTTAATACAAGTGTGCACTATTTTGGGTTCCATAATTTATGGCCCCTACATTGTGGTTGTTAGCCTAATTAAGACAGGCCTACCTTTGCATATAATAAGAGGCCAACATGAAACAAACATCCAGAGGTTAGGGGGTTGTTCCCTATCCATAATTTATTATTTAAGTGCTAAGTGATGATGGGTATATCATGTAATTCATACTAGTGTGTCTCTTTCTTTCTCTCCACATTTCACATTAGGAGTATATGTTATAAAATACTAATGAAATCAACTATAGGTCAAATCTAATCAAAATTGCAATATAAAGATTAAAATAGATCTTGAAGAAACATGGGAACCATTTTTGACAGATATTGTACAAACGAAGAGAATACTCCAAAGAGGAAATGCTTCAATGTGGAACAATTGAAGGACAATATTTTACTTTTATATGCACATCTGCAATGTTTTTGATATATTTCTGAGATAACAAAACCATAGAAAGAATAACATATAGAAGAAAGTAAAGAATAATGATCATACTTTGAGATATTGTGGAAATTAAAGGAAAGAATGCTTGGTGGGGTTATCATGTAATTAGTGAGTGATCCTTCCTTCCCCTCTTCCAGTGGCCCTTCAAAACCAGGTTATCATGCAATCGGTGAGTGATCCTTCATTCTCCTGGTCTGCCCTGCAACCAAACATATTGGAAATACACAATACAATGATAACAAGTCTTTCACAATCCCCCTTCCCTCAAGGAACACTATCAACCATCCCTTCCACATAGCATTTCACTGTTGTATGAGTGGATTGTGCAGGAACAGTTAACATTAAACAAGGAGCAAACTCCTCAACACATCTTGGAAACCATTCGAACAGCCAGAGGCACCCAACAGGTAGGCCTTAGAAAATATTACTCCTATATTTAACCCTGGCTTTTATAACAGTACTCATTATAACCTAGCATTACACCAGTACTGTAGGTTAATATGGAAACCCCAATCGAGCTCATCTGTAGCAGGGGCCAACTAACATTTGAAGGAATGCTGATGAAAAAGCATGTTAAAAAGGTTCTAAGAAATAAGCATGCTCTCATTATTAGAGCCACACTCAGGATTTTAGGCCTAGAATTCATCAACACTAAGGATAAATAGAGGGTCCTCACCAGTATTACTTCTATGTTTGTAGCCATTTTAGTATATTGGGGTGTCCATAGTCTGGATATATGTAAATTATGCAGCAAGATCTTCAAAAGAAGATTCATTGGCAACTTAGACATAATTTTACAAAACATTAAACGGGACCTTACTCTCATTGGGGTAGGGCATCTTGATTCAATACCTTCTCTCCCACCCCTGCCTCTCATTGTTACTCAGAACATCAAGGCCTTCAAGGACAGAGAAGGCATCATGAAAAGAAACATTACCTTCCTTTTGAACTACCTACACATTTGAGGTCCCGAGAAGGAGGGCTGGTTTTACGAATATTGGAACCAAGATGAAGTAGGCTTCGCAGACATGGAGTGTCTCTCAGACTTTGAGATGGGTAGTCTACTTAACGTATGGCTGGAAGAAGGCAAGGACCACTTATTTATACCTCTTGATGTGGCCAAACCTGATCATTAAGACAGGGAATAAAGAAAATAACATACTAGTCCTTTATCGATATCATTTAAGTTCACTGATTATATTGATCTACAGACCCTAGAATTATAGGAGTCTAAGGCTATGCAGTAAATAAAGAAAGCATGTTCTTAATGTCAACAAAGATTCAGATTATGAAAGTATAAGTTTATCATAATTATATCTGACTTAGTCTATTTCAATAATCTCACTTTCAACTCCCCTTTTGGTTTCCATAATAGTCAATACAATGGAGAGATTATTTGGAATTAGAAATATCTCTTGAATCATAAATATCTTTCTCATTCACCTCAGCAATATGCTTGGCACATAATTATGCATAGTTCAAGATCTGAATATACTGTTATGTTTTTCTCATAATAAGGATATGGCAGAATATATGAACCATACTTGAAGATTAGAATGCATGAAATTGATGATAATATCCCATTTCATAGTTTCTTGACAACATTAGTTATAGATTGATTATAAATAGATCTTCTTCTTGCCATATATAGATGCTTGATTTACTACTAAAATCTTGATAAGTACAGTAAGATGGATTCAAAAATTTGCTTAGTGGGCCTTATCTGTTATCATGAAATCTAAGTTCATCTTAGCTATTGATTGACTAACTTTTCTAACAAATGAAACAACATATGCATGGTACTAATGTTTTATCTTATCTCGTGATAATCTGGGAAATATAAGTTTGAACTGATCATGACTAATGCCCGAGATCAGAATCTTTTTCAATTAATGTTGTAATAACCTTTGAAATTTTATATGGACAATAGTGAGGCTCAAGATATCAGTACTAAACCTCATCTGCTACTACGGATTCTATAGTTTGTTATGCCATTCTATTTTGGATTATGAAGCATAGATTATTATATGTTTATGTTCCCTCTAAGGTTTGAAGTATGGATGACCTTCCGAACTCAAACCTCCCATATATTATGCACTTTTTTGTCTTCTAAATGTATGAATATAGCATTAAAAGCCAAAATAAATAGCATACCTTAGATTCATTGGATTATTAAGTGTATTGCTATTAAGATGTTATTTTCAGCAATGTATGTCGTTAGCACTTTCTAGAACTTTTTCAGGGAATATGGATACAACCTCAACTCTCTATGTTGAAACAGGTATCGCAGGTAGAGGTATAAGTATCCTCTTTCTAGTAGCATATTTATTCTTTTTTTAAATAAGTTTTCCAAAGCTCGGATTATCAAATATCATGTGGATAAGCTAACAAGGATAGTAGGTAGAACTTTGTATTGTCAGGTTCAAGAACTACCTTTTGGAAGCATCTCTCAAACATAATAATAGGGAAGGCATTCCTATGACAGTTTCAAGTTCCCCAAAAAGAAGTATCTCCAGGAGAGAAGCTAAAGTAAAAATCAAGAGTAATAATAACCCAAGGAAGGTTGTCAAGGATTCAACGTTTTCTACGAATAATATGCTTCTAGATCTTATACTAAGCATGGTCTAATTTTTAGGTATTAGATAATGGTGGGTATGCCCACCAAAACTTTTATGTATCAAACTCCGGACTACGGTCCCAGGCAAGGCTAGAGGTTTTCTCAACCCCTCTCTTTCCTACTAGCGCTTGCACAGAGCGGGGCATCTTTGTGTATCTCTATTTTAAAAATTAAATACCATTAAAATTTAATAATATTATAATATACACAAATAATAATAAAAGTTAATATAATACTAATGAAATATGAATCAAAATATAATTATAAGAATGAAGGATTTATGCACCATTCACAATTTCCCAACTAAAATTTGGTTAGCTATGAGTCCAAATCTTTTTTATAAAGTACAAAATAATTAAATCAAAATTAAAATATAGAATTTAATATAAAATATGTAATTGTGCAAGGGCATAAGTTTATAAAATATATAGTTAATTATGAAATAAATTATATAATATTTATTATGAAATGCAACGTTTAATAAGAGAAAATTATAAAGTAATATTTACATAATAAAGATAGAAATATGTATAAAATTAAAAATTACAAAAATAAAGATTGACAATTTTTTAATTTTAATAAATTTTATAGAATTGAAGACGATATGAATTAATATTATGTAAGTTTTTATTATAAGTATATTCTTTTTTTGTTGGCAAGTTATTGCAAGCAAGTTTCAAAGTTGATTCTATAGCTTCAAATTTATTTGCATTCTAGTGGCTCAAGCTGCCTCGTCGTGGTGGGAGCATGATGAACTCACTTTGAAATAGAGACTTTACAGATAGAGCTTGGAGAGAGAATTATATCTCTATGTTGAGAGAACTATATTTCTATTGATAGAAATCGTTGAGGAGCTTCAACCTTTCTCCATCCATTCTCTATCTCTATCTATCTATCATTCTCTATCTATGAGAGCATATCATTAGAAGTAACTCGTCTAAATGGTAGGTAGCTAGACAATATTAAAATTTTCATATTTTTAAAATTGTATAGCACTAATTATCACCAATTATCGCTAATAAATGCAATTCTTACACTTTACGATTGTATACCAAATGCTGGTATATAAATTCAATTCCAAACACAATGATTCTTACTCAAATACAACCTTCACATTATGATATCATACATGCATACGCTCTACATGAAAGTGGGAAATTAGCATAAGTAAATGAAACTTGTGGGCCCTAGAGGTTTAAAGAACAAAGAATGTGAGTTTTTACGTCACAAGAGCCAACTTTTGAGTTACTGGCTGGAATAAAAGAAAACACATGGTAATATGAAGCAACAAATTAGCATATTGCACAAGCTGCGGTATTTTAATGTTTGTAAAGAGATTTTCAAAAATCATCACTTTTCACGTAAAAGGAAAATAGACAATTAGGGAAATTATAATTAAAAATAAAAATAAAAAAATCCTTTCCAAATTTTGAATTTACCAGACAATAGATTTGATACAAATCCCACTTCTGAAGGAGATTGAGAATGCAAATTCCTCTCCTGAAGGAGATTGAGAAAATTCTAAAAACACTCCTAGATATTTTCAGGATCAATACTTTTTCTTTTTCTATTTTTGGGGTGAGGAGAGTTTAAGTGGGGCCATTGAGGGGAGGAAGGAGTAGGGAAATAATGATGTGTTCGTATGAATTTTGTGACATAGTTTAAGTTCTGAAACTTTATTATTTTTATTTTGCATATTCAATTTGAGAGTGTATAAATATAAAATAGTTGAGAAGAAATTAAAAACTCCAGATAATTGACAAGTGACAAAAAATCAAAGTCAATGAGAAAATTTCTAACACTAATTGTATCTGCTTAGAATTACAAACTAAAAAAAGAATTCCTATTTATCAAAATAGATTTATTTATTTATTGAGAATTGTTAATTAACCGCTTCTTTTCAGCTTAGAGCCAAGGTCTGAGGGGTATCCATTCTGCCAAAGTCGCCCGGGGCACGATCCCGGCCTCATCCCTTTTAAGATGTCTTCTCGCTCAGCGAGATTTGAACCCTGGTGGGCTCAATGAGAACCATTGAGCTTCACCTCATGATATCTGCTCTATAGGAAGAATTCCTATGAGAATTAGCCACAAGCTAACTTTTTGTATTACGCTGTTGGGCAATTATATCAAAGCATTATTTCAGAATAATATCATTCACCAAAGATTTAATGGTAACCGTTGGTGATAATATTTCTACCGTAATTTTGGTTGCATGTGGAAGTAATAATATAATCAAACTATTGTTGATCATATATGTACTTTGTTGGCATCTTTTTAGATATTATTGTTTTAGGTGCTGGTTATCCTCCCCACAAAATGTACTAGAAGACCAAAAAAAAAAAATTCTAGATCTACAAAAACACAGCCATTTTTTTCCAAAATTTTTTTGTTGTTTTCGATTCAAAATATGCAGATCATGAAAAACAGATCTTGAAAATTTCGCAAAAATCTGTTGTATTTCGGATTTTCCAAACTTAGTCAATAGTACATTTTATATGGAGGATAGCCGCATCCATTATTTTATGCTCTTGCATTTTTTAGATATTATTGTTTTATGCTCTTGCATTTCTATTATTAGTTCTCAAATGCTGCTAAAGAACACAATAATAGGTTGCATACATGTAAACACAGATCGAAAATAATGATAACAATGGTCCTAGCTATGATTTAAGATAAAGCAACCCCTTGCCAACAATCGTCTGGTTAAGAGTTTTGAGATTGGTTTGTTTTCTTCAGAAAATTTACTCTAGGTTTCTATAAGTTCAAAAGTCGTCACTTTTTTCAAATTCTATGTAGTGAGTTTTGCCTTTCTGGTTGTAATCTGAAAAATTCAACAATTTGAGGCTAAACTTTATAAACTAATTTGGAGTCCGCGGCTTGTCAAGGTTTAAACAAGTCGTTTGCCTGCAAAATGGGTCTTAAGTTTTAACCAGTCAAATCAACAAACTGAACCATAGAAAAAGTAAACTGAAGCAATGTTTATATTTCATTTATTTACATTCTCTTAAGATTGGAAGGGGCAACTCAAGAATTGGTGCAAACTTTGGTAAACGGCCATAGTAAAAAAAGTACAGTTCACAAATAATATTATTAGCAGAACAACCACGTGTGCCAAAACACTACACATCCAATCCTCTCATCGCACTATATCAGCCTCACAAAGGAGCAGACTGACCATCATCCAACTGCCCCCCCCCCCCCCCCCCCCCTACAAACTCACAAACCTACCTTTTCCTCCAACCTGTCAATCTCCTGCCTTTGATTTACAGAGAGCTCAAATTGCTAACTTACTTCTGTATATTCCACCCCTTGAGCCCACACTAAAACCATTTGCCAAAGCTCTTCACAAAGAGAAAAATGCTAAAAAACTCTGAATCCGAAATCACTTATGAACCAAAATCTTGTTCTCTCATGTTCTGCTTGATGTCCTGTCCACTGAAATTTCAGTCATCATACCAACCGCATTCATCAATATGCCATCCCTCGTTATACTACTTGCAATCCTCAACAGACACCCAGATCCTCATCCCAAACTCCTCCCCATCTGCTGATAAAAAGGAACACTTTGTAAGCATGGTCACATGTAATATCTCAATTTTTCTTAAATCCCATCCCCAACAGGTTTAGAGAATGAATCAATCTGTCCAGCATCATACCCAGCTGTTTACACAAAATCAACACCTCATAGACCATCTCTCATCGACAAAATTAAAACTCACTTCAATCAAAAATCATAGGCTACCAAGTTCATTGTTTCCATTGTCCATGTGTATATATATAACGAGTAGAATAAAAGGCCCTTCAAAAGCAACTTCTTCAAGCCTTAACCTAGAAATGGGTGTATCATCATCTTCCTTCAGGACTCACTAAGCTGAATGAAGAATAAACAACGAAGGTGAATGAACTTTCATCGTAATATCGAGAACAACTTGTAAATTACAGAGATAATTAGAAAGCAACCATAAGGTTTTATGATTTTATCTTCTTCAAAATTGATCTGACCAAATCAAAGTCTGCACCTTTCTTCCTTCCTGTAATAGCAACATCAAATAGGTTTTCTTTTGACAAACAACAAATGGTAGGCTTCAGTTTTAACAGCTGAACCAGAGACCTCCAACATACAAGGATTCAGATTTATACAGGCAAAAACTGGATTATTATTGTGCCTCAAACTTCTTGTAGTGGTTTTCATTGCAACTATTTGAAACAATATTTAATATGAATAAAGAGTTTGTTTTCTGGTTCTCGAAAAACGTTTTGTTGTGAGGTTTTCACGCCATCGCCCCAAAGAATTTGGGGACCCCCAATTTTTTTTGAGCAAGCCTTGACAATTTTCCTAGGTCCGGGTATTTGGATGCCTTAGCGAATTTTGGGCAATCTAGAAGTTTTGAAATGAAAATTTTTACACCTTGGATGTTCTTGAAGTGTCTGGGAGGGTATTGCTTGTTTTCACCTTGCACAGAAACTTGGCTTTCTTAAACGGTTGATTTTGTCCCTAGGTCAAACTAAATTCAATGAGAACATTTTTGTTTCGATCGTTAGAATAATATCTGGCAGGACAAATTGGCAAATTTTGGACTTGGATGAATTTTGAAAATTGGCGTAATTGAATAACTTGAACATTTTCAAAATATAATTGTAGATTTGGATATTTTGGGAAAGTCTTTTAAATTTTTGGTGGTAAAAATAGAAATTAAATGAAATTTTTACATTGCCAAATTTGATATTAAATTACCAAATGGAAATTAAATTGCCAAACGGAAATTAAATTGCAAAATAATTTTTTGGATTGTAAGACAACAAAAATTAAATTGCCAAGAGGGAGAGTTTCGATATTTTAAATGAAAATTGGGAATTATGTGAATTTTGTTTGGCTTGCAAATTTTGATTTGGGGTGAGGTTGTTGTGATTAAATGCATTAAAATTAATTTTCTTGGAGAAATCTAAAATTTACAACTAGCAGCCCCATCTCATTTTCGAAATTTGTTTGTCATGGGCCTAATAAATTAATTTTTTCACCTCCAAGACAGCCCCCATTGAAATTCGATTTTGCTAATGGGGCTGAGGTATGCATTACACTTGTAAAATTTTAAAATTTGCAACTCCCATTGTGCAAATTAAAAAATCGTATTTTTGGGCTGAGTGTTTGTAATTTACAAATTTAATTTGGGCCCCTTTGTGTGTTAAATTCAATGTATTTTAAGGCCTAAGAGGTGTGAAATTCAAAGTAAGTTATTAGGTCCATAATGGGGGGGTTTAAAACTATATTAGAGGCCTACATGACTTTTTTTTCAAAATTTCAATTTTAGGACCTATGATAATTTCGGATTTGACTAATTTAAACCCATAATTTTGTACAATTCAATGCAAGTGGCTCTCTTAATTTAAATCTGCCCTTTCCTTAAATTAATTTTTTGTTTTTTTGTCATGGCTTAGTTAATTTCAATATTTAGGGGCCCCATATGGATCATTTTTTTTGGAGTGGCCCAATTTCATTTAAAATAACATGCAATTGTACAGATTTTCGTTTTTGCACTTGGCTGGCCCAATTTTAAATTAAAATTAAAAACTCAAGGCTGTGCGATTTTTTCCATGCATTTAATTTGGTGTTGTTTGACAATTTTAATCAATTTTATTTTCCCTCCAATGCAGGTCGGCCCTATTTGAAGAGGCAAAAATTTAGTATAAAGGGAGGGCTTGTCTCCTCGTTTTCTCATTAATTTCTCACTTGTCTTTTGGCAGCCAAGGAGGAGCTCTTGAAGTAGCGAACGAGCAAAACTTTGCAAGGAGGAGTGCATTTGGCAAGTGGTGATTTTCTTCTTTGTGGAGGAGTGTTTTGTTGGCATAGAGGAGGATCTTCAAGTTTGTGGGAGATTGCTGGTCTAAAGGGCAGAGTTTTTCATTGTTCTTGCTTGGTTCATTTCTCTATTTCTTCTTGCACTACTCATCCACCATTTCATCATTCCATCTTTAGGGCTTGAAGTAGGGAGATATAAGTGTAGTTTTCATTCATAGGATTTGGAGAAAGGAGATATAAGTGGTAGTCCCACCCCTAGGAACGAAGTTGGGAGATATAAGTGTAGTCCATCTCATAAGTATTCGAAGAGGCAGAAATAAGTGGTAGTTCCATCCTTAGGTTTGGAGAGATAGAAATAAGTGTAGTGTGATAGGAATTGAAGAGGCAGAAATAAGTAGTAGTTCCATCGTTAGGATTGGAGGGGCAGAGATAAGTGTAGTCCCATCTCATTGTAGAAAGAAGAGGCAGAAATAAAAGTTAGGATGGCGGATGCTAGTGCAAGCAAGAGCCAAAGGGCAATGCATACCAAGTAAGACAAGGAAGACATGATGCCCAAGACCACCTTCTTCTCAAAATTGAAGCGAGTGGGTGACACCAACATTGGCACAGTGAGCATAGTACAGTTAAGAATTGGTTGTAGGAAGGCAAAAAAGGAGTTACCAAGTCGTCAAGGCTCACCAGATCAGATTTCAAATCAGAGTATGGTGACCTTATTGTGCTTCTCAATCGAGTCATGGGCTCCACTCAAGGTACACAATTTGATCCTTGGATGTATTATTTTATTGAAAGAATTGAGAATGGAAAAGAAAGTTTGATTGTGCTAGAATCATTAGCAAGAATTTAGAGTTGCAACTTAGGATAGTGCAAAATCAGAAGCAATTCTACATGGGGTCCTACCCCTTCTATTTGATTGCAAGGCTGTTGGTGATGCTTTGCTAGTCGAACCAAATCCATATTTGGGGAGATGCACTACACCACTATAGTTGAGGCAGATGCTTATGCCAAGGGGCGAGGTTGTGGCAGTCCGAACAATTGAAAACATTCAAGGGTTGGCCAAAGAGGAAAACATTAGTGGGGAAGCAGATCTCATTGCAAATTGGAAGAGATTTGAAGATATTTGAGGCTAGGCAAGGCTTGGTTATTCGTGCAAGCTAGTTTGGTTAGATTTGAGAGGGAAGTATGGCCAAGGCAGGTGCCCCTAGAATCCAAGAGTATTGAAGCATAAGGGGGTGCATGCAAACCAAATTCGAGTGGGAAGGTTAGAAAGGACCAAGAAGGTTAAGGAAGGCAAGATAATGAAGGAGGAAAGCGAGACGAAAGGTTGAAAGGGGTCAAGTTCGATTTCAAGGTGGTGGCCAAGAGCAAGACTCTCAAATTGCAAAGAGGTTCACATCCAGGCAAGCCACCGAGGCCAAGGCAAGATTACCCCAAGTGCATAGAGACCTCAACCTTTCGAGGTCAGGACATCAGGTACAAGCAAGTTCAAGTGGTGATGAGAAAGTTTCTAAAGGTGAGCTCAAGCATCCAAGGTTTCACCTCATCTCAAGGATTAAATAAATTTATAAGATAAGGTTGATGCGGTGACAATTTCATGTGCATGCAATCAAATCATGCCAAGTGTCCTATGTTCTCATTGGTTGACAGATTATTGTAATTTTCTTATTGGCTCGCAAAGTTGGTGCCCTCATGTAATTGGTTGAAAGATGGTAACCCTAATTAAGATTTGTAAGGTTTAATCTTGGCCCTTGATTTTGCCCCTTAATCTTGGCCACTCGTAATTTTGAACCTCTATATAAGGCCATTTTGCTCTCATTTGTAAGGAGAGTTATGTTGGAGAATTGTTGCCAAAATACTATCAAAATTGTTCTCTATTCATTGTTGTGGTTTGCATGGTGGATATACATGATCATTTTGGTGTATTGCATGGTTCTTCTCATCTCTCAAATTAAAGTAGGATTTCATTTCATGTTGTTAGAGTAGAAGTAGATGGCTAGTTGTATGGTGATGTTAGTGAATGTTTGATAGAGATCTATATACTAGGCCACTAGCATCCTAGCGGCTTGTTAGGAAGCCTTGTGTGGTAATCTAGTTCAATTCCCCTTGAATCATTGCATCTATGGAGGTAGCGCCGTAGGCAAGCTTTCATTTGGTTGGATCCCTGTCCATTTGCTAATTTATTCATTCATAGGAGTAGTAGTAGAGCAGTAAGCAATTAGTGGTAGTAGTTGAAAGTGAAAGTGATCAAGGAGAAAAGAACAAGTCAAGCAAGCGAAGTACCACCAAGTTATCTTTGAATGAACAACGTAAGCCCGCCTACGTGATTAACCAACAAATCACATTAATATAACTGAGTTAGTATCCACAGGTGTAAGGAACCTTGGATTTTTTCTCATGTTCTTCATGAGTATTTACTTTTCAAAAGAGGGTTGAGTGTTTGATATCCTGTATCAAGTATTCAATTGCTATATGTTATGTAGTGGTACAAAACTGACATCAACACGTTTCAGTTGTATTCTAATATGTTTTGAAATGTTCTGAATCTTAGTTATAAACTTATATCCGTCCCAAAGTTCAGCTACAAATTTTCAGTAACAGATTCCAGAAAATGTTTATTTACTATTTGCTTGAAGCCCTCTACTTTTCTTTTCATATTTTTTAAAAATTTTCACAGAGCACACGGCTGTGCCTGGGATGGCAGGGAACATATCCTGCCATCACCCCCCTTCCCCCCCAAGTTCTGGAATGTTTTTGGTCAGGATAAGGACCCGGGGATGTTTCCAATGCATCCCCGCATCCCTGAAATCTGTTGGGTGTGGCAACAGCTGGAAAAGGCTCAGGGACACATCACTGTATACCATAGAATGTTAGTCAAAGAAATGAAAAGTTTTCAAAAACAAAGCTAAATACCTTAGTAACTTAACATGTCAACAAAAAGTAATTTCAAAAATAATTTGAAAAATCATCAAATAATTCCAAAGCAGACTAAATACTGCTCAAAAAATGATTGTTGGTAAGAAAAAATCATGGTAAGGCAAGGTTGTTAATGCATCATGATTCCAAGTGAATCTTTAAAGATTCCAAGAATTGTAGAGCATTGAAGATCAGTTCTGCATGTCCATAGGAAATACGGTATACTTCTACACAGATTTCCAAGAGACAGAAAGACTTGTGTTATTATTTCCAGACATTGGCTATTACATAAGTCACTTCATCATAGTAGAAGTGTTTTGTAATTTGACTCAGGTGCATTGACTGGATCAATTGCAAAATTCAAATTAAGATCCACAAGTATCACCCACATTGCACAAGTTTATTTCCCTTCAGCAATGGTCAACCGGATGACTTCATCATACAAAAATGGAAGAAACTAAACTCGGAACTAATGCTTCGCAGATGAGTACAATCTGTGCCTGCACTGCACTATGATCTTCTGTTGTTGGATTCCTCAATTGATGGCCATAACAGATTGGAAGTTAGTAAATTACCACCTCTATTGTATAATGCTGCAGCTCCATAATGTACATCCTAAGCAATACAAGAGCCCCAGGGAGCTTAAACACAAAGCACAATTACTGAAAGATTGATCAAATTTTCAGTCAAACTGTCTATGTACTTATCCTAGGAAAGAAGCACGATGTTCAAATTGAAATTTTAATCCATTTTTTATTTTTCTCTGTTTTGTCACATGCAACAGATCTTTCAATGGGGTACAAAATAGCAAGAAGATTTTTTCTTTCTCTAGAAAAATTGATCTCCAGAGTTATATCAGAAATGATAAATAACACTTTCAACAAACCAAGTGTAGCAAACCTGATATACGAGGTTACAGTATTCTCACTAAACCTATTTATATCCTATTCAAACAATTATTCAACTGCAGTTTATTTTTACACAAACTTGAGCCAGGCTTTTGGTTTTCCCGCACCATATATCATCCACCATTCCATTTCCTTATCCTCAATACAGAAATGGTTAATGTGCAATAGCAGTTTTGGCAACAACTACATCTACAATGATTTTATTCTAATGCTTTTGAGCTCTTTGAGATGTCATTCATATTGCACAAATCGCCTGTACTCAACATTCACCTATCTAGGGATCATTGCTGAAGCAATCCAATTTAACTCCAAACAAAGTTCAACCAAATAGTCATTTTGAAATAATTTCTGCCCAACCCTTGACAGGGCTAAGGACATTGGAATTTTAGCAGTGTGACCAAAAATAAAAGAAACTAATTACAATCAGGTTTAGCCTCTGACTTCAATGTCTGATAGTTTTTCCTTATAGCCCAAAGTTGTTCTCCTGCTTGATTCATAGTTGGTCTGTCTGATCTAGTTGGGGCAGAACATTGAAATGCTAATTCAAACATCTCTTCTGCTACCACATCGATTCCTGGGAGTCGAACTAACCTGGAATCCAATATATCAACTGCTTTTCCTTCATTTGTCTTCTTATATGCCTGAAAAATGCCATGTATCAAGTATTCTGGTGGAGAAAACATAAATAGAATGCAATAATCAAGTTACATGTACTGAAAGGATGCATCTGTACTGCCAAAATGAATATGCCACTTCAGAATGATGAACAGGAAAAATAACAAGTGTATCTCAAAGTGGCATTCCCAAATCAAATGAGGATAATTCTCAATATATTCAATATCTTACCCATCTGACAGTGATACGCTCCTCAATATCCTTTTTCAACTCTATAGGGCGTCTCCCAGTGAGAATTTCTATGAGTAAAATTCCAAATGAGTAGACATCACTTTTCTGCGTTAGCTGGTAAGTCTTCAGATACTCAGGATCAAGGTAACCTGCTGTTCCTTTAACTTGTGTTGAAACATGAGTTTCATTTGCTTCTGATGGTCCAGTTCTAGAAAAGCCAAAGTCAGCCACCTTTGCCCTAAAATTTTCAGTCAAGAGAATGTTTGAAGATTTTACATCTCGATGAATTATTGGCTGGTCTGTCAAGCACAATCACCATAATTAACAGTTAAACCCAGAAGGCTTCCTCTAATTGACTCATGTCCAACCCAACATTATTAAAGAAAAGCAAACATACCAATCAAGAGATTTTGTCACGCAAAACTGCAAATTGTTTACACTACTAAAAGATCTCTAATACATCAACTAAATAGGGAGAAGGAAGATGTCCTCTCTTAATGGACACACTAGAAGGACAAAATCTTATTGGAAGATTCATACCCAGACCTCTGGTACTCATCTCCCGCATTGAGACACAATTGGGATACACATATGAGGAAATATCCAGATGTCGAGTCACAAAACTTACCGATAATATTTCTTTGCATCTATATACATCTAATGGAAATTTCCTTCGAAACATGGCAAACTTCATATAGAAATTTCTTGTATATATCATATAAATTGTGTTGCTTACATTCTTAAACTGTTGATGTTTGATTGACAAGAGCTAATAAAACTGAAGGAATTAACTAGGAATTGTATTAATATTTCTTTGCATCTATATACATCTAATGGAAATTACCTTTAAAACACGGAAAACTTTGTATAGAAGTTTCTTGTATATATCATATAAATTGTGTTGCTTACTGTCTTAAACTGTTGATGTTTGGTTGACAAGAGCTAATAAAACTCAAGGAATACACTAGGACTTGTATTCTTCTATTTTTTGCATGAAAATATACATGGGTTTTTTCTAGCAGAAATTTGTTTTGCCAAAGGCCAATGATGTACTAGTAAGAAGGGAAATGAAAGAAAGGATTGATATTTCTATGCGGACCAAAGTTTTATCAACAGATTGAAAATATAGCCATCTCCAAACACCCCGACATCTTGTTTAAAGAATAGGACCCAGGGCATTTCCATCTCCGATCCAATTGCTGCCTCTAGATGATTAATGTTTAATGTTTGTGTCATGATGGTAAGTATCAAATATCAATATAAGTAATCATTGCTTTCATTGACATTTATTTCAGTTCTTCAAACTGCTAGTTTCTAAATTTTTAACCAATTTACATTGTTTAAAGTTGTACAAACATTGTGTTTTTTCCCAAGTTAAAATATTTAAATAGTTTTTCATATTTGTTGTCTCCGTGCATCTCCTATTTTTTACTTCAAATGGTGTACTGATACTGTTGGTACTTTGAATGCTACAACATGAAGCTCTAGATTTACCGAAGGGTGTCTCAGGGAGAGAAGACTATATATATGCCTTCATACATGTCTGTTCTGATTCAATGCCATAGAATAGAATGCAAAGGAAACACACAAAACTTATACAGAATTATTCCATCAGCATCATAACTAAAAATGAAATTTTACCTGCATATAGGTGGAGGTATGTGAGAGCATGTGAAACATCAATAGCTATATCCAAGCGTGTTGCCAAGTCCAAGAATGTTCCTCGTTGACCTGAAACATATGGGAGTGTTTCATCTCAAAAATTAATAACAAGATATTAGGTTTATTTGTGAAATATGACCCGTATCTATATATAGGACTGCCCTTCAAACTACATCAAGGATAGGCCCTGTGCTAGGAAACTCGTAAGCATTGATCAAAAACTTCCATGTGCTAAACATAGATAAATGTTGCTGTCTTGAAATATAGATAAATGTTGCTGTCTTGAATCAAGCAAAAATGACAAACATATTATGAACCATACCATCTAGATGTTCCCTTAATGTGCTGTTAGGGACATATTCAGTTACAAGAATATGTTCATTCTCCTGCTCACAGTACCCAATCAATTTGACAAGATTCAAATGTTCTATTCTAGCCAGCATTCCAACTTCATTTCTGAATTCTGCTGTCAAGCGTGCATCAAATTTATCCTGCAAGATATGAAGTTCAAAGAATCTAAAATACCATTGGAAAATATATCACAGCATATACATTACAAGAAGTTGTACTTTATTGTTACAGCTGTCTTAAGATAATTTACAAAAGACCCTCCCAATCACGATTGTGCAGAAGATTATGGGAACAATGAAGGAACAACCTTTGGATCATAAACGTATAGCTTTCCACTACAAAATCTGTTATCAACATGGGCATCTAGCAAAGCTATCCCCTTCTATTCATCAACAACTAATGGAAGCAGAAGTGTTTACCACAAATCCAACAGGAAAAAGCTCATAGGAGGAACAGATACACCAAACCAAGTTGAAACTCAAGCTACGAAAGGAGAGCTAGAGCTGACCAAACAGAACATACATTTCAGAAACAATAGGCAGCTCTGATAAAAAAAGGTACCTTTTGCAAACTCTTAATGGTGCTGAAGATTGACATTTACTAAATAGTAATCTAAAATAACATAAAAATGAAAATGAACAATCAGTAATGCCATCTCAACTTCCATAAAAAAAATATCATCCCCAGAACAGCAAGTCTCTGAATCACAGAGAAGTTAGAATATATTCAACTAAATGAAAGCTCAACAGCTGCTTAGAGCAAGAAGAAAAAATAAACTAGTTGGCAAAAAATCAACCAGAGCAAACACAAAGCGCGCAGAAGGGGTCACGTCAACCTCGTTAAACTAAAAGAAGCAACTAACTACTAGGACGATAGCTGCCACAACTAGTCAGTCCAAATCAAATAACATCCAACTGATACTCAACTATTAGGGGAAATATCAACCTCTAGCAAAGCTTCAAAAAACTTAGAAAGAAAATATTTGCCTTAACTATCTATCTTTGAAAGCATGGAAGGTTCAAACACAGACTAAGAGTCATTTTCTTCAGGGCCCACAAGACTGATATAGTCCATTGTCCCACACGAAGCAAAAATTAGTAATATGTAGCTCAAAAAAATAAGTACAGGAGATTTCCTAAAGTGTAAGCACTAAGCACCAATCCTATAAACAAAGGCTGCACAGAGATACTCCAGGGCCCACAAAACTTCACAGTAAAATCGATATACTGTTTCTTCAAGAGAATAGTAAGACAATTCTTCTACAACAAATTTAGAGCATGAGTCACAACAGAATCAATCTAAATCCACACAATCTCTGTAATGAGCCTAATTAATTGATGATTAATTGATCATCATTAATACCAAGAGAATGATTTCTCAACTTGATAGGACATGTCCAATTAAACATACCCTTTCATTCAAATACTACTAAGCTAATCACCAGTGTCCCCATTCAGATTCAGGACATGGACTAACCACCTCATATGGATCCATTTATCTCTGACATTTGTGTTGGGTGTTAAAAGATCAACCTTTTGGAGCAACGAAAAATGTGTTCTAACAATTGGTATCAAAGCTAGCTCACGGATTCGAATCCCCTCAAGTGACACTGAGGGCGGGATTGTTGGACTAATCACTAGTGTCCCCCTTCGGATTTGGGACATGGACTAACCACCTCCTTTGGATCCGTTTATCTCTGGCGTTTGTATTTTGCATTAAAAGGTTCATCTTTTGGTGCAACAACAAACATGTTCCAACACATACAAATACCTATTCCATTTTTCAGTCATATAAACCACACAAAGCATCATATATTGTATACTAAACAAAACCATCATAAAAATAAAAAATATAATTCAAAGCAGAAGTCACATAGTATCAATCTACATCCACATAGTTTGTGTAGTAAAACTAATTAATCGTCATTAATACCAAGAGAATGACTTCTCCACTTGATAGAACATGTCCTATTGAACATACCCTTGATTCACATACACTATTCCATCATTCATTTGTATACACCACATAAAGCATCATATATTGTATAATAAACAAAACCATCATAAAAATTAAAAAAAATTATAATGTCTATTGGTCAAATGCAAATGTCATGACATATATTACATCTTGAAATTGAAAACCAACAATGTCAAGTGTCAACAATCAGCCATCACTTACAAAGCATCATCATCTGGGTCTTTAAAAAATATCATCATCACTATCCATATTAAGATGATATAGGCTAAGTTACCAATTCGAGTTTGGCATCAGGTTCAAGTTCAAGGTTCAGGTTTGTGGGTTCGGTCAAAATATTTTTGGGGGGATGGGTTCGTCCATGTAGAAACATATAAAAGTCAGAAATATATGCATACATGCAGCAGTAATTAAGTTCAAGATACACCACTATGCTAATAGTCAAATAACATAGCAAAATACACCACCATATCAATAGTCAAAACTCAAATGCCATGATATATCAAAAAGTTGTAGTTCAAATAACTTAGTAAAATGCCAAAATACACCACCATATTAATGTTTTAGTTCAAAAATAATAATGTCAACTATCAACAATTGGTCATCACTAATCAAATATCATATGGGTCATCAAAAATATCATTATCAACAAGCGCAACTACGGAGGAATAGCACAAATATCAAATATCATATGGGTACTCTTCAATGTCTTTGAGAGCATATCAACACTTGCAACCACATAGGAATAGCACAAGAACCAGCTTAGAGCATGCAACAATCAATCTTCAACTCTCTTTGAGCAATGGCAAGCAAAAAAGAAAGTTTAGCAATGGAAAAAAGTGGTTTTGTTTTCATTTTATTGTGCATAAATGAAATAGGTTTTACCTTTTTCAATGTTTTTAGTATTCAGAATTAGAATTGGGGGATAGATTTGACCTTTTAAGCAAAAGAAAAACTTTTAATGAATCAAACAAAATTAAAAAGTGCAAAATAACTCCTGGATTCTACCAGCAGATGCCCAAATACTCCTTGGGAATGTCCAGGTTCAACAAGGCCGAATCCATAGTCTATGGGCCAGACCCTGTTCAAACCCATAGGGAATCGATCTTGGATCCGGCTCGGACCAAACCAGGACCCAGTATCTTAGGATGTACGTATTGGTAAACTAGAACCACAAACAATGTCACTAGCAACAATACATTCAGTTTGTTATCTCACTCATTTGCAACATCAAGTGTAACATGGTGGGAAGTGGAAGCATCCAAGTCAATATGCTTTGACTTGGTATCCCACTTCCTTGTAGTTTCTGAAATGTAGACTTAAAATAAAATTAAAAAAATTTACTAGAGTAAAACAAATTTATTAAAATAAATCCTACTTCTTCACTTTTCTTCAATTCTCCAATTTTGAGAATGTTTAGAATATGCCTTGTGACATATGATCGTTAATCATGAACATTTGAATTTTTTTGACCTCAACACACACCTGTTTGATCCACTCAATCTCAGTGTCAATTTTCTATAACATAAGGTTGTGGGAGCGGACAACACAAAGTGTCGAAAAAATGTGTGAATAACACTGCTAAACCAACAACCTATTCACTCTACAATTTTTCGGATTGTCTATTATGACTTTAACAACATTTTGAGGCTCCACTTCCTCAATGGTTTTCGTGAGAATGCTAGCAACAAATGCATCATCATTTTGTTGCAAATATTGCATGTTGGTTGTCATTGATGTCAAACTTGTTGGAAGGATGAGGTGTTGTTGGCAGTGTGTTGGAAGGATGATGCATTGATGACAGACTTGTTGGTACTTCGGTTGTGGTGTTGCCCTTGGTCCGAATGTATTCTAACTTTCTTAGAATGGTGTGATTAGCAGAAATCACGATGAAAGTTCCTTTTGTGGATATGGTTCAGAATATCACATGTGCAGTTTGCTTGATCTGAAAGATGTTGATCTAATGATACTGCATTCAGTTGTGTTCCTGATGCTGTTATGTTGTTGAGATGCTTGTTTAGTTCCTAGGTACAGTTAAGTGGTGAGATTAATGCTGTGGATGTAAGATGTCTGTTGGTATGTTGTTGCTGTTATGATGTTCCTAACACTTGGGTGTTAGCATTATGATTGGTAGGGTTATTGATGCCATCCATCTCTAGTGTGGCATTAATGTTTGACTGCAGAAGACTTGAAAGACTGGTTATGATTGATGAAGAAGATTTGAAAAGAATACAAACGTTGTTGAGAGTATCTACCGCTTGCCTAAGTGGTGCTTAGTTTGGATGGTGTTAGTTGATTTGTTGCTACTGTTCATATCAGTTACTGTGTTAAGCTTATTGTTTTGGCATTACTGTGGTCGCTTGGTGATGCTATTATTGTTGAGGTTGTTGATCCCGTATTGTTACTACTTAGAATTTGCAAAGTGATGACTTGGTGCATTGCTACTATTTGTGGTAACATTTGTGTTGCAGCTGAAGACAAGTTTAATGCTCTGGTATTGGTAATGTTATCTGACAACAGTGAGCTCTGTCAGACTGGTTGGGTGTATCTTTGGTGTCCTCTAGATGTGATGCAGTGTTGCTGAATGATAATATCAATCATGCCTGATCATACAATATGTTTTATGGTAATATTTGTGGTTCACAAGTGAGCTTTGATGATCTATACTTAATGTGTTCAGTTATGTTATGTTTCTGTGAATCCGGATGTGCTACCTTATCTGGGATCATTCTTTTGGTTCTAAATACGCTTCACAATTAATGTTAGAATGTTAATTTGGATCTCACCTTGGTGCATGGAGATCTGCATGCTTCAAGATTGCTTCGGAAGATGTTTCACGGCTGATTGTTCTACAAGCTCTAATTGCCTATTTGCATGTTACATTTCATACATGGCCTTGGTTAATGTTCTCTTGGAGTGGACCGCTTCATGTATCTTGGGTCTGGATGACCTATTGTATGTAATAATGTTTTATCTTGGTTGCAGCCAACCTACAGTAAATCTTTTAATGATCTATCTTATATTTAAGGAATGTATTCAAGACTAGAGGAGCAAAGACTACTATGGTAGAAGAAAGAAAACACAGAGGAACGAATTGTGGAAAGAAGTAAAGCAGATGTGCAGAATTCTGAGCTTAAAGGAAATATCTTCAGAGACAACGTGTTGCTGATTCATGTACAGGAGATTCATCTTTCATTTCTGAAATTCATGCTGCTGGATGACAGTGAGTTTTCTAGCAAATATCTTGTATCTTGTCCTGAGAGACAGTAAGTTTCAATTGTACAAGTCCTTTGTATCTTGCCCTAAGGCAGTGAGCCCTAGTTGTGCAAGTTCAGGCAGTGAGCCTAAACATTATAATACAAAATTATCTATATTGCAAGGTTGATTCTCACCGTGGTTTTTCCCAGCTTTGGGTTTTCCATGTAAATCTGGTGTTCTTGTGTTTATGATTTCAGCTGTGCAGTACGTAAACGTATTGTAATACAGTACGTTTCAGTTGTACAAGTCCTTTGTATCTTGCTTTAAGGCAGTGAGCCCTAGTTGTGCAAGTTCGGGCAGTGAGCCTAAACATAGTAATACAAAATTATCTATATTGTAAGGTTGATTCTCACTGTGGTTTTTCACAGCCTTGGGTTTTCCATGTAAATCTGGTGTTCTTGTGTTTATGATGTCAGCTTTTAGTTTCATTAAAGTAAATTGCTCATGATGATTTGAAGATAATCAAAATCTCAATAAAGTTATTATTGTGGTCTGGACTGATTCACCCCCCCCTCTAAGTCATGCTATGTGTTCAACAAATTCACCTCCCCTTCATAATTCACTGCTCTCAAAAACATTTTGCCTTTAAGGGACACTACAATAACATTGATCAATGATCAATTTTTGGCATCTTTCCATCCACCAAAATGATAGACACCTAGTTCAAACCATGTATCCCTTATGGACTTCAACAATGTAATGAACTACCAACGGATGGTTTTTTCCAATTCTGATTTTCTATGCCAATTCTGATTTTTTGTGTTTCAATTCTGACTTTGACCAGCGTATATGAAATGCTGATTGTTTTTTGGATTTAAGTTTTTTCCTTTTTTGTGTGTGTTTTGATGAATAGTGAATTACAATATAAAAAAACAAATAACAAATGCAAATAGAAACAACTAATACTCAACACTAAATGCCAACTTTCTGATTTTTGGAAAATGATTTTATTTAATATTTCCAAATGTAAACAGTTCATACCAAGAATTCCTCCATATTGACCCCAAATGATGACAGCAATTTATATATATATATATATATATATATATGATCCAACAGTCTCAGATCTGATTTGCAAGCACCTGGAATACTTGTTTTTAGTAGTATCCACTCACCTTGACCACCCGTGTCCAAGCTAGTACTTGTCCAGTTTGATATGAACCTGTACGGCTGGAGGCAATGCCTAGTTGTTTTTATAAACTCTGGAAATTACTGATTAATTCCTGATAATGCCTGATCTGCAACAGCAAATAAAGGAAATGCAGATTCTGTCCAAACTCCTCAAGAAGTCTCACGCCCATCAACAATAAAGACAATAACTGATCTATAGAAGATGGAACGACTGCTAGCAATCTGTGAATGATCAGATCTGCAATTTTGAGACAATTCTGAAGGTCTTCTATTGAATATCTTTCTTTCTATTTTCTGAAAACCAGTGTTTCTCCTCCTTCAAATCAATTTGTATTGAAGCCCTTCTATAAAATCATCCTTGGGTGGTATCTTACACCTGCAGGCAATTATCTCTCTGAGAAATTTCGTTCTCAGAAATCTTAGATCTGTTGAAAACGTGTGCTCAAGGCTCTCACACAATTGTATCAGTTTTTTCTCAAGTAAAGATGATGAATTTGCCTCCAAAATTGCTCTTTTATTCAATTAGCTTTCCCTCCAAGCTAATTCAAACTTCTTAGGGTTTGATATTTTATTTTAATAACATTAAAATACTTTATTTTTAATAGATTACTCACCTAGGAGTTCGAACTTCCTCAAGGCCATTGTTTATCATGATAAAGTGGCCCACCTTTAAGTCATAACTTAATTTTAATGCCTAGGGAGTTGTGCCATCATCGCCTTATTATAATTTATTGTTATATTAGAAAGCGATTATAACAATCACTTTTAATATTATTTTATTAACCCCAACTTAGGAAATAATTAAATTATTCATAACTCACTCATTTGGAATTCAATCTGAGTTATTTCTGATGCCCCCTATCCATTGATGTTGTCTGACCATTGCGAGCTAACTAACAGTCCCATCCTAAAATTTAGGAATCCTCCTAAAAAATAGGAACTACGTCAGAAGTCTCTAGGCTGATCCTGGAGGTCTCCTGGTGTGTCCCTGCCAACTCCTAGCCCATCCCTAAAAATAAGGATTCCTCCTAAAATCTAGGATACCGCCCAAAGTTGGTCAAAATGGCTCACAAAGCCCTGATATGTCTCCATAAACTCCTAAATGGGTCCCCTATGCAATCTTTTGGCTTATGGGAACCAAATAATAGGCCAACCCTACTAGAAACACTGGTACTAAGGCACAAAAATGGGGACATTACAGTCAACCCTCTCCAAAAATTGCTTGTCCTCAAGCAATGCCAATACAGTCCCCAATCAACAAACTGATCCAAACCGAAATCAATGATGATCCCAGGGTCCCACGACAATCTCAGAAGGAATCTACCAAGCTGATGGTGTGCCATTGATCATAACTGAAAAACCATTGTGTCGAAACGACACTCTCCCTTCCTAGAATTCCCCAAAGGAACCATCATCAAAACCCATTTTGAGATACCTAAGAAGACTGAAGTCAATGACATGGAATGTCTCCTGCCAAAGCATCCCAGAGGAGATCACATCAACAACCTCACTTCTTATCAAAATCCTGGGCACCCCGAAAAATACTTTGCCCAACCATATACACAATCCCAATCATCACCCAACCTAACATCCTCAAAGTGATGATCAATCACTAGCATAGCTCTGTAATCAACCAACCAAGGAATATCTCTACGGTCACCGGCTGCAAGGATGATACTTGCACTTAATTCCCAAGTGACCCCAGCAACACCTCGAGAACAATGATTAATCCTACTCACTGTACTCAACCCAACATCCTCCAATAGTGTGCCAACACCAGATGTCCACCCAAATGAGAATAAGCTCTCATGGATGCGAAGAAAGATCATGGGTACATAATCAATCATATCCATCCACCTCATACTACTGTTATGACCTCAGCCAGCATAACAGACGGTACCAAAGGTGTCGTCATACCAATGCAAATCACAAAAAACCATCACTTACTCGTATAGCTTAGATACTCTGACCCATACTCTATCCAAAACCGATCTTGGATGCACAACAAGCTTCTGCCACATTAATCTGCCAATGCTGTCAACAAAACTCCACCCAATCCTGAACCATGCCATATGATCCTGACTGAATGCTACCATGGATACAAAGTCCATCAACTCTGTGTTACTAGCATGATAGGTATTGGCACCTAATAAACTGCAATTCATGTTGTAGAGCCTAAGCCTGACCTCTGACTCAATCCAAACAACTGCCAATATCACGTTGGGGTCTAAAGAAATGATGGGTGGTAAAGTGGAGTCACTACCAATATCTATAATCCCAGTGACCTCCATAACCTACAAGGCATGTCAATTGGAAACAACGCTATCCCAAAATGCCTATCACACTGGAAAACAATACTCACAACACCACCTGCTGCTCCAGGAGACGTATTGCTGCTCACGGACAGACAAACAAAGTCCTCTGCACATTCTGCCAAAGAATAAATACCATGCTTGACAATGGGAGTGTCCTCATAAGAGTATGTCAACTGACTCCCGAATCCCTATGGCCAATAGCCTCCATGACCCAAAACACCCATGCATCAAGGAATCTCTAGGTGACCAACAAACACATATTTCCCACTACCAAGCCAAAAGTCGCAATCTGCTTGCAATGCACACATTAGTGTCCTCTGATCATCAATTGTAGCAACATCCCCATACCTAGACTCATGCGCCAACTAAGTCTCCAAAGTATGCTAGCCAAATGCAGGAGTCTCCATGGTATGTATACCCAATCTATGGGATAGAGAAGCAACATATTCTATGAAGGAGTCATCAACGAGGTGAGACTTATCACCAATAAACTTATAAAATGCTTCATGAACTTTCAGGGACCAAGGTAAACTTGTATCACTCACATCACCATTTGCATGTGTAGTCCTCACACGGAGGGTTGATCCACCAAGAGTATGCTCCATAACACCCTCCAGTTCCATGTAGTGAACCTTCAGGTATATCTCCACTAGCAGTGACACCAAATCCTCATAAAGAAAGTCATATGAACCCACAAAGAATGTTGAAGCAACCCTCAACCTATGCTAACATGGTAAAATCTAATACTACTATCATCCTCTTGTGATATAGTTGCTCTAGATAATAGATCTAGTGTTATGTCTCATCATGCTATCCTCAAGAACACCCTCTTCCATAACATCATGTGCCCCCTTTCTTCTATTTCCTTGGTGATCCTCAAAAGTTGATGTGTTTTTCACTCCCATCTAACCCCAAGGTGTAATCTAAGTACAATAGCTGCTCCAATGGAGTCTCCAAGACTTAGCGTGAATGTTGAGCATTGCAATGCTCAATCAAAGTTGCCTTGGAAGTGGGTGAAAAAAACGTCCACTAAGTCTGAAACTATAAACTTTCACTGCCTGGGTCAAGAACTTGCCAACTCTCCAGTATAAGGGTAAACCACGAAATGATATGACTGATCTACAAACAATCAGTGAGCTCAAAACCAAACATATGGACCTTCTCTTGCCACGGAACACTCTCAAATGTACCAATCTGATTAATGTTCCAATCCTTATTAAAGGACTCCCCAAGTCCACTTGTAGATGAAACCAATGAAACAAAGTGGCTGGTAAGAAGGTGAGCAGTGCCTGCAAGTCTGAAAATTTCATCCTCATATCTCCAAGGGTCACCCATATGACTCCCAACCACCTCCATTGCTTCTTGTTGAGAATCTCCAACATGGACATCAAACTGAGATTGATCTCCAAGGACCAATACATCACATAAAGAAACCACTTTCCCACATGTCATAATATGCCCTATGCATTCTGGGTCTACCTCTTCATCTGCATATATCACATCTAGTGGTCTCCCTAGCGAGTAACCAATCATCTCATGATGTGAAGTAGGATCACCCTCAAGTTTGGGAATCGTGTTCCAACCCATGGCATGTGTCATCTCTCAAAGCCAATACCATATTATTGTTTCAATGTGCAATGCTAGAACTAGGTGATATTCCATCTCCTATCTCATACAATGGGTTTTCATATGGCTCCTCAACATCCATCTCAAACAACAAGTTACAAAAGGATTCCCAGCTTAGAATTTGTGGAGAAGGTGGTCTGCTACTATGGTAAGGGTATAAATCAAAATTATCATCCCTGTCATAAATGACTCCGTCGTGGTCTGAACTATCTTGTATGTTCTCATCATCACTTCCAATGGTGTACTGTGGATCCAAGTTATCAAAGCCACCATCCTCATGCTTGTGGTGAGTTGCAACTAGAGATACATCAAGTTCTCTCTCAGGAATGGAAACAACTCCATCTGTGCTAACCTGTGTGCCTGTGACATGCTCATGAGTGAATTCAACACTGTCACTAACTCCATAAGAAACATTGAGGACCTCGTCAATGGTGGGTGTAGGCATGTCATCGGAATCAGTGCCAACACAAACTCCTTACTCATAGTTTTTCTATCCTCTTCCCGGGCCAATAGATCAAAAGCTATTATATAATACTCTCTTCACAAACTCTGACTTGTAGCACAATCTCGAATGGTAGTTAATGAAACTATTAAAAGGTAATTCTTCCTTAATTGTTGGGGAAGTGTGTCATATTCCTCAAACATGCTAAGAATTTCTTCCTTCTGTGCATATGAACCCATTATTTAAATTTTGAATTTCCGCTAAAAGCACAAGAGGGTAGGAATCTCTGCTCGGATACCATTGTAATGAACTACCCCCGGATGGTTTTTTCCAATTCTGACTTTTTGTGTTTCACTTATGACCATAGTTACAAGACTTGGACTTGGCAAGCTGATTTTGGACTCGGACTCAGAGTCTGGACTCAGCAAGAACTCAACAAACTGAAATACCCAAGAAATTCAAAGATTTTCAAGGATTTATAACTTTTTTCACGCATCATTTAATAAATTAACATCAAAGACACAAAAATTGAGATAAATAGAAGCTACTTTGCACACATACACAAGTTTACATTGGTCACATAAGTATAAATGCAAATTTCTGAAGGAAATAAGTTAAACTAAATGTAAATATCAGCCACATTGAGTAAAGCATTGTTCAGGGCTCCACAGAATAGGCTTTCACAACAAATTCCTTTTCTCAGGACAATGTTAATCAAGTACTAGAGACAACAATTCAGTAGCAGTACTAGTTCGTCCTCCACAGAATAGGCTTTCACAGCAAATTCCTTTGCTCAAGACAAAGGTAACAGTCAGCAAAAAGGCTCAGGTCAATCCCAGAACAGCTCCAAGAAAAAGAATATTCATACGCTGGGGTTGTAAAACTAAAGACACTACTCGAATCTGACCCTGAAATTTTATTACTGTAATATGTCTTTTTGTTATGTTTAGCTTTGTGTTGATGGATTCAGATATGCATATGCTTACATTTATAGAATATTTTTAACATTCACACATAAATGATAAGTAAATGAGCACCAAACTTGTCAAAGATGTAGACCCGCATGTTTGTTCAGACCTGTAAGTCCCCTACTATAGACTTTCTAGATTGGCCATTCAATGCTCTAGCCTTGTGACAGGTTATCTGGACTTGGACATGAAATAAATTTGTAAGTCTCATCACATGACACTTGAATTTTTTCTCCATGTTTTACTTCTTTTGTGCATTATGAATGGTAGGTTTGTATTCTCAAAGGCCTGCTTAGTCTGCTCCATCCATCTCCCTGCCATCAGTGACATCATCTAGTCTTATTCTGTCTGTTGGTACACCATAAGCAACCCCATCAGTCTATGAAATTTTTGTGTCAGTCTTAGAAGAATTATAAAACTTATGAGTAGATTCAGTAGCACAAAAAAACTTTTAAAAAATTGTTTTTTTCTTCACTTTAAGCGGCTGACTGTCGCGGCCGAGTCCTGGGCTCAGGACTTGGCACGTAGGCCGAGTCTGGCTAACTCAGCAACTTAGCTCAGACTCGGCCTAACTCAGCCGAGTCACAGAGTCTAGGGGCAGAAAAACCCGGGGGAGCCAACTCGGCTCTGAACTCGCAGAGTCCTATAACTATGCTTACGACTTAGACCAGCGCATATGAAATTCTGATTTTTTTGGGTTTTATGTTTTTTTCATCTTTTTGTGTTTTGATGAATATTGAATTGCAATATAAAAAACAAATAACAAATGGAAATGGAAACAGCTAATCCTCAACACTAAACACCAACTTTCTGATTTTTGGAAAATAAATTTATTTAATATTTTCCAAATGTAAACAGTCTGTACCAGAAATTCCTCCATATTGACTTCAAATGATGATTGCTTTATATATATCTGATATAACAGTCTCAGATCTGATTTGCAAGCACCTGGAATACTTGTTTATAGTAGTATCTGCTGACCTTGACCACCCATGTCCAAGCTACTACTTGTCCAATCTGATCTGAAGCTGTACGGCTGGAGGCAATATCCTAGCTGTTTGTATAAACTCTGGAAATCACTAATTAACTCCTGCTAATGCCTGATCAGAAACAACAAATAAAGGAAATGCAGATTTTGTCCAAACTCCTCAAGTCTCACGCCCAGCAACAATAAAGAGAATAACTGATCTGTAGAAGATGGTACGGCTGCTAGCAGGCTGTGAATGATCAGATCTGTGATTCTGAGAGAAATCTGAAGGTCTACTATTGAATATATTTCCCGCTATTTGCTGAAAACCAGTGTTTCTCCTCCTCCAAATCAATCTGTATTGAAGCCCTTCTGTAAAATCACCCTTGGGTGGTATCTCACACCTGCAGGCAATTGTCTCTCTGAGAGATTTTGTTCTTAGAAAACTTAGATCTGCTGAAAACCTCTGCTTAAGGCTTTCACACAATTGTATCAGTTTCGTCTCAAGTCTAGATGATGAATTTGCCTCCAAAATTGCTCTTTTATTCAATTAGCTTTCCCTCCAAGCTAATTCAAACTCCTTAGGGTTCGATATTTTATTTTAATAATATTAAAATACTTTATTTTTAATAGATTACTCAACTAGGAGTTCGAACTTCCTCAAGGCCATTGTTTATCATGATAAAGTGGCCCACCTTTAAGTCATAACTTAATTTTGATGCCTAGGGAGTTGTGCCACCATCACCTTATTATAATTTATTGTTATATTATAAAGTGATTATAAAAATCACTTTTATTATTATTTTATTAACCCCAACTTAGGAAATAATTAAATTCCGAATTATTCATAGCTCACTCGTCTGGACCCCAATCTGAGTTTTGTCTAATGCCCCTTGTCCATTGATGCTATCTGACCATTGCGAACTAATTGACAGCCCCTTCCTAAAATTTAGGAACTCTCCTAAAAAATAGGAATTGTACCAAAAGTCTCCAAGCTGATCCTGGGGGGTCTCCTGGTGTGTCCGTGCCAACTACTAGTACATCCCTAAAAAATAAGGATTCCTCCTAAAATCTAGGATACTATCCAAAGTTGGTCAAACTAGCTCACAAAGCCCTGATATGTCTCCACAAGCTACTGAATGGATCCCCTATGCAATCTGCTGGCCTACGAGAACCGGATATTAGGCCCACCTTGCTAAAAACGCTGGTACTAAGGAAGGCGGAAAAATGGGGACATTACAAACAACCCCTCTATGAACTTCACCTCTTTTTCCAATAAGGTGTTGTTGGTTAACAAATTTGTCCTTCCAAAAACAAATACACAAACTGACTCCTTATGCCCGCAAAGAAGGACAAAATGCACCAACAATTGGATAGGCTGCCATGAGATCGGTAACCTTCCTCTGAATTGAGAGGTACAGCTCCCTCTTGTGATTTGCAATGAATGAAATATTAAGATGCTTCTCACCCGAAAGAAATGAAAGGCGCTAACATCTGCCCATAATCACAAAGCAGATGTGAGAAGATTTAAATACTAAGTGAAAGTGAATTTGAGAAGCTGATCCAAATCTCGCTTCTTCACACTCACAAATAGTGACTAATGGAATGAAGAAAACACTCTTTTTAATAGATGATTCATTCTGAAAACACAGTTGCAAAATAAATACATCTGCAGTTTGGTGTGATTAAAATAACATTGAATATGACTATCACAAGACACAACTTCAAGATAATCTGAAGGAAGCAATAGAATACACAGATTTGAAAATTGCATCTTTCATTTATTCAATACTAACTGAAGGCTCACAGGCCTTCCTTTTACACAAAAAACTGCATTAAAAATAAATAAAAATAAAGAGTGCCCTCCCCACTACGGATAACAGAGTGGTTTTCTTTCCCTCCACACACAAGCTTTTGGGAAGAAGTAAAACAAAACCCTTTTCTGTCCAATGTTTTTCAAATAAATAGATTTTTGGAAAACCTTATTCAATTTTAATAACTGAATCTTGAAAGAGAAACTTTAATAATATTTTTCCGTAATATTTCGTCTCCCCTCTTTATGACATTATAATGCTCATTTTATAATGTATTCCTCTACATGTTGACATGTGGCATATTTATGGGTTTCTAATTACATATACTTGGGCTGAGCCTTCTGCACTTTATTCAACTTTTTGTCATCATTTTGTCACTAATGTGATTGTCATTGACAGTTTTGATAGCGCTGTACTCTGTCATACATATCTTTTTAACCCGAAATAATTTTGCAAATCGCCCTAGTGTGGATTTAGAGAATTGGGTTTCCTAAAACATATCCCAAATTCAGAAAGATCCAACGGTTGAATCGAAAGTTATGCCCCCTGCACAGAGACTGATTTTCTATCTTCAGAAAATTCATAGTTACAGGCTGCATTGAAAACTATAAACATTATTCATGGCAATACTTACACATGGATCACCTCTTTGAGCTACTCTTAAGCAAAAATTTGATGTAACTCCACGTATATTTGATAATCCTCCAAGAAAGTAGAAATTTGTAATATTTCCTATATAGAATCCGGTTAATCATTGGCCTGACTGTGCATGGTATTGTTGCTGCTAGCAATATTGGCATTAGTATTTGCTGCTCTTACTATCACCACCATTATTAGCTGATGTTGAGAGAGCTTGATCATTGTGAATGGAATCCATTCATCCAATCCCTTATTTTGATCTAAACATTCAATTCCATCTCTGTTGTCCCATTGTTGTTTCTATTAGCACCAAATTAGTACGCAACATGGTGTTTATCATAACAACCTGTCTCAAATAACTACTCCCAATGGCATCTTCACAGTAATTCTAATAGAGATGTTGGGTTCTTTTGTTTGAAAATTGATCTTTTCTACCAGTGCATTGTCATATGATGCAGGTCATGATTCCTCTAATGCTACTAAATCCATTTCTTTCATTGATTTAAACTTGAATGTCATGTAAATGACCATAACCTATCAGCCAGTGACGAGCACTAAGAATACTGAAGTCCCTTTTTTTTAAAGACACCCATTGATCTCTAAATGAATAGGATATTTTGTGAGCTCTATCAACAACCTTTCATATTCCTTGTACTTGGAAATTATCAGATTTTGAATGTCTAAAATTGTGAACCTTGAACCATTTCAATCTGACCATCACAACCATTTGAACTATTGAACTGGATAGACTGGTTGAACCGTTGAACCTAGTCGAACTCTTTGAACCTATAGGAACCTCATTGAACTGATGTGAACCCGACTGAACCAATATGAAACAGTTTAAACCGGATGTACCTGCACGAACCTATGGGAACCTGACTGAACCGGTTCAAGGAGGTTCAAGGCCTGCTCTTCTACTTCTCAGATTTTAACATGCAAATTAGAGAGAAAAGTTTACCAAAGCAATATTTGCAAGTGGGGGAGTTTGATTTTAAAAATTTTAAAGGTCCATAAGTGGGCCAACAACTGGCTCTACTAGGGGACTACTTTTCATGCAAAAGCAGAGAGTCTCCAACATCTTTGGTTAAGGAATAGTGCCTAACACCATTGGGCAAGAGTCACAAAAGATAGGAGAACAGGGAGCTTCTTGTAGAGAGTGTGGAGGGGAGCAGGGCTGAGCCAAACAAACCAAAACTGACACCACCAAAGCTAAACTACGCACAGCGAAAAACTTATTTACAAGTATATACATAGGTAGGAAAGATCCTGCCTCAAGGAGAAGACAAGAAAGACTTACACATAACCATTGACTAGTGAGGAGAAGTACGAGCCTTTCCGGTGTAGAGGATTGTGCCTGAATGGAGTAGCCCAAGACCACTGCCCTTTGTAGACTTCCTTGGTGTTGAATGCCAAACTAAAAGTGTGTAGAAATTCGGTGACAAAACAATTGTTCCCGAAGAGTCAAATCTTGTCATAGACTTCTGATTTTTCCGCGGCCCATAGCATATCATCTCTCAAATGATCTTCAACTTCTTGCTGAAAGAAACGATGCCTAGAAATTTCTTCAAGAAAGATTGCATAATCTTTGTGATTGATGCTATCAAAATCATCAATCTTCACATAATCTTTAGTATTATGACAGATTTCAGTAGAGAGACTTTTCATCCAGCATGAGCTCTGCCCTCACAGAGATACTTCATTTCTAGTAGAGAGGAGAGCATCGCCACATATACCAAGCATTTTACTCGTCTTCTCATCCACCGAATCATCATACTGTTCAGCCCCATCTTCATAATCTGAATTTTTGGCAGCAGAGTTCTCCTTTTTGATAGCTGATGGTAGATTTTCTTGAGGCTGAGCCATTCCTTGTTGCATCGATTCTTCCAAAGGCGGAGAAGAGAGAACTGCAAGGGGGTGAAAAATAGAAGGATCTTTTTCTTTTGCCCCCAAACTATCACTCTTTGCATTCAAGATCCCTTTCTTGTGTACATTTCGTTTTACCAACTTCTTCTTTCTCGCATGCTTGCTCTTGTTCTTTTGGTTCTTGCACACGAGATCTCTTCTTGATGAGGATGGCACCATAGAAAGACTTCATAAATCTTACTTGCTTTTCCAAATCTTCTGTAACTTCTCTGATTGGATTTTCTCTAAATGGCGGTATAAAGAGAGATATCCGTGATATCTTCACTTCTTGCCAGAATCCAATCATCCAAGATCTTTGGATATCTCCAAAGTACCTCATGGTATTCATCTTCAACAGAGCCGCCAACCTCCATCCTCGAGAAGGCACCTTCAAATTTCTGAGAAAAGAAGACACTGGAGCTTCGATTCGTTTCCCCAACTAAGTCGCCAAAAATTTGTTGGTTAACAGATTTGTCCTTCCAAAAACAAATACATGAAGTGACTCCTTATGCCCCGAAAGGACAAAATGTACCAACAGTTGGATAGGCTGCCATGAGATTGGTAACCTTCCTCTGAATTGAGAGGTACAACTACCTCTTATGATGTTCAATGAATGAAATATTAAGATGCTTTAGCAATAAAAGGCGCTAACATCTGCCCATAATCACGAAGCAGATGCGAGAAGATTTAAATATTAAGTAAAAGTGAATATGAGAAGCTGATACAAATCTCGCTTCTTCACACTCACAAATAGTGACTAACGGAATGAAGAAAACACTCTTATTAATAGATGATTCATTTTGAAAACACTGTTGCAAAATAAATACGTCTGCAGTTTGGTGTGATTAAAATAACATTGAATATGACTATCACAAGACACAACTTCAAGATAATCTGAAGGAAGCAATAGAATACACAGATTCAAAAATTGCATCTTTCATTTATTCAATACTAACTAAAGGCTCACAGGCCTTCCTTTTACACATAGAACTGCATTAAAAAATAAAATAAAATAAAGAGTGCCCTCCCCACTACAGATAACAGAATGGTTTTCTTTCCCTCCACACACAGGCTTCTGGGAAGAAGTAAAACAGAACCCTTTTTTGTCCAATGTTTTTCAAATAAATAGATTTTTGGAAAACCTTATTCAGTTATAATAACTGAATCTTGAAAGGGAAACTTTAATAATATTTTCCGTAATATTTGGTCTCCCCTCTTTATAACATTATAATGCTCATTTTATAATGCATTCCTCTATATGTTGACATGTGGCATATATATGGGTTTCTAATTACTTCCTTTACAAAACTGCATATACTTAAACTGAGCCTTATGCACTTTATTCAACTTTTTGTCATCATTTTGTCACTAATGTGATTGTCATTGACAGTTTTGATAGTGTTGTTGTCTGTCATACATATCTTTGTAACCCGAAATAATTTTGCAAATCACTCCAGTGAAGATTTAGAGAATTACGTTTCCTAAAACATATCCCAAATTCAAAAAGATCCAACAATTGAATCAAAAGTTATGCCCCCCACACAGAGACTGATTTTTTGTCTTTAGAAAATTTGTGGTTACAGGTTGCATTGAAAACTATAAACATTATTCATGTCAATACTTACACATAGATCACCTCATTGAGCTACTCTTAACAAAAAATTTGGTGTTACTCCATGTATATTTGAAAATCATCCAAGAAAGTAGAAATTTGTAATATTTCTTGTATAGAATCTGGTTAATCATCGGCTTGACTGTGCATGGTATTGTTGCTACTAGCAATATTGGCATTAGTATTTGCTACTCTTACTATCACCACCATTATTAGCTGATGTTGAGAGAGCTTGATCATTTTGAATGGAATCCATTCATCCAATCCCTTATTTTGATCTAAACATTCAATTCCATCTCTGTTGTCCCATTGTTGTTTCCATTAGCACCAAATTAGTATGCAACATGGTGATTATCATAACAACCTGTCTCAAATAACTGGTCCCAATGGCATCTTCACAAAAATTCTGATAGAGACGTTGAGTTCTTTTGTTTGAAAATTGATCTTTTCTACCACTGCATTGTCATATAATGCAGTTCATGATTCCTCTAATGCTACTAAATCCATTTCTTCCATTGATTTAAACTTGAATGTCATGTAAATGACCACAACATATCAGCCAATGATCGAGCACTAGGAATACTGAAGTCCTTTTTTTTAAAAGACACCCATTGATCTCTAAATGAATAGGATATTTTGTGAGCTCTATCAACTACCTTTCATATTCCTTGTACTTGGGAAATTATCAGATTTTGAATGTCTAAAATTGTGAACCTTGAACCATTTCACTCTGACCATCACAACCATTTGAACTATTGAACTGGATAGACTGGTTGAACCGTTGAACCTGGTCGAACTCTTTGAACCTATAGGAACCTCATTGAACTGATGTGAACCTGACTGAACCAATATGAACCAGTTTGAACCGGATGTACCTGCACGAACCTATGGGAACCTGACTGGACCAGTTAGACGAGGTTCAAGGCCTGCTCTTCTACTTCTCAGATTTTAACATGCAAATTAGAGAGAAAAGTTTACCAAAGCAAGATTTGCAAGTGGGGGAGTTTGATTTTTAAAGTTTTAAACAGGGTCCATAAGTGGGCCAATAGGTGCTACACTTTCTCAAAACTCGGGCACTTGTACCCTTTTGGAGCCTCATTAAATGCTTTCACCATTTGTTGGCAATATATTGAGTGAACAACATTGAAAGTCAATCCATTTGTATAGAGACTTCTCGCTATGTGCTGAAGAAATCTCTCGAAACTCATTTAGAAATGTCATTTCCAATGCTCCCTCAAAACTCTTATGCGTAAAGGCCACAAGTAGTTCATTTAATGTTACCAAAAATAGGTGGCTCTCTTCAAGTTGACAATCCTTTCTTTAACAAAGGATGGTTGGATTTGCAACTTGTTGCTTGATCCAGTTTTTCTTGCTCATTAATATATGTCATGACTTCGTGAAACAAATTAGACAATGGTAATTGATTAATAATTATTGCGTAATGATCAACCTTATTACATTGCTGAAGTTTCTAAAAAGAGACTGAGGAAAACTGAAAGTAGGAAATAGAAATATTCTAATTAAACTAAATTGATAAAATCTAAACTACTACAATACAATATTGACCATTAATAATAAAGATATTATTAATGCCATACATAATGCCATAATTTGAAGTGTCCTTCACATATCTTAGCACACGCTTCGTTGCAACCCAACGATCAGCTTTTGGGGCTATCATGAAGCGAGAGATGTAGCTCACGGCAACACTAAGATAAGGTCTAGTTGCAGCAAGGTAGATGAGGTTGCCCACTAGTTGCTTGAATGTTGTTTCATTCACCATAGGTAAATCAGATTTGGCTCACAACTTCAGCCCTTTCTCCATGGGTGTGGAAGCAGGTTTACAATCCTACATTTGAAACTTGTCAAGCAGACTTCTGGCATACTTAGACTAAGAGATATAAATACTATCAGTTGTTTGCCAAACCTCAATGCCTAAGCAATAATGGAGAAGCTCCAAATCTGTCATGACAAAGGCCTGGCACAAATCCTATTTGATTGTTGCAATCAAATGTGTTGAGCTACCAGTAGTGATCAAGTCGTCAATATAGACAACAAGAAAAAAAATTTCATCACCAGAGTGTTTGACATACAGATTAGTGTCAGAAGGGTTCCGTTGAAAACCATGATCAACCAAGTACTGATCAATCTTGATCTACCATGCCCGAGGGGCCTGTTTTTCTAGCAATAGAGTGCTTTCACGAGTCTACATGATGCTCTTTACCAGAAACCTTGAAACCAAGAGGCTGCATCATGTAGACTTCTTGCAACTCACCCTTGAGGAAGGCACTCTTGACATCCATCTAATAGAGTTTCCATCCAAACTGAGTTGCAACAACGAGAAGAATTGTGCTCATCTTGGCAGTAAGAGAAAAGGTCTCCTCATAGTCAATGCCCTCCTATGTGAATCCCCGAGCTACCAATCTGGTCTTGTATTTATCCAAAGTGCCTTTAGCATGATACTTGACCTTGTAAACCCATTTGTAGTTGATAGGTTTCTTCCGAAGAGGAAGATCAAAAAGGTCCCAAGTATGACTCTTCAAAAAACTATGGTATTCTGCATCCATAGCCTTTTCCCACTCTAGAATGCCTTTAGCCACTAAATATGCTTGAGGCTCATAGATGTGGATGTTGGCCATAAGAGCAAAATTGTTTTTTCTGCGAATTGATCTTCCCTCAAGAAGCTCATCATCATGAAGATCCCCTATTGTCTTGGCCCACCACTTAGGCCTGTACCATCCTAAAAAATTACCACCCATAATTGGATGCTCAATTAGAACCCATTTTGGCAATTTTGAGATTTCAAGTTCGTTATGCTTGAGCTAGCTACATATTTCCCCTTGATCTGGCATCTACCCTATCTTCTTGGCTTCCCACTCAAATCCTGGTGCTTTCTCCTAGGAACAAAATGCCCAAATCTTTTTGTTCCCCGAGGATTGGGCCCAAATTTGAACTGGAGCCTTGTTGTAGTGTTTCAGTGGAAAATTAGATCTCGTAGTCAGCCTGGCTTAATGTTGAATCCCAAAGTGTGTGATGAGGTATATAAACACCCTATCTCTCCTCATTTTGGTAACCAAGAATATGATTTTGTAATCATGCATTTAGGCAATCAAGTGAATTCAAGATTTGAAAACAAGCATCCATGATCTAGCATTCTTTCCAAGCATCCAAGGCAATTTGAAGGAAATCTTCTCCATTGTAGTAAGCTTCTCTCCCATGGTGGCCAAGTAGAGATTTTTTCAAGCAAGCAAAAAGATCCACCATTCTCATGCATTCTTCCTCCACTACAGAACAGTTTGGGACCTGAAAAATGATAGTGTATATTCACAGACCATAGTCATTACAACCAAAACCACAAGCCATCAACATCTTATGCAGAGGAATGAGGAGTATATTCCCATAAGGACTTCAAACACTCTTTCCTCCATATTCCAGTTTCCCATACTTCCATCTTCTGAATAGATCTCATACTAACTTACTATCACTACCAAACAGCTAAACAACATCTGAACATACAATACTAAACCTCTACCAACATATCAAATACTCTTTCCTGCATATTAGACTTCGAATACTTTTTCATGCATATTCAGTATCCTGTACGCCAGACAACACAATTCTCCATATAATGCCAAGCACAACATTGTTCCAACTTCTCTTGATCAATATACAACCATGACAACACAGCTAATTGACATCAATGAAAATAGATAGTTGACATCAATGACAACATAAGCACATGATGCTAAGATATTATCCATGGTAGGATTATTTGCTTCTTTGTCATATCCCCCATTTGGAACCCTAATTACATCATCTTAGAAGGAATCTAAGTAGACCACCTTGATGGACGCCAAAGTTCTGCCATCAAGGCCAAGAGGGCCAAAGTTCTGCTCTTGGGCTTAGGTTGTGTTGGTTCCCAAAACCGCAGATTGGAAATCTTAGAGCCTGCCAACTCTCCAATAGAATTCCAAATCAATTCTGGCCAACGAACGGGAATATTTCAAACTCCCCTGCACTTTAGGCTTCGCTACACCTAGGCGGGTAAACCTTTAATTCAAACTTGATCACCTGGTTCGAAGCTCTTCTATAGCGAATTTAAGCTTGTAAGTTCCGCGGTTGGCAAAATCCTTGAACTTGATCAAAATAAAGTTGAATGCTGAATTTGTTTGAATTAAAATGTTGTGTAATGATTAATAAGGTTTGTAGGAAGGAATTGATAGATTTTCTGACTTCATATATAAACCCAATATTTCAACAATAATAAGACCAGTGCCTCTGCTTATTCGGGGCAATAGAGTCAACTTTAATGAAGGTTTACGTACAACTTTATAATGTTCAACGCATTTATACTGCTAATCAATTCAATAATCAAGATGTGACAAATCAAATATTTATGCAATCCTAAATTATTCTAGATCGAATTTAAGATGCTATTTGACCGTATCCACTTATCCGATATTTAAATTGTATACAATATTCAAAAATAATAATTACAAAGGACGGTTCATCTGCAGTTTAATTCTCCATGCTTTTAATAATAAACAAAGGATGTTTTATTTTATTATTAAAATAAAATAAATTTATAATTACAAAATCATACTATAGCCCTTATCCCTCCATACAAAATATATAAAATGTTTCTTTTTTAAAATCTCCCCTTCTATTGGATTGTAAAATCCTTATTTATACTTGGTTTTATAAAGTGACGTGTCTTTTAAATATCAAAAGTCACATCTCTCTTAAACAAACAAAAGCTTTTATATTTCAACTAATGACCAACGTAATCTATTACTACTTTGATAATATTATTTTAAATCTTAGTAAGTGAATAATCTCCTCGTTTCCATGCGGATACACGTGAAGCCAATTTGATCCTGCCGCTGGTTCGATGAGTAGTCCATTCCTCTCGACTGTTCGATTCGCTTTCACCATGGTAGATTCACGGGGACTGAATTTCGATAAACGATTGCCAACAAGATTTTTCATTGATGAGGGGTATCTCCCTTCTCTCAAGTCTTTTCTCTGCAATTCTGAGACCTTGTTACGGCCATTACTTCTCCTGTAACATAGAGCTCTGTCCAAGATTCCCAAACCTTTGCCTCCATTAACATCATTTCCACTCATGTCCTCCAAACGGACGCTAACTTCACTCATCTTCAAACTGTCGTGACCACCACTTGCTGAAACTCTGCACTTCATCTCAACGATACATTTTACAACCTTGTATGGCAATATGTCCACAGCAGGTAATAAGATGTCTGTACAAACTCCATATCATAGGCTACATATTTAGTCTAGATATCTCGGTATTGATTCATAGAAATATCAAGCCATGGTTTCATATTTCCGTTGAAGTGAACAACTGCTGCATTTCGGATTTCATCCATGCTAATACTAGGGTTATATTCAAGACCAAGAATGTGCCAAGATTTATCCAGAGGCCTTGTTGTCTTATAGTAAGTGACTAGACCTGGCGGTAATGTCCCCAGCTTCCATAGGGTACGATTTTCATTAAGGTTTTGCCAGTAATGGTACTCTTCAGTACACTTCTCTCTTCTCCAAGATTGCCAATGAGTTGTCCGTCAATATACTCCTCAATGCTGGCTAACTGCAGATTCATATAAGAATCAACTGACACCAAATAATCTTTGTATTCCATGCCCCATTTTAATTTCACAATAACAGGTTTTCCAGTCAGATTATTTTTAAATGGTTTTGGGTTCACTGGTACAATTTTGAATGCTTGGAACCTCAAGAACTGGGTCAGAATTTTGAGATTCTATAGCAATCCCAGAGCCAGACTCGTGATTGTTACCATTTTCCATTGACTTATGCTTACAACTACTTTCCAAATCTATACTTGGCTGCACACATGCCTCATTCACTTGAATTTCTGGTATATTCCAAGAAAAACTGTGGGGAGAACTTTGAATATTATTTGGCATAGCATTTCCTATCATTGTCGCATTCTTTATACAAGTCTCCATCATATTCTGATATGCCTTGACATTAATATAACATGGATCTCTAACATTATTTCACAAATGGAGATTATATTTTTTGCAAAGATTAAGACTCCATCAGGTTGGACAGTTAAGAGGAATAAGATTGCCATCCAACTAGACCACCTTGATGGATGCCAAAGTTTTGCCATCAAGGCCAAGAGGGCCAAAGTTCCTCTCTTGGGCTTAGGTTGGACAAGCTAAGAGGTTAAGACTACCATCTAAGTAGACCACCTTGGTGGATGCCAAAGTTCTGCTACCAAGGACAAGGGGGCCAAAGTTCCGCTCTTGGGCTTAGATTGGACAAGTTAAAAACCCCACTATAATTCCCTACCCTTCCCACCATTTGGGATGAGGCATAAATAGGGAAGCAAAACAAGCATCCTGCTAAGTAGACCACCTTGCGTGGATGCCTAATACTTGCCTCAGAGGCCAAGGGGGCCAAAGTTCTGCTCTTGGGCTTATTATGGGATTGACTTGGACTAACTTTGTGACTCAATTTTTCTTTGAAATTTATATATCCATATGTATGTACTTATGTTCACTTTGTGGTTGCAGGGTTCATAGTCGAAAGCATAATGAAGTAAATCTTGCAAATCATTTCCCTAACCCTGGCTTATTGTAAATTACAAATCGTAGGGTTTAATCAAGGAATCTAACAAAGTTTATATTGGGTGTATACTTTGTGTTTACTTCGTGTCTGCTTTGTTTCTTCATGCATTAATGTGTATACTTCGTGTATGCTCTGTGGCTTCATACATTCATGTGTATGCTTCGTGTCTTCATGCATCCAAGTGTATACTTCGTGTCTTCATTGTATATCCTATGTTCTTGGTAATCTAGAATATGAGAATAAATAAAAAAGTATTATAGATATGAACTTATATAAGCAAGCATGAATGAAGACAAGTCATCATATAAATTATGGGCCAACCTGATACCAATCTGTTGCAACGACTTGGTTCCTTATTTGAGTGATGAGAGAAAACTTGTCAAGTTTCTGCTGTTGATCACAAATAAGCTAAGAAGCCCAGTTTGTCCAAACTAGATGTCGGATTAGGCCAAGTTCGAACTGGTCTGTGGTTCTGGTCCAGTTCGTCTGTGGGTCCAAACAGGGTCTAACCCACAGGGGGGTGGTTCGAACCATACCACACCCAGTTTCGACCCAAGCGGACCAAGCTAGAAAACATCGAACCACCAGCGAACTTGGTCCCACAGACGGTCAACGTCAATAGCCAAGTTGGGATTTTTTTGCAAATTTAACTATTTTTTGACATGCACTATTAGAGTTAGAATATGTCGACAAATAGAAAAATAACTCCCCATTGAAAAATTTGGGGAAAAATTGCACCGATAAAAGTGAGGAAAAATTAACCTCCGAGTCTGATTAGGCTCCATTTAACATCCACAAAAAGATGAAGATGGAGAAGATGATGAAGAAGAAGAAGAAGAATATTAATAAATTTTTAATCCATTAGTTGAACTTGAAACAATGATACTTGAACTTGATGTGATGATTTATCATTTGAGATTTTAATGTTTTGAATCTTTAAGGTTGAACTTGAGTATATGTCAATATGATGGTATGATCATGATTCATGATGTTATGATGCTATGATTACAAGTTTATGGTGTTTAAATGTTTTTATGATACTATGTGACATTCTAATTTCTAATCTTAACTCATGCTTCTAGGCTTCATAAATATATATATATATATATATATATATATATATATATATATATATATATATATATAATTTTTACATGTTTTTGTACTAACGAACCCAAACCCCTTTTCAAAATTTTGTCGTACCGGCGAACCTGTTCTTCGAACCCAAATTTGAACCCGAACCCGAACTGTCATCCTAGCAAATAAGGAAACATACATAATTACAGAAGAGTAGCACACTAGAAGGTGGATTACGGATAGATCTCCATGATCATTTAATTATTGCTTGAGGACAAGCAATTTTGTGAGGGGACGACTGTCATATCCCCCGTTTGGAACCCTAATTACATCATCCCATTTTGAAATAAGATTTAATAATAAGTAAAAATTAAAAGAATAATAAAAGAAAACTTAATAAATACAAATAATATAAAATAATCTATTTTTAATATAATAATATATGATTAATATAATAATATAATATATAAATATTATTATATATTATATAATATATTGGTACAATAATATAATAATAATTAAACAAGTAAATGATAAATAAATAATACATAAAATAATAATATATGGAATAACATTATAAATATAAATATATATATAGTAAGTATATTAAATATAAGTTTAAATTACTTAATCAAAATTTTATATTGACCCCATCGGGAGTCTCGATGCTTGGAAGAGAGGTCGCCTCCCACAAAAGCAACTAGGGAGGGGATATATCGCAGCATAAATAAAATGGGCATTGATCGTTTAGGTTAGGGGGAAGAAAAACAAACCATCTACGATCCAGACTAGTCGCATTTAAGGAACGACAGTCATTCCTTTGTCTAAACGATATCAATATTTCATGCACTTACACATGGAAATTACAATATAAGAAAGTGGTGGTCAAATGGGTTATGGGAGCCATGTGACTGTATACTTGATTCACATTGCACAATCAATATCGGTTATGCCCAATCTCGACTTTGTCCGCATCGACACCTCCAATAAAGGTAACGCCTCTCATCATCCATCTGGAAATATGAGTCGGATCCATCTCAGCAATTGATAGCACACAGAAAACCAATCCGGTCATTCAACGTACCACGCGGAGATTTGAATACCCTTAACACTTGGAACATCCATCAAAAATACAATGGGGAAAGCTCTACTATCTATCGGTTGGAAGACACAAGATAGTCGTGAACTTTCCAGCAAATTGGGCTATTGAAACATAATGCTAAATTACCATCTGTCAGCTGCAAGACAAGTACGTGGGTTTAAGGTAATTCTTAGTAGGAGTAACAACAATAAATAGTTTAATGACCAGGCATGAGACATGAGCACAGGTTGAGGGCTTCCTCAATATTCGTCCATGAGGATAGATTCTTAATCTATAGAATTAGACAAAGCCAACGTTGTTATTCCTTCCCTTGGCATTAGCGGGGAGATCTTTGTGAAGGATTAAGATTTGAGATATAGGACCACCCATTAAGAAAGGAAGACAATTGAGCATATACTTCAAATTAAGAGGAAACATTATGTGAAGATTGAGGACTTATGGAAGAAACATAAGGAAAGAAATCAAAAGAAAACATGTTCAGCCCACAGAATCGAATTAGATATCATGAGGAAGAAGAGATCATAAAACACATTTGGTATGGATCATCACAAATGAAGCTATGAGCTTCTTGGGAAGGAGTAATTGAGAAGCTTCGAAGAGAGATGAGGATTGAGGAACCTATCATATATATTAGAATGCAAATCATTTCCAAATGCCAAAGGTTGACAAAAGCTCTCTAGATATGAGAGATATCAATCCGACTATTGGGCAAGCTACCCTTGAGCTTTAGAAGGGAAGTATTCTTTATTTATTTCTCTTTACTTAGAACTTGATATACAATTAGAGTTTTGTCAAAACTTACAAAGGCAAGACCTCAATCAAGATTCATCTTGTTAAAAAAGAAAATTAAGTTATCTTTAACCATCTTAAAATTCTTTTTTTAATTGAATTTGTGATTCCAGGGCAAAAATTAGGGCAATCCCAAAAAAGGGACATTAAATTCTTCCTCTACTATGCATTCTTCCCTATGTAGGAAGGGAGGTCTTGTTGGTCTACGGTTTGATACCCCTCTTGAAATGATGTTATTTTTGGAGTATTTGGAGTTCGTAGCATTTGGAGTTCGTATCCCTCCCATTTGTTTGATTGATCAACAATTATTGCTACTTATATTTTGAATGGCTTGGAGAAGAAGTTGGGTTGTTCATTCATTTGGCTCTCTAAGAGCTTGAGTGGTTTGCTCCATAAAGGCCCTCAATTCGTTGGTCACTTGTTCACTCATGGTGATATTGGTGGATGTAAGCTTCTTCCTTTCTCTTTCCAAAGCCCTTTGAGCCCTTTGGCTATTTTGCATCAACCATTTTTTGTTCCTCAGGCTAGCAGGAACGGTGCTCTAATACCAATTGTAATGTCCCCTATTGGGATGTTACTCTAATCAGCCCTAGAATTCCCAAATGAGGTATGGATTATGTTTAGGAATGTGAATTGTCAACTTTATATCTTGATTCAGAGCCTGCAACCAAGTTAGTTATCATTATGAAAGATGAATAAACATATAATCCAACAATGTTAATACAATTCTAATCATCATTATAATTTACATATTGTACATGTGGGATTCTCGTAAGACTTTTCACAACAACCCATCCACATTATGGAGCACCATAGGAGATCATACAAGGCACCTCAAGCCTATCCATCAAGCCCAGGAGAACAAAATGGCACCCACCATTCGGCCTCCCAACCCCACTCGGGATTATTCTATCTGAATGGAACCTTATGCTACTTGCATCACTCATATGTACTTTATCCCCTCCATACTGGGGCAGCAGATTGGACAAAAGCTTTAAAGGAATCTTTATTGTGTTTAATTATATATATATATGAAGAAATGTGTTATCTGCATACATTCCTATTTCCTATCAAATGGAAGCCAAGATAACAAGTCATCAAAATCAGAGTTCCATGTGTTTGCATCATATCAAAAGCTTGAGCAGTATACAAATCTGAGGCTGTAAATCTCCTATCTAATCAAATGCTTTTCTTCTCTACTTTGATGCCTTGCAAATGATGTCTTGCTTCCTCTTATATCTTCTAATGAGAAGGATTTCACCTTTTCATCGCACTAAAAGTTTCAGCCCTTCATCACTACACTTGGAGATGATAGTTTGACTTTAATTAAATCACTTTAATTATAGGAGACTTCTTTTGATAAATTCTTTAATTTTTAACTCTCCTCCTCTATGGATCACTAGCATCTTTTAGCCTAAATAATATTTTCAAGGGCTGCAACAATGATTTAATATAGACATGTGATTTCTCCTAATTGCTATGATATAATCTTGTTCAAAGCTGCAATCTTATTAGCTTCTTTGGCGAAGGCATGACAATTTGACATCCAACATGGCCTATAAATTTATAATTGTTGCTCGTAATATCTCTTTGTCCAGGATAACAACAGTGATTTGTAGTTTAATAATGCTGTGATTATTCTACATGGTGGGGACATGACAGGTAGATGAAAAAATATAATTTGGAAAAAAAAGTGCTATAGCATTTATATTTATCAAGTGGATGGATGGCAACAGCCGCATTTTAATCAACTTCCTCATGACTTAATGAGGCCAGTAAACGTTCTTACATCTGGTTGATGCCTTAGGGAAGTAAAAAATGTTGAGACATTGTGCAACTTGTTGAATGAGGTTGTGATGAAAGTGGAGGTGGAGAATGTTGCTCAAGTAGTAACAAACAATACAATTGCACGCATCAACTAATAGACTTCAAAAGATGAGGCAACCTACTCTATTTTGGAGCCTTTGTGCTACCTAGTGCATTAACCTTCTTCTTGAGGATATCAGAAAACTTAGTTGGATGAAGAAAATGGAAGATGCCAAGAATGTCAAAAAACACATCTACAACCCGTCATGGTTCATGAATCTCATCAGTGATTACACTAATAGCAAGGAGTTTATGCTACCAAGAGTCACATAATTTGCAACTAATTTCATTACCTTGGAGAGTATTGCAGCCCCATTGCCCAACATTAAGTTGATGTTTGTGAGTGAACCATGGTTGAAAAGTCCTTACTACAAGAAAGCTGAATTAAATAGACTTGGGGAGACCACTTTTTGTGATACATTTGTCAAAAGTGTGGAGGATATCATCAATGTAATTTTTCAATCAAAAATATATTTCTTTTTTTTATTTTGTGATGTCACAATTTGCTGGTTTTGTAAAATTCATATATTTTAAATTGCCGATTTTTATTAAATATGTTCATTTTTATTTTTGATTTGTTTTTTATTTAGTTTATTTGACTTTGAATTTTGTATTTCAAAATGCTAGCTTGGTGATAGGCTGAAATTGAGGTAGAGACTAACATAGATATAATGTTCAAGAAATAAAACTTTGATTTGATCCTTCTGTAAGGCATTGTGATTGTATGAACAAAAGCTATAGGTAGTGAGGGGAGCATAATGAAATGTATCTGTTCTAAATTGAAAGAAAAATCATTCTTTTAAAAATGTTAAAATTGTTAACACTAACTATAAGCTCTATAGACAGCTCTGGGAACTGAAACCTAAATTAATATTAAGTGTTGTAATTTCTCTCCATACAAATCACATATTAAAACTAGTCAAACAATTTTACAAATTATGAATCACTAAAACTAACAAGAAATGATAAAAATTAACACAGAAACTAAAGAACAAAAAAATTAACATCACCGTCATTTCATGAGAGAGCCCTCTCAATCTGTGGGGTGGCTAAAATGCTCTACTACAAACTCTTAAGATTTAGATTAAATTTTTCTATTTCATTTCTAAACAGAAAATGCATCTTGTTCATGCACTGTTAGTCCTCTTGCATTATATGTTCTCAGTCATTTTCTACCACTATCAATTTCTGCACTATACATGTAACATAATGCTCTATTACCTCATTTCTACACCAGTCTCTGCACCTATTTCTGCACTATTCCTGCACTTACAACATGGTTGCACTCCTCCCTTTTGCACAAATGTAATGTCCCCTTCCCAGCAGTAGGTCATTTCGATGCCTGATTAGTCTATCCACCCATCCGGATAGGCTAATGGCTTCTTTTCAGAGGATGCCAGCCAATCACAGGGTTACGTGGGCGAGTATTTATTCTTTGGGCTCTGTTTCTAAAGTCAAGTCACTTTATTTTATAAAGTGTTGTTATAAAGTCATTTTGTCTTATTATAAAGTCACTTTATATTTTAAATTTACTTTATTTTATAAAAGTGACTTAAGTGAGCTTTTATCCCACATGGCTTTGTTTTATGTGCTTGCACTCACTTCAAAGTTATAAAAGCAAAAGATACACCTCGGGAAAAGGACGATGAAATGTTAAAAGAAAAACAAGAAATATAAAATGTGGTTACTCACGTGACTGGCTCATTTCCAAGGACGCAAACCTAGCCTTCTTTGAATGAAATCATCCAAGTTTCACCATTGGAATTCAATGAAATGGTAAGAGAAAATCTTTCTTATGCAGCATTGTCCATCAGAATAAATAATACAGCTGGGACAAAGTGATTTGAATTAAAAATATATATGCACTAGTATTATCACACACTGTAGTGAGCAGAAACTAGAAGAGTTTATCATGGAGAACAGCCTCACTTTCAGCATTCACACTCAGGCCCGTACATAGAGCTCACAGTTTAATTGTAATCACAAGACTCGCACCAGCCAGGACATCTAACGGCATTCACAGCCGGCTATCATAGGCTCACAGTGAACAGTGAGTGAAGGCATCAATGATCTTGGAAGACTCTCGAGCTCAAGCTCGTTGCTGTTAGTCACATCTCCCTCACCCACACACAGGAGTTAAGAGACCGGTCTCAAACACTGGTCTTAGCGCGTGAAAGTAGTTGATACAGACTCCAGCAGTCTTCTTTCCAAGCCTCACTACCACCGCGCGCAGGAGGCCCTCCCGCATTGTCCAGTTGTATTGGACGCAGCAGCGGCAGTGACAGTAGCAATCACGGAAAGGGTGTAAACTGTAGCAACTGCTAGCCATACGGTGGGAGAAGATTACAATCAGCACGTGCGTATGGACTGGTTTGGGTTGTCGGCAGCTCCCACGAACTTGCAGACGACCCTCAGCATTCACGGGTAACGGTTCATTCTTTCTACACATGAGCTTCTAACCTCGGTTGGCATCCGCGAGCCCTTGCTAGCTTGCTTGGTGCTATAATATGGGAATGAATGGATCGTTATATTTTTCTGCTCATTGTTGAAATATATTTTATCCAGAGTTCATTCATGTGTGTCTTGGGATACTCAAACACTACGTAAATTTTTGAAGTTTACATTTGAATACATTTTCGTAGTATATTGATGGAAGTAATGTTAAGATGAAATTCGTATGAGAACACAAACAGCAACAGTACGTATCAAAAATGAAATTCTGGTATGCTGTGATAATAACTAAACAATGATTCTTTTTGAGGAAGTGATTTTGAACATATTCAAACAAGTTAGTCCACAAAATTGCATCAGAGATTGGCTTAGGATATTACAGTGGTATCAAAGCTAGCGGTCTTGCCAGCCTAGTGGGCTTTTTCGCAGCTTATGGTAATGCTGTCCAGGCATGCATAACAAACACAGGGAATATAATTTCAAACATAACAGGGGTGAACAGGGCCAATATGAACCGTCGGTGCAGGTGGATATAGAGGACAGCCATACTGAGGTAGACGAGGAAATTGTTTTTGAACAGGACGCTCAGGGTACAGGCATGGCAGATGAAGATAGAGAGGTTAGGGAAACAATGAGGGCTATTCGTGAGGGGCAGGATCACATCGCTGATGTGTTACATCAGCCCAAAGGGGTTATTCAACAATTGACAGTGACACCCAGGAAGCCCCCGAGGCATCACAGTGGTGGTAGCAGTGTAGTAGGGTCACCTAGAGCTGCGAGAGTAGGCACTCGTACTACAGATAGGCCCCTTATGCCCACCTTTACAGAGAATAATGCAAAGGATGAGGTAGCCCAGCCTGAGGCAGCAGCAAGCCTTCCGGATAATGTTTTAGCCATGCACGATGAGTGGGAGATGTTACCTGATAGAGTCAAGGCTGACTTGACCTTTGTCCAGTACATGGCACAGAAGAGGGAATTTGGTAGAGCACAACAGGATAGGAGATCTAGAGGTCAGAACAGAGACCTTAAGCATGCGATGAATAAGTTGACCCTTCCTACTTTTGATGGCAGCGGTAAGACATCCGCGAGAGCTTGGATTCACAAGCTAGATGCCTTCCTAACCTTGAAACCCATGTCAGAGACGGAGGCAATTAAGTTCGCAACCATGCATTTAGAGGGTGCAGCATATGATTGGTGGCATCATGGCCTTGTCACCCAAAATCACGGATTGATTGCATCATACAAGATCTTCAGCACTAAATTGATAACTCGCTTTGATCGGAAGGACGTTGAGGTCTACTACAGAGAGTTAGCCCAGCTGAGACAGAGTGGGTCATTGGACCATTACATTGATGAGTTTCAGAGGATATCCATCATCGTACCAGATATGGCAGAGAAGAGGAAGGTAATGCTGTTTACTGAGGGTCTACAGGACCAATTCAGAGGGTTGGTTAGAGTCCTCAAGCCGAGCACGCTGGATGACGCTATTAAGTTAGCACATGATTTGGATTCGCCTTCTTCCATCCTGCAGCCACCAAAACAAACCTTCAAGGGATCTTCTTCATTTCAAAAAAATAAAAATCAGAATAAGAGCACGCCTCCTAGACTTGACTTCAAGACTCGGAATGAGTTGAGAAGAAAGAAGTTGTGCTTCACATGCAGAGAGCCTTGGGCTCTAGACCACAGGTGCCTTGGTAAAGGCAAGATACACTACATTGAAGTGGTATTCGATGATGATTGTGAGCAGCAAGAGGGCAGTGATGATGAGGACAGCGATGACGAGGCTCAGGATGAGCATTCAACAGAGGGGAAGAAAAGGGAGGTTCACCATGGGCAGCCCCCTATTACTCTAGCATCCCTCTAAGGTATTACTGCATGTCACTCTTTTCGCCTCAAGGGAGTGGTTAGAGGACAGCGGATCATTTGTCTTCTAGACACAAGTGCAATGCATGATTTTATCAGAGCCGGTTTGGTTTCCAGGAGAGGACTCCTAATAGATAGCATCTTGGAGTTTGAGGTAAAGGTGGCCGGGGGAGATTTGTTGAGTTGCACAGGGAGGATTTCAGGACTCCAGATTCACTTTGGAGATTATCTCCTAGAGGCAAATTTCTATGTCATTGACTTCGATAGTCTTGATGCCATCTTAGGCATGCAGTGGCTACAGACCCTAGGAAGATATACCATCGATCATCAGCTAAAACAGTTAGAGATTATGCAGAGTGATCAGTTGATTACACTTAAGGCCATGACAGATAGTGGATCACAAGTGATTTCAACTCACAGGATGGAAGCCATCATCAAGCACAGCAATATGGAGTGGGCAGCCCAGTGCTTCATATCTTCCAGACCCTCACTGGATTTAGGGCAGCAGATTCACACTGACATACAGGATGGGCATGATAAGCACAAGCGGGTTTTTTAGGACATCCCTCTAGGTATACCTCCAGACAAGGGCTTCGAGACATCATTGAGTTGGAGGAGGGGGCCAAGCCTGTAATCACCACTCCTTATCGTCATCCTAGGCACTACAAGGAGGAGATTGAGAAGACGATTAAGGAGCTTTTAGACATGGGGCACATCAGACCTAGTTCCAACCCTTTCGCTTCTTCAGTAATTTTGGTGAAGATAGGGATGGCACTCTTCGCATGTGTATTGATTACCATGCACTGAATAAGAGAACCATAAAGAACAGGTACCCCATCCCCAGGATTGATGAGCTTCTAGATGAGTTGCATGGGGCAATTTATTTCTCGAAGATTGATCTTCGATCAGGGTACCACCAAATACGTGTCCGAGATGAGGATGTCCATAAGACAGCTTTCAGATGCGACTACGGACACTACGAGTTTCTAGTGATGCCATTTGGGCTCACTAACGCACCTGCCACATTTCAGTCTTGCATGAATCACATATTTAAAATGCAGTTGCGCAAGAGCGTCCTGGTATTCTTCGATGACATTTTGGTCTTCAGCAGGACATGGGCAGAGCACTTACAGCACTTGGATGAGGTTTTGAGCATCATGGAGAGTCAATCTCTATTTGCGAAAGAATCCAAGTGCGAATTTGGATTGACTGAAATTCTCTATCTGGGGCATGTGATAGGGGCAGATGGAGTTATGGTGCACTAGGAGAAAATCCAAGCAATTCAAGATTGGCCACCACCACGGAATGTATCAGACTTGAGAGGGTTCCTTGGGCTATGTTCTTATTACAGGAGGTTCGTTAAGGGATTTTCTCAGACAACAGCTCCCCTCACCAATCTTACTCGAAAAGGATCTTTCAGGTGGACAGATGAGGTTGCGGCAGTCTTTGACATGCTCAAGACCGTCATGAGTACTTGTCCAGTTTTAGCTCTTCCGGACTTCTCTCGCTCCTTTGTTTTAGAGTGTGATGCTTCGGGAAATGGGATTGGTGCAATATTGATGTAGGACAGGCACCCCATAGCATTCAAGAGCAGAAAACTCAAGGATAGTGAGAGGCTTTATTCTACTTATGACAAGGAAATGCTTGCCATTATGCACGCCTTGGCTAAATTCAGACAGTACTTGGTGGGTGGCAAGTTCACAGTCAAGATAGATCATAATAGCTTATGCTACTTCCTGGAACAAGAGTTGAATGAAAGGCAGCAAAAGTGGGTCAGCAAGATTCAAGCGTATGATTTCGACATCGAGTATGTCAAGGGGAAGAATAACATCGTGGCCGACGCACTTTCCAGGAGACCCTCAGTAGTGGTTTGTTGTGTGTTGCCAGAGATCTCCGCTGATTGGAAATCTCTTTTGCTGGTTGAGTATTCTAAGAATACTCAAGCTTGTCAGGTTTTGGACGGAGAGTTTCCGAATAGAAGGTACAGGGTGGTTGATGGCATTATTCTTTATAAGGACAGGATCTACCTAGTGTCGGGCTCTAAGCTTAAGGCTAAGATACTGAGGGTTGTTCATGATGCGCCCACAGCAGGACATCCGGGATTCTTCAAAACTTACAAGCATGTCAGAGAGAGGTTCTCATGGAAGGGCCTCAAGGATGACGTACTCCAGCATGTCAGAGAGTGTCGGACTTGTCAGCAGAACAAGTCAGAGCACGAGCATTCGCCAGGGTTGTTGCAGCCCCTTCCCATTCCGACTCAGAAGTGGGAGGGTATCTTGATGGATTTCATTACTGGCTTGCCGAGAGTGCAGGACAGGGACAGTATCTTTGTGGTGGTCGACAAACTCACCAAGTTTGCTCACTTCTTTTCTATCCTCGTGGACTAGTCAGCTTCACAGGTAGCAGAGTTGTTCTTTCGAGAGGTATTTAGGTTACATGGTCTCCCTAAGACCATTGTGAGCGACAGGGACAGCAAGTTCCTCAGCTCCTTTTGGCAGGAGTTATTCAAGTTGGCAGGCACTAAGTTGACTCCTAGTACTAGTTACCACCCGTAGACAGATGGTCAGACAGAGATTTTGAACAAATGGGTGGAAGGCTACCTCCGAAGTTATGTAGCAGGACAACAGAGAGCATGGGTTCAATGGTTGTACTTGGGGGAGTTTTGCTACAACTCCACATATCACATGACTATTGGCATGTTTCCATTTGGAGTTCTCTATGGCAGCGAGCCACTTTCTTTCATAGATTTGGCTCTACAGGACAGCAGGGCTCCGATTGCGAGAGACTGGCTACAGGATCACCAGGATATTCTCAGGTCTCTCAAGGGGAACATTCAGAGGGCACAGAATCAGCAAAAGATGTATGTTGATCAGCACAGGATAGAGCGTAGTTTTGAGATAGGAGATATGGTTTACCTTCACCTACAACCTTATAGACAAAGTTCACTGAAGAAGAGTGGGTCAGAGAAGCTCAGGCCTAGATTTTATGGTCCTTATCGCATCTCGAGGAGAGTTGGCAAGGTGGCTTACGAGCTAGAGCTTCCGTCAAATAGCAAGATCCACAATGTTTTTCACGTATCTTGCCTCAAGAAGGCAATCGAACAGCAGGTAGTGGTTTCAGATGGATTACCCCCACTTGATGAGGAAGGTAAACTAGTTTTGGTTCCAGGTGACGTTATTGAGGTCAGAGAGAGGAAATTGCGGAACACAGTTGTTCGTGAGTACTTGATTCGGTGGAAGGACTTACCCTACGAGGATGCTACATGGGAGGGTGAGTCAATTTTGCAGCACCCAGCATTGAGATTGCTTGAGGGCAAGCAATCTCGAGAAGGGACAACTGTAATGTCCCCTTCCCAGCAGTAGGTCATTTCGATGCCTGATTAGTCTATCTACCCATCCGGATAGGCTAATGGCTTCTTTTCGGAGGATGTCAGCCAGTCACAAGATTACGTGGGTGAGTATTTATTCTCTGGGCTCTGTTTCTAAAGTCAAGTCACTTTATTTTATAAAGTGTTGTTATAAAGTCACTTTATGTCTTATTATAAAGTTACTTTATATTTTAAAGTTACTTTATTTTATAAAAGTGACTTAAGTGAGCTTTTATCCCACATGGCTTAGTTTTATGTGCTTGTACTCACTTCGAGGTTATAAAAGCAAAAGGTACGCCTCGGGAAAAGGACGATGAAATGTTAAAAGGAAAACAAGAAATATAAAATCTGGTTACTCACGTGACTGGCTCATTTCCAAGGACGCAAACCCATTGGAAATTTGGAGATTGGACGCAAACCTGGCCTTCTTTGAGTGAAATCATCCAAGTTTCACCATTGGAATTCAATGAAGTGGCAAGAGGAAATCTTTCTTATGCAGCATTGTTCATCAGAATAAATAATACAGCTGGGACCAAGTGATTTGAATTAAAAATATATATGCACTAGTATTATCACGCACTGTAGTGAGCAGAAACTAGAAGAGTTTATCATGGAGAACAGCCTCACTTTCAGCATTCACACTCAAGCCCGTACATAGAGCTCACAGTTTAATTGTAATCACAAGACTCGCACCAGCCAGGACATCTAATGGCATTCACAGCCGGTTATCATAGGCTCACGGTGAACAGTGAGTGAAGGCATTAAGGGTCCTGGAAGACTCCCGAGCTCAAGCTCGTTGCTGTTAGTCACATCTCCCTCACCCACACACGGGAGTTATGAGATCGGTCTCAAACGCTGGTCTTAGTGCATGAAGGTAGTTGATATGGACTCCAGCAGTCTTCTTTCCAAGCGTTGCTGCCACCGCGCGCAGGAGGCCCTCCCGCATTGTCCAGTTGTATTGGACGCAGCAGCGGTAGTGACAGGAGCAGTCACGGAAAGGGTGTAAACTGCAGCAACTGCTAGCCATACGGTGGCAGAAGATTACAGTCAGCACATGCGTATAGACTGGTCCGGGCTGCCGGAAGCTCCCACGAACCTGCAGACGATCCTCAGCATTCACGGGTAGCAGTTCATTCTTTCTACACATGAGCTTCTAACCTCGGTTGGTATCAGTGAGCCCTTGCTAGCTTGTTTGGTGCTATAATATGGGAATGAATGTATCGTTATATTTTTCTGCTCATTGTTGAAATATATTTTATCCGGAGTTCATTCATGTGCGTCTTGGGATACTCAAACACTGCGTAAATTTTTGAAGTTTATATTTGAATACATTTTCGTAGTCAATTGATAGAAGTAATGTTAAGATGAAATTCATATGAAACACAAACAGCAACAGTACATATCAAAAAAGAAATTCTGGTATGCTGTGATAATAACTAAACAGTGATTCTTTTTGAGGAAGTGATTTTGAACATATTCAGTCAAGTTAGTCCAGAAAATTGCATCAGAGATTGGCTTAGGATATTACAACAAAATATTGTGGTTTTGTAGGTTTAATACCCACAGCTGACAACTAAAAATTAACCACAAATTTAGAAAGTTGTTTTGGCTCCTGGCTTACAAGTAGATTGGCTTAGAATAAATGAGTTTGTTTGCTTTGTAGCTTATTCCTTACCAAACAGAATATTAATTGTTGCAACAAGAAGATAATATAGACAGACATTTTCAGCATGTGACAATTCTACACCACAAAGTTTAAAACTAAAACTTCATTCCTTGTAACAAAAGAACTAATACCCAACTTAAGTAGATAATTACTTAAACTTGATTAGCTAGACTTAATTCTGATGACAAATGTTCCATGTGCTAGAAGGAAACTCCGATTTTCTCTTTCAAAGCACACCACATGATTCTTTTCCTTGGTTAAAATGACAATGATTACTAGTAAATACAGTCCAATAATGAATTTTCATATTTCACCTCAAATGTAATTAAATATCACTTATTTTTTATTTAATCAAATGCAGAAAAAGGTGGTAAAAAGACATGATATGATATGAAAATGGAACATAAAAGTAGGGATTACAGTGTAAGTAGAAGGCCTTGATATTAGATAAAATGGAACATAAATGCCTCTCATTACTTTTGAACAGCATTTTTACAAATTTAGGTCTTTTAACAGCAAAAAAATTGCTGAGTTTTTCATTGAGTTTCTAATGAGTCAAAATTTTTTGAAAAATTCTTGATCAGCTGAGTTATTGCTCAGTCTGATTATTTCAACTATGGTATTTACAAGCTTAGATATACATGACATCAAAATTCAATTTTAGACATTCATCTGATATATGAAATTTGATATTCAATGTAACATGTTCATTGGTTCGAGTATAACAGCAATTAAAAGTAGAAATTTCCGATTGCGTTGTTCAATGTTTCCATTACAACAAAAGGCCCGAAGGATACAAAATCATAAATCAAAGTGTAATGACAACATACATTTGTTACAGCTGTATAATCTCATTTGACATGTGCATGATTTCAGTATACAACTATTATACTATATGCAATCATGCTTTTGCTCACTCCACACCTGTATACTCCCATTTTATGATTGGCTGATCTCCTATGGCCATACGCAGTCATTGACATCCCTCTTGATGAAAAGGGTAACAACTATATTTTGCCATTCAACAAGGGTACATTTTCATTCCATAGTTGTATATGGTCATTCAACAACCATAAATTTTCTTTCCATGAATGCAAAAATCTGACTGTAAATGACCCCTTTTTGAAAAGAAAAATCTCAATATTTTTAAAAAAAAATTTGTAATTATAGGTGCACCTTTCCAAAAACGTGAAATTTTTTGACTTTCTTAATATGGATACACCTCTCAGCCATTGAAAAATGAAATTTAGAGGACAAACAAAGCGAGGAGTTTGCAAGGAGTGAGGAACGTGCAATGGTTTTGTTTCAGCAAGTTGTGGAGGATGTGATTTGCCCTCCTCCGTAGAGGTTTGTTCTGCCCACATGTAAGTGGGCTCCCTATCCCTATCATAATTCCTTGTTGTTTCCTTTATGATTGTGTGGCTTTATGCAAGTTGATTTTGTTATCACTTATTTCCCTTCTCTGTTCACCACCATTGCTAAGGGCATACGACAGCATTTATGAGATCTAGCCTTGCGGTGTACTTTGCCAATAATGGATGGCAATCCATCCACCAAACCTAAAGAGGCATCCAATCAAAAGGATGAAATCAAATCATTTCGAGATATCATTGCCGAAAAGCCAGTTGTAATAACGGAATCTGCTTGTTTTGTGGCAAATTCCCTTTGTCAATCTAATGGAGATAGCAATAAGGGAGGAAAAGGTAAGCCCCTTCCCTACAACCCTAAGAAGCTTTCCATTTTTTTAAATGGTGAAAAGAATAGACTTAAAAACATTGCTATTTTTCTTGCCGTGGTGGATAGTAACAAAATGCCTGCAGGAGATTCTTAGATGAATGGATAAGAAATGTTTGGTGTAAAAATTAGGCATCCAAATTCCTTTTTGTAGATGGTTCAAAAAGGTTTATTTATTTTGTTTTTTAAAAATTGCAAAATGTAGGAAATTGTTAATAAAAAACAATATTGGAATATTGGTAACTGTGCCTTCTAAAATGGTCTTTCGAAGCCATTAATGATGAAGTTTCAGTGCCCTCAATGGATATCTATCAAGAATGTTCCTCCCGTTTTGTGGGATCTTGTCCCCCAATTGAACTCCTCTTTGGGCAATGTGCTAAGGGTGGACTATTACTCTAACACACTTAGATGATAGAGTTTTAATTTCCCATACACTTGCTATTGGAATGCAAGGTTCCATTGAGATTAATCTAAAGACTCGTCTTATTCTTGTGACATTGAGATACTGGGAGAATTGAATGCCTGTTACTTATGTCAAAAAGAGGGACATATAAGGAAAACTTGTCCCATCATCATTAATAGACTTGGTAAAGTTGATGCTTCTCAGAATTCTTATGGGGTCCCCTCAAGCAATGGCTTGACTAAGATGCCACGCCTATTATCCTAGAGGTTTGAACTGTCACTCCAACATTCACTTGGTTGACTTTGGTCCTTCTAATGTAGCCAAAATTCCTTTAACAATTAACAGAAACATAAGAGAGAAAAATAACACAGAAGATTTTTTAGAGTTTCAATCTTTATTATTCTTCCCACTACTCCGCTACTACAATGAGAGAAAACACTAATTTAAGTACAAATCCAAAATTACCTTTTTTGGCAGTTTTTTCATAAAAATTGTTTTTTGCCATTTTTGGTCATTTTTAAAACAACTCGAAAAAGGCTGAATTTTTCCGTGAAGCTTTCCAAAACTAAGATAAGATGAACTGCCAAATAACTTTCGAAATTGGAAATAAGATTTCGAAGTTATTAAAAATACAACTTTTCTAAACACTAAAAAAAACACTAAAATCTTAAAAAGACACTAAAAGCTCCTGCATCATTCTCCTTTGGTTGAAACAAACGCAGCTCCTACAAGTTGTTTTTGAATACATTCTTCTTGTCTGGATCTAATCTTTCCCATTGCACCAGATATCTATTGTATTCACCTTGGGGAGTATTAACAGTCTTCTTATCTAAAACATGTGCAATCTTTTCCTTTTTCTTGCTTGGTATTGTCTCCTTAGCATTGTTATTGATTTTCTTGAAAATTTTGTTTGGACCAATTTTCTTTATCTTGCAACTTCTTCCTGCAAATTGAGCTTTGCACCTCTCATGACTTTTTTGTAACTTTTGTCTTACTTCTTCCTGCAACTGGTGGAGGTGTTATGCATGACATGGGATGTCTATTTTTGGTGGAAGATCATTAGGTAATTTTGTTGCAATGACATCAACAAACTCTTCCAATATATCAGTTGCCTTCAGTGGTACTAACAAATTTTCCTCTTCTCCCTTTTGCACTACCAATGCATAACAACACCCTGTTACCTTCAGTTCTTTGACAAGCCCTTTTTCAAACAACATACTCTCACCCTTTCCATCATCCTTGAGAGGCAACAAGATTACTTTAGATCCATCCTTCCAAAAGGTGTATGTATTTTCACCCCCATCATGAATAACTTTCCTATCATACTGCCAAGGTCTTCCTAGCAAAACATGGCATGTGTCCAGTGAAATGACATCACACCACACCTCATCCTTATAGACTTTTCTAAAAAAACTAAAAAACACAGATTTTGAAGTTATTTAAAAAAACTTTTCTAAAAAACTAAAAAAACATTAAAATCTTAAAAAGCCACTAAAAGCTCCTACATCACCTTCCCAACCCCCCAAATCTAGTTTTGGTGTGCCTCCAGTTCTTTTGTCCACCATTGTTGAATCTCTTAAAGATCCCCACTCTCAACCTAACATTGAGCATTTTGTTCACCCTAGCTCTGTGTTGCCTTGTAACCCTAGCCTTGCTCCTTGTTCTAGTAGAGAACTGCAAATTGTTAACCTTGTTTCCAATTTGGATTTCTCTTTGAATAGCCTTCCTGTGAGTCCTTGGGACATGATTACCAAAAAGCTTTGCTCCCTGTTCACTATAGAGAAGGCTAACAATGATATGTTCCTCTCTTCAATATTGGAAACCTAAAAGGAATAATGCTCAACAAATTGTGGTTGACAAAATTAGGAAAAATATTGCCCTGAGTAAGGAAAATCTTAAAGAGAATAGTAAAGGTTCTGGATTAGTTGAGATATATAAGTTAAGCACTAACATTCTAAATTCAAAGGATAACATCACATCAAGTAACATCTATCATCAACCCTAAATCTAAGTTGGTAAAAAAATATTGTCCAAGAAATTTAAAAAAAGAGTAAAATTGCTAGGAGTTTGCAAAAGCCTAATACTTCGGCAGTCTCCATTATGCCAGAGATGGGAATAAAACTATCTAATAGCCTTAAAGCCTTAGTTGTTCCAAATGAAAATGAACAATTTGTTGAATTGATTGTTAAAAGCAAAGAGGGAGAGACCAAAGAGGACAATGCAATCATAACTACTCCCAATCCTATCCAAGCCATTAAGCTTTTACAGACTCCTAGTAATTTGGTCCCTATGGACTTAGTGAGTGACTGTGTTTTGCAATCTACAATTAGACCCAAGAAGGGAGTAAAATTGACCTTAGTTTGGATAGAATTGGAGAGTTACAAAACCCAGATCATTATAACAATAGAGAGAGGATTAACAACTTTGAGTTGGTTGGCTTCTTAAAGGATCAGACAAACCCTAATGATGACAAAGCTGACAAGTTGGTGTGCATGTTGTAGCACCCACTAGGAGAGGACCTAGATTAGAAATTACTGAAAGGAAGCAACTTCCCAAGACTAGCATCTCCCCCACCTCTTCCAAAGACAACAAGGATAAACTTATCCCCACTGGTAGTGGCAAATTCAATATTGTGAAACACGAGAAAGAACAAGGCCAAGGAGTCCCCAACTCCCCTCTTCAAAAGGAAGGAAATTGATTATTGTCTTTCTAAGTGCTTTGAAAGATTTAGGAAATCAACTGACACCTCTGAATGATGTTGAATAATGTCCCCTTTCTAAAATAAGATTGAATAATAACTAGTAATAAATTCAAAATATAAAAAATAAATAAACAATCATATAATATGGGGTTCACCACTTGTTGGTTAAGTGGTGTTGGTGGTGTTGTCACCACCTAGATTCAAACCTCTATTCGACCATTGCAATCGCGCGCATGTGCCTTAGTTGATCCAATATCCTCGCGGGTATGGGCCTCATCTTTGTTTCATGGGGATGAGGTCCCCCATTTGTGGCATCATTGGTTCATAGCTCCAAGTCAAAAGCATTTCACATGGACCCAGAGGGCATGTTGTGCCAACGTCGCCAATCACATTAAAAAGTTTACAAGGCACTTATACACACACACACACACACAAGTTAATTAAGTCTAATGAAAGCTCAACAGATATGCACTGAAAAGTTGTGACTCCCTCAACATAAGATACAAAAGGGAGGAGAGTTCATTGAAAGGAGATATGGAAGAAGGAAGAATAGGAGAGCATTGGAATTAAAGAAGGATTAATGGAAGAAGAAAGGAGTGTGAAGAAAATAAGGAAGTAACTCTTTTAAAGGGGCAGCAATGATGAAGGGTTGTGACCCATTCAAAGGGTGGTAATTGTGAAAGGTTGTGACCATTATGAAGAGGTTTGACTCTCTCTCAAATTGGAGGATATCAAGGGGAGAAGATTTCATTTGAGGACATCCCGGGGAGATCAATTCGGGGAATAATATATTATTCTCAAAGGTGACAATAAAAAGTGGTGACTCAATCCTTATGGAAGGTGGTGACCATTCCACCAATAAAGCATAAAGGAGGATTGATTTCGAGCATTGAAAGGGATACATTGTGCTATGAATGAAGTGATAAATAATCAGAACTCAATCAGCATTCGGTACTCATTAAAGGGCAGACTGAACAAGTATCAAATTGCAGCTTCTATACTTATCCAATTCGGCAGTATGATGTTTCTTGTGTAATGAATTGTATGATAATCATTAAACTTGCATCTGATAGAAGATAGAATATTCCACCTTGCTGCTGATATGCATATTATATGTCGTTATCTTTGCTATATCTCTGCCATATATAATGTGGCACATATGAAGATTCTTTTAAGAATTCTCATCCATTGGGTCATCTCATTTTGGAGGGGAAAATAGCACATACAAAGGATGCAAGTAGCTAGAAGCCACACTAGATACCCCAAGTGCGTTGGGAGGGCAGATGAAGATTGTCATTCCGCGCTCCTAGACTAGGGAACGGCTCAAGGCACCTTGTATGATCTCCCAACTGGTGCTCCATAATGATGATGAGTTTGTTGGATAGAACTTCAAAGGAATCCTATATCACCTACATCAAGATACTAAAGTAACAATTCCCATTTCCAATCATTATTCAAACCCTAAAAGAAAATTTGAGGGCAGATTGAGTAAAGTCACAATTGGGGACACTAAATTGAAGGGATTTCAATGCAAATCTTGGAGTGTCAACGGTTTAGAGACTCCTGATAGATAATATGTTGTCAAAAGGTTCTTAAACATGACTTAGAACAAAGATGTTGTTTTCCTGCAAGAAGTAAAGGCTGCCCAATTTTCTCTTGACATTAATCTCAAATTTATTTGGAAGGATTCACTTCAATTTTCCACCAATCATGAAAAAGGAAAGAGTGGCTCTGCTACCTTAATTGCTAATAAATGGGCCTAGCATGTCATGGAGTATGGCTCTTCTCCTTGCAACAGAGTTGTATGGGTGACAATAGAAAAAGATCATGTTATATTTGGGTTGTGTTTTGTCTATGCATCTAACGATTATAGACATAGAATAGAGCTATGGAAATGGCCCTATAACCTACAAGACATCCCATGGATCTTAGGAGAAGATTTTAAAATGATAGAACATCAAGAAGACAAATTCGGGGGGATAAGATGGAATGGAAAAGAAATGAAAATTTCTCCACTAGGAAAGTCTCTACTTTCAAACACCCTCATTGTAATCAAATTTCTTATATGAAAAAACAAATCCTGGGAACCCCAATGGGGTTGAGAGCCAATGCCCCCATCGAGGTCAAGTGGCACCATTTTCACAATTTTTTCACTATTAAGGCCTTTAAAACCACACAAAACTTCATGTTGTGCAACATTTTCACAATTTTATTACTTAAGGGAGAATTTAAGTTTTTGGCACATTTTTGTTTATAAACACGTTTCTAAAAAATTATTTGATTTTCTTTTTTTTTGTTTGGGCTGGGACTCACTGAGTTAATGGCACAAGTCTGCCAACTCTGGTTATGGTTGTTAGTTTCAGATTGTTGTTAACCATTTTTTATATTTACGAGCTGAGGGCCTATTAATTAGCATCAAAAAATATTTATTTGGTCCACTTTCTTGTCTCTTTATTATTAATATTTTCAGATTATAGCAAGGAATGTACAATCTATAGAGGTCTTCCAAGACTAAGCACAGGATGTAAAGAAAATAATTTAAGAACAAGGAGAGATAATACCCGGATTATAGCTCTGAATCAATCCTTAGAGACTTCAAATCTGTACTTTGAGATTGCTTCAAATTCGCTAGCCCAAGTATGCATCAATATCAGCTCTACATCAAGTATTGATGCCTACGGTTATGAATATATCAGACTTCGCTGATATATATGCTTCAGTTCGCTACCCTTGAATCGCACTTGATCTGCCCTAGATCGCACCAGATCTGCCCTAGATCTGCACTTCATCAATAGACAAATTCACCCAGATTTCAAGCCTTATTTGTATGTATAGATCGCACTATAAGGGCAGAACTAATTCGCTATTAGTGCGGATGATTATCGTCACCAATGCTGGAGTAGATCGGTCCATAAATGCTGGTTAGATTCACTCCAAAATGCTGAATTAATTCGCTCTATTAATTCGCTCCAAGCATTGATGAAGAGGACATTCACATGTTATGTTTTTGATATGTTTGTCCTTCATCAAAAACTCCAATATATATGAGCATCATTAATAAACTCTTCCACCTCAAGGTGGCCGACTTGGGCCCTCCCAAGTAATTTATTTTATTTATAATAAAAACAAGAAATGTCTTATTATTTATTATTATAAAATCGCACTTCCTCATATATATATTAATTAACCAAAGGTGTGATAATAAAAATATATTTCCATAATTTATTATTATCAACTTACTTGTCCTAATTGATCTTAGCCAAAAAGGCCATAATATTAACATTTATGTCAAATGTCTACTATATTTTTATGTTTCTTGTAATTAAGAAACATTTCCTCTTATAAAAAAGAACTATATTTATATTTTGTTGATGCTCATTTCTATATATTTTTAATATATATAGTATGGGTGAACCCAACAACCATGCAGAACCAAGGAAAAGAATCAGCAGTCGCAAAACCTGAGTATGAACCAGCAACATAGCTGAAATAAATGAAAGTACACAATTTTTTAATATTCTTGAGAAAAAAACATGTTTTAAATATCTCTTTATAAGCATCTTAAACATGTGCTTCCCAAATTTACGTAGCATGGATTTATACCCAGATGTTTAAAAATATACAGAAGAAATGCCCATGCATGAAATCATATTTGTCAGATAAGTCTAGTTTTAAGAAGTGGATTAACAAACACTAAAAAAGGCAAATTTGCATGGTGCAAGACAAAGTTTGAGGCCATTCCTATGGAAAAAAACTACAATCCTCCCATCGGCTATTTGAAAGCATAAAGGCAGTAACTGTTACATTATCTGACTTCTAATACCATGGCCTTTTTGAAAGCATAAAGACATTAACTGTTGCATCATCTGAATTCTAAGATATGAATAAAACAGAAATGAAGTCTTCACTTTGCCTGACCTGGTTACTGGGTCTTGATGCCAGCCCTTTGGCATCTCTATTCCACATAATAAGAGCAAATACATGGGAATGAACAACCAATGATGATATGTTGTAGGATCTTATCTTGATCTCTATTCAATTTACTTTGATAAAAGTAATTTATAAGCCTTTATATATGTAAGTTATTGTATTAGCTAATCATACCTTCTTAGCTCGTTTGATAGCAACAATTCGACCATCATCAAGCTGACCTTTATAAACCATTCCAAAGCCTCCTTGACCAATCCTTAGTGTTGGTGAAAAGTTACGAGTTGCTTTGTTGATCTGGGTCATGGTAAAGACAATAGCTCCAACACTACTACTTTGGCGTGGAGAAAGCATGTATCGACGAGGGCTAGCGGTCGCCAGTTCACTTGTGGAGCTTAACTCAAAAGATGAAATTGAGTCCACTGTACCAACAAGAGTGACAACCAACAAAAGAAATAGACAGCCTTAGATAGATACACAACAAACAGATTCTGGTAAATAACTCTTTAAAACACTGAAATCAGCAGAAAGACTGCAAAAAATAAGACATTTTCTTTCCACAATTTATATACTTTTCAGAAACTTAACAATTAAAATTCCCTAATAAATCATAATTCTATATTATTTATCCCTGCTAAAATTTCCTTGGTCGAAGCACAAAAAGATAATAAGAAGCATTTCATAAAACTCTGTTTTAGGCAGAACAGCATTGCAAATTTGTGCCACTATTATAAATAAATAAAGCGACAAAGCAAATACAAAGAGTCAAAGCCCTGTTAATTAATTGAAACCATCTTTGATGCTAAAATTCTTTTTTAACAGCATACAATAAAAGAAAACAAAACTTGAAAACAGCTACAAGGAGGATTCATGGAAGAATAAAACTGTGAACTATAGATGGTTAAGTCAGATAGAAGACCAAAATATGCATTTTTAACATTTTAATACCTAATAGATTCAATATTTTACAGAACCATTAACCAAATGGAACAAGATATGCAAACTGTGTACAAGGTTTCACACCACAAAAATGTTGCATGTGCAGAGGTGGAACAAACAGGTCTGTAAGAATATCTAACCTTTATGAAATAGCCTTTTCAAACACAAGTTAGTTCCAAGGAACACAGATTTCTATATACAGAACATAAGTAGAGAAACAAAATCAGAAGATTCCATGAATTGTAAAATCCAATAACACGGGCCCTTTTCTTTTTATGAAAGTTGCAGCATCTAATGGTGCATGTGTGTTTCAAGGTTTCAACCAGCAGAATCAAACTCTCCCATGGCAAATGTATAAGCCCTAAAATGCAAGATGGTCCAAACAATGAGAAGAGGAGACAAACAAACATGTATCGAACCAGCAAACTAAATGGCCCAACAAAACATATTTCTATTTGAGTCTGCAATGCTCTTAAAGAGAGAATCTATACATCCACAGTCATAGTTACCAAATCCAGACAGATTTGGTTCGAAGCTGGCAGAGTCCAGTATTTTGAATATGCCAGACTTGTCCAACTTGGTCCAAACATTTCAATTCCCATTAAATATTTATCTCCAAATTTTTTTGACCTCCTGAACATGTTGATTTTTTAATCTAGGTTCATAAGAGACACACAAAATAGGCATAGAATAAGAGAAAAAACTTAAAATGCCATAATTTTCACACAATGTACAAAATTAAGTACACAAAACTTCTAAAAGTTATACAGTACAAAATTTAGGACACTGTTGACTTGGCTAATACTAGGACCTTTTTATGGATTCCACTCAAAAATTATTTATTAGCTCATGATATTTTATCAACAAAGGACTGCCAAGAGCAATCCCCATGCATCGACTACTAGCAAGCACAGAGAATTAAGATACCATTCATCTACTTACCCCATATATGCACATGCCGAAATGGTTTAGAAGGGAGTTATTTGTTAATTGGATCAACACTTATCTCCATTACTCTTGATTGAAAACATGGTATGGAGTTGAAGAAATTAACTGTTTGAGATGAAATTCCAAAATCAGATTCAAATTACATCTCCCTTCTTTGTTAGCAAGCAAATTTTGGTAGATAAGAATGGAAGGATCTCAAAGAGAAACTTGGCCAGCTAAATATCCCTGAATCTTTATTGTCAAATACAACTTAGACAAACTTCATCTGATGGACCCACAATATGAACAGAAATCCACATCGAGCAATATTACTCATACAAAAATGGTGGCTAAACTTTACTGGATGCGAAACAGGATGTTGCCACAGTCCTCAATGATGGACACTCAAGGCGGGATATTTTGTATTAAGTAATTTTGTAGCCACAATTTTTTATATTTACTTTTCTTTTTTTTCATTCTTTCTTTTTTCTATTTTGATGTTGGTACAGTCCCAAATGGTGAGTCTAGACTCTGACCCGAGTTCAGCCAGGACATACCCCAGCTGGACCCACAATCTGGGACTATTCCCATGCCATACTAAGACCACGACCCATATCCAGTAACACAGGGTTGAAAGGATAACTGGTCTCTCAACCACAGATGTTTTACCTGAAGAAACTCGCCTGCTTGTGCTCAGACAATAACCACAGATGGCACACAATCTTCAATAGTGAGTGCTACCAAACTGGAACCTAAAAAATACTCTCACCAACATCCTTAAACCAAAATTACTCTCAACTTCCCCAACCAATTACAACTGTCCCAAGCCATGACTTGTTCCCACTTTGCAATTTTTCACTTGACCTCCCAACAATTCAACAAAATTTACAAGGCTTAAATCAACTACTTAACTTTCCAACATGACATTAGAGTTGATTCAGCCACTTTTGACACAACACTAGATTTTACCCAAAACCCAAACATTCAAAGTTTTGACAAGTACCATCTACAACTTGACACAAAACTCTGACTTAAATCTTGTTTTACTAAATGATTCAATACGTCAAATCAAAACTCTAACTTATTCTCTTTATTATACTAAATAAATTATAACTAAGGGATCCAAGTAGACTTTTGATTAAAAAAGCATTAGCGCTAAATAATTTAAATTTTCTACAAAACAAAATCCAGATAGAAGCCTTCCTTTGACATCCTAGCATGTTTAAATGCAGTCCCATTCATTCAAATGAATATCATAATCTGGCTTTGAGCATAATCAATTTGAAATTCTCCCTTACAAATTTCAACAAATGATCTTTGAGCCAACAATATTGTTCACTCTGACTCCTAGCCTTCAATCGGCAAACACTATTACAAACCTTTTACTCATGACCTTAAACTAAAGTCTTAACTCAACTATTAGTATATTTCAATCAATATTTTTACTTTCCAAGGTAAATTCAAAGAAAATGTGCACGAACAGGTATTCACAAAGCTGTCAAATACCATCTCATCCCTGAATGTCACCATTGATTTCCTCAACTTCTACATCAACTATAAGCATATGATGCAACAACCACTGTGCAAATGGAATGTGATATTTTCCAAGATGATTTCATGCTTAGCTTTTCAGTCTGTTCTGCATATAAAAGACATGAACACAACCCAATCCACTTCACTCTTAATTTGTAAATGTCATTCAGTTTCATCTTGTTCTGCCCCAATGCTTCAGAAGTTTTCATTAATACTTTACCGCGGCACAAACTAGAATAACAATATTCTGTGCAATCACGATCTCTCAGGCTTCTATACCTAACTATATTGATTTTCTCTTCACACAAAATCATTCATTATTAATCTGCAGCTTAATTTTATATATCTAACTTGATCCATATACTTCCTCTGCACTGATACAGTCTAAAGGTATTCATATGTTCTCTTAGTAATAGTGGCCTCTCTGCTTGACTTTGCGCTACCACAAAATTTAATTGAAAGAACAGGTTATCCAAAGTATTTCGACAAACATTTACAAACAGAGAAATCTATCCTTCAACATCCCACAGCTTCTATTATTGGATAGTTACAGTGCTGGAATTTTTTATTTTTATTTCTTTGAAAGATGAATACATGCTATAAGAACAGAAGAAGACGCACTCCCTTCCATTAAGCACTACACATTAATATACAAGCTCACAAAATAATGGTTTCTAGACTCCATACTGTTTCTTGGGGTTGAACAAACAGAGCTATTGAATCCAGCTTTTCCTCAATTTTTTTTTTCCAAATTCACAAAATTATTTACTTTACTCTTTGTAATGTCCCCTTTCTAGCACTTATAGCATGGTGTTGTTGTTAACCTATTTCCCCATGGTCTCGTAGGCTAACCAGGACATTTAAGGGACTTTGAGGCCATTTGGCCTAGGCAGTTTCAGTTGCATATCATTCTGAGGTGTTTGGAGGCAGTTTTGGCCATACTTACTATTTATAGTAAGTCATTGGGGCATAGTTTGGACCTCCAATAACAATGTCATGTTGATGGTAAATGTTTAATATCGACAGAAAGCTTTCAATATCATTGATATGATTTATTATGCATTAATAAAGTTAGTTTATAACGTTAAAATATAAATATTTAATTTTATTAATGCTAGACTATAGTTGAGTGGGAAATATTTAAATAAAAAGGTCCTTTTATTTTATAACACATCAGAGACATAAATTGTAAAAAGGGAGTTATGTTCTTTGTCCCACATTGGCAAGATAAGTGAATGAGCTCTTATGAGAGTGTAATAAAAGAAATTCAAGAGCTCTCTTTCAGGCATGCTGAAAATATATGAAATATTGGAGAATTCTTCTTCAAGGGTTTGTGAAGATGAAATCCCTCATGAATGACAATCTCTTCGCTGCTGGAAGACACGGTCAGGAGATTCAATTGAAATTGATTTGAAGGAGTTGTGTGGTTTGCAGCTGATAGAATGTGTTGTACATGCCTGGTAGGAGCCGTACTAGGTCTGAAACTGTGACTTTGGCAACGAACTTGGTATGCAACTTCATTGTTCACTTGATTAAGCATTAATAAGCTACGTGATTGTATTGTTGTCTGAGCATTCATAGAAATGATTTAATGACAATGTACTTCAGTATTGAAAATATAAGCTAAATCTGAATAAGCTGTTTTAGTTATCCTTTATTTGGTTGTTAATACTGCTATTGGTTTAGTAGATACAATATCGTGTTCAAGTTTGGTTTGGTTTGATATTTGTATTCAAAAAAAAGGTGGAACAAATAGGGAAGTCCCTTACACTCTTTCCCATACAGTTAAAACAAAACGTATGTTTACATCAGCAATCATTTCTTCAAATGTCTCTTAAAAATGGCACACATGGATAGTGTCAGTGGTGAGTTTCCAACTGGATGGGGTGGCAAGGGCTTGGTGAGAAATTGTAGGAGCCTAAGAAGGAATTCAAACTCTGAAAAGGCTGGATATCACCACCAGAAATAGCCACGATCATAGCAAAAATATCTCCTAATGTGCTATACATGATCACCCACACCCCATACATAACTCTTCATCTTATGCAAGTGACTTCATATGCCAATGTGACATTTGACATCCCCAAAAGTCTCCATTTTCTAAGGCATCCCATGTGGCTATCCTTGTCCCATGTGATCTTTCACCTTTTGATGCTTTGTCTCTTTTCTTGTCTTCTTGTGACCCCCAACTAAATCTGCAATTCCAATGTCTCATACAACATTACACTAAAAGAAATTGAGCTAACAACCAAGTGTCATCCCATTCATTGAGAACTACAGCTTACAACATTTAATGTTATTACATGGGATACAACACACCTCCTAACAACAAACACCTTATAATTTCATTATGCAAGCTGTACAACACAGTTTTTCAACAGAAGAGCAACCAAACTCAACATGCAACTAAGGAATTTATCAATAATATAGCAGAGGATGTCATAGATGTGGAAGAGGAAGACAATGACCCAACAAATAGAAACTTTTATATCAATTTGTAAATATCTAATTCCAATCGGATTTAAGTTCTCTTCTTAATAACATGCCTATGAATATAATATTTGCACTAGCTCTGCCTACTAACTGTTTAATGTTATGCTTCACCTAGGACAGTAATATAATATTGTACTTGTTTACTTAAGATAATGGGATGATTATTTGTGTCTCATCTAGGTAGCTAATAATGGCATGTAGCCCTTGATTTGACATCATCAAAAGCAACATCGCCTCGTCAATCCTTTGATTGATGGCAGTTATGTGCCACTTTGTCTCAATTAACCAAGTTACACACCTCCTAATTCAGATGGATTCAGGAATTAGCCAGTGACATCTTGGATGTGTCATCCTAATTCGTGCATCCAAGAGGCTTGTATATTTGCACTTTTCTCTTTGTATTATGGCTCCATTACATTGATAAAAAATAGTATTATTCTCATTTCTGGTTTTGTGGTATTTATAGACATTAGGACCTTGGTTTGTTGTGTTCATCACAAAATCTAACATGGTATCAAAGCCATGATGTCCTTGGATTAGTCCAATTATGGTTTTGAGAGCACTTGGATGTAAGGTTCTATCCATAGTTGCATGGACACAGATACGGCATCGGAAACGGATACAGCCATTTTTTAAGACCCCCAATACAGATACGGCTGGATACAACATTAATAAACAATGCATACACATATATTTAGCACAATTTTCTATGTTATTAGAGGAGATTTTCATTACTTCAAAAGCAATATAGACACATAAATAATTATAAGTTAATTTAACACTTTACAATATGCAAATAAGCTGTTTTGAGTTCATCTTTCTGTTCAAAACAGTCAAATAAGCTATGATCCACTATTATTTCATCCAATTTGATAACTAGAAGCTTGCTAACAAGGAACAAGGGTTCACTTTTGTTTGTTTAAGTAATGTTTGGCAAAATGCCTCCTAAGGAGAAATGAATTGCACCATTACATCCAAGGGTCATCAATCAATCAAGATCAATTTTGAACACACCCAGGTCCAATCATTTTTAATTTTCCAAGAGCATAATGTCCCCATTTTTACGCCATATTATTATGTGAGCATTGGCCAGTTTTCAGAGAATTCTGTAAGCTTCCAAGTGAGCTGGGAGAACTCCAATTTTCTTGGAGAGCTCAGTTCCAAGTTTTCTTGGCATATTGTGATGGTTTGGAGTTCAATTGGCATTCAGGATTGCAGTGACACTCTTTATAGCATTTTTGGCCATCTGGGTTGTCCTCCACATTTCTTGGAGAAGATGGCTATTTTTAGTGAGTCCCCATTTTGGCACCTGGCATCATTCTTCAGCAACAGTTCCTTTTCAGCATGGTTAGAGTCAGTTTTTGATACCTTGGCAGTGATTTCCACAAAGTGCTTTGATTTATTTAGATTGTTGCATTAACTATAAAGTTAACGTTATAATATTTGGTAATTTGCATAGATGTTTTAATTTAGTAAAGTTATGTTGCGTCCCCTCAAGTGGATGCCTAGGGAAAGAGGACTTCAACATAAGTTAATTTTAAATTGCAATAGGCTTTTGAGGGAAAAATGATTTATTGTGAATTTCCAATTCCCCTTTTTCCCTTCAATTCTATAAAAGGAGGATTTTGGCTCTCATTTGGATTTTTCAAGTTTGCACAGGTAACAAGATGCTGCTGGAGTGAATGGAGAAATTCTTCCAAGATTGAATGAGGACAAAAACTCTCATCAAATCACTTGTTTTGGATCTGAGAGCTGGTCCCTAGCTGGTTGGATTGATTTCACAAAGGAATCACATTGGTTTTCACAATTTTTCTACATGTAGGGGTCTCGGAAAAAAAGATCTTCATGGATTTTTAATTGCAGATGATTCTGGTTTGTTATTGAAGATTCCTTTCCTGATTTCAAGGCTATCTGTACAGTTGTGAAAGAAATGGATACCGTAGCTGTGTCTAGTCACATTTTTGCTTGTAGGTGAGTCAAAGATGGTCGAAACATCTAAAGGGCATAACCAGCTGTTTCCCATACCTAGCCGACCAAGTCTTTTCAGGGTGGTTGGTGGCCTGCATGAGTTTCGAGGAACATCAAATATGTTGTACCAGGCCATCTGAGCCAACTTACAGCTGGTTGTGTGACTTATCAGCCTACATGCTACTTGTGTGAATAAAATACATGGTCAAATGAGGCTTCCTAGGCATTTTTGGCATGGCCTTCGCTTTGGAGGGCAACATTCAGAGATATCTGCCCTTAGGAGGCCGTACAGATGCTCAGAACTTTCTGCACTGTCCTTACATCCCTAGTGGAGTGCTCAGAAAGGTGTATCAGGTCTGCCCACTTCCAGTTTTTAAGCGAAAAAGATGGTTGGTGAAGTTTCTGTGTAGGTGTTTAGCAAATTGGGGTTAATGGATGTGTGTATGGGTCTTGAATAGCTACCTGGGAGTAATTTCCCTCTGTTTCAGACTGCAGCAAGTGTTTTTCTCTAAGTTGCCGGTTCAGGTTCGGGGACGGATTCAGGTACAAGAATCTGGTTTGTGGATTCGTGAAAAAAAAAATTCCCATCATGATTCGTATGGGTTCGTGTGTGTATATATATATATATATGCATTATATATACAAAACAATAAGAGAAATAGACATAATTCTAAAACTAAATCATTTCATAGTATGAATCTATGATGCTTGATCATTGATCAATGCCAAATGTCAAAGATAAACATTAAAAATTTAAATAGTATACTTGATCATTGATCTATGTTCACAATTCTAAAGAAAATCAGCACATTGAATTACTGAATTACAAAATGCAAACTCAGAATTAGAAGAAAAAAAAATAATTAAAAAAAACTTTTTTAAAGTGGCTTGGACCCACTTTTTAAGTTGCTTGGCCGCGGATCCCTGGGGATCCACGTGGATCCGTGCGGGATCCTCGAGGGTCCGCACTGGATCCGGGCAGGGTCCGAATCTGGACCTGTGGGTCCATCGGGATCTGCGGGTCTGCAGATCCTGACAGACCCACAGGTCCAGATCCGGACCCTGCCTGGATTCAGCGTGAACCAGTCCGCGCATGCGGACCCAGACCCGGTTCGAGGGTCCAGCGTCCGAATCTGGTAATGTAGGTTTTTCTTCATCACTGGGCAAGGTGAAGGTGAAATTAGGGTTTGGAGGGAGTGTAGTGGTGAGAGAAGGTGATATTACAGTGAGATTTCTTGCTGTTCTGGTCTGCAGACATTCTACAGGAGACCTGCACCAGAAATGATAGTGATTTCAGACTTATAACTGCTGCTCCAAGCCTTGGTTGGTGTTGGGGATTAAGCTGGGCACATTAATATCCTATCACTGCATGCCAGGAGGCACCATGTCAATAATAGAATGCTAATTTGAAGTTTTGTTAAAGGTTGTCATTACCTCATCCTGTTACAGCAGACTTGTAACTTGATATTACTGCTCTATCCAAAGTAATTATTGCTAAATTTGTTTTCATGGTTAGGTGTAGCCTTTATGAATCTTTAGTCATTTCCACTTTGTAACAGAAAAAAGGGAGACATGTTAAATCATATCAGTTTGAAGTTTGAACAACAGGACAAAACATATTGCAGGCTAAATCAGAATATTTAACTTTGCAAGGTTCTCTGTATGCTCATTGCTAGGTTCTTGTTGTGGTTATAATTGGCAATAATTTTCAAAAATATAAGGGATGTTTTTACAATAGCACCTTATTAATTTTCTTTGTCTGTATGTGCTATGATTTGTTAAGTATGGGTCTTGATTCCTTTGCAGATGCCTGATGCCTTAGTTACAACTCCAAGGTTTCTAATTCCAAATTGAATGTTTCTTTTTTGCAAAATTGAGGTCCTTTATTTGCTTGCATTACCATAACAAGGCAAAGGGCATGATAAAGCACAATGGGTGTGTAAAAGCATCATAGGACAGCCAAGAGTCCATACTGACTTCTTTTCTAACAATTATCCTTGATCTTTGGCACCATTTGTCAAAACATTGTCACCGTATGTCCTTATTGTCCACCAATTTGCATAGTGGAATAGAATCCGAGAACTTCTTGGTAGATGAAAAGTGAGAAGCGTATAAGAGCAATCACTAAGCCAGCAAAGTGTTGTTCATCAAAGAGGAACTTGAGCCAAAGACCCCAGTATTGAGGGTTGGAGCAAGAAGAGAACTTGAAGGTGGTACAAGTGTGTAATGCGCTGGGCTAATTTTTTGTAATTTTGACAAACGTTTGACAAAATGCCATGTATTGATAATTGAAAATATTAAACTATTTAATAATAAAATAGATATTAAATTTTTCTTTTAAAAAGTGTATAAATTAAAATTTTAAATATTTGACATTTAATGTACAATATTTGTTTTCAAACTGGTTGCAGGAAATATAATGGTAGCTAGTACCAACTCCATTCATTAATCCACATTCAAAACCTACCTGAATGCACCTTTAGGGAGGCTTGTCATGTCCCCTTTCAACATAAACTATGTTGTAACTCAAAGTGGCCATTTTCTATCCCCAATCCAAACTTGTGTACAAGTTCTTCCCCTTCATCCCCCATGCATCTGCCTAAGGTCCCCAAATTTTTTAAGGATGAAGGTATGGCTAGTCTGCTAACTTAGAGTACGTTGTTTGCATTGTCATTGTGAAGTCTTCTTTCCTGGCATAACTTTCCTCCTAAGCCTACTTTCTCTTCTATCCTTGTCAAGGTATCATGCTTCTTCATCCAAGTGTACCATCCGTTCATCCCTACTCATTTCCTTTGCCTTATCAAAGTTTCGGATTTGACTTTGTCAACATGCCTTTTGCCCAAACCCCAATCCCCAAGCAGTTATGTGTCATGAGCTATCTCTGAACCCTAAGCTGTATAACTCCCGTTTATTTACACCAGAGTCCCCAGACTCGCAGCGAGTCACGCGAGTCTCGCAAGTCAGCGAGCCGAGGCAGCCGTGGCGAGTTCTGCTGACATGCCAACTCAGACTCGCGAGTTTTGAGCATGACTCGCATGACTCACCGAGTCATGCAAGTCATGCCAAAACTCGCGAGTCCGAGCTTCATGACTCGCGCCACGGCAATCAATTGTTGCCAACTTAAAAACAAAAAAAACACATGTTTTTTCCTTCATTTTTTTTAAGATATGCTTTCTAATTTGCCCTAAAATGTATTATATTTACTTGTTATGAGAAGAAGAGAGGAAAAGTGAGAGATAGGAAGGAAAACAAGAGGCTACAACCCCAAACCTTCAACAACTTGCCATCCGTGTTTTAAGTCAACCATGTAGCGCTTCTGGATGTGAGCGCAATTGGTCCATGTTCGAGCACATTTACTCGAAGAGGCGTAATAGATTGTCTGTGGAGAGGTTGAATGATCTTGTCTTTGTTCATTACAACCTCTGTCTTAGGACCAGGCAGATTTTGGACACTGACTCCTCTCCGAGCACTCTAGCGGAGATTGATCCAGAGCTTGAGTGGCTCGCTGACTCTACCAATCCTATCTTCCCTAAGGAGGACCATGAGTGTTGACTAGGAAGACACGGAGGCTGTGGTTGTGGCTACGGCAGAGGAGGAGGATAGAGCACAATCCGATAGAGGCACAGCTGATGTTGATCATTGTGGCACCTCACAGGCGGAGATTATGGCTGTTCAGTCATCCAAGACCTACCTTACACGCCTTTGTAGGAGGCGGACAGACTACTCTGAGGCTAAAGTTGAGCTAGAGCCTGAGCCATAGACTCATTTTTTTTACAGTTACACATATGTTTGGGAACATTTGATGTCATGGATTTCATTGATTTTATGTACATTTGACAACATTTATAATTCTATATATCTATGTTTTCTATTTCCTTCACTACAATTTATGTTTGTAGTTGTACTTATGTGATGGATCAGGATGTATGTTTCATTATTTAATAGTTTATGACATTATGTATGTGATCAAATTAGCTTGAATTGATGATGTTATTGTGTCTTTAAGCTTTATTCAATAATGGGTGCATGAAACAAGTTTTAAATCGTTAAAAATCTCTAAATTTCAAGGGGTTTTTCATTTTGCTGAGTCATAGCCGAGTCACGAGTCGAGTCGGCCTTGGCGAGTCCGAGTCTGGGAACTATGATTTACACTATTCATCCACCTCCCTACACAACCGAACTGTCATTAATGCTCAGATGGATGACATATATTCCAGAAGATTTCCCACAAGCATAAAAGAATCATTTAGTAATGAGCACATGGGTCTCCATTTACCTGTAGCACTATAAAGGATGACGTGATCTTGGATGACATTAATGTGGTAGTAGGTTTTCAAACCCTAAGCCCTAAGGGACCCCTCAACATTATTGTTGAGGACAGTTGCAGATCGCAGGAAACATTTCCCATGCCTCAAAGTTCATTCCAGTCCACGTGGCATGATTTCAAGCACAACTTAAAGGAAAGCATCACCCATTTGGCATGAGCATTCTTTGTTGTGTAACAGCCACAAGATTTGGCACTAAATGCATCTCTGAGAAAAGAAAGAATTGAGAAATAATGTCAATTTTGATATGGTAAAGCAATTCTCAAACCCAAAAGATACTGCTCCTCAAGCAAGAGGTAAAAAAAATTGAGAAGCAAAGGATTGAAGTGGCAACTGCAGCAACTAATAAGGCAGTCAAAGAGATGGTAGAAGATGAAAGTAAGATGTGGCAGGAAAACTAAAGCAAAGTCAAGCTAAAACCCTCAGATTATCTAGAGAGAAGAAAGCCAAATACAAATTACAGAGGGGTTAAGAGATTAATTAGAAAAGGGTTAGAAAGACAAGAATGGGGCAAATAAGAACAGCGAAGAAAAGAGCTAGAAGATATTGAAAGGAAAAAGAAAAATGAACATGAAGACATTGAGGTGACTGGAACTAGAAAAGCAGAAATAGAAAGTAGCCTAGATTATAACAGAAAAGAAAAGTGTTTTTGAGATTAAACAGCAGAAAATTACAGAAACTAATCAAACTTGATATTCATAATAGTCCTACATTGGTGGTTATATACAGAAACATCACTGATGTAATAATATCATTATATTATACAGTCCTAAATAGGAAAGAAAATAAAGTTAACTCACTTGAATGTGGAGCATGGGCAAGAACAGGGCGCTCTGCTTCTTTCTTTTTGACACGAAAACATGGGCATATGATCATGCAAGAAATGAGGAATATTCCCCCAGCTGCCCCAACCGTCTGCATTGCAGTCACAGTAAGAGTTGAGGTATGATTTTCCTTCACAGAAGCTGCCTTTTGTTTTTGAACACTGCTTGTTTCAGAAGTATTTATCGAAATTGCTTTTCTTTCTGTCCTTTTTAATAACTGACCTGTACATGTTACCATTAAACAAATTATAAACAGTTCAGTTCACAGCAGTAAGCATCAGGAGAATACCTGAAATAACAAATGAGCTCATGTATGACTAAACCCTCAAAGAACCATAGGATGAAACCATGGGGCAACCCAGTGATATCACGAAAGACCGAGAGTTTTTAACTTATTAATTCACAAAAGTACAGAAATACAAACAGTTGTATACAATCAAAGAGATTTAGGATGACCTAGGCTCAACCAATGTCTAACTGTATAATGCAGAGAACATAGTTCCCAAACTCGCCAAGACTTGGCGAGTCCCGAGTCAGGTGACCCTCGGCAAGTCTGAGGGGCTCGGACTCGGACTTGGCAGAGTCTTGGGCAAGACTCGCCAAGTCTGAGCAAGTTTGGATGCTCAAACTCGGCAAAAACTGATTTTTTTTCCTGTTTAAATCTCAAAATTTTAATGTTTTTTTTGGTTTATGATTTCAGAATATACATGAAATGTAACATTTAACTCCCCATCTTTGCCTTCAAGTTTATCTCATTATCTTCAGTTCAGTAGAATATATATTTCATGTATATATTGTCGGGATGTTTGAGAATGGTTTCAGACCTCTAGGAGTTACAATGCAAATTCTAGGTTTTAGAAGATATTATAACTTTTCAGACTTCGTCAAATTTCAGTAATCAGCGGGCTCCAATCAGCATTTTCTCACTCTCTCTATCTGACTCTCTTTATCTGCCTTGAACTCTAGACCTATCTCTCCCTATCATTGTTCCTCTATCCCCTCTCTCTACCTCTCATTATCTCGCTCTTTCCTCTCTCCTCCAAGATCTAGACCTATCTATCTACCTCTCTCACCCTCAAACCCCCGCATGGGGTGCTACTGTCAACCTTGTTTTGGTGTTCCCCAAACCCCTATCAAACTATAAGTCTAAGCAAGTAAAAGGTTAGTGATATATCATGATCATAAAACTCTACATAATACATATCCCTTGTTGCAAATCTTTGCATATTTGTAGATTAAAAAATATTATGGCTGCTATATATTTTAGGACCTACGTTAGATGCCTTCGTAGGAAGGATTCTTGCTCCTCTGAGCAGCTGAGCCATAGACTTGTAGTTTTTGTTTTGATATTTGTTTGGAACATTTGATGCCATGGATTTCATATTCCATGAGTTTTGTATATATTTGAGAATATTTATATATCAGGTGTGCTATTTCCTGAAGCTACAGTCTATTGATGTAAACTTGTTTATGTGATCAAATTAGCTTCTATTTGATGATGTTATTGTGCTTTTAAGGTTTAATTAATTAAGGGTGCATGAAACAAGTTTTAAATCTTTAAAAATCTCTAAATTTCTTGAGTTTTTTCACTTTGTCGAGCCTTGCCGAGTTTTTGCCCACTCCCAAGTCCCGAGTCCCGAGTCGGGTTAGCCTTGCCAAATCCGCGCCGATTCCAAGTCTAAGAACTATGGGCCCGTTTGGTGCATGGAATACCAAATGCCAGATATAGTCAATTCTGGAAGATACAAATTCTGAAAATGATTTCCGGAATATGGGATGACATGTTTGGTTCACCCGGAAGATTCCTGTGATAGATGGAAATTTGACCCCGTTTTCTGAGTGGATTTGACCTACGAAATGAAACGAAAATGATAGCAGAATCCCTGCATGCATGCACGGGGTGAGATATGAAGAACGAGTCGATGGTGAGCCAAGGATTCACAGTCAGTAAGGTCAGCTTTTGCACCTCCACTCACTCGCCAGCGGATTCAGAGTCAGCAAAGGATTCGCCGTCAAATTTTGCATCTCCCCCAACAAGCACATGTATACTGTTCTTGCCATCCAAGGGTTCACAGTCAGCAAAGCATTCAGTCAAGACCTGTAGCAACAAGCAGGATTCTTCAACGGATCTGCACCTGCACCTGCAGAATACACCCACCTCCTCATCCCCCAAGGCAATCGGTCACACAGAAACTGCACGGATCTGCACAAGATGCTATTCATCAGATGCCCCACGACAAATGGGGCATCTTCAGTCGCCAAGACGTTCTGGGCATCTTCCCCCTCGCGAAAATTTCGACGAAAATGGACGAATATTTTGGACGTGAAAATGAATTAAACGGCAAGCGGACCCAACGGATACATAAAATTGGCATTTGAAAATGGAATTAGAGCCTGGATTTCCAATTCCACCTATTTGAGTGGAAGATGAAATGCCCATTTTGGGGGCAAAATTGGAATTTCAAAATTCCAATTCCAATTTTTTGGATGGACACAAACATGGAATTACATTATCCGGATATCTAATTCCTTAATTAGAGCTCATATTCCATGCACCAAACGGGCCCTAAGGTTTCAACACTGCCAGAGCGGTTTCAAAATGTTGGAAAGCAGTGGTTTCACCATGATGCAAGAAATAGTCATGAGAAACAAACAGTCATGTCTTATGGCATTCTAGATCACTTAATGAGGCTTCTACTGCACAGGAGAGGCTTCCAAAATCCTACTTGCGGGAATGACTTTGATGAGGTTCAGCGGTTTAAGCATTGGACTGTATGCAACTTGCAAAACGAGAATTCAGTTATTGTACAAGGGAAGCCGGACAGTGAACATAGAACAACCATATTGTCGCATTCCACTCTATGTAACTTGTTTATCATTTAATACAATCAGGTAGATGAGCTATATGGTCACTAACAGCCAGTATTTTCTCCGCTTGGAGATTTCCAGGGTGAAATCTGAGTGTTATCTGTGTATATGTTCTTTTTGGATATTGATATATGTTGTTAGCACAATCATCCTCACTTCTAAGACAATTTCAGATCATTCTAATCCAAGCAATTACGGGTCAGTTGTATTACTTAGCCTTATTTCAAAGCATAGCCGTTACACCTAGACAAGTAGGATGCATATTTTATGGCAAAGGCATAGACAGAAAATTTTAAGTTCCGTGATCCCTCACTGGTAGAAGAGAAGCGCATCATTATTGTAATTTCAGCATGCTATATATTTACTTGTGTAGAGAATGATCTAAACGTCAGGAAAGCATCCATCATGTTGATGGCTTCGTTGCAGATGGTGTAAATATCAATGTATAGGGAAGCAACATATAATTGTCAAGTCAAAATATATCCCCCGTTATGATCCGACGGACACTAACCATTAGCTTATGTGCATATTTCTATGTTCCGTGAGGGCATATCCCGATCGCTCAGCTAGCCATCCCCATCACCACGCTATTTTTCCATTCAAATATAATTTCTAGTATTTAAGAGGCACTTCTCGGCATCCCCTCTTGTTCGTTCCGACCTTTCCCCATCTCCAAAAAAAGCAACTCAAGCATAGATATGAATAGAAATATGGAACCCGAGAAGGTGATAAAATAAGTGTGTCGTAGGAACTCTACGATATATCTTCTTTGTATGCTTCAATCATAAAACATAACAACTGATCTTTTCCAGAATCCTCTGTATATACTTGAATTAGCCTGACTACATTGATTCTTTCCATTGTAGCTATGTTAGAATGATAAAATGTATATCTATAGAATGAGGTGGGAAAATTCGTATAAGCAACGATAAGCAAGGCACGTCCACAGAACAAGGCAAGACTGAAGAGAAAAACGACAATTCCAACGATTAACTTGTAAGAAGAGGTACAAATTTACCCAATTTAGCGTTCAAAATGACGCGTGCGAGTGTAAAATAATGTTATAATGAAAAAGTAAATAAAAGGTTAATCGTTAGGCATGTCCTGTTAGAAAAGCATACATGGCTTTTACAAAAATGTAAAGACCACTTCGAAAGCCAACAATTCATGTAGATAAGTGCGCACTCATTCAGATGAAAAGGCCATTTACATCAGCCTAGGGCCATTTGAAATAGATTCGAATAAAAAGATTGGACTTCAACCATCTAGAGAGGAATCAGATCACTACGTTATCTTATCCAGGCAGCCAGACCTACACCTCATGTCTTACTTGGAAGAATGAGTTCCCTTTCTAGCAACGGCTACTAAACCATAGAACATCATAAGACGGTATTCCCTCTCTTCTACTGTCAATTTGATCCCATATCTTTCTTTTTGGAATTTGGGGTTTGTGGGTAAAGACTTCTAATTGGACAGCTTTTTGAATTCTAGGATTTATTGTAATCTCTGTTTAAATTCCAAAGGACGGCACAAGTATGTATTCAGATTGCAAAAACCTTGGAGCAGCGCCCTTAAGGCTAAAGGCCACTTACCAGCAAAATCAAATTCTACAGTATTCAGTTCACATCTATGACACCCACATCAAAATTGCATGAATTAGTCCTCCCAAATCCTGGTAGCAACGTAGAGAAAAGGAATACGAATATACCTCTAGCTGCAGCTGTAGCAGGAGCAGGAATTGGACAGGATAAGTAAGAGAAGTCAAAAGTGCAAAAAGTGCGGCCCAGAATACTCCAATCTCCTGTGTGTGGAGATGGGCAGAAGCAGGCATTCCTAAAGGCCGATGCAAGCGCTTCACAAAACACCCATCTCTCCCTCTCTATGTACTCACCGCATCCTGATGACTCAAAATCCGGAATTTGGCATGCCCTCAGCTCATTCAAACACATGCTCATCCCACCAATTATAAGCTGCGCCGCCAGTATCAACCTCAATACAAACACCATCTCGATTGCCTACATTAATTAGTACATTCATGTCAATGTAATCTTAGAATCATGCTTCTTCACGCGATCATCCTCCTCACAACATTGAATTGTACGCATTTTGACTCGCCTGTTTGAGTGGCCCAAAATCCTTTTTTAAATTACACAAAGTTGTTTAACTTCTCTCATTCAAAGTCGCTCAATCTGCGATTTTGACCTTTCCTTTCTTTCTGCCTTCCATGATGCGGCGGCTTACAAGGACGCTCATTCTTCTTCTTTTTTATTTTTTTAATTAGTAATAAATAAGAGAAATCGAATAGTTTTTTCCCTTCTATGAATGGCTATTTTTTTTTTGGGTATAATTTAATATAGAATAGAAGACTTGTACTATTCACACGCTTAAAATTTGTTTATGGAATAGCAAAGTCTATTTTAATAACATTTTAGTTAATGAGATGGTAAATGTGATATTTTTTTCTATGTTGTTATTCTTTTGTAATTTAATTTTATGATATTTTAAAAAAAATTTCTATCATTTTTATGAACAAGCATTGTAAGTGGTTACTAAATTTCGAGTATAATTAATTTAGATGTCAGCCTGCAAGCCGCCCCACCCGTTTAAACCCGAGAGGGAGTTGAACCCGAGACCATGAGTCGTCCACCCACAGCCTCAAGCCAACTAACCTACCTGTGCGGGCTTATAAATTTTATATTTTAAAATTAAATATTTTCCTAATTCAATAGTCTCAATTATGAAAAGACACAATTTCTCTCTTTCCACAATCTCTTATTTTTTATCAATAGAGATTCTTTGTTGGTCAATTGCATCTACTTATAACAAAGATGGTGTAATTTAATATTTTATTAAGTTGTGAGAATCTTTACTTTCCTAGCGATATTTGTTCATATAAAGGCTTTTTGTTGATGATCATAAGTGTGGATAAATTTATCAAGTTAATATGCCCTCTTTCTCCCTAATGTCATTTGTGACATAGACTTGTGAAAGTTATATATAACAAAATCCTTTTATTTCTTTTGTATTAGTAAGATACACATTCAAGTGAATCATCCATTCAAGCCTTATGACTTCGTTCAAGACTTATTGATGACAACCTTACATCACTTATTTGCCTCCATCTACTCTAATTTTTTAGATATCGTAGGAGATACACCATAGAATTAGCTTCCCTATGAAATGTATCGACTTCAACTAGAAAATTCTTATAGGTCATTGAAGTTTCTAGTTTCAAAATACAGATTCCCTATATTTCCATTCATTACAAGTCAAGAGTGATCTTGGTGTCATTGCTAGTAACCCACATTCTTGCAAAAGTACCAAGGGTATATGAGTGTTCTTTCAGACCTTAAACAAACCTAGCAAACAAAATGAGATCATCAACATACCAAAGAAGTCTCACAACATACACAACTTAAAGAACATCATCCTCACCTTGCAAATTTATCATTCACCAAGTTGGTCAATATACGTGCTAAAAAGTGTAGGTGAAACAGGGCACCATTTTTTAACTCTAATGTCACTCCTAAAACTTTCTAAAAGTTCTACATGGTTTTTTTTACTTGAAGCTCTTCATGAAACCTATGGAAAACTACTATATACAACTCTACGATACTGAGATCCTTCATTATGCACCAAGAAGTATTCATGGGAATCCTACAAAAATACTTCTTAAAGTCAAAAAAGTAATAATAAGATTAGTATTCTCATCCTAAAAATATAATGATGTCTCAAAGTAATTCCATAATCTGTTATTAAGTGTTTTAATCTAAAAATTGATTACCATGTTGATCTTTTATCTTTTTCTTCTAACCACTTGATGATTATGTGGTCAACCATTCTTCTAAACATTTTTACAAACAAAATATTTATCATGGTGGGCATACTATTTAAAGGATTATTAACTGCACACATCGAAATTTGACCTTACTTTGTCAATTTTATTCATTAATTTTATCACTCCTTAATCATTCTTAATCTTATCTTCAATCATGTAGTGTCACAATTAAAACACTTCATTGGTGAAGTTGCCACTAAGGTTTGAATCCCTCCTAGGCCATTATACTCATAGGCCTTGTGCCTTCGTTGGGTCATTGAGCTTGCGAGTTTGAACAAATGAAGTGTGGGGATTAGGCCTCCCCTTTTGTGGCCTCATTAGTTCATATCTCTAGATCAAAAGCATTTCATGTGGAGTCGTAGGGTGTATCGTGACAGCGTTACTTGTCATGTTAAGAAGTTTACCAAGCATGATTTTATTTTATTTTAAAAGAAACAATCTTAATATTTCTCAACCTTTCTTCATCATTGCCTAACTACTTCCTAATTACTTCCTAATCGGCCCTAATTGATCCTAAACATTTCCCCTCCACTTTCTAGCATTAATTAAATAATTTCATTATTTAACTAATTAATTATTTTTATTAATTAATTGATTTTGATTAATTAATTGACATTCATCTATCTCTTTACAATTAAATGATTCTACTTATTAAATTTTCTAACTTTTCTACTATAGTCAAATAAATCATTTAGATTTATTCCACTATTTACATAAAATGAATAAATTTATTTATTCATGTCTTTACTATATTAAGCAGTTTCATTATTTAACATTCTTCTCATATTCCCCCCTTAATTAAAAAAATGAGTAAATATTTATTTACCCATGTGTTGCTCCTAAAAATAAATAATCTTATTTATTTGTTCCTCATTTTTTGGCTCACATTCACATTCTAGTATAGCCTCTCCCCACCTCTCCCACTTGTCTCAATATTCCTTCCAACCTCTTCTCCACCATCCTCCTATCTTTGGCAATTTTTCTCCTATGCAATCTTAGTTGTTCATCCATTTTGGGTTGAATTCAAACTCTATTGTCCATCTCTCTTTGTCTAAACCTATATATTCGAGCCTCTTCCTTTATTTCTTCTTTAACCACACTTGAACCACTACCTAAGAACTACTAACAACTGCACTTCATGAGCTCATCTTTTATCAAATCAACAAAGTGCTCAAATTTTTTTTAGGAGAATATTACTTTCATTTCTAAGGAGATTCATGAATAATAGAGAGATGCAATAGGGGGAGTACTTGATGCTTGTTTTCTTATGCTCATTTCAATTCTCATCATTATTTATTGTAGTTCTCCATTGATAGTTGATGTATTTATTGCTTTGATTAGAGGATTTTGTGGTTAATCCTAGGAAGATAATTGCATTTAGTATTTTAGGCTTACATTTTGGCATGCCCAATGGAACCTATTAAACACATCACAAGACTAAGGAGTGGGGGGGGGGGGGGAATCAATCTTGAGAAAACACTTAAACTTTTGTAATCACAAACTCATATCAATTATTTTTTACCAACATAACATCGATGAAAGATGAAACAATGAACATACACATGGACACCATATTCTTACATGGAAAAACCACGGTAAGAAATACTAGAACCTATTGACACCTAAAATTGTTGCTAGGTGTAATGGTCTTATGAGAAGTTCAGTGAGTGTGGGACCTCATGCATTTTCATTAAATGACCTCTAGGATTTTAGAAGCCAACTCTTCATTTTATGCTAAGGGGAAAGGGAAAGAAAATTTAATCCTACTAAGGTGATTCGCCAAAGCTTTTGGAACACTTTAAAATGCATAGGCTAACTCCTAAAATAAGATAGTAGGGCAACCCTCCATGTCAGATAAAGGAATAGTCACATATATATGAATAACTATCTAAGCATGAGACATAAAGTAGGAAACATGTAATGATAACCATATACAAAGAATATTAAAGCATAATCTACATAGTAGAAATCAAAATGCAACTGTTGAAGTCATGAAACACATAGAAAACATTCATGAAAATAAACAAATCCTTCAAAAACAAAGGGCTACAAGCACGGTTGATATATTTCATTGATTTGAAGTGCTCATTAAAATCTTAAGGCTTGCTAGTATAGCATTTTACATAAAAGCACAAAGTTCCCTCTCCATTTTTATCTTCTTTTGTATCAAGCCTACGTCTATTTTTCCCAGGCCAATCCTAACAACTTTAACGAGAAGGAACTTGAGACCACACCATGTGTCATAATCTATAGGGCTTAGAAGGCATGGTCGTCATCGTAGGCTTCCAGCGTCAGCGATTAGCCTCCTTTCTACAAGCAGATCAGATCTCAATCATTATGTTCAATAACCATCCTCTTTGCAACAATCATGACGGTTCATTAGAGGCATGCTCCTAAGCCAAAATTAAAGTTGGAATTGTGCTGGAATTCTCAAGACAAGCCGATGGATGTCAGGCACATGGAAGAATTTGGTCGCAATAGGGAGGACACATGGAACACAAGCGTGGAAGATCTCAAGCTTTGAAACTACAACCTCATATTTTTCCATGAGATGCCCACATGTCATGCCTTTGAAATAATATGGCCTACTAACAAAAGGGGTTGTTTCTTAGCTTTTGGTTAGACACGCAACACTATAGAGGGTGATTTTCTTCATCATTTTTTCTTCCTCTCCCACAAGGCCAACACGTGTTCATCCTTTGCCAAGCCTGAGCCTATCCGCAAAAGAAATTCAGGGAGCTCTTGAAGGACACATGGTGCTTGAGTGGGGAACTTACCTCGAAAGAAAGAAAGCATCTCCAAAATGCCCGTTGTGCTGACAAATGGCACAATGCACTACACTAAAACCTCAATGCCGTAGAAACTTAAGAAGGGGGTTCTGGCACAAAATTATAACTGTGTGACATTTTGAAAATTAATTCATAGTTCTTGGTGACTTTTAGGGGCATCCTTCCTGTGGGATGAGAACTCCATACTAGATTCACGGACTAGGGCCTTACCCATTGGGGCACGGAGTCAACTCAACCTTTGACATGTTTCGATCAGTTATCACTCTAAGTCACTTTAATAACATCTAAGGAAAATGAATCCTGTGCATGGAAAGGAAAGGATCAGAACTCCTTTTAAAAAGAAAGCAACACTAACTATTTAAAGTGCAGGTCAATCTAGTGGAACAAAATCCCAACACTACTGTAGAAAGAAGGGAAGAGAATGCAAGAATAACACTAGAGGAAGTTAGCCCAAGAAATGCCAAAATTTTGTTCTTTTGAAAATAGAGAGTGAGGTGGCTAACTGATGCCCTTAAAGGAAAGGGATACAGTAAGAACTAAAAATGGGAAATCATATTCGGTTTTGTCTTTGTAATGAAACTTTACATTTGATACCCTTCAAAGACAATACACCTAAATAGCGCTCTAGATTAAATTAGTCAAAAATAAAAGTAGACTGTCTAGGGATTTATGTGTGTAAATAAGTTAATTTTTTCCTTTACTAAGAGGAAGAAATGGTTTCCACCCACCTGCTAGATTACATAGGTGAGGTGTTATCCTATAGTCGACTAGACAGAGCCTCATTTCCTATTAGGTGTCCATAGTCCTGACAAGGTTATTGCCTTAACTGTTGGAAAGTAGCTAACATATGAGCACATGGATGTTGTCATTATTGGAAACACTTATCCCTCAAATCATCGCAAGGCATCCTAATAATATTTTGATAATCAATGATGTGAAAAATACCTAAGTCCATAATTAGTTCCTTACAAACAGTCTCATTATTTTGGTCAGCAAACATGCTATAGATAGAACTAAGATATGTGAAGTTAGATTTGGGTAGACAGATGTATGGAGGATACTCAAGCAAGATTGCAAGTTTTTTGGATGCAAGATGATAGAGATACAATTCTTTGAATGCATGTGAAGAGATGAAACAATGCAATAGGGCAAGCGAAGAAGTATAAGTCTTGGCTGACTTATGTTATATTATTTATTGTATTTGTAAAGGACCCAATGACATTGTAATGTCGGCAAAGTCCCACAATGTAATTTATATTTTGTAGATGTCTAAGGACATGATGGAAGGCAAACCCAGGGACTATACTCCTAATCGAGTATAAGTATGTAATGTTATTTTGTATTTGAAGTGTGTGACTGGTGGTGCAAAGATGATCACTGAAGTACAGGATGAGCAAAGAGTGAGAACATAAGATTACAGAGGTGAAGTTCTCATGTATTTATTATATGATCTTTAATAATATTGGACAGGAAGTCCAATTTTGTAAGTGAAGTATGCACAACTTTGGATACCCATAATAGGGTTTATCTTTCCTCTGACAAGGACCTACCTATTGTAATACTCATCTCCTAATAGGGCTAGGACTCCTAACAGGGCCTCAATACTTATAGTACAAATAGTTTTGAGTACCATCCCCACCAGTGTTTTCCCTTGTCCAGGATTTCCTTGAGAACAAAATATGATGTTATGAGTTCTCTTATGTGTGTGTACACTTGTTGTGGATTATTGTATTAACTTTATTATTTGTTAATTAATTAAGAAAAAATATAAACTGCTATGATATTGATTCACCCTCCCTTTTAGTATCACTTAATCCTAACAATTGGTATCATAGCATCATGCCCTTAGAAGAAAAGTCTAACAACTTAAGGGAGATCTAGATGGATGTCAGCAATTTAAAGAGTAACTATGAAGAAACACTGGAAGATCTTGATTAGGATAATGCAGATAATGTAGATCCAAAATTCAAATTAAGAGGGGCAAAATATTTCATCAAGAAACTTAAGGAGCGGTTGAATCGTGAAAGAAGGTTGAGAGAAGAACTTGTCAAAATTCAAGATGAACCAAACAAAGAGAAATCTGATTCAGAAAATGTTGAAAAGCTTAAATAATAAAATGAAGTTCTCAAGGATGAATATGAGATATCAAATGTAATACCCCTCTAACCCTAATATAAGTTTTGTGTTTTTGAAAGAATTAAGATCCTTCGATATTTTCTTACAGCTTAAGTTGTACATGATACTTGTTTGATCTATTCCTATAGTTGTTTATAATAATTTCATAAGCTAGTACTCAATGATTCTAATATTAGACATACTATCTAAAGGTATCATTTTTGTATGTATTTATCTCCATGTATGTATTGAGTACCTACAAGACCTTTATGAACATAGTTAGGATGTTATATGATATGTACTTGATAGATATATATAAGTGGTTATTTATATTTTCTTCTATTAAGGTTACTTTGGATGAATCTTGTATCTCACTTGATGATTTGATTATGTTGATTTATTATTCGTATTCATAAGAGACTAACACAATGCTTGAGATTCTAACCTTCGTTATGATGATGCTACATGCTTTGAGTGTATATATATACATGATGTGTTTTTATGATTCAGGACGAAGTCGTAGTTACTCACATCGCTGAGGTCCACATAATGTATCGATCCTAGTCATCTATCTGCAATGTTTTCTTTTATATGTATATCCGTGCATATGTATTTCTTCTTTGTGATGCAGGCTTGCAGGTACCGGGCATTGACTTCACCTGGCTTCACAGGTCTGAGCATGCCCTCAAATCCTCGATGGTTGTTGTTATGGAGATAGTACTAAGGCCCCTACATGAGTCTTCCTTTGTCATTATTCCAATTTGGGAATATTAGGGTTCCTTCTTTGTCAGTCAACCTTTGGGTCAAAAACCCAGATCCAATGCACTCGGTTGGGCATGGTTGTAGTTAGTGCCTTGTGGCCACTTGAATTCATTTGGTTGTATGATTTGTTTACTCATTTTATTTATTTCTCCTTCTTGGTATGATTCTTAGTTAATCTTTCTATGTTGTGTTTCAGGAGTTTGGCTTGACCTTCCTTGTTGACTTTGGTTGACCTTGTTTGATCTTATGGTTTTCTCGATATGTTTCATAGATGATTTGTATGGCCACTTTGGATGATTAGATTTATTTTGAGGCATGTGATTTTATTCTACCTCGGTGATTATATCCTATAGTAATTATAAATAGGTAATAATATTGTGATCTATTACTTCATAATCTTATAGATTATAGTGTTTGGTATTTGGCATGTATCTATATAAATATATATATATATATATATATATAGAAATATATATATGGGTGCACACATATATGTATTTATATATATATAATTTATATGTGATTATATGTTAATTATTGTAGATATTGTTGATGGTGTATATTTTGGGATTAATGTAAAGTATAATATTATTAATGATTAAATATTAAATAATGCGAACTATATTATTCTCATTGTTAATTATTAATAATGAGGATAGGTTCTATATATATATATATATATATATATATATATATATATATATATATATATATATATATATATTGATGTAATTAATGATGGCATATGCATATATGTTAGGATAATATTACATATGTGTATGAATGAATACAAATAATCTTTTATTGTATATTTGAGTAATATAGTTGTATGATATTAAGTTATTTTATAATACCCTTTAGTTAAGAGTTAGTTGGGAGTTGGTTACTTTTCCTCTCAACCTTTGGAAATCTATTTATATGCACTACTTTCTCATTTGAAGAGAGGAGATTTTGGGGCTGAAGCATTGAGGAGAGGATGGCCTTACTTTTCATGGAGATTTTGGAGAGAAAACTTGGAGATGTGAAGGAGAGTTTGTAAGCATATGTCTTTAAGAATTTTTGGTTATCTTTGCTTTTGGGAGAGAGACATTTTTGTGAGAACTTCAGTAGTTGAGAGAGGGATTCTTTGCTGTGGAATTATTTCTTTCTTTCATGGAGATTTCTGAAAGTGGATAGGGTTTGAAGGATGCATCTCAAGTTTGGATTTGTCTTCTCTTTTGTTTCCTTCCTTCTTCGATTCAACCTTCGTAGGACATGAGGTATGGATTGAATATTTTAGTTACTTGATGTATCTGATAGATTATAGATCTATTTATATATTATCATTATTTATTATATCTTTACTTTTCATTTGTATGGTTATTTTAAAGTTTTGAGTTTTTGTTTGTAAGAATTGGCATGTGTTTTCCTAAGGTTTTTAGCAACCCATTTTTGGAGATCTATTATTATAATAATTTAAATTGCATCTAGAGTTTTACTAAATTGATTTTCTGGAAGTAAAATTCATAGATCTCAAATGGGTATCTCTCTAATTTTATTTTTAGGTTCGAATTAATGCCTTATTTTTGACATTTTGGTAGACTATGCCTGTCCATTCTTGATTCCAAATTTTCTGTCAAATGTATTCGTATGCTACAGGCTGATATGATTATATAGAAGTCTAAATTTGATATCAGAGATTATCCTAAATCTTATCTTTCATTTCCAATTGTTTTGGATAATTTTTATTATGTTTTGTGAAAATTACAACCGTTTTAGTGAAGGCAGGTCTGAACCCTAACCAGAGTTTTCTGTTTTAAACCAGAAGTCATAACTTTCTTTCCCACCGTTAGATCTTCCTAAAAATAAAATAAAAAGTCCATAATTATGTTATCTAAATCTCCACCGAAGTGATTGCCTTTATTATTTTTTTTGTGGAAGATATGGATGACTGTTCTATGATGACTATTCTTTGCATTCAATCCTTGCTTGAAATAATTCAGTTTAAGAATATCATTAAGTTTTAAGGTTTCGTATGGTTACCAGAGGCTATTAGAATTTGATTTTGGTTAATTGGATCTATTTATACTCTGAATATGTTTATAATATCACTTGGATGTCTTCTTATATGTTTGGAACATTCTGAATGCCATATTGGGTTTAGGGTTGTCAAGTGGACTAGGGACAACATATGTTTTCCTAAACTCAATCAAATGTTGTTATGGAATTGATATGAATTCTTGATGATGAATCTATTATGTTCTTATGATTTTTATATGTATGTTAGGGAACCTAAGTACACTAGGTGAGTGGCTCATAGTGAGGGGTCGGGGCCCTAAGTGGCTAGTACCAGGATAACCTACTATGAGTTATTTAATCAAGTGATAACCTAAATAAATGAATTGGGAATGAGAAATTACACACTAATCAAGATTAATTATGCCTCGCCCATGCCTTTATTGCTAGTAAAGACTAAGGATGGGAGTGGGAGAAGGTACCTATGCGTAGGTATGACTGGATGACCTTGTCTGTACGAGAGGCATTCGGTTCCGCATGTGCCTACTTGGGGGCCGGGGCCAAGAGTGGCTAGTACCAGGACAGCCCAAGGGGTGAGGGCTATGCGATGACACTCACCTAGCTTGTAGCTTAGATTCTTTATCAAATTTGATCATGCCTCTGGTATTCCTTGTGGTCTTCTTGTCTTTTCTTTTTTTGTTGTGACTTTGGGGAACTTTTATCACCACCTTAGGAATTTCCTAGTTGTTACCTCTTGTATGGGCCTTTGGTTCTATCTCCTAGCTCGGGGGAGTGGGCCTATTGGTTCCACATGGTTGGGTGGTTAATATTTATATCGAGGTATTGATCGTGATTCTTTGGATGATCCTAGCACATATTCCTTTCCAGATCTGCAGTTGAAGATTTCTTATTGGATATTTTAATATGTTGAGATGTACTTATGTATTTGTATTCATGTAATTTTTAATCTCCTAAAAGGAGTCTTGTAGTATTGATGTGATCTCAATTCAAAGCAATGCATAAGGGAATGGGTAGTTCTAGGTAAAAGAAAGGGAAAAGAATGTGGAATATTGGACATGTCACTAGCATTAAAAGAAAGTGTTTATGTTATTTCTCCTATCCTCTTATGTTGTCCACGTGTAAAGGAAATAATCTTAAATATAGTTATATATAATGATGTATCACAACAATAATGTATTCTCTCTTGATGAAAGAATCCAAAGAAATTATTGAGAAATGATAGATTAGTGATTGGAATTATTAACAATGAATGGTTATGAAATAATGCAATAAAATAGTAATTTGATTTTAATGTTAATACTTGGTTCATGTTAATGAAGTACCTAGGATGATGCCTACCTTAATGAATATTAATCTCTTACCTAAATTATTAGAGAAAAGTGATATAAAGGATAGTAGATGTAGATGAAATCAATATGAATTTATGGAATGAGTTGATAAAAGGAATAATGATGTTGGATGATTAACCTATGTTTAATATAAGAAATAAGTTAGGGACATTTAACTTGGTGCATTAAAATGAATGTAGATCTTTTAAGCTCATGATTCCGTGAATATCTTATGCATGCAAATGGTTTATATGATGTTGCTTTAGTAGCAACGTTAGGGAACCCGGGAGGACTTAAGTTGTATAAATATTACATTCAAGTAGTAGAAAATTATTTCTTCTTTTAGAAATATGAAGTGGAATGATGAATATTATTCTAGTTAAAATAAAATTAAAAAAATAAAAAAATAAAAAAATTCACTACTTGCATTTTATAGAGGTTTTATGTCTTGTCCTCTTGGGTTGCCTGGCGGGGCGTTACATCAAAGCTACATCTGATTAAGGAGCTTGAAGAAGAAAAAGATAAAAATAGGAAAATGAAAGATGAGTTATAATCAGCAAAGACAAAGGCAACAATACTTGAATTGCAGGTGCAAGAAATGAAAGCAAAATATCAAAATATTGAGAACTACAATAGCTTGGTGACTTGAGAACTTGAAGAAACAAAGGAATGCATTAAGAAACTTCATCAGAATAGTTTGAAGATTGATGAGCAGTCTAACATGTAGAAACCAGTTGGAGATAAGACTAGAGTTAGATTTATGGAAGACATGTCTCAAAATAAGGATCATGCAGTCATCAATGCTGACTCGCCCAAGAAAGATGGATCCAAAGCTAAAGGATCTAAGTAGGAATGGACCAAACCTTAGGATGACAAGTGCCATGAATGCAATTAAGAAGGACACATGGAGAAAAATTGTAAAGGTAGAAGTAGTAATAAACCCTTTTCTGGTTATTTTTTTAATTATGGTCATAAGGTGAAGGATTTTAGAAAACTAGACATGAGATCTAGAAGGGAAAGTTACTCTAATTTGAAAAAGAATGATGAAAAGTAGAAGAAACTAGTAAGCCAGAAGAAACTATGAAAATAGATGAAAAATAGGTCAACTAATCTGATGCAAACAAACCTGAATAAAGTGAGCAAGATGTGAAGAGACCTAATGGAAAACCTAAGAAGATTATTTGTTACAATTGCAACAACTTTAGACATATTGCAAGGTTCTATAAATTACAAATTGATTATAGTCAACTCATACCTAAGAGGAAAGTTACATGTTACAAGTGCAACAATGATGGACACATTGTGAAGTACTGCAAATTCAATGGACTAGTAAAAAGGACACCCAGACTCTTGGAAAGGAACAGGGAACTCAGTGAAGATCAAAAAACCATTGAAGAAATGGAGGAACAATACAAAGAGAAGTGGGTCAAGAGTAGCGACCTAAAGGAAAATAATAATGAGCCAAACAAAGGAGCAACAAGTAATCAGGGAGACTCAGTAGACCCTATTGGATCTTCAGATGGGGTTAATGCCTCTTCATCAACATGAAGGGCCATTCAAGGCCCTAGAGGGAGCATTGGAATATAACACCAGTATCTTAATTTTCCCCTAGAATGGAGAATGGAATTATGAAATCTCATGTGGAGTTGTGTATGGACATATGGTTTCTTTAATTATCATCGCATGAATCTATGTGGTTGGATCTGTGATTGCAGGTGAATGGCAGATTTCCTAAAATTTATCAGCTTTCAAGTTGCATAGGGTTTTGTGCATTGTGAACTATAAGTTGTTATACTTAGAGGTTTTTGGCACCATTTCTATCAAAGAGTTGTAGAGACCTGAGCTTTAGAGCTAAATTTGTGAAGTGCTTGTGAGATTATTCATAAAAATTGAAAGTGAACCCTAGATTCCATCGGTTGCGTACAAGGTATTTGTGAATCTCTATTTGATCTTGCAAAATTTTTCTTCTAAGCACATAGAGATGGATGCACATTAGTTATATGATATCAAGGATAGGAAAAAATATGAATTCAAGAAAATTTTGTATAAATCTATGGAGGATAACCCTGTGGGCACATTTTCACACACTTCACACAAAGCTCTTCATGAAGAGGATATTAGGGATTGCATCCATTGTAAGTATGAGAACACAGGTTCACTGGAGATACTTTATGAAATAAAGGAAATGATTGATGATGGTGATGAGAAGCTTAAACCTGAATTTGCCCATTTGGAAAACCTAAAACTACTAAATTACACATAACACTTTAAGTTTGAGGAAGAAGAGTGGATTAAAATTATCTTGAGAAGATTTCATGACCAATTCTTTTGGTTGGGAGGAAATCCTATAATGATTACCAAGGATTTGATTCATGCAGTAATATGATTACTTACTAGAGGTAAGTTGTTAGTCTCCCCGAAGAATACCAAGAAGAAGGTAGAAACCCTAACTAGATGCAAATGGAGTAGGAGAGACATGACAGTCAAGGATGTGTTACAAAAGGAAGTAAGAGTAATTTATATGATTATTGGTTACAAAATGAAGTATAGTAGTAGACTAAACTCAGCTTCTGTAGGTTTTATTGACATGGCATATCAAATTGTTAAATAAGGTGAACAATATGATGTATGTGAAATATTGAGAATATAGGTAATGGAAAAAATTAGAGCAATAAAGAAGAACATAAAATCTTCTTCATTTAGATTTGGATCATTGATCCTTTACATTTTCTTTCATATAACACAAAAGTTTCTAGGACACCTATGGAAGAACAATGTATCAACAATGAAGCAGATCAGTGAAGTATACAAAAAATAGGATGAGATGCAGATGTATAGCAACCTCTCAGGAATAGTCAAGGGATTCAAAAGGCAAATGAATGAAAGGGAAAGAATTCCTAGAACACTTATAGATAAATACAAGGATACCATTTTCTTTATGGTTGAAATAGATAACACTTGATTTGAGGCTATAGAACCCATGAACATTTGGAGTACACCTATGGGATATGAGGTTGACAAGAACCTCTTTAAAATTCATATTGAACGTATGCTTGCAGCACCTAGGGACCCCAATGTAGAAAGATGTGGAACATACTCTAAGAAGTCCCAATCAATACAAGAAGATCTCACAAAGAGGAAAAGAGAAAATAAATTTGAAACCTTTGTTGAAAAACTAGCTGGAGAACGGAGCATAAATAAGGAATAAATAGAAAAATTAAGGAAGAAGACATCTGAGTTAAAGGGTGCGACGGGTACTTCTAGAATAAAACTAAACCTAAGAAGGAAAGACCTTCTACCTCACCTGTACCAGTGGTCATAGTTAAAGAATCCTCTCCTACACCCCCCAGGAGAACATTGCAAAGGTAGGCATAAGAAGCAACAACAAATAAGGAATCATCCAGTTTTGTAAGGATGAGACCTAAGGAAAAGGCAACCAAACCACAAAAGAAGAGGAAAGAAAGTGAGTCTCCTCCGAAACAAACTTCACAGAAGAAGAAGAAGAAGAAGAAGAAGAAGAAGAAGGGAGATGAAGATAAGATGAAAGAAGAGGAAGAGAAGAAGATGAAGGAGGAAGAATAGAATAATGGAGAAAATAAACTAGAAAAAAAGTGGATACTAGACCTTCCCGTGCTAGAGAAAAGAATACTCGGTGAAGGTAAGTTAGTCTCAGTTGACCGATATTATGAAAGATATAATGAAGGAGATAAGGTCAGCATAGAAGAAATGATGATTAAGTACATGTTAACTTTCAAAAAGGATTTAATTAAACTTGAAGGAATTATTCCTAAGGAGCTATTTTAAAATTAGAGGCTAGCTAAAGAAGAGCCATGGATGAAGATTCTAAGATAAGGCAAGATGCCTTAAGAAGAGAAAATCCAATGATGACAATAGAAGAAAATTAGAGGCTACTTGAAAAGATTAAGCCTCATTTAAGAACTAAGCTAAGAATAGTCAAGATAATGGTTGGAATGTATGAGGAGGATATTGAAGAAACTCATGTAAGACAATTGACAAGGTGTTACTACTAGATAGATCTGATGTGAATAAGGTACAACCTATTCCCTCTAAGCCCAAAGACATTGGAATTGGTGAATCTTCAAAGGTTGCAGATACACAAATTGAAGACAAAGCAATAGAGGTAAGGGAAGAGAAAGAAGATAATTCGGTTTAAACCCATGTACCTTCTTTCTTTATTGATGACATTGGCATTTCTTTGCACCCATCATTGGATGAAAAAGACCCCTTTGAGACATTGGCCAAGGTTGCAGACCTTGTTGGCAACCTAAATGAAGAAGAACCCAAGAATAAAATTCATGCCATGAAAGTGGAAGAAAACAAGGAGACTCCTCTGAAGGAATATATTTTTGATAATACTGAAGCTAGGAAAATAGAAGAAGACAAGGCATCTAAAGAGGAACCTTGCAGTGATGAGGTCACTATGGTTGGTAAGGAACAAAATCTTGTCCTTACTCCACCATTGTTGGAAAGTGGGTCTAGGCCACTTTCATCAAACATTAAAGACATGGAGATAGATGACTTGACAAAATTATCAATTTTTGCCTTTGAGAAGGAAAAATAATGGCCAATAAAAATAGCATATAAGAAAACCAAGGTAATTGACAAGGAAGTGTCAATTTTGAGCAGGGTTGTGACTTTGCAACCCAGTAGTAGTGGAAGCACATCGGTAGATCAGTTGAATCTGATTTTGGATAGTTTTGATGCTAGCTTCAAATCTCTTGAGGAAGCAACAAAGGCAAAGGTAACAAAGGAATTTGAGGTCAATATGCTTGCAGAGCTGCAAAAGGAACAAAAAAATGATATGAAGACACTGGAGCTAACTAAGAAAGCAATAAAGGTATGCTTTAAGGAAGGGAAATATTTGTACAATACTTGTACTAATTCTTTTAGGCATGTAAAGAATATTGTAGATATAATCAAGAAGGAGGAGGATACTTTGGCTAAATTGTCAAAGGAGAGTGTAGACAGGAAAGTTACTGATGTAAATGAGGAGGTTAGTCAAATTTTTGACAAAATTAGTGTTTTGGAGTTGGAAAAGAGTAGATTACTGAACAATTTTAGTGAGCTTGGGAACTTACTTGTTTCTAATATTTCTATTTTTTAGATTACTTCAACAGACTTAGAGATAGGTCTCAAGTCTTACACAAGTTTCACTCCAGTTGATGTCTGAAGTGAAGAACTAGCTACACACATAATAAATGGGCTTCTACATGTTGTAGAGACAGTCAAGAAGAATTGGTAAGTAGAGCTTCAATCTCTAAAGGTGAACTTCATAGATGTACTTCAGACCGTAAGTACATAGTTTTGAAATCATAATTTTGCTTGTAAATATAGATTTTGGCACATTTGTCATTGATGTCAAAGGGGGAGTGTAGGAAGTAAAACATATCCATTGTATTGAATAGATGAAAGGGGGAGTTTAGGAAAATAAAAGGAGTCAATTAGTTTTTGAAGTTTTGGAGTTTGGGTTGATGTTCTACACTTAGTCATTTTTCACTAAGTTTTGCCATTAATGCCAAAGAGGGAGATTGTTGGCAAGTAGCTAACATATGAGCACATGGATGTTGTCATTATTGGAAATACTTATCTCTCAAATCATCATAAGGCATCCAAATAGTATTTTGGTAATCAATGATGTGAAAATGCCTAAGTCCGTGCAATCGGTTCATGATAAACAGTCTTAGTATTTTGGTCAGAAAACATGCTACAAACAGAACTAAGCTATGTGAAGTTATATTTGGCTAGACATATCTATGGAGGATACTCAGGCATGATCACAAGCATTTTGGATGCAATATGACAAAGACACAATTCTTTGAGTGCATGTGAAGACATGAAACTTTATTGCAACAGGGAAAGCAAAGAAGTATAAGTCTTGGATGACTTATGTTATGTTATTTATTGTATTTGTTAAGGACCCAATGATATTGTAATGTGGAAAAATCTGCACAATGTAATTTTCATTTTGTAAATGTCTAAGGACATGATGGAAGGCCGACCCCAAGGACTATACTCTTAATCGAGTATAAGTATGTAATGATATTTCGTATTTGAAGTGTGTGAGTGGTTATGCAAAGATGATAAAAAAAAGTACAAGATGAGCAGAGAGTGAGAACATAAGATTATAGAGGTGAAGTTCTCATGTATTTATTATATGATATTTTGTATACCTCTAACAAGGTTTATCAATCCTCTAACAAGGACCTGTCTATTGTAATACTCGGCTCCTAATCGGGTCTCAATACTTATATTGCAAGTATTTGTGGGTACCATCCCCACTGGGGTTTTCCCTTAAACAAGGTTTCCTCAAAAACAAAATATGGTGTTATGAGTTCTCTTATGTGTGTAGTTGTTGTGGAATATTGTATTAACTTTATTATTTGTTAATTGGTTAAGAAAACATATAAACTGTTGTGATACTAATTCACCCCCCCTCTCAGTATCACTTAATCCTAACATTGACAACAATTAACATTTCTCTACTGCCAGTCAGGCGTCCATAGCCTGGGTAGAGTTGCTAATGTAACCTGAATTTTGTATTTTAGTACTTCTCTTTTTATTTTGAAATTAAAAATAGATTATGTCATTTGGCTTCAATATGCATGGATAGTTATGACATCATCCCTCCAGGTTGGTTGTCAAGGTGGTAGTATAATGCCTCTAATTTTTCATCTAGTGTGTGAGGAAAAGATATCTCATCCTAATTAGTGTGGGCATTTAATCTTTAAGTGTGCGAAACACAAGTTGAAAACACCATCTTTTATGAAATGATTGAAATTAATGCATGAATGCTAGAAAAAATGTGCTCACACATGTAAGGATATCAAATGTAATATTTCATTGTGAGCATAAATTAAATTTTCTTAACCTTTTTGAAGTTCAAGAGGTACAAAAATTATCTAATGGAATCAATAGCAACAAAACTTAGCTCGTCATCCATGAAAACAAGAAAGTAACAATCTTTGGAAAACAAACAAAGTACTTCTGCATAAATTTGAGAGGTATTCTTTTTCAAGGACTAAATGCAACATGCTTACATAAATAAATTCCTTCTCTATAAAACAACACTCATTTTTGAAAGGTGACACACCATTTACAAGCCTTTGAGAGCTTCGACAAAGCCTAGATTAGCTCAACCTTAGAGACATGGATACCCCCATGAGATTGACAAGTCTTATGCATCAAGATCCTTTCTTAGGGTTTATAGATAATAACATGTTTTCCACATTGATCAGAATCAACAACAAATTGGTTCTCACTGCCTTAAAGTGGATACTTGGGGAGGATTTCTTGCATAGTGAGGACTGACATAGGCTTAACACTGACATCTTGTCTTTCTTGTCAGCTCTTTGTTGGGTTTAGGGGAAGCTAAGGACACAATTTCTTTCTTGGAAGAGGCTATGTTTGACAAGGTTTACTGTGAAGGGCTTGACGATGTTCATGTAGTGGTGTGGGAAGGTGTGGTGCTACCACTAGAAATTAACCTTAGGATTCATCTAGAAACTGGCACAAAGTTTCCATTTGTGTCATTCATATCGAATTCTTAATGTTCATCACTGCTATGCAAGGCATGGAGTTGAATTTATCAAGAGATACCTTGATCCCATTATGCCAATATTAGAGGAGGCACTCGAGGAGTTCCATCTATGGATAATTTTCGAACAAGCATGGGACACACCGAGAGAGTCCAGTAGAGGAGAATCCTTTGACTCAAGAGAGGACATTCTAGGGGAAAGAGAAGACTCTGGGAATGATAGCCATGGCCTCAAAGACATCTAACCTGCACTTTGACATAATGTTTTTATCTCTTAAAAAAAATGCCTATGATATATATGTAAATAAAAAAAAGAATTTTGATAATTTTTTTAAAATTTAGCAATATATACAACTATCACCAAATATATAATACAAAATTTGATTAAAATATTGGTGCCCATATTCATTTCTCATCATTCATTTTCTTTGAAGTGCATCAATTCTATATGCTTTGAATTTTATTCATTTTGAATTTAATCATAAAGAATCAAAATATCATAGCATAGGACTTTACTATTGCATATAGAATGATAATAAAGTAGGGAATGCATTTTTGAGAACGTACAAGGAGAGGAAAAAATTTCATGAGAGAAACTTACATTTTTGGATAAAAATGGAGGTTAGCACAATTAATAATTATTGTTTAACACATAAAAAACCATAATCAACAATGATAATCGTGAAAAAATGACTGTGACTAACAGGGAACTTTAAAGGGAACGCCAGAGACAATGTCCTATACATGATAGCGCTTATTGAAATAAAATAAATACACAACATGTAAAAACAAAAACAACAAAAAAGAACCTAACTATTTACATTAACTAGAATAACCCTTTTTTAGAAGAAGTCATTAATTGGGTTTGGGAAATAGATACCCTTACGGCCTCATTTTTTCTTCCCCTTTAACAATTTTGATGATGAAAAACAAAGAGAAGGGAACAAGTGTATTACCTTCCTCAGGGGTGACATGCTTGAGGTAGAAAAAATGTAACCTACCTCTAGCATTTATGTTGGCTTCACATGAGATGACATCTTAGCCTCGATGGCGAGCATGACCCGGGGTGAGAAGGTAATTTTCTATAAAGATACATGCCTTATGGGGCATCCCCTCAAAAATACTAGGATGGAGAAATATACTCAGATCGTGTTGTTGTGCTTTGTTGTGATTGCACTTTCCCGATTCAAGACTAGCTCCTCTTTCTTATGTTGCTCATGAGCCTTTTGTAATGTATCTTGTATGTCATGGACCTTTACGTGTCACTATTGTGACTCATCATCTTCTAACGAAAGGGAGGATGTCTTAGTATCTAGGGATGATCAAGATTTCTCCATCCCATCCCTAAAAAATTTCCTATCGTCGGATTCCTCCTGCATGGCCGATATAGTACATATAGGCCAGAAAGCATATTGACACATACTAGTGTGCTTGTTATTAGAGAAAGTAACATCCTTTGGGTCTTCTTCATTATTCTCCATACTGCAAGAGGTCTCCAAGAGAATAGATGATCAACTTCTTCACTTTGCAACAAGCCTCTAATGTCTTCCTCTTCAGATCCTTCTTGCTATATATCAAGTGCAAGATCATGACTAGAAGGAATGCCCTTGTAATGGAGGGGTTTCCTTAGAACCATGGATTATGTACTTAGGGGAAGGGACTACTTGGCCTTCTATTTTTTCATTTTGACTAATAAAATCTCCATTAGTCACTCCTTTTTGGCCACTTGCCTTACACGTTCCTCCTACAAATGTTTTTGTTATTGGGCTTTCACTTTTATTTCTTGAAGATAGTGTTGATATGTATCCTCTGTACTATGACACTCTTGCTTCCCATGGGCCATATTTATCTCACTTACCTAGTTTTCAAAATCTAACAACATGGCCTTGAGCTCGCTAATGTCATTTGAGGATGCAGGGGCAAATGAAGCAATGTAAGGGTAATGATTGGTGTAAGAGTTATTTGATGCAATCAACAGGTTCTGTTCATAACCAAATTGTATTTGAGGTTGGTAGTAATAAAGTTGAGGAGAGGTTCTTCCATAATATGGAGGAAAATAATACACTCTCATATAAAATGGGTCAATTGTTTAGAACTTCTACAATACCAGTAAGGATCTTAGACATATTAGTACTAGGAATGCTCAAACCATCCAACTTCACACTTGGAGTCGCTACTCTGTACTTGATAAAATGCTTCTAAAAGCTAATGGAACTAAGAATAACACCCAAATTCTTAGTGAACAAAAATGATCAGCCAACAAGTGGGTCTATGTGAATAGGTAGTGAGCAGTGCCCAACTGGGCATGCCAAAAAAAGAATTGTTGACACCTAAAATTGCTCTCAGATGTAACAACCTTATAGGAAGTTCAATGAGTGTGGAACTTGGCTTGAAAGAAAGAAATTATCTCCAAAATGCATGGTGTGCCAATAGATGGCAAAATGCATTGCACTGAAACTTCAACACTGTGAAAACTTAAGAAGGGGGCACTAGCACAAATTCTAACTCTGCAACATTGTGAAAATTAATTCACGTAACCTACAAGTTTTAAAAAAATTATCCAAAATTTCCCATTTAAAAAACCCCAAACCCTAGATGTTATTTTTTTCTCACTTTGGCTTTATTTTATTATTAGCCTTATAATCTAACCCTAAGTCAAACATTCATGTTTCATGGTGTTATAAAACTAAGTGCTTTTTCTATCATATTATTTCCACATGTGTTCACTTATCTAAGGTTCTATCACTTTTATATCTACTATATTTTAATTCAATGACCCCAATACCCTTTTGAGTTATAGTCAACAACTTGTTTCATCTATTTATCTCCATGTGCAGAATATTCCACTTAAGTAATAGGTCCATCAAAGTAACTTATTCATATCGATGGGAGTGTTTTCAAAGCTCACCAATCCATCCATGAAGTGAGCATCATCAATCACAAATAATTAAGCAATATCGGTGGAACCTCTTCATAATGATGGGAAATTTATTTTGTCTCATTGACTCATTAATGAAGAATGTAGTCATATTTAATTAAGAACAAATTAATTTAGTGGTCTTCTTCATATTGATGGGGGCCCTTTTTGGTCTCATTGATCTACCAATAAGTAGTGTAGTCATAAGTGAGGAGAATGGTGTTTATAAATGGGACTTTTTCATGTCAATGAGATCCTTCTTATGTCAGATCGATCCATCAAATAACTCAAGAAATATTTTGATATGGTAGGATCATGTCATCAAGGAGACCATAAATCATCAGTAGGATAGTTTTGAGGTTACATCGACACATCAATCAACTTAAGTAGATATGAATGAAGTAATGGATTGCACTCATCAATAGGACTTTGGAGTATTGATGGAATAATTTTTGTGCTCCATCAATCCATCAACGATGTCCATAGAGGGATACATTAGTGGGTAGTGCTTATCAAAGAGACTATGAGATATTGATGGAATAATTCTTATGTTCCATTGATTCATCAATAATGAGTAATAAAATGTGGGGCCCAGTTGGTATCTAAGGTGGTAAGTAAAGTTCATCAATGGGACATAATTTCATTGATGAGAACCCTTTTGTGTCTCATCAATCCATTAATATTAGATAGTGGGGAAAATTCAAACCCTATTGATAGTCATCAATCTTTTAGATCAATGATGGGAATTTAAAGTTATTAAATGGCCCGCCTTACAACTGCATATTTCACGTGAGAAAAACATTCATGTATGAAATTTGGTGAGTATAAATTGGTTGTTGCATTCGATTAGGATGATAAAGGCTCTATAGATACAAGTAAAGTTGAGAACAAATTGCAAGAGTATTTGGTGAAGGAGGAAAAAAGGTTATCACAACATTGTAGAGAGATTAAGATGCCATTGAGTGATAAGTTCTTTAGCTTGTACATATGTTTTAATTAAATTCCTACTTGCAAAGTCTAGTACAATACATTCTAGGGTTCGACAAGTGTGATAATTAAACCTATGAAAGAGTGTTTGTGTTTGCATTGTTAAAATTAAATTGTTTTCTTAGAATTAAATTTAGAATGGAAGGTCCCTTAAAAGAACCAAAACTTAGCAAACATAAAAAAGAGTCTAGACATGCCAATCAAGATCTCATTAACCAATAAACAATAGTAAATTGGGAAAAAGGCTAAGTTAATACCCACATATATACTTTGTTAATGATGATTTAGTGAGAAATATGGGAGATGATTATGTTAATAGAAGAATTAGTGTGTACAATAAAATAATGGCTACAAAGAAATGCAGAATCAAGAATCAACCCTCTTAGAGAGGTTCTTTCATTAAAGAAATAGACCTAGAGAAGAGGATTGAAAGAATGCTTCAACACGAATCCAAATAAATTCATGGTGTACAAAATGGGAGAAGAACACTATGATCATGATGTGTGAAAAATGAAAGTAGAGGTTGTACTTCCCTTTAGTCACATGTAGCCATAACCAACACCGAAGACTAATTTCTAGTTTCTCAGTTGATGAATGTGGTTTAGGAGAGGAGAGTGATGATGAATATTAATAGATTGTTAAACCAATAATTAAATAGTATGACCCTCCTCAAAATAGGGATGTAATAGAAGTAGAACCTTTAGACCAATTCTTTTATTATGTGAGGCACTTGGCAAGTAACAAATTTATTTATGATGACTCTTTTATTAATTCTTATGAGTTCAAGGCTTTCATTTTTTAATATAAAGGAAAACAATTTAGGGAGAGGATGAAAGAGATCAAACTATAAATATAATCATAGGTTTGAAAGGAGTTGCAAGAAAATTTTGATGAGGAAATGAGAGATACAATTGCTAAGAAGGAAGAAGGTTGTTGTGGGAAGCAAGTTTCATGATATTGCCAAGATGGGATCTTAGTTATGCCTTTATTTTTTATAGTCTAAGGTAAAATAAAAAAATGATAGTGAAATCAAGTGTAGCAATAGCTAATATACAAACACTCATGATATAATCATGATTATCATGCCTTGGATATTTGGTCCATGTAATGCCCCACCAGGGAACCTGTGAGATATTAACCTAAAACATGTTACTAAGTTTACATAATAATTTTTATTTATAAAATTTTACAAATAGTATTGAATAACAAGCAAAAGTAAAACATAAATTCCACACATACTCATATACACTTTCTCAATTAAAGATTACAAATCTCAAGGGTTACTTAATGTAGAATTACATAAATATAATTTAATCTATTAATTACAATATTCATCTAAATCTTCTACATAGTACATCATAAATACATCTAAATAATATAGTATACATGACAACCCGACATCTAATGCACAAGTCACATGGTATGCAAATATAATTGAGCACAAAGTACAAATAAAGAAAGAATGGGAATAAGTCTCCAAGATAGATATGAAAAGAAGCAACTGCAAGACGGATCAACTAGCACTAGAACATAAATTTTGGAGTCTCAAATGATAAAAGAATCACTACCTCTCGACCTCATGGAAACCTATGGTTCCACTCCCATCGTGCTGAGGAGATAACATCAGACCCCACTTAGATAATAATACCAAAATTAATCATCGGGTAATACTAAGAAAGGGTCCTAGAAGTTCCTATCTTAAGGGTACTACTCAATAACTCAAGGTATACATTCTAACCCAGAGGCAACCAAAACATGTAGGAAATGTAAGATGAAATCAAGGAAGTTTCATCACATATGTCAACCCCTTAGAATGATCTCACTGGATTCTGACTCCCAAGTGCGATCATATGTGAAACCAGAAATCCTCTCATGTAGACAAGGATAATTGATCATGCCAAAACTTATTGCCACTACTAGATGGGAAAGCATCTTCTCCCACTCCCATCCTTAGCCTATACTAGCACTCAAGGCATGGGCGAGGAATCCATTATCTTATTAATTCATTTTAAAACCTCATTAATTTATATTATTACTTGTTTAAGTAATCTACTAAGGATACCCAGGCAGCCACTTTTGGGTTCCAATGCCTCCAAAGAAATCCACTTCCCCTTTAACACCCAGATAACCTACTCTAGTTTCATAAATCTCAAAACATAACTCATACGTCATCATGAATCATAACATCAAAATATGGTTCCAAGATATAACATGAACATACATAAACCACTTCCATCAGAATAAAATCAACTTCCATAAGGTTGAGTTATAACAAAGATCGACTGCCATAGAGGTATGCAAGGCAAACAAACACATTAACCCTAACCCCGCCTCTGGTAACAATCTTAAAATAATGACATAAAAAGATTCCCACCTAACCCATAAGCGTAGAAGGAAAAAAACATACAAAATAATTTAATTAATAATAAACTAATTTGTAAAGTACCATTACATAAATTAATTTATTAAATAATCACTAATCAAACTATAATTACATCATCGAATTAAATTCCAACACCAAGAAAATCAATTTATAATGTTATTAAAAATAAATTGATCCCAGGTTTAAAAATTACTAAATCATAACTAAATAAATCTATTCTAATTAATTAATATTAATAACTCAATACTTTTTAATGAAATTAAAATAGAAATATTAATTAATAATATTAAATACTAATTAACATTTTAAAAAAATTAATATATTAATTAAAAATAAACATTATATATATATATATATATATATATATATATATATATATATATATATATATATATATATATATATTTAAAAAAATATGTAATTTAAGTGGGGGGATTTACCTTGTTGGCAAGTGGTCAACATTGGACTGCATGTATGTTGTCATTTATGACAACACTTATCCCCATGATCACCACAAGGCACAAGGACACAATTTTGATAGGCAATGAAAAATGCCTAAGTCCACAGTTAGTCACAGATAGAAAGGTACAATATTGTGGATTGTGAAGATGCTACAAGATGAATTTGTTAGGATTAGGTAATACTGAGAGGGGGGTGAATTAGTATTACAAAACTTTGATCTTTTCAACTTTAAACAATTATAAATAATCCAAAGTAATGCAGAAATGAAAAGAGCATATAAGCATAACACATTACTCATTACACCATGATTTGTTCTTGAGGAAACCCTGGCCAAAGGGAAAACCCCGGTGGAGATGGTACTTGTGTGTGTGAAAATTGTACCTGATATGTAGACACAACACTTCAGTAAAACATTAGAGGTTAGCAAAAATTGAAATCATGCAATGAATTAAAAGCTAAACTAACCAGGCGATTTATTGCCTTCTAATAGGTGCGAGTATGATGTTCTTAGATTGTTATCGAGATCAATGACCTTGATGACACCTAAATGAAGGATTTTAATGCAAAAGATGGATATGGAATGCATGCAATTAATCTATCTTTTTGAATTTTAGATGTAATAAGAATGATAAACTTGATATGAAATCTATGATATGTAAAAACTAATATGCTATGATATGCTAACAATGATATGATATGAAAACTAAATGAATGTAAAAACCAAATTGATCTCACAATAGCCTTGATTCACAATAAGCTTTGATTCTCCAAATTCCAATTCTTCAAAATAGTTGTGCAATTCGTAGACGACTTGTGAGGAGCTAAAGCCTTAATTTATAGAAATCCAGGGCTTTGAGGATGCATGGATAAAAGCCATAAATCACTCAAATAACTCAGGTTGATTTTTGAGTTATTTTTAAATAAAGATAATTTAATTCACAAAAATATGCAAATCATGCAAAAATAGCTTTTTAACTCAAATTAGAAGTTTAGATCAACTTTAAAACTCAAAAATGATGTTGAGTTCTAAAAAGTCAATAACTTGCATTGATTTTCTGATTTGGAGTTTAACTGCTCTTTGATTGTGCACATGGATAATTATGAATTAATAAATAAATAAAGTGATTTATTCTCAACTTAATTGATTTTGAAAAATAAAACAATTGATTTATGGGTTAATCAATCATTTAATCAAACTTTTATTCAAAATTACAATATTAAAAATTTGAAAAAAATGATTTAATTAATTAAATAAAATATTTAATCAATTATTTGTAAGATTGTGGATTTATTGTCAAAATTAAATATCATAATTAGGAATAAATATAATTAAATTCAACTTAATAATCAAGTGGCAAGATTAAATCAATTAATTAAATATTCATCATATTCAATTAATCAACTTTAGGATAAATAAGATTTATCACCAAATAATCATTAAATTAAAGATAATTAGGATAAATTAGGAATATTATTAGGAATATTCCCTGATGCAGAATTTAAAATAATCAATTAGGATTCGATGATGTGCAGATGTGCCTTTGGTTAGGACTTTGATGTCGATTTCATTCGATATGTCGATATAGGAGGTTAATGAACTTATAGCCCATTTTTGGGGTATTACATTTTGCCCCTCTTTGAATTACTGTGCGAAGCGCAGTGGTTCAAAGACAGTCTATGTATGATGTTTGAAACTGATGATCTAATACGAGATTGCAATTGATATGAAACAAAAACTATGATATGAGACAAAGATTGATTGAAAGATTCGAAGATATTAGGTCTCGAATGACCAAAGATAATGGAAACTATAAAAGTAATGAACCAATGATTGCAAAGAAGTGTCAAAATGCCTGATTTTGAACCTTATGATTGCGAAGAAGTGAGTGACTGATTCCAGACTCGATTGTCCTTAGAAGAATCACGTAGGTATCACATATGAACCCTTTAGTTGCCGAAGAATCAAGGAAATAACACAATTGAACCGATGGTTGCAAAAAGTGATACAACTTACAAGATTAGGAGAGTACCAGATTGATATGGATCGATGAATCTAATATGCCCCAAGCGATGATAGATTTGCCCTGAGCAATGAGGACTTTTGATGAATCAACAACTAGACGTGGTTGTTGTTTTGATTATTGAGGAAAGATATGATTTCAGCAAAGATATGATTTCAACTTTAGATTATAGACTTTGAATGATATGCAATACCATGCCCCCTTTGGGATTAAAATTGAAATCTGACAAGAAAAGTTGTTGATAGTTTAGAAGCATGTAAATTGATTTGAGAAGTGGTTATATACATTCGAGAACACATTCTGCATCATTTAGAGGTCCTGGAGACCAAGTTTGACTAGGTTTGACCATGAGTTGACCATGGTTGACAAAGTTGAAATTTTGATAGTTTGATGGAAGATGATCAGTTAAGTTGAATACCAGATTTTGATGATGATGGAAGGTCGATGATGCAAGTAGTAGACTATCCTAGGCCCAAAAATTTTTAAATCATGATTTAGACATAATAAACAATCTCATATTTGAATTTTGATCCCGAAAATGGATGCAAAATGTCAAAATTAGCCAGGGGTGCAATTTTCATGAAAAACAAAGCACTTTTGAAAAATTAGGTCAAATGCTATATAAAGGCCTGAAGGGGCATTTTCAATTCATTTCAACCATTTGACTTTGGAGACTTTGTGGAGCCCTCTGAGCAAGAAAATGGTAGAACAACAAGATTTGAAGGTTCTTGTGAGTTCGCATCGATTTGAGCGCAGCCAAAGATACCAAAGACCCTGACAGTATGGACATCCGGTAGGTGGACCTCTGTGCCCCTCTGAAAATGCAAATTTTTCATGATTTATATCATTTTTTAATTTTTTCATATGCATTTTGCTTTTTGAATTTTGCATGTTTGAAAACTTGTACGAGTCCCATCCCAGACTCATATGACACTTCATTTTAATTTCCTTTGTCGTTTCAAGTCCACCCAAGTGTCGTATGAGAGGGACCCTTGTGTCGTACGACATTTCATCAGGTCCCTCGAAACTCATATGATTCCATGTACAGTGTTGTACGACCATGGTTTGTTGTTTGGTCTACTGTGGAGTGTCGTACGACACTTGATGCCAGTCTGGAATGTTGTTTGAAAAACATTGAGTTAAAAACTGATTCTCAGGGCAAAAATTTGATTTTTCTAATAATTTTGCCTGATTGCTGACCCTTTGACCCACCTTCTGAAATATCAAACTGTTCCATTCTTATACTATTAGCCTGATTTTGAACTCAATTTCTGATAAAACACCCTATTTCTGTATGAGTTAGGTGACATATCCAGACATCCATGTTTGTCATTCTTACCCGGTGACACAAAGACTATGTGTCTCGCTTCCTGACCCTATGAGGGTTCATCTTGTTGCATGCAGTTTTGAGCATCTCATTCATTTACCTGATATTAGGGTAAATCATGGCCTATTGACTGTGTTGATAGAGAGATTTCACTCAGAGACTCAGACCTTTCATTTACCGACTGGAGAGATGACTGTGACTCCATAGGATATTTATAGGATACTGTGCATTCCATTCCATAGCAGTCGACGTCATGAGTATGTGAGTTTTGACCAGACTGGTCTTCATGCCTTTAGGCATCTGTTTGGTGATGATACACAGTTGACGGGGTCCATTTCCTGGGAGACCCTTGTACAGAGATATGGTTAGACACACCATTTAGAGTGCATTATCACTGGGATGATCGGAGAGCTTATCATGCCAGGCCGTCAGCAGAATAACTTTTTGATGGGATGGGCTCCGATGGTAGCTCTTCTGATGGCCACTCCTACTAAGCTTGCCTAGGGTTAGTGCCTATTGGCCCACATGTTTTAAGAGATGCACGAGGTTGTGTATCAGGATTGCAAGAGCTTCACTTCTGGAGCTCTTGTATTATAGATATGGGCATGGGAGCATATCCCAGTGTTGAGACTGATTTTCCAAACATAGCGGTAGCCACATGAGCCAGTGATATATACGTATGCTGGTTATGTCACACAGGTCCGCATGGGTCATACTGAGTATTTCTGATGATGTTTAGATGATGTGACATGTGTGCATTAGAGATCCTACTTGCAGATAGAGGCATGGCCCACTGTGAGGGAGTAGTACAGTTTTCTTTTTCAGAGTTAGGTACTTATTGGCCGTTCTCCCACCGTTTTGGAGAGATTTTTGATTAATAGAGTGTGGCATTAGTATGGGCACAGACAGGATGCCCCACAGGAGTATATTACAGATGCTCGCATTGTTCGTGAGATTGGGCTCGGATGGACACATCGGCTCACCTATTGTTATGTTCAGAGGAGTACAGTGCCATCATAGGTAGAGACTGGGACTACCGTCCATAGGTTGTTGATGCAGGGGTCATAGATGGATACATTTCTTGGCTAGTGGATCATCCCGTTCATAGATTCTTGGATCCCACTGAGTTGATACCCTCCATGGAGGAGGTGATGGATGTTACAAGTGCTCTCGTGGGATAGGGTTCGAGACCTCAGGTAGTGCATCCTACACCACCCAGACAGAGAGCGACAACTCCACTTCAGAGACCATCAGGACATATGAGGCCCCCTCGTCCTTCTACTTCTATAGCAGGCACATCCATAGGTTCATAGAGATGGAGCAGGGCAAGAGAGGTACTTTGGATAGTGTTGGTTCTGCAGATGAGGTTTTAGCAGCTGAGCAGTTTGTAGGTGGTGATGTAGATCCCTCACAGGAAGATACCACTTTTGATCTGGGAGCTAAGGTTAGATGTCGTAAGGTGCATAGAGCAGATACCACTGATCAGCAGCCAGAGCAGCCACAGGACATAGAGATGCCAACAGCTGAGGCCAAGCCTACTGCTCCTCTCACTTCATTAGAGACTATTAGACATCTCAGAGCTCAGGTCTGAGACCTAAAGGTATAGAGTGCTAGGTGGGAGGAGAGGTATCAAGAGGTAGATAGGCAGCACATAGAGCTCCGTGTAGAGTTTCACTCAGAGGTTCAGAGATTACAGACAGAGGTGACCCATCAGACTACACGGGCTTCATACTATGTATCTGCATACTATGCTATTGTCCTTGCTACGTAGAGAGTGCCCACTTATTCAGATTACATGGTTGCCTAAGAGGGAGCTAGGGCATTGAGAGTAGAGGCTATACCAGATGCACCACCTCCTCCTCCACTAGATATCGAGGAGCGTGCCGAGAGTTGATTCTTGCTCTCATGTTTTGATATACTCTGTTCTTTTTGATTACTGATATACTGTTCTGACTCTGATAGCTCTCTGGAGCTCATTCTTTTGTACATTGTGCCAGTAGTGCACCCCGGACACATTTCAAGATTTTTTTTTGATATATATGAGATCGATATGTTGGTTGTGACTTCATTTGTACTTGTCATGTTTTGATTTATGATGATATCATGCTATGCTTATGCTATGATTAGTGTAGAATGTATGTATGGATTAATGCAATGCAATGATTACTTTCATATGTATGGATGTTATGCAAATGTAATTGATTATGAAGAAGATGTATGTATGATTTATGCTTATGCACTGGATGTAGTGTAATGTAACAAATGGTAATGATATGAGATGTAAATGTAGCGATACACATGATATGTTTTTGCAGGTTGATGAAGACAAGTACTCAGTCTTATGTCAAAAGGATATTTTAACCCAGGAGAGTTACTGCTTGCAGTTCGATGAAGAGACCTTCGAGTGAGACTCAACTCTCATTAGATGTGAAGAATTGATATGAAGAATTGTTTAAGTGTTGAAGTGTTTCCAAACATTTGTGAGATTATGCAGACATGCAAAATGCAAAGAAACATGCAGAATGAAATGCAACCTAAGACTTAGGACCTAGTCACTGATCATGTGTCGATTTGTTATCATCATTGAAATTTTAGGTAACCAGATAAACCAATACAATGCCCACTAGCTATGAAACCATAGACATATGAATATCGATTTGTATGCGCAAGAATCAATACAGCACCCATTGGCTAGGCAACCATGGACATATGAATATTGATTTTGTTTTCAGAATGTCGGATTAGATATAAGCACCAAGGCATAAGCACCAGGATGACCGAAATATCATGTCCATTTTGATATAGCAATTTGTATAAGCATCAAAACATAAACGTCAAGATGACCAGAATACGCCTTGTGGTCAAACACATCAAACAGTCAAGAGATCATTCTAAATCCAGTGTGAATTACCTATAGTGACCCTTTATCGGTCACATCCTTAGGCAAGATCGCGTTTCACAGTAGGAGAAAGAACTCACTCAAAAAGACAATAGTTAGATCAAACTTTCTTGAATTTTTTGGGTATCAATGGTCAAGGTACGCATGGCCATCTAATTCAAGATAGAGGCTCTTACAGTCGGACACCATTTCAATCCAAAATTTCCAAAGTTGTTAGATTTTCACATACAAGCAGAAGACAAAGAAAAGATTATGCCCCTAGTCATCACTCTCTAAATCCTATAAAGGGCATCATCGAAGAGCTCAAAAGGACATAATATGCAAAAATCTCAATGTGAATTAGTAAGCATACAAGGAGATAAAAGCATGTAAAAATTACAGATTGTTTTCAGTTTGATGTTTGATTGTGTTGTTGATGCAAAATCCTTTTTGGAGATAAGACTGACTGAATGACTCACATGAAGCTTCAAAGGACTCTGACTGGATATGATATGTCTAAGATACATTAGAGGCCATAGGATATGACATTGATAGGATACAAACACTTGAGCTGATTGGTGTACAAACCAACTTATTGAAAACTGGAAATGCAAAAACAAAACCGAGAGATATGCACAAACTAAAGCAAGACTGAAAGCTGGGAAAGACCAAGATTGCACTGATAGATGGAGCATTTTGAAACAAGTGGTGCTCATTTGCCAGGTTTTCACCATCTTGGCAGAGATTCTATTTTTGCTACCAAGGCGCCTGTTTCCAGGTTTTCACCAAGGCACTTTTTTCTTTTTCTCATTTTTTTGTACTTTTCATTTTTCAATTTTTTTGATATTTTTGATATTTTTTGCTTTTTTTGTGAATCATCAAGGTGCCTATTGCTAGGTTTTCACCAAGATGTTCATTTTTTCTGGACATTTTCCAATTTTTAAGATTTTTTCAGGACATTTTATCATAGACTGAATGCTTTAGGCATAGAATTTCTTCAGATGGAGAACGTTGATTGGTTCTCAGAGCTGTTCTCCTTTAGTCATTGAGAGTTGATAGGCACCAAAGCCAAAAGTAGCAGTGATAACAAAGGGACCCAACCAGTTGGGTTCAAAATTCCCCTTGCGTTCTCGATGTGATTGATTTTTAGGATTTTCTCTCAAGACTAGATCACCAACCTGAAATTCTCAGTGTCTGACTTTCTTGTTGTAGCCTCTAGACATTCTCTTCTGATATACTCTGAGATGATCATACGCTACTTGTCTGCACTCATCTAGTAGTTCAAGTTCTTGCAACCTAGACACTTTGTAGTCATCATCAGTTACTAGACCATGCATTATGATTCTTAGTGATGGGATTTCAACCTCAATATGCAGTACCGCTTCAGACCCATAAACTAAAGTGAAAGGTGTAGCCCCAGTAGGTGTTCTGATACTTGTTATATAGGCCCACAGAGCTGGATTGATCATGAGATGCCAGTCTCTTCCTATTTTATTAACTGTTTGGTGCAAGATTTTCAATAGATTTTTGTTAGAGGCCTCAACTTGGCCATTCCCTTGAGGACAGTAGATAGAAGACCAATGTTGTGTGATCTTGAATTTGGCACATAGATCATCGAGGTCTTTGTTCTTGAATTGTCCACTATTATTTGTGATTATGGAATGAGGTATCCCATATCTACATATGATATATTTTAATATGAACATAGATATTTTCTTTCTAGTTGCTTGTGTCAAAGGGACTGCTTCTACCCATTTTGTAAAATAATCTGTAGCTATGATTATATGGGTATGTCCATTAGAAGAATGAGGATGAATCATCCTGATAAGATCAAATGCCCATTGATGGAAAGGCCATTGCATTGTAAAGGGGATTAGATCTCTCCCTGGAGCATGAATTAAGTTGCCATGCACTTGGCATTTTTGACAATTCTTAGCAAATTTGATAGACTCTTTCTCCATTTCAGGCCAATAGTACCCAGCCCTAATAAGTTTTCAAGCTAGTGTTAAACCGTTCAAGTGTGACCCACAAATACCATCATGGACTTCCTCTAATGCATGTTGAGACTCTTCCTGTTCTAAACATCTAAGTAGCATACCATCTAGACCTCATTTGTATAGATCATTACCAATGATGACATATCAGGAGGCATTATGGATAAGGTATCTCTTTTCATGGTGGTTGAAGGTATCGGGAATGATTTGGTCTTGGAGATAGGAAAATAGGTTTTTGTATCTGGATAAATCATGACCTAAAATGGTGCAAATCATGCAGGTTTCAGGGGAGTCATATGCAGGATAAGATAGTGCTTCCACCAGGAACTCGTAGCATAGCTCATGTTTAGGTTGTAATAAAGTAGATAGTGTTGCCATTGCATCAGCAGCCTTGTTCTCCAATCTAGGAATTTGCTCAAATGTGATAGATATGAAATACTTCTTTAAATCATCTACCATTCTCTTGTAAAAAATGAGCTTTTCATCTTTAGTTTGGTATACATCATTGACTTGATGAATAACAAGTTGAGAGTCTCCATGAATGTGTAGCTCTGTCACTCTCCACTCAATTGCTAGTTTCATACCATTCAAAAGGGCTTCATATTCTGCAATATTATTTGTGCAAGGAAACTTTAATCTGAATGCTTTTGGGATTGAGTATCCTTGAGGAGTTATGAACAATATGCCTGCTCTGGATCTATTCTATGTATAGGAGCCATCAAAGAATAATTGCCATTCTCTAGAAGAAAGATGCATGATAGAGGAATCTAGAAATTCCATTTGTAGTGGTGTGTCATCAATCATAGGTGCATCTGCTAATTGATCAGCAATAACCTATCCTTTGATAGCTTATCATTCCACATATTCAATGTCAAATTCACTTAAGAGCATGACCCATTTAGCTAATCTACCTGTGAGGGCAGCTTTGCTTAGAATGTACTTGAGTGGATCAATCTTAGCTACCAAATGTGTGGTATGAGCTAACATCTAATGTCTCAATTTTTGTGATGTGAAGATCACAGCTAGACAAGCTTTCTCAATCATTGAATAGTTCTTTTCATATGCAACCAGTGTCCTACTGATATAGTATATAGCTCTTTCCTTTTTGTTGTCATCGTGTTGCACTAGCAATGCCCCCAGTGATGTATCTATTGCAGAGACATATAAGATCAATGGCTTCCCATGAATAGGAGGCATCAAGATAGGAGGATTTGATAGATATTTCTTGATATGGTCAAATTTCTTTTCACATTCTTCATTCTATGCAAAGGTCACACCTTTATGTAATGTTTTTGTAAAAGGCTGTGATATGTCTGCTAGCTGTGATATGAATCTTCTGATAGATTGAACTCTTCCTTGCAAGGTCCTCATTTGACTAATATTCTTTGGAGGTTGCATTTCCATTATAGCCTTTACTTTAGCTAGATCAACTTCAATGCCCTTCTTTGAAACTATGTATCCTAAGAGCTTTCCAGAAGTGACACCAAAAGCACACTTCTTAGGATTTAGTCAGAGACTAAACTTTTCCATTCTGTCTAGGATCATGCTCAAGTCCTTTAGATGTTCATTTCTGATCATAGATTTTGCTAATGTGTCATCAACATAATCTTCCATGGTTCGATGAATCATGTCATGGAAAATAGATGTCATTGCTCTTTGATATGTAGCACCAGCATTTTTAAGCCCAAATGGCATGACATTCCAATAGAAGGTACCCCATGCACATGTGAAAGCAGTTTTCTCTTGATCCTCTGGAGTGATTTTTATTTGCTTATATCCAAAGAAACCATCCATTAAGGAATACATCTCAAAACCCACAGTCATGTCCACTATCATATCAATGTTAGGTAGTGGAAAATCATCCTTAGGGCATGCTCTATTCACATCTCTGAAGTCTATGCACACTCTGATTGAACCATCTGGTTTAGAAATAGGTACAATATTGGAGACCCACTCTACATAGTCAATAACTCGGATGAATCTAGCTTTTAGGAGCTTCTCTAATTCAGCTTTTACCAAGAGTGCAACATGAGGATGCATCTTTCTCAATTTTTGCTTAACAAGTTTGGCAGTTGGAGCTATGGATAAATGATGCATTATAAGATTAGGATCCAATATTGGCATATCTGAGTATTTCCATGCAAAGTTGATCTTTTTCTTTGTTAGGAATGTAGTAAATTTTTGCTTCTCTTCTTCTAATAATGATTGTGCTACATGTACCAATTGTGGTTCCTTTGTTGTACCCAAATTGATAGATTGAGTGGGCTCAATTAGAACTGGAGATCTATCCTGTAAATGACTCAGAAGGACATCAAATATCTCATCCTTAGGCACCTTAGAGAGGTTTTCACCTTCAGATACATCTTTTATTTTTACTTTTGTAGGTTCTGAGACTGCCACAAAGTGGTTTTCACCCTCAGAACTCTTTTTCTTTTTATTTTTATTCTTATTTTTCAGACTAAGATACTTGATGTCTGACTCCATCATGCTAACACTCGGTTCACTAATGGAAGTCCTCATAGGCTCAACTGCATTGAGGTAGCAAGCAAGGGCATGTTCATTTGGGAACGTATAAATACCATGGCTCAGATTTGTGGAGGTTTGATCAATAAGTTCTAGATATTTGATAGTCAAAGTAGGGAAAGATTGGGAGATAGTGTTTACGGATATGGATCTGTCATCATTGGTCCTAACCCGATGCTCAAGTTCAAAGGTGATATTACAACTTAAGACATTCAATTCATGAATAGGCTCAATGTCATTGTGGGAGTCCAATTCAGCCATAGGTGGATCAGACTCGATAGGTTCATCATGTCGCTCTAGACTTACATTGGGATTAGGTGCATATTGGTGAATAACTTCCACATGTTTCACTGTAATAAGCTCATCTTCATCTGGTTCTAGAATGGCTCCCCATTCATAGTCATTTGATTTAGCTTCTGATTCAGGATCTCTAGGAAATCTTAGAACATGAGTAAAGTCAGGGTGAATACCCCAAGAAGGGTTACCCTCAGATTCTGATTTGAATTCATACTCATGGGAATCTGTCTTAGAATCACTACTACTTCCCTCTTCTTGATTGTTTTCAAGATTAGCTTGTTCTTGTGTTGCAACTATCTCCTGATTGATAGTAGGTTCTCATGTTTCTACTACATTAATTCTTTTGATTGGATCATCTTTATCATCAAGAAGGTCTTTGATCTCTTTAGGCAATTTTTCATAGGGGATGAGTTTTGAGCTATCTGAATCACTATCTGATGGTTCTGTTTCTTTTTTCTTAAGAAGAGGTTCTCCTGGTGTGATCTTCTCTATGACATGAGAGAAATTACCTTTGAGGTGATAGGGTTTCTTCTTAAAGCCTAAGCCAACTTTGTCTTTATTTTCTCTACCAGTATGTGGGAGAGGTGCCACGAGACCTTTCCCTCTGACTCCTAGAGGTCCTTGACCTGGATATCCCATCTTAGCTATCCATTTATCTCCTGTACCATATGACTTAGAAGGGAGTTTGGATACTGTAGAGTCACTAGTTTGAACAACTTGAGATTCAGGTTCATCTTTGTATAGCCATGATAGCATAGCTTCATCCTCTTCAAATGCTTGCTTGGATACTTGTTCTGCTACAAAATTCTTTTTATATGCTTCAAGAGGTTCTTTAAAGTCTAGTTTGGACTATTTCAAAGATTGCCCATAAGACTTAGGCGAGATAGGGAGAGATTTCAAAGATAAGACTGGCTCGATAGTATATTCTCCCATGCTATTTTCTTTGATATTGACCTCTTTTGCAAGATCTTCCATTTTAGATGTGGATGCTTCTTTAGTTGGTTCAATGGAAGATTCTCTGTTATTAGGTACAAGCTTATCTACACTTTCCTTCAAGGTGTTGCAAGTTGTATTCAGATATGCGGGGATAGTAACCTCTACTCCTTCATAAGGAAACTTCAAACATTGATGATATGTAGAAGGAATAGCTTGCATTTCATGTATCCATGGTCTCCCTAGGAGGATGTTGTAGGCCAAAGGTAGATCAAGCACTTGATAGATGGTATCTTTGATAACTGGACCTACTCTGATAGGTAAGACAACGGTGCCTTTAGAAGATCTTTCTTGTTCATCATAAGCTTTGATAGTTATTTTCTTTCTAGGATCAATAGCCAATTCTAAAAATCCCAATTGTGTGATCAAGCTGTAAGAACAAATGTTTAGGCCAGTGCCTCCATCTATCAACACACGTTTTACTCTACGGTTCTAGATCAAGACTTCTATATGCAAAGGCTAATTGTGTGGGTGACTCAAGGAGTTGTCATCTTCCTCTGAAAAGGAGATATATTGCGGAGATGTAAGATGTCCAACCATAGTCTAGAACCTATCTAAATCAAGGTCATCAGGAACATTGGAACTGAGCAAAGCTTTGTCTAGAATGGCTCTGTGAGCTGGAGATATTCGAAGCAACTCAAACATGGAGATTTTGGCATTAGTGTGCTAGAGTTATTGAACAATGCTATAAGATGTAGGCCTTGTATCCTTTGGATTGGAAGATTTGGAAGCAGCCTTCTATTTAGAAGTAGATGAAAGATTGAAGGGCACCTTAGGGACATTTGATGAATCTGGGATTTGTCCTTTCAGATGTGCTTGGGCTTGTGATCAAGTAAATACGTTGGTGGATTGATTTTGTCTATCTCTTCTTACAATTGTGATGACATTGCAATGCTCTGAGAGATAGGGTTCAACCATATTGATGACAACATTATTTCCAGGGTAGGCATAGTTGACTTTTGCCCCCATATTAGGCTGAGAAGTTGAAACTTCTTGGCCATGTTTTGGAAATGGTTCTATAAATGCCATATGATCATTATTGCTCTTAGGATTGTCAACTGTGATGTCTCCATTATCAATCAGATCTTGAATGGTATGTTTCAAGTGGAAGAAGTTATTAGTTTTGTGACCTTTACCTCGATGGAAATCACAGAATTCATTTTCTCTCCACCATTTTAGCTTAGGCTCAGAATTAGGTGGTCAGATTGGTGGCAAAGAGATGATTTTATCAGTCAATAGAGTTCTCATAGCGGATTCCAAAGATTCTCCAAGAGGAGTGAACTTTCATTTATTATCCCATCTTTTGTATTCTGGCTTCTTTTGAGATGGTTCAGAAGACTTTTGTTCTGAAGTTTTAATGGCTTGGGTGCCAAGAGTGAGATTGTAGGCCAGTGCCTTTGATGGTGCATGGATAGTGTCAACAACGCCATCTATGACGATGCCTTTGTTCTTGTTCCAATTTTTGTTCTTATCTTTAGAACTAGATCCTGATTCGTACTTGTCTTTTTGAAGTGTGATTTCTCCTTTTTTCACAAGCACTTTTTTATTTATTTTGATAGCATTATCCACCATCTTATCAAAAGATGTATGATCTTGCATTTATAGAGGATAATTGATTTTTGGAACAAGGTTATTGATGAAGATTTCCAATTTTTCTATTTCTGGAATAGGTCTGGCATATAGAGAGAACTTCTTCCTCCATCTCTTGAAAAATGTTAGGAATGGTTCCCTTGGATATTGCTTGAGATTACATATATCAATCATGGTGACTAGATGTTGAATATTGTAGGAGTATTGCTGATAAAAAAATTTGATCAACTCCTCAAAAGTTTTGATAGTAGAAGGCAGTCTAGAGAACTAGTGGATGGCTGCTCCCCCTAGAGATCGAGGGAAGAGACGCATGAGATAGGTCGGTTCATGCATGAACTCCATGGATTGTGTACAGAACTCTCTGACATGATCTTGAGGATCAGAGTGTTCATCATATTTATCATACTTTGGTATCTCCACTCTTTTTGGGAATGGGGGCATGTACAAGTCTTTGTCAAAAGGGAAAGGACAAAGGGCCTCCATGGAGAATTCCTTGGGTTCCTTCTCTTTCTTAAGATTGTTAAGTTCAACTTGCATAGCATGCATCTATTTTGTCATAGCTGTGAGTGGAGTTTCTTCCTCATGCATAATGATATCTTCAACATTAAAGTTGGGAGGAAGTTTAGCTCCTTGATGAGCCAATTGTAAAAAGTATGCTTCTCTATCTTCTTTCAATAATGCTTCATCATTCGTTTGAAGTTATCATCGTTTTGATATTGAGCAATTTCTTCAGGTGTGGGTTCCTGATCTGCACCATGTTGAGATTGAGTTCTTTGAGAGCCAAAGTTTGTCCCTACTTGAGACATGGTAGGAGTTTGTGGACTCCTTGGAATAGATTGATGTGGGGTTTGTTGGGTACCTCTGTGAGTTGATGGAAGAGGAATGTAACCAATTTTGTATCAATAGTTGCCAAGACTGTCATCTTCGTAAAGACCAGAATTGATGAGTTACTCAAGAGTTGGACCCCTGGTAGCGGTTATAGGTAAGGTCTAGGATGCTTCTCCAGATTTCTTGTGGGAGGAAGCTCTAGTTTCCACCATCAACTTTGAGTGAAACAAAGAATAAGATCCAGATAACCGAAGAATGAATTAAATCAAGATGATCAGATGATGCAACCTTGTCAAGGTTTGATTGATTTGAAGATTCTATTAGATGTGGGTGAAGGATACTGTGCCCTAGATGTATGGGTAGATTGCCCAAAAGATAGCGAACAAGATATCACAACACTTAGTCATTTTGATGATTGATTGAAGATTGATAGTTATGACAAGGTTTTGACACAAGATGAAAAGGACTCAAATTGATTAAATAGAAGACTGGATCGGATTCAAAAGGCCGCTTTGGGATAATTATTGGATTCTCAATGGCTACTGCTTTATTCCTGACATAATGATTTGATCGACAGATTCTAGAAATAGGCTGAAAAAGCTAAATATTTGGCAATTCTGACAATTTTCTGACAACTTTCAAAAATTTCCCAAACGACCCTCTGCAGACTCGTACGACAGTGGGTATGCTATGAAATGATAATTAAAAAACTTGTACGACAGTTGTGAAACTTGTACGACAGTTGAAAAACTCGTACGACAAAGGATCTGCTATGAAACGATAGTTGAAAAGCTTGTAGGACAGTTGCTAGCAGGATTTGACTTTTTGAAATTTGACTGGCAGAAAGACTCGTATGACACTGGGTACCCTATCATATGACAGATGGGTAGTAATGAAATGACACTTGACAAAAACTCGTATGACTTTCTGACTTCCTGAGATGACTTTTGACTCCAGAAAAGAATTTTACTTCAGATTTTGCAAATTTTGAGTTTTCAGATTCGGATTGTTTGCAAATTTCAATGTCCAGATTTGAGAATTGTAACAGATTTGTTCATTTTCAATAACCAGATAGATAAACAAGCACGCAAAATAGCAAGCAAGTGATTTCAAGCATGTCTAAAAAAAATGAACAAGGGCAAAAGCAACCTTGCACATGAACAATCAAGTGACTTATTCGTTCTAATCCTCAGAAGTGCTAATTGTGTATGTTCCAAAAATGTTTTGTAATAATGCACATATACCCTAGAAAATGAAAATTTGGCCTCGCTAGGGTTTTTAGTAATGGTTTGACTCTGCAACTTTTATGATCCAAAGGGGTGAACTCCAATCCCAGCGCGCCAAGATTTTGACACAGTCTGAGAACTTAATCTTTAGGAGCTGCTAGGGAGATCTAACAACCCAACAATGAACCACACCTATGAATATTTCTTCCACAAGGACATTTATATAGTAGCTGTCACTACCATGGCGAAAATGGCTATTACCGCTTAAGGTTCTGTCAACGCAGTTTTCCCTGTGAAGGGAATGTTTGCTACGATTAACCCTCTCTAAAGATGACTCACAATATTGTACCACAAGGGGACTTGGCTCCAGATCCAAGGTTTTGATGCCTTTTCACTTTTAACCCAAACAAAGCAAGCAGATTAATCTGACACGTTATGAAAAAGTTTATTTCACCAAGGTCTGTGATGTCAACCCCACATGATCTATCAACCTCTCCAGAGAGAGAATGTATCGATCAATAAGAGAAGACGCACTAACCAAGTAGAACATGAAATGCACTAAGTATCCTCCCTACCTACAAGGATTCCATCATCAAGGAAGGATTTCACTAGGAATCCAATCTCTTAAGAATCAAAAATAGTGTTCATAGGGCCTAATTACTATGTGAGCACATATATATATTCCCGAAAGCAAATCTACCAAAAGTACCCAAAAGCAGAAAGAGGAACACTTAACACTTAAAGTGAATATGAGGTGAGTCCATGAGGTGGAACAATTAACCCCTCACACAAGCTAAAAATGAGTCCACAACTTAGAAAACAAGTGAGTTCTAAAAGGCACAAAAGGGTTGCCTGGTGGAACAATTAATGCTTCTCTCCTGTAGACCCCTCCCCTTTATGGCGCTGAGATTGCAACCACGGGGTGGAATGAGGGGCCGACAGATTTAGCAAGTCCAATAACCTAAGATAGCAATCTAGATCAATCACAAGTATCTAAGATTGCTTATCAATACTTAAGGTGTTACAACCTAGTATTCAATTATGCAAATTTGAAGAAAAGCATGCAAAGAAAACACTCAAGCCAAACATATGAGAGATTCATTTTAGGATCCAAATTGAAATGTTATCAGATTAAGGAGAATACTTGGAATCCTCGCAACGCGCTTAGTAGATTTTTACCTATTTTTAGCAATTCTTGCACTTTTTCCAATCAAAACCAGCAGGAGTCAATCAAAAATAGAGAATTTCAATTGTTAAGATTAGCCGTTAGTCAAAATTTGAAAACCAAATATGACAAACTACCCTGAAAATGAAATGACAGTTGAAATCTAATGCCGAAACTTGTATGACAGTGGGTCTGTTACCAGATGATAGTGAGAAACTCGTACAACGGTGGGTATGCTCCCAGACGATAGTCCAGAAACTTGTACGACACTAGGTGTATGATGAAACGACAGTTGAATTTCTAGATGATAGTGTGTACAGTCTAGCACGATTCTTGATCCAATAGACTATTGTACGATAGTGGGTACAGTGCGAAATGACTTTTGGCAGAAACTCGTATGAAGATTGTACGGACAAAAATTAAAAATCATAATTTTGCATAGAAACTGAGGAGAAAAAGATAGAAATTGATAGAATTGAATTGGAAACCCATTTCAAGGCCCCACGGTGGGTGCCAGAAATGTGTGTGAAAATTGTACCTGATCTATAGACACAACACTTCAGTAAAACATTAGAGGTTAGCAAAAATCAAAATCATGCAATGAATTAAAAGCTAAACTAACCAGGTGATTTACTGCCTTCTAATAGGTGTGAGTATGATGTTTTCAGATTGTTATCGAGATCAGTGACCTTGACGACACCTAAATGAAGGATTTTAATGCAAAAGATGGATATGGAATGTATGCAATTAATCTATTTTTTTGAATTTTAGATTCAATAAGAATGATAAACTTGATATGAAATCTATGATATGTAAAAACTGATATGCTATGATATGCTAACAATGATATGATATGAAAACTAAATGAATGTAAAAACCAAATTGATCTCACAATAGCCTTGATTCACAATAAGCTTTGATTCTCCAAATTCCAATTCTTCAAAATAGTTGTGCAATTCATAGATGACTTTGGCAGAGTAAGCTCGCAAAATTATGAGATGATTTGTGAAGAGCTAAAGCCTTAATTTATAGAAATCCAGGGCTTTGAGGATGCATGGATAAAAGCCATAAATCACTCAAATAATTCAGGTTGATTTTTGAGTTATTTTTAAATAAAGATAATTTAATTCACAAAAACATGCAAATCATGCAAAAATAGCTTTTTAACTCAAATTAGAAGTTTAGATCAACTTTAAAACTCAAAAATGATGTTGAGTTCTAAAAAGTCAATAACTTGCATTGATTTTCTGATTTGGAGTTTAACTGCTCTTTGATTGTGCACATGGATAATTATGAATTAATAAATAAATAAAGTGATTTATTCTCAACTTAACTGATTTTGAAAAATAAAACAATTGATTTATGGGTTAATCAATCATTTAATCAAACTTTTATTCAAAATTACAATATTAAAAATTGACAAAAATGATTTAATTAATTAAATAAAATATTTAATCAATTATTTGTAAGATTGTGGATTTATTGTCAAAATTAAATATCATAATTAGGAATAAATATAATTAAATTCAACTTAATAATCAAGTGGCAAGATTAAATCAATTAATTAAATATTCATCATATTCAATTAATCAACTTTAGGATAAATAAGATTTATCACCAAATAATCATTAAATTAAAGATAATTAGGATAAATTAGGAATATTACTAGGAATATTCCCCGATGCAAAATTTAAAATAATCAATTAGGATTCGATGATGTGCAGATGTGCCTTTGGTTAGGACTTTGATGTCGATTTTGTTCGATATGTCGATATAGGAGGTTAATGAACTTATAGCCCATTTTTGGGGTATTACAGTACCCACAAATATGCACTAAAATATAATATCCCTATTAGGAGCTGATTGTTACATAGTACATTTCCTTGTTAGATGAATACAAAACCATGTTAGGGGTATACAAAACACCTGGTTAAAGGTGGTGAGCACACTACTCTTACAATCAATGCTTATCTCAAAAGAGTTCTTAAAAGGGGAACAATACAAACACTTATCTTGCTTAGATAGTTCCAGTTATAGCTCAGCCTCTTACTGATCTCACATCTGATCTCTGCTCTTATATTCGCAAACTTACTCCATCATCATAATCATAACCATTCATCACTTTCACAAAATCAGCCTTCTAGATGGCTTCACAATAACCATACAAAACATAAAAATAACTCATGCAAATTATATTTATGGAGTCGACACTCTTAAATTACCAAAGAGTCAGAAATATACTTTATTCACTTGTCTTAGCACATTACCATATCCACTATGCTCTCCTTAATCTTTGCAACTGTTCATATACCCTATTACATTATTTTACTATCTTTGCATACCTTCCGAACACTGTATCTCACGGATCTGGTAACCAAAACTTATGCACTCTTAACTAAAGCATGTATACATCCCAAAATACATCCAGTTAACTTCACAAGCTATAATACCTCATATATCTTCATCATTGACCAAAATTGTAGCACTGAACCCTGTTGTCCTGATTCTGGACTTAGTCATTTTCATGATTGTGACTCCAGTGGCAATCTCCACAACATGCAATCACTTCAACATAAGTGTTTCCATAAATGACAAACCTCAAGTGATTTTTAGTGCTCCAAAACATCACATGCCAACAATCTCTCCCTTTGACATTGATGGTGACACTTAGAAAAATGACTAAGTGTCACAATCCAACTCTCTTTTTCTTTTTCTCTTTTCTACTTTTTGTTTCTTTTTCTACATCTTTTCTTTACTTATTACTCCTTCACATTTCTTTCTCTTCCTCATTTTTGTTTTCTCTTCCTCTCCCTTTGACATCAATGCAAAAGGTACATTCAAAATTTGCAAAACTTAATAAAAAATGGTTTAGTGCTTACTCACCAGATTTAAGACATCTTGGAAAGAGTTTTCCAAGGTCTTAACTTCTTCAACCCATGAATTTATCAATAGTTCACTTATATGGATTAATCCATTCAGTGCATATGACATTGTCTCTACTGCCTTAAGCTTAGTAAGAGTGGATATAGACATTGAGCCTTCAACTTTTATCATCTCCTAAATATGAGTCTCCAACATTGAGAGCTTAGGAGTCAATAGGCTTCTCATTAAGCCAAATCTATCTGCAAATCTCCCTTTCTCCATTTCTAGTACTCCTATCTTGTCCAATAGTCTGGATGTTTCCTTATGTATTTCTCCTACATTTTGTGAAGATGATTCATAATTGCCCATTAGATTGTTAAGGTTAGCCCTGTCTTTGGCTATGATCTCCTCAATGTTCCTTAAATGTCTACAGGGGTTTATGCAATAGTTGTAAATTTTCCTACCTTGTGCTACACAACTCTTGGCCTTAAGAGTAGTAGCCTTAAGAATATTTAAGTCCCATGAAATGGATTTACAAACTTCACTCAACTTCTTCTCTAATAAGTTCTTTTCAGCCTTTTCTTCTATTGTCTTTAGCAACGAGTCAAAATTATTGTCAAAGCTATCCAATACCATACCAAGGTTCTCAGTTTCATCTTTGTCTTTGAAGATAACTAGTGATGGGAGTAGCTTGATCACTATTTCTACAATCCTGACCATTACCTTAACTCTTTTGTCTCCTTTATGAACTGATCTCTCCTTAGCTTTTGCAAAAGCCATAAATGACAGTCTCATCAGCTCATCTTCATTCATGATGTCCACATTAGAAATGTCTGGTTTGGCCACACTTGCTAACAATAAAGACATGTCCAATTTGACCTTAGCAACTTTTTTAGATTTTATCTATTCTTCTTGCTTTTCCTCCTGCTTTATTTCCTTCTCCTGCTCTTTTTCTTCTTGTTTCTCTTCTGATTTCCCTTCCTCTATCTGCTCCTGATCTTCAACCTCCATCACACTATCCACATTGTCCAAAAATGGATCATTAACATCCTGCAAAGTGTCAAGGCTAACATGCACACCAATGACAAAGAAATCTGGTTGCATACTAACTTGAGCACTTTCATTCACTTCCTTGGATCTCTCTCCTAAACCAAAAGATATAGGCTTAGAAACCTTGGGAGGTGAAACCTTTTTAGGCATATCATACATTAGAACTTGGTCTAATGTCTTTTGAGTGTCCTCAATCACTTCATCATACTTTCTAGCCATAATCTTGACTAGTCTAGCTTTTGTCCTTAGTAGGGGTTTTAGTTCTTTTATGATTCTCTCTCTTTCCTGAATTGACACAACCGACAACATATCATCAATTGTTTTATTTCTTATGTTCTCATCCTCTGAATGTGCTAATTATTTTTTGATTTCCAGTTTGTTGTAAAGGGCTTTGGGAACGATTGCTTCAATTTCCAACAAATTCTTCTTAAAGACAAGCAGATGCTTAATAACAATATCTTCAATGACTACTTGGTCCTCAGAGTTATATCTTTCATAGTATCTATTCACTATTAATAGATTTCCATCTTTGATAACTCTTTTCTGTAGTGATTTCAGGTCTAGTTTCCACAAGGTTTGTGGATTATTTTGAGCTATTTTCTCTTCCTCTTTCTCAGCTGTCTCTTCTTCCTTTTTCTTCTTCTTCACCTCTTTTTCTTTCTCCTTAGGACTGACCTACTTACTTGTCCTTGTGGACCTTCTAGGAGTAACTGTAGGCACCACATCTTGTTTTTCTTCCTCTTGAGAGGCTGACAAATCAATAATATCAACAATAGGAGCTATTGTCTTTTCCATCTCCAAAGAAGTAGGTTCATTGATGGTAATGCTAGGAGATGCCTCCATCTTATTTTTGATATCTATTAACTACGCTTTTGTGATACCCACCATTGTAGTGATGTCTTCAACAATCTTGCTGACTCTCCTTTTCCTTGTTACCTTTTCTTGCTCTTCTCTAACTTTCCCATACTTCTCCCTATATGTTCCCCATGTTTCTTGGGTAGGGTCCTTTTAGAACTGCTAATACATTCTCTACTTGCATAGTCAGGACTTCAACACTTACCTCATATCCCATAGGATAGAACCACTTGCTTCTTTTCTCAACTACCTCAAAGAAGACACAATCAATTTCAACCATGAAAAAGATGGTGTCTTGATACTTTTCCACTAAATTCTTAGGAATTTTGTACCTTTCTTTCATCTGCCTCTGTAGTATCTTGATTATGCCAAACAACTCTCCATCTTCCCAGTCTTTCTTTTGTCTTCTATAGTATTCTGATACATGAAGTCCAGTGGGTTCATTGACTTTCCATACTCTAGGATGCATGTCAGGAAATTTGTGACTGATATGAATGTACATGTGAATCAGTAATGAACCAAACCTAAATGCCTTAGATTTATCCTTCTTAATAGCTTTCACATTCTCAATAAACTGTTGAGCTAGAATTTCACAAAGATTATACTTCTTGTTCTCTTTTACCATTTTGTATGCCATCATGATGACTCCAGCAAATATAGAATTAGGTCTGCTACTGTAGAACAATTTTTAGCCTAGCAACATTGCTACCAACCTGACATCTTGCAAATAAATATCATTTACTGCCATTTCCCTCTTATCCCACTTTGAATGTGTTAGGGTTTCAGCTAGATTTCTTAGGTTCTTCTCTTGTACAAGTAGGGCTCCTTCATTATCTAAGCCTGTGATCTCATGTATCAATTGTGCACATATTTTTATAGACTGATCATCAATCCACAAGAATTGGTCATGAAATCAACTAAGAATGATCTTAAACCATTCAATTTCTATGAACTCTATGAGTAGGGTTAACTTCAGGATCGATTGATCTTGTAGGTGCTTAAAATCTTCTACCATGGTTCCATTTGGTTCAACCATACCATCCCAGTCACTATAGATGTTAACCTCACCAATGATTTCATATTTATAGTGAATGTATGCCCTAATGTCTTCTACGTGTAACACACCTATGAGGGTTTGAGAAAATGCTCCCTCCAGATCATCCTCACAGGATTTGTATGGATGCCACTTGAACTTATACCTAGGTCTATCTACAACATCATATATTACTGGTGCATCCATGACTTCTATGAAAGATTAGGTCTAAATACCTTAAACGCTTGAATCTGATGCTTTGCTTCATGCAAACATGAAATATCTTTGCTAGATTACTGCTCTTCTTTCACACTTCTGCTCTCCTTAGTCACTGATCAACAAATGGTGTGAAAATGAAGTATTTTAAGTCTTTTATCCATCACAAGTTGAGTGAGTGTATTAAACATGGGTAGCTAAACTTTTCATGCCGTCTAGTCGATACAAAACTATGAACATAGAAGATGAATCTTCAAGCATTGCGATCTCATCCACAGACTCAACAGTGTCTATATACCTCATGCCTAAGCTCGCATGAGCTTACTCCACATATACAGGGGCTGGATATTTTCTGATTACTGCATCCAATGCTCCCCATAAGGCCATGCAACCTTCTAGGTTGATGTCTCAAAGAACTCATCATGTGAACACACGGTATCATCTACTATCTCTCCCTAAACCACTACTTTGTTCAAAACTTTCACCTTCCATATCTGGTCATCCTCCTTGCTCTCTAATTTCTTGAAATGATTCCCAAATTCATCCATGTACTCATTTAGACTTTTACCACTGTCACCAAAATTTTTCCTTATAACCACATGAGGTGGTCCTCTTGGTTCACTAGATCTTCTTGGTCCTCTCCTATTGTCTTCATCATTATATCTGCAAAACATCAAAATGTGACCTAGATTGTTACATTTGTAACAAGTGGGTGGTCTCCTTCTATCTTGATTAGTCTAAAATTTACAATACCTTGTTGTATGTCCAAAGTTGTTACATTTTTGACATGTGATCTTTGTTGTTGTTTCTTCTCTGATATAGTCTTGCTTGTACTTGGACTAATCAGGTTTTCTATAGTCTTCTTTCTTGTGTCCATACTCATAGCAATTAAAATAGTAACTAGTAAAGGGTTTTGAGTTACCTTTACTTATGCAATATCTTTTCATGTGTCTAACTTTGTTGCATCCAAAATATCTACCTTTGAAGGGTCTAAATTATTCTCTGGGTTCTTCATGAGTAGGTCTCTCCTCAGAAGTAGGCCTTTCTTCAGTCTTTGCCTCATTTGATTCTTCTTGGGTTTTTGAACTTTCTTCTTCATTTAATCCAACTCCAGACATATCTCCTTAAGGCTTTTGTCTTTCTCTTTGTTCATGAATCTTGTCACTGCTCATGTGTAAATTTTCAATGTGTAATTTGGCTTGAGTGACTTCACCTTTAATGATCTGATTATATTTTTCCAATTCCTGATACTTATCTTTGTATTGGTCAAGTTCAGTCTTCATTTCACTTATCTACTTGTTAGACTCTTTTAGTGACTCTTCAACTTTGTTTCTTTCATTTTTTCATGCTGAATTTCTTTAATCATCAAAAGATTGATTTGTTCTTTTTCTTGCTCCAACTTCTTTATTTTGTTTGATGTGTCATTTTCTGAATCTTCTTTGATCTTCTCCATAAGGTCTTCTCTCCAACTCTTTGCAAATTCAATTTGTTCTTTTAGTTTCCTCATGAAACCTTTTACTCTTCTTAATTTAAATTTTAGTTCACCATTCCCAGTTTTCATCTTATCCAGATCTTAAAGTGCAGCCTCAAAGTTCTCTTGCAAGTCTCCTGAATCCATTATGATCTCCCTTAAGCTGTTAGGTTTTCTCTCCAAGGGCCAATAGCTCTGATACCAATTGTTAGGAATAGGTAATACTAAGAGGGGGGGGGGGTGAATCAATATAATATAACTTTGATCTTTTCAACTTTAAACAATTATAAATAATCTAAAGTAATGCAGAAATGAAAAGAACATATAAGCATCACACATTAATCATTACACCATGATTTTTTCTTGAGGAAACCCTGGCCAAAGGGAAAACCTCGGTGGGGATGGTACCCACAAATATGCACTAAAATATAATATCCCTATTAGGAGCTGATTGTAACATAGTACATTTCCTTGTTAGAGGAATACAAAACCTTGTTAGGGGTATACAAAACACTTGGTTAAAGGTGGTGAGCACACTGCTCTTATAATTAATGCTTATCTCAAAAGAGTTCTTAAAAGGGGAACAATACAAGCACTTATCTTGCTTAGATAGTTCCAGTTATAGCTCAACCTCTTACTGATCTCACATCTGATCTCTACTCTTATATTCACAAACTTACTCCATCATCATAATCATAACCATTCATCGCTTTTACACAACCAATCTATACTTATACAAAATTAGCCTTCCAGTCACCTTCACAATTACCATACAAAACATAAAAATAACTCATGAAAATGATATTTATGGAGTCGGGGCTCTTACATTACCAAAGGGTCAGAAATATAGTTTATTTAATTTTCTTAGCACGCTAACATATCCACTATGCTCTCCTTAATCTTTGCAACTGTTCATATACCCTATTACACTATTTTACTATCTTTGCATACCTTCCAATCACTGTATCTCAGAGATCTGGTAACAAAAACTTATGCGCTCTTAACTGAAGTATGTATACATCCCAAAATACCTCCAATTAACTTCACAAGCTATAATACTTCATATATCTTCATCGCTGACCAAAACTGTAGCACTAAACCCTATTGTCCTAATTCTAGACTTAGTCATTTTCATGACTGTGACTCCAGTGGCAATCTCCACAACATGCGATCACTTCAACATAAGTGTTGCCATAAATGACAACCCTCAAGTGATTCCTAGTGCTCCAAAACATCACATGCCAACATAATTATGTTCATGCAAAGCTACAGGATGATGTATTGATGTATGGCAGATCTCTATGTGTGAGCGCACATGTTTTACATGTGCGGTTTCAGAAATGTTACTCTTTGAGTAAAGTTACAGGCAAAGAAAAAAGCATCAGGGCTTGTGAAGTTACATAGGTATTGGATGACCTATGTTATGTTATTTTATGTATTGATCATGTATGTTTGACTGACATAGTGTCATTTTAATGTATGTAAGGTCACGTGTTGTAATATTATGTGGCCGACCTTGAATTATGTTTTGTAGATAACCCAAACTCTTGGCTTAAGGCTTCTTATAGAAAGTCTATAGCTGTATTTTGAGTTTTTTTGTTGATATATCAAGATGGTAATAGGGTCTTGAGGGAGACCAAAATGTATATTCTATAAATCACAGAACTTATATTTCTACCATTGTAATGAGAGTATTTTGAATGCTTTTATGAATTGATTTATGTAAAATGAGAATTATTCCTACTTTCTACTTGTAATCCTTCAAATAATGAATTTTAAAAGATGATACATCAGTGCCTTCTTCAATTGGTCTATAGTGATAGTTTATTCTTAATCCTACATACAACTTGTTGGTTCCTAAATTTACAGATTGGAAATCCTATGAGCTTGAATAACTCAATGCTTGGAATTTCCAACTGATTTGTCCAATGAACATGAATGATCAATTATGATGCTCTTCCCCTACACTATAGACTCTACAGGACCAAGGTGGGTGTACCTATTCCTTATCCCAAACTCCAAGATTAAGGCTTTTTATAGTAGATATGATTATATTATATCTTATGGTTGATCTCTCAAGATAGAAATGGGGTCTTGAGGGAGATTGAATTGTATATTCTACAATTTATAAATCACCAAACTTATATTTTAATAGCTTTACTGAGAGTATTTTGACTTTCTTGCTCAAACTTCACTTGGTCAACTACACCTTGACTGCCATGTGGTAGCCTCTAATTGGCTTGCCAACCTTCCTATCCTCCCTAGTCCACCATCCATCTCCTTCGTCCATGCCACCTAGAACCTTTTTGTGATCCCAGGAACTTTCTATTTCCTTGTCATCCTAGACTACAGGATCACAAACATCTGAAACCTGTCAGTATACCACCCAGACCCATCATCGATCCTCACTAGCTAATTTTCCATGTGTCGTGATTCCATGGTTATTTTTCAATCCTCAATCCTTCAGTTGTCAGGATCATGAACATTCACTATTTGTCACCCCTTGGCCCACCAACTAACCACTTGGTTGTCAACAACTTTCATTCTTTTGAGGTCAGGAATATCACTTCCTTCCCGCATTCTTTGATAAGTGATGTCACATTTAAAACACTTCCCTTCCAACAAAGGAGTTTGATGGTGTAGTAGGTCTCTTTTCATTTGTCAGTCAAGTTCCACTAATTTTTCTTTGCTTTATTTTCTTCAGGATAATTTTAGTTTCAAAGTATGTGGGCCCCATCTATCCCTTTAGAATTTTTGGATTCATACCACTCTGCTATCAATTCCAATCACCAGTACTTCATGCATCAATTCTACACTCATAGTGTATCCTTTGAAGTTCAAAATTGTCACCAATCTATCATATTTCCAATGGTTTGTCTTTTGTACAACTATAATTTTGAAATATGTGGGCCCCAATCTTCCCTTCATAATTTTTGGATTCATTCTACCTACCTTCTATTTCTGATCATTTACACTAGACCCCACCCTTTCCTTTGGAATTTTAGTATTTGCCTTACTATGCTTCCAATTCTGATTATTATCACCCCAAACATTAGTTCTCCATACTATAGCATTTAGTTTTTCTTTTAAGTCAAACTGACCACCATTATGTCATATTTTTTATGATCTACCTTCCTCTATCTTCTTCGGTGCAATTTTATCTTTAGAATACATGGGTCCCAACCTTCCCTTTAGAATTTTGGGAATCATATTACCTCACTTCCATTCATGATCATCAATACTCTGAATGTCAATTCTCTGCATATAGTGTGTGGGCCCCAGTCTTCCCTTTGAGATTTTAGGATTTTACTTACTATGCCTCCATTTCCAATCGATTGTATCCCAAGAAAATATGGAATTAAACTCTTATTACCAAAATTAGTGTCGATGTATCCATCAAGAATCAGAAGAACTTTATACATATCCCAACTGCTTTATCTTTTGAATAACTTATGTATCACTTTTCTTTTGGTTGGGTTACTTGACGTACTATCTTAATCAACGCATCAAGTGAAGCAGCCCACCATTTTTTGAAGAACCTCAATCATTGTTACTCACCCATATTTACTTATTCAAAGTTCCATATTGTTTGATGCTTAGGGAAAATGGACTCCACTGCATGCTTCCCTTTTTGAATATCTCCATCCATTGATACATCACATTTAAGTTTTGTTCAGGACTGCCCTTTGTTTGATATTATATACTGGGCCCCACAAGAACATCCCTTAACTCATCAAATAAGTCTTTCTTCATGCTATTATCTGATCCTTCTTACTCGACAACCTACTTTGTTCAATATTTCTTCCTGGCAATATTTATTTGATATTATTCACATCGAGCAATGGTTCATTTCATTACCCCTCCTTCAAATTATTTGAAATACAATCCTATTCAATGTAGAGGGATGATGGGATAAACACATGTTGGTCAAAGACATTTTTCTTACAACAATATATTATTTTCTGGGGTGATCACCTATTTCTCTTAGTGCTACAATCGAGTTGACTCCTGCCACTTTGTTTCATTGGTATAACATTTCTCTATTGTATGGGTGATTTATGGGCAAGGATAGTTATTTTTAGGGTCTTCTCATTATGTAGATCCTAGAGTTGTGAAATTTTTTTGAACTCCATCAATGGCTCTTTCTAGGGACATATACCCCTTTTGGGCATAGCTAGAATCCAGTTATCTCTGGTAGAAGCAAACCAAGTGCCTTATCCATTGGACTATGGAGTCACTTCATATCTTATCCCCAAAAATATAAAATCACACTTTATTTGGTGGCCCTGGACTACCAAAAATATAGAACCAATACTTTCCCCTATCAAAAATATTGTTTTCATCACATTGTACTAGAATCAATATAAAATTAAATATGTGATATGCTTGGTAGAAAATGTTGACATTTCTCACCAATCTATAATGCTCGACATCATCATCACTGATATGTATCTTTAGTTTGAGGATATGTTGAGAATCATGATCCAACTCATAACATTCTACTCCAAAAATTACATTGTAACCCCCTTTTCCATCAACTTTCATGAAAATACATATCTTTGGCTTTAACACAAATTTTGATTTAGTTGAGACATCATTAATATTCTCAAAAAGATTACTTCTCAACTATAAATTAATTTGTGATAAAACACTATTGGGCCAATGATCATTGTCCTTATTTTGAAAATCAAGCAACTTTACATCTGAATATGTAATATCAATAGTGTTCAACCCATTGTAATCTTTTGTTTCCTTCTTCATTACTAGACATGCATCCACACTATTTTTTATATTAAAATTATGACCAATGAGTGGAGGAGAATGATTATAATTATTACCATTACTTGAATGAGTTCCTTGCATTTATTGATACTCCTAAGAGTTTATTTTGTTGTCATTAGTTATGAGGAAGTTATTATGTTTGTAAAAGTCATTCGGTAAGGAAGAAAATATAAGTCGGTAAGGTAGAGAAAGAATTTGGTAAAAGTAATTAGTAAACAGGGAATTTTTGTAAAAGAAGAAGCAAGTATAGGCACTGATCGAGGTAGTATCGAGAACCAAGAACCAAGTTATACCGAGCACCTAACCGAGAAGACAAGGTAGTTACCGAGTTAAATAAAATGTGTTACCGAGTAGAACAAGCCAATACCAGATGGATTCTAAGTACATTGAACCTGGACACTGATTGGAAATGGTTTACTAATCTCGAGGAGATCGTATAATAGAACATTGGAGATTACAAAATGATGATTATACATGATTCCAAGGTAAGTTTAGCCAATGATAAAAATGGATGGAATATGCATTGGAAGTGTACCCAATGCTAGCATCGCTTGAAGATGAAGATTCTAGAATATATAGCATCGCTTCAAGAATTGTATATAAGATGATCAGAGTATGAAGATAATTAAGGTGGCATATGCATGCATAAAGAGTGATTGGAGATTGCATGTATGAAGCAGATCAGAGAAGAAGATGAATAAGTAGTGAAGCTACCGAGTAAAAAAGTATAGAAGAATAGTTACATATTGATTTAGAATTGAGCTACCAAGTATTGAATTAATAGTGTGATGGATACATAGTATGAAGTAATAAATTGATGGGCACATAGATTTTGAATCGCATTTTTTGATGCAAGTTAATATACATTTTGTTGTTACTAATGAAAAGTTAATAAAATTTGTATAAGTCTCTTAACCGAGCAGATCCTAACATATCTTAATTATAAATCCTTTAACCAGGTACAATTCTTAGATTAGAGTTGTAAAATCTCTTAACATAGTAGACTTAGCTATCTTTAGAACTCTTAACTAGGTTAATACTCTTAATAGGATAAGCTATCAGAAATAGATAAACATTGTAGCTCTAACTGAGAAACTTTATTCTGTAGTAGTGAAGTCTTGTGGGTGTCATCCCCACCGGAGTTTTTATTGTCTAACAAGGATTTTTGTGATATGAAAATATTGTGTTATGTGTTGATGATTATATGTTTTATTTATTTTATTTGATGTATGTTAATGTCAAGGAATCATAAATGAATGTGAAGCAAGCATAAATAATTTTTAAAATGTTTTTAAGTACTGATTCACCCCTCCCCTCTCAGTACTTACCTTTCCACACCTGAATCCAACAATTGGTATCATAGCTTAGTCTCTTATTGAGAAGTTTAATAATCACTTGAGAGGAAAGATCTAGAAAGATGGAAAGCTACAAGTATGAAGGGTGATTGAGAACTTGGAAATGGAACTCAAAATAGAAAAAAAGTAGGTTGAAGAACTAAGCAAGAAACTGAAGAATTCTCTCAATAAAAGGAAGGAATTGGCACAACAACTGAAAGATACTCAGGATCAAGTTGAAGAACTTGAAGAAAAATCAGAGGGAAGCATGTTGATCAATAAGATTCTATCATATTAGAACTATCTGAAAATAACAAAATGCTTATTGATCAAGTGAAAATATTGAAAAGAGAACAAGAAGCACAACTGATAAGGATGTGTGAAATATTGGAACAAAAAGGAAAAGCAGAAGATGACAAAAGAATTGCTAAAGAAGAGAGAAGGAAAATGAATACAAGACTAGATGAAAAGGATAGGGAAATAATGAGGCTGACACAAACTCACTACAACTTGACATACCAACTTGTTATGGAAAATCAAGATGTTGGAAGGAAAGTTGGAGAAATTGCAAAATTGAGATCTAAGAATGAACATTTGAAGAATGATTTGAAAATTGAAAGAGATTTGAATGAAGTCCTAAAAAGAAATGAACAAGCCTTGAAGATACTAGATGAATATCTGAGAAATCAAAGGTAACCTAATGACATTTTTGGACTTGATTACAATGCAAACAATACTACCGAGAAGGGTGAGTCTTCCAAACAAGAAACCAACCGAGACAAAGTTGCTTCTCCGCCAAAGTCTAATAAGTCTACATGTTATCATTGTGGGAAAACAAGACACACAACTAATATCCGTGGAAGAAAAAAATGTAATTAATTGAATACTCCTAAATTCAAAGGTCATTGTTATAATTGCAAAAAGTTTGGACATAAGGCATTTGAATGTAGATCAAGAATTGTGAACACTCCAAGAAAACCTAGATTGAAGGTTACTATAACAACTACAAGAGATAGAACAGGAGAAAGAGCGGGAGAAAAAAATTTGAATCTCTAGCAAGAAGGTAAGTAGGATGCTCTTGGTTTGGCTGCAAGTTCTGATCTGGTACCATGAAATGCGGAGGTCATAGAGAATGCAGCAGAAGAAAAGACCGAAAACCCCGTGTCTGTCAATGGCGAAAGAGATGGTGGGTCTAGCATGGCCCATCCGAGAAAGGACATCAGTCCTATCTTGGGACCAGAGGAAGAAAAAGGGGATAAATCTAGTCAACGAAGCATCCAGAAGATCTCTCACATGGTGGGAACTCATTATGAGGTAAGGGGAAATGGAGTAGTCTTTTTGGGATAAAACCAACTGGAAAATCTTCTTTCCCAAAGATTGATATAGCCTCAGAACTAAGTAAAGGGGTTATAGATTTAAATATTCCTGATCAAATCATAGATCATACTATTTCTAGAATGGCCTCAACTCTGATAGGAAAGTTTATGGGTCCTAGACCAAATATAGACCTGGTGAGGGCTTTTACCCTCCAGAAGTGGAAGCTCAAAGAGCAGGTGGATGTAGCGGCTATGCCAAAAGGTTTTCCTCCTTTTTATTCTCTAATGGAGAAGATCTTTCAAAAGTGTTTTCGGAAGGCCCATGGATGTGGGGAAAATCCTCTTTGTCTTTATAGAATTGGACTACAAATCTGGACTATAATGATAATTTCTTTGTATCTACTCCTTTCTAGGTTAGACTTCCGGGTCTCCCTCTAGAGTACTGGCATGAGGATATTTTGGTGGCGATAGCAAGGTCTTTTGGTGAACTGCTAACTATAGATCTAATGACTATAGCCTAAACTAGACAAGTGTTTGCATGGATATGTGTCAATATCCAACATGATACTGATCTTCCTCAAGTCATAAATCTAAACTCAAAAGTGGGTAAATGGGCCCAAGAAATAGAATATGAATCGAACCCTTTCGTATGCTTAACATGTAGAAAATTTGGTCATTGGGAAAAACAGTGTCCATTGAAGATAGCTATAGATAAGAAAGACCAAGAGTCTAAAACATCAAAAAAGTGGGAATGGAGGAAAAAAAAGGGGAGATGCAAAAACCCCCTGTTAATGAGATCTCAAATGAAAACATGGAGGAGATGCAGGCTCACCCAAAAAGGGAATCAAAAGAAACAAAAGGTCCTAAGGAAGCTGCTATCCCTATTGAGGAAAATAAATATAGGATCATTCTAGAATAGTTACCTCTTCAGAGGAAACCTGTGAACTCTCTTTAGAGTCAGATCCACTATTGGCATCAAGGGTTGAAGATAGCCTAAATTATTCAAAGGGGAGGGAGAACTACCAAAGCCCGCAGAAGGTATATGAAACCCAATATATTCTAGAGAAAATTAGTAGTGAAGCATCAAATGCTAATTTGTTAGAGCCTAATTTAAAGAATGATAGAACAAATGAATAGTATGATGACTCTGAAATAGTGGAAACAAAGAACAAAAGTCCATGGATCAGTGTTTTAAAAAAAAGAAGATCTCCAACAGGTAAAGGCTCAAGGTCCTAGCCAAGAAGAGAAAACATTAAGGATCAAACCCCTACAATAGGAAAAAATAGCTCTAAGGTGACACAAGGAGGCTCGACATCTAAATCAAACAAAAAAGGGGGTCAAATTAAATTTGGAGGAGTTTAGACAAGAGGACAATAGAAAAAAGCGGATACTAGAACACCTAAAAGAGAAAGGGGTAGTGTATTTGAGAAAGAACAGAGAGAGAAGGAAGCAAAAAAAAAATATAGCGGATGGTAGACAACTTACCATCAATCAAGTCTGTCCTCCTAATTTTTAATGAAGATTTTATCTTGGAATATTAGAGGTCTCAATAGTCCTCATAAACAAGATGTAATTAGGAACTTAGTTAGAGATTCTAAGCCTGATATTTTGCTTATTCAAGAAACTAAAATGGTTAGAGACAAGATTATTAAAATCAATTTGTTGAAGAATGGGGATAAGTTTAGTAGTGACTCTGAAGGGGCTTTTGGAGGACTGGCTATCTTCTGGAATACTAAAAGCTTCACTTGCAACCTGTTGAAAGAGGACAAGAATTTCCTGGTAGTTAAAGTCAGCAATATTAAGGATAATTTATCCTGGACTCTAATTAATGTGTATGCTCCTAATACTAAATCTGGTCATCTTAATCTTTGGAAAAAGGCTTCATGACATCAGAAAGGATCACCCAGATGACAACTAGATGATGATGGGAGACTTCAATACGCCCTTGAAAGAAGTTGAAAAGAAAGGAGGGAACAATACCCAAGTAGAAAGCAGGGTAGATCTTATGGATTTCATAAGTAATGAAGGTCTGCTGGATATTGACCTTGAAGGAATTGATTATACCTGGATCAATAGAATAGTGGGAGCTGATCTCATGCAGGTCAAGCTTGACAGGGTCCTTGTCTCTCACGGATGGCTTGCTAACTTTTCTTGCTCCCTTCTCTCTCTTAACCGCATTGGTTCAGATCACTATCCTATATCCTTTATTGCCAACTCCTTCAGAGGAAAAGGTAACACACCTTTCAGACTGGAAAAAATGTGGATGACTCACCTAGAGTTCAAAAGTAAAATAAAGGAATGGTGGAATATCAAAGTGGAAGGAAAAGCTATGTTCCAAGTGGCTAAAAAAATGGTAAATATCAAATCTAGAGTTAGACAATGGAACAAGGATGTCTTTGGTGATATTTTTCAAACTAAAAGAAAAATTCAAATGGATCTTAAAGAAATTCAAGACAAGATTCAAAGTATAGGGTTGACAGAAGATCTTAGAAAAGAAGAAAATATTATCCTTGCTGATTACCATAATATCATAGCTAAAGAGGAAACTTTTTGGAGATAGAGATCAAGGTCTCTTTGGTTGAAAGCAGGAGATAGAAATACCAGATTTTTCCACCTAACAATGATGAAACACAAGGCTATGAACAAAATCAACACTTTTATTACCCCTAGGGGCACTCTCAATAAAGAGGAAGAGATAAGGAAAGATACGATGGGCCACTTTTCTTTGATTCTTTCTAGAGAACAAGGTCTCAATCAAGATGATCAGAACTATTTGCTGAGTTCCATTCCTATGCTATTGGAGGCTGAGGACAATCTCTTTCTTAAGTCTATTCCTACAGAGGAGGAAATTAAAAAGGCTATCCAGTCTTTTGAAGGTGAAAAATCCCCTGGGCCACATGGCTTCCAAATGTTTTTCTTTCAACACTACTAGGAAATTATTGGAAAAGATATTTATGGGGCTGTGAATGAATTCTATGGCTCTAAAGATATTCTTAAAGAGCTCAACTCCACCTTCATAGCCCTGATACCCAAAAGACCAGGAGCTAAGATGATTGACAGCTTTAGGCCTATTAGTCTTTGTAACTCCTTGTATAAGATCATATCTAAGGTTCTGACTACAAGGATCCTCAAGATTCTCCCTCATCTCATTTCCCCCCAACAAAATGGGTTTGTTCTGGGAAGACAAATCCTAGACTCGATTATGGTTGTTCATGAGAATATTCACTCTCTGGAAAAATTGAGGAAACATGGTTTCCTTATGAAACTTGATCTATCAAAAGCCTATGATAGAGTTGATTGGGAGTTTCTTTCAAAAATTCTTCAGGCGTTTGGTTTTGATGATGGAGTGATCAAACTTATAATGCAACTTTTTACTATGGTTTCTTCTTCAGTGATTGTGAATGGGGGATCCTCTCCTTTATTTAGACCTACTAGAGGGTTACGTCAAGGAGATCCTATATCTCCTATCCTTTTTGCTATCATGGCAGAAAGTCTTGGGAGATTCATTACCCTTCAAGTTTCTCAAGGTTTGATTTTGGGTTTACAACCTTCCTCCAAAGGAATTGTCTATTCTCATGAACAATTTGTTGATGATACGATTCTAATGGGAGAATCTACTATAAAAGAGGCTAGGAATATGAAAAAGGCATTAAATGTGTATGCTAGTGCTATGGGTCAACTCATAAACTGGGAGAAGAGTGCCCTATTTTTCTTTAATACTCCTGAAGCCAGAATGAACAAAATTTCTGCTATTCTTGGTTGCAAGATGGGAAGCATGACAACCTCTTATCTTGGTTTTCCATTGTGCTTGAAACCGGAGGCTAATTTTTGGAAAAAAATCCTTGATAGATTTTATTCGAAATTGGCAGGATGGAAATGGGCGATTCTCAGTCAAGCTAGGAAAGTCCAACTGCTAAAGGAAACTCTGTAAAACCTTCCAGTCTATGCCCTTAGCCTATTCAAAATTCCTCAAAAGTTTTCAGAGTTAATTGAGAAGTTCCAAAAAAGGTTCCTTTGGACAGGAGTGGAAGAGAAAAAGAGACTCAGCCTAGTGGCTTGGGAGAAGATTTGTATGCCAAAAATGATGGGGGGTCTAGGAATAAGGAGCATTATTAATACTAATAAATCTCTCCTAGCAAAGCAATGCTAGAGAATTTTTGAAGAGGAGAAAGAATGGAATATGATAATGAAAAGGAAATATCATCTAAGTAATCTTGAAGGAATGCTCCAATCTCAAATTGATATCCAGGGATCTTTCGTTTGGAAAAGTATAAGTAAAGGCAAGAATCTTATAAGCAAAGGTGTTATTTCGAAGCTGGGAAATGGTAGAAAAATTCAGTTTTGGAATGATAAATGGATGTTGGAGAAGCCTCTTATAGAGAATGAAGAATGGGGGAATGCTATCCAGGAGTGTAAAGAATCTATTGGTGAATTTGTGAGTGATTATTGGAAAAATGAAGAGTGGATAGACCTTGGGCTGAAGGATATCAGATTTAAAGAAGTGAATAAACAATTAAACAACTAGTTTATTAGAGAAAATGAGGCTAATAAACTTATTTGGGGTTCAGCTACCTCTGGAAAGTTCTCGGTTGCTTCTGCTTTGATTCTTCTCCTCCCTACTAAGGCCCAACCTTTGTGGGTGTAGGTATGGAATAAAAACCTTACACCTAAAATTAACATGTTTTTTTGGTTGCTTGTCCATAACAAAATCCTTACACAAGACAACCTTATGAGAAGAGGGTTTCAATTTCCTAATAGATGTGCCCTGTGTTGTCAAGAAGCTGAGAATTGCAATCATCTAATGATACACTGCTCTTTCACTAGAGAGGTGTGGGACACAATAATATCATCCCTTTAGCTTAATTGGGTGAAACCTAACTCTATCCAAGAGTTTTTCCAATAGTGGCAGAGCCCTTTCTATGACAAGAATGCTAGGGATATCTGGAAAATTATCTTTCCCCACTTCTCTTGGCTTATCTAGAAGGACAGGAATAACGAAATCTTTAGAGAGAAAAAGGCCCCTCCTTCTTTGGTTGAAAACTTAGTAACTAGAAGTATAATGGAGAACTATAGAAGTATGGGAATGAAAGATAATAGTCAATGAGAACCTCAACCAAAGAAGGACAATATTATCTCATGGGAAAGACTAAAAAGTAGTCAGATTCAGAATCCAAGAGATAATGTAATATGGACAGCTCCTCCCTTTGGATGGCTTAAAGGGAACTTTGATGGTTCAGCTAGGGGTAATCCTGGAAGGGCTGGAGGTGGTGGTCTTTTAAGAGATGTTGTTGGGAACTACTTAGGAGCGATCACTATCTTGCTGGGTATCCAAATGAGCCATGTGGCAGAGGCTGAAGCTTCTCTTTACCTGGTAATGATGGTGAAAGATATGGGCTGTACAAAATTATGGCTGGAAGGTGATTCCCTAAATATAATTAATTCTATTAAAGGGAAATCTAAGATCTAATGGACAATAGAACACATCATTAATAAAATTAAAAGTATTATGAATTCCTTTGAAGAATGCCACGCCACTCATGTTTATTATGAAGGCAACAAACCGGTGGACAGGCTAGCAAATGAAGGTACCTTGAGTGACATCACCCAAAAGTGGAGAGGGGAAGTGAATCTAAAGGCTGAGATTATGAGTCTAATCAACTATGATAGGATTAATCACTATGAAGGAAAAATCACTTAATCTAATGATGACAAGGACAAATCATTTACCGAGGAGGTCTACATGTAAGGCAAAGTGTGGGATCATTACTTTGCAATTAATAAAGCACAGACAATGGGTTAATCTCGATAACCAAAATAGCAAAGAAAATTAGAGAAGTAAGGAGGACATCACTGGTAAGGAGACGAACCAGTACATGAGAAACAAGCAAAAATTGGGAGGTGGTTTGAAATGGGAGGAACCTTCTGACTGTGACAAATGGAGACATGACAGAAAAGTTTGGAAGAAGCTGAAGAAAGGGGGGTTACACAGTTCATGAAGATGCTTCATGGGCATGAAAAAATGATCACTTCTTTGTTCATGGATGGCTGGGCTAATGGTAAGGTTCATCTTTGGGGAAAGTCCTTCACTCTTACTATTTCTAATATAGCAGAAATGACTGGTTTACCTGTGGAAGGTACCCATTTCCATAGAGGAAATCATAGACTAGGAACTGAAGCTTTTACCATTTCCCTAAAATTGATGATGAGAAAGCCCTTATGACCAAGGGAAATGGTGACTATGTGGACATTACCAATATTGATGAATTCTGGGCCAAAATATTGAAGGCTATGATAGAATATTTTACGCTTGATGGGCGGTATTTCAAAATTTACAACTTCCATTTTGTTTTTGCTAACCACTTCAGGCATAAAAGGAGGATTTCTTTCCCTTACTATCTTATGAGTTCCCTGAACAACAGCATTACGGGACACATGAAAAAGGCTAATAACCCCGTGCTGCATGAGGGCTTGATCCTTCTTATTTCTGACCACATCAGGGACAATATTACGGACCCTATCCCTAAAAAGATCACTGGTAAAAGAAAGGAGAAGAATGAGGGGGAAAGAAAGGCTGAGACTAGTAAGAAAAGAAAGAATAAGAAGGATAAGGCCTCTGTTGATACCGGTGGCAAAAACACTACCAACACCGAGGAATTAGTGAAAAGGCCTCACTCTCGGGGAAAGGGTATTATTGAGGAAGGTAATGAGGAGGATTCTGGTGAAGAAGAGATAAACAATGAGAAAGAGGAAGGAAACAAAAAAGATCAGGAAGAGGAAATGAATGAATGGATGGCAGAGGAGAATGATGATAAGGAGGAGATTAGTCAAGAAGATGGAGATGAAGAGGAGGAAGCGAATGAGGAAGAAGAAGAGACCTAGGAAAATTCAACTGAAGATGCCATGAAAGATACCCTTGATCCTAATGGGGGTGCCAATAAAGAGGAAGATGGCACTTAGGTGTCTTCTATGGAGGCTAAAATCACTATTTAGGGTGCCCCTGTGGAAGAAAATATGAACAATGTTAAACTAGATTCTGGGGACGGTAAGAACAGATATGAGGATGGTAATGATGATGAGGGGCTTATTGTGGGAATTACAGCTGCCCAAGAGAATGAAGGTAAGGATACTAGTAAGAACCTCTCTTCAAATGAAACAGAAGAAGACAAATGGAAAGACAATAAGGAAAGTATGGAGAAGACGACCATGGTGGAGAACAACAACAACAAAGAGGAATCTTTTAACCTCTTGAGGGAATATGCTTTGCAGGAGGAGGAGAATAATGCTAAGAGTCAGGATAAGAATGTGGAATGGAAAAAGGAAATATAGGATATGAAACTCCAGATCCAGGAAATGGAGAATACAATGAAAAATATGACTACTAAGCTGGGAAAGATGGAAAATAAGGTTCTTGATAAGGTGAAAAATAAAAATAAAAATGAGGATAGTATTGTTGAGATGAGCAAGCTAGTTAATGACAAGATGAAAGACTTAGAAGCCAAAATTAGCAACCATGATAGTATGATTAAAGGTGTTTTGAGCCACAGAAATGAAGGTTTGATGATGACTATTATGAATCTGAATATGTTGGATAAATATTTGGAAAGGAACCTGCTAGAAAGAACAACAATCACCATCAATGAGGATGCTGGCAATACTGGTCCGGGGATGAGAACTAGAGGGCACATCCAGAGGAAGGTCCCCGAAAAATTGAAAGATCTGAAGGAGCTACAAGAGACTATCCAGAAGATGGAAGACCTCTAGAAGAAGGCTGAAGAAATGATAATAGATAATTAGCTAGTTCTTGCTGGTAGTTGTTTTGTAGTTTGTCTTTCTTTTAGTATCTTCTTTTGAACTATGTGGCTCTTGGTCCCTGCTTTTTTTTCCAGCAGGTGTTTCATTTTGAAAACTTTAATGCTCTATCTTTATGCTTTTTTGTAACTGGTTTTGGGTCCATGTAAAACCTGCTTTTACCTTAATAAAAAACAATTGCAAGAGATATGGTCACAAAGCTGAAGAATGTAGATCACAAATAAGAAATGAAAAATGGGTCCCCAATCGATAGAATGTTGACAAAAACTGCCAAGGTCCTACTATACCATGGGATTATAACACAAGGATCACTTGTACTACATGTGGAATATTTGGTCACATAGATGCAATCTACTTTAGGATGCATAGAATGAACAATAGGAGATCATGGAGAAACACTGGAATGGCTTGTTTTCATTGTCATAGAGTTGGTGACCTAGCTACGAACTGCAAGTACCAAAATAAGGATTCAATCGAGGAATAACCGAATGAAAAGACTCATGTAAACATTGATGAAATTGGAGAGAAGATGAATAAAACTTGGAGAAGGAAGTCACAAGATGATGGAACATAATTGGGAACATCTGATGGAACCACATCCTCTAGATCGGGTGCACCTATCTTCACTTAATTGGTCAAGGTATGGATAGGAGCTGATAATCTAAAGTTTATCTTAAATCAGTTTCTAGATTTAGTGTAGAGATCCATATCAACATATCTAGATGCATTTGGATAAGAGTTGTAAAGTTATTAATTCATATGTTGATCAGTAAAGTATTTGAGTTATGCTACTCCATTCAGTGAAGCAAAGTATAGTTTGGTTAAATGGTAAAAAAAGTTAGGTAAAGAGCATTAAATGCATATTATAGTCATTGGAATCCCTAATCTAAAGGAAAAACTATAAATAGAGGGTTTGTTACTTCATTTTTACTTTATATTCTTGTGATAACATTTGAGAATTGACAAAGATGAGATCAAAGAGTAATTATGAGCATTCAGTCGAAGCATTCCCAACATCTGCAAGAACATTTGAGGTATTTCTAGAATTCACCAAGTTGAATTAATAGATTCTACTTGCTATTCTATTTGAACCCCAGTATTTGTTGAAGTATTTTTGAGATCAATGGCACCTAAGATGCATAAACTAGTCGTAGTTGAGAAGATCAACCTTGTAAACCCAAAGTATAAACTTCATCCAGGTGTTGCTGCTAAAGTTGGTAAAATTGGAGCCCTATCCTTGATCCTGCCTAGAGTCATTTTGATTGAAGATGTTTGTGCCTTCATTCACTGTAAGATTGAATATATTTGTCAAGATGAGATTGATTAATCCTACAAGAAGTTGTGTGTAAATGGAAACTTGAAGAGCGATCACGCACACTTGCAAACCAAGGGTTTGGTTCATGTAATTCATGTACCAACGGTATTCAAGCATGAGTGGATGAGAATTGTGTTGAGCAGAGTACATGAAAGATTCATGTGGCTTGATGGGCCAGTAAATATAAAAAGGATGTTTTACACATTATAACAATTTTTTTGGTCAGTGATAGACTGAGTGCTTATAAGCAGATAGATAAGAACAAACTATGTGAACTCACAAAATAAAAGTGGGATGGAAAAGACTTAAAATTATCTACAGTTGAAGACCCTGAATTGAAGTTCACATCAAACATTATATCCTACCGAATATTCCAATCATCTTGGGTAGACAGTGTACCTTGTGGAGTTGTTTACATCGCCTACAAAATTGTCAAGGACATGAAGATTGACTTGTGAGAGATTCTGTTAAACAATTAGATGACAACATGAATACCATTCGGAAGGCAAAGTCAAACACATTGAAGTTTGGTCCACTATTGGTATGCATATTATTTTATTTTTAAAACTCATTTTTGACACTTGGTGAAGTTAAATGGAATGTAGATAAACCCATAGTTTATCAAATTAATGAATTAATTCAAAGCATGGGTGACAATTTCAATGTTATAATGGATGATTATTTCAGTAAATTCCAATCTAGAATTCATAAGAGGTATATAATTGTTCAGCTCTAGAATTGTTACCTCTATCAGGCAATGAGGCTAACAATAATTCCAGCTAACAATGGAAACCTCTCCTAGCTGTGGGTAGACTATGATTAGAGAGGAATCTTCAGATTCTAGGCCGGTTCCTATAGAATATTGGCTATCACTTTACTAACCTGAAAAACTTGATGGGAAAAGGGTAAAGGGAACTTAAAACTTAGAAAATAGGGTGATACACCAATGACTGATTTAGAAGTCAGAAAAGAAAACAACAACTCCAGACCTAGTTCACAATGAAATTTAGATGATTGGAACACTTTTCATCATATAGATTAATGAATTTGATAATCAGGGATTAACCACAAATTACTGAATTCTTAACAACATACGTTTCTCAAATAAGGTTTGATTAATCAGACTTATCAATCTAGAAGGAACAATGAAACATTCACATCCAAAATCAAAATCAGAATTATAAACACTTACTAAAGAAGATGGAAATGAATGATAATCTGAACAAAAAAATGACCTATAATCTGGTATATTTCCTTCACAATTTCTACAAAAATGGTTACAAAAATGGCCTGAGAGACATCTAGGAACAATACATTCACTAAAATGTCCTCTTTTCAAAATTTGCAACCATTAGAAAAGAAAAACTTTCTTCCTAAAAAGGCCTCCAAAACCCTAATTTGGGAATGCCTATCTCCCCTAAAAATGCTCAATCTTTGGCCATAAATCATGCCAAATATTTAGGTCACATGTCATCAAAATTGAAAAGTCCACCTACCCCTAAATTTTGGCTATATACAAGGAATAAATCCCTTTTACATCATGAATTAAGCCAAAATTTATATATTTCTTTAATAAAATGGCTTTTAAAATTAAAGGGATAAATCCCTTTATACAAATATTTAGCCAATTTTATAAAAAGAAAACAAATATTAACAAAGGTTTAATATTTTTTATGCTACCAAATTATTATTTAAAAGTTTTTAACATAAATATCAAAAACCATAAATAATAACCTAAACCCTAAGTCAATTCATTTTCAAACTTAGCAATCTTAAGGTTTAGATTTATCAAAGTGGGGAATACATAATATTCGATCCACTTGATATACATAAACATGAATATGCCATGACATGAAAACAACAATGTAAGTGGTGGTCCTCTGCATAAACATGGCACTCTGTCCTTGACTTGAACTTTGACATGCATTGTCATTCCTTTTCTTGGCGGACGGCAAAGGAAACTTCATTTTATTTTGGGGCTCATTTTGCATACAAAAAGGTATTTTTCATTCATTATTTGCAATTTAGAGGGTTTCAAAACCCTAGCTAACAGCTGTTGAAGCGCTGGAAATGAGCATCTCTGAAGATTTTCTGCATAAAATCAAGGGCAAACTACTCTATGAGACTTGAGGAACTCAACATTTTCATTATCAAAACTGTAAGTTATTGATTTCTTTACTCTTTGTCCATTTTCTCTACAAAAAACGTGTATCTTCTTGCATGCGAAAAGGCATTTTATTTTGCTGTTTACATGAGCTCTCTACTGCATGAAATATGGAAGTTTATTTATCAGTTCTCATTCTGTTGATATCTCTTGACAAAAAAAAAACATGCATCTCCTCTTTGTTGTTTATGAGTCGACATACAATATTTTCTGATATTTGAATTCAAAACCCTCTGTAGATGCAAAAAACGTGGGTTCTCTGTTACTTGCATTCTTTTCTTTGCATAGAAGTTAGGATTTGAACTCTAGTTCATACTTGTATTAACGTTTTGATTAAAGCGTGGGCTCTTTTGTTTGCATGAAACCTGGGTTTTCATTTTTCATGAGGATAAAGACAGAAAATAAGTCGAAACCCTTATCAACTGCAGCTGAAACTTTGAAACATGAGTTTTCAAGAAACCCTTGTCGACATATACCCTCTATTTATACTTTGATGTTAATGTTTCTTCCTTCTTCAAACATGAAGATCTCTGCTACAACACAAGTTATGAGTTCACTTTGCTTGAACGGCTGTAAACAAAAGTCAACTTGCTGTTAACATGTATTCAATACTGCATAAAATAAAGGTTCTCTATTTGAATTTGGAATTAGCGTTTTGATACAAAATGTGAGCCCTATATACTAAAATCTGTATCTCCTTTTGCATAATATGGAAAATCTTAAACTGAAAATATGAGCTTTCACCAGTTGATTTCCCTTTCCTTGTAGAAGTATGAAGCACAAATACATAACTCTCCCTCTCTGTATAGAAATACTGAAGCTTGACAGTCTTGAAGCTGTTGGAAACATATAGATCTACTATATTTACTGTTGGCATCATGCATTAATATTTCCTGTAGCACTATTTTGAGCTCTCTGCTAGCACATATTGTTTCTTGTAATAAAAACAAACCCACTATTATTGAAGAGTCCTCAAGGCAATTGATGAACTTGAACTTTCTATTTATGAACTGTGTCTTTGATTCTTCAAGTAATTTACTATTCTTTAACCAACACAAGACCATCTGAAAATGTGCATACATACATAGAAGATTTTTATTGTTATTACTTATAAATGCACTAATACTTCTTGACAAGTATAAAATATTATGACAGAGAGAGATACTCTGTTTCCAGTATGAACATGAACTTTGAAATTATTATTGTTCCTTCAGCATAAGAACTTTATTGTTTGAATCCTTGAGTTCAATCCTTTCAGAAACATGATCTACATTCTAGCATTTGAAATTGATATCACACTTGTCAGAAATTATGAATATAAAGTTATTTTCTGATTTCTGACAAGTACCGAAAAATGTGACCTATTGGCATTCTGAGATTAATAACATTAGTATTATTGAAGCTTCTGTAATAGATTATTGTACACTTTCTTTCTGATACTAAATTTGTCATTTTATGATATAAAGTACAGCAAGATGAAAATATTTTATATTCTATTAATGAAGTTCGAGCACGGGCTCGTGACACTCATCAACAACAAAATGCTTATGACTGAGGTTCAAACACGGGTTTGTGACACCCAGTCATAACATTTTGTAAACATTCAAATTATGATTCAGTCTTGAAGCACTTGAAAATATTCAGTACTAAAATCATTGAAAGTTCTGAAAGTGTACTCTATTTTTGATGAAATCAACATCTTTTGGTGAAACATTTTGATTCCTCTGGAGATCAGCAACCTGGAACTTCCTGTAGCAAGGGAAACCAACTTGTTTTGTATCTTCAAAATGATTGAAAAGTGAATCAGTCCACTATTATTTGTAAAACAACTTGTTAATTACATGCAATATCAATAAGAAACATATTTTGAAAAAGGTTTCTTAATTTAGAAACACACTAAGTCCCTTACATTCAGATTCTTGACTTGTCCAAAATGAAATCACACACCACAATAGGTACTAAAAGCGAAAGGTTTCACATTCTAGAACATGTCCCTTTAACACTTTCTTGTAGTGAGTGATAGTTTTCATTTTCTTGCTACATTTGTTCTTAGATTAATATGCAGATACTAACAGATAGCTGATGTATGTAATTGTTTTCCTTGTATTGCTTAGATCCATCAGGATCTAACAGTTATTTCTTTTCTTTTTTTTTTAGGTGATGCTGCCTTAAGGACCAAAATGTAGATGGTGACCCGGGTATGACTTAGATGCAGGGACCTGACATAGACTAATAGAACCAACACAAACATGAGGCAATGCATGGGAACCTTTTACACATTTCAATTTTTTGTTCTAATTTGCAAATGTACTCTGTTTATTGAATCATGTAATATGAATCAAATGACATTTGTACTACATTCTTATGAATGCACAATGTAATGATCAATGATGAATTCCAGAATTTGTAATAATTTGATCAATACTTAGAGTACATAAAAATGAAAATTTGACAACAAATGTAGTAAGTAGATGCAAACTAACAAAACCTACTAGACAGTGTTAATTAGATAACATGAATGTGAAAATTTCTCTTTTAGTGCCTATTGTGTTGTATGGTTTAATTTTGAATAACAATAATTCCACCTCAATTAGTGGAAGAGTTCAAGGATGATTTTTGTTTTGAAGTTGATACAGATGTGTGTATCATAAGGGCTGTAGAGCTAAGAATAGAGTGGTTACCACCGATGGGCTATGAGATGAACATAGATGCAACCATTGTTCAAATTAAAGGATTATTGGAGAAACTAGTTGATAGAAGTTCAACTTGGTATGGAACCTATAAAGAGGTGAAGGAGAAAATAAGAGCAGGTATATTGATACCAAAAGAAATTAGAAAGATAAGTAAAATGATAAGTGCTTTATCTAAGAGTTTAGGTATTGTTAGTGTTGAAGAAGAAGATGTTGTTGAGCCTTCAGTAACGAAGGGAAATAAAATAAAAATTAAGAAGGAAAGAAGAAAGTTGAAGATGAACCAGTGAAGACCAAGATCCATGTAAGGGAAGGAAAGGCTACTGAAAGGCCTAGGAGAAAACTAAAATTGCAAAAGGAGAGTGATATTGAGTCAGATAACCTATCATAATTCAAGGTAGCACTGAGAAAAACTAATAGAAGTCTTGGTGAACTAATTAAGACTATGGAGAAATATTGAGCATATTCAATCATGGAGCAATTAAAGTTTGACACAAGGACTGATGAAGAAAAGGACAAGATTGAAGAAATAGTTATTTCTACACTGTATAAATTCAAGATTATACTAGTAGAGGTAGTACATGAACATATTGACAAGGAACTATATAAGAGAATAGATGCAAGATTGAAATATGCAATTGCTATCAAGAAATAAATGAGGGAAAGGTCCCTTGTAATCACTATACTAGACCTTACAAAGAGAGGAATAAGAGATACTTTAAATGAGTATTCCAAAAGATTCACAGTGAAGGGAAGAGCATTAAGTATTATGGTCGGTCAATTGCAAGAAGTAAAAAATGATACCAATGATCTTTGGAGAAAGATCTTTTCCATTAAAAAATTGATAATTCAAGGTATAATCGATCAAGAAGATAATTTAAGCCAATTGGATTGATAACAAATCAGGAATAAGTAATCATAGAAGACATCACCAAACAAGATCTTGATGAAACAATGAAAGAAGATGAAAATGTCATGGCAACCGAGGCCATAGAATCAAAATCTATGGATATAAATGATTCTAATACTGCCAGATTACTAACAAAAGAGCCTGTAATTATTCAAGTAATGGATTTTTTGGAGATAGAGATAGAAGCTGAGACTCCTACCGAGCTAGCAAGAGATAATGAACCAAAAGAGCCAGGAGAAGAATACATAGATAGAAACAACTCAAGGTCAGAACATAGAGTCAGTGACCCCCACCAAGACTATAGGTCAACAGGAACCAAATAAAGAAACTCAAGAAAAGGTAGAAGAGAATAAAGAGGAAACACAAGAAAAGAAGGAAGAAAATCAAGAAAAGAAGAGAAGAAACCGAAAGATAAAAAGGAGAAGGAATATACAATCAATGAAACTTCAAATCAATCTAATGCAAAGAAGGCATCAAGCTCAAAGGGAAATTCTAAGAAGAGAAATGTAGAAGAGGAGGTTGATATCAATGAAGTTATAGTTATACCAAAGGTTGAATATACAACCATGAGCCCTAAGGAACTCTCCAAGTTTGGTGACTTATTGAAGAGGAAAGCTTCACAAGATAATGTGTTGGAGTAGATTAAGAGTATTTTGAATGAGATTTTCCTTGAGGCAACAATCAATAAAAAGGAAAATATATAGTCAGTTGAAAGAACTTGTCAGCCAGATAAATCAACTAGGAACTGACACAACTGAGTATATGCTGAAAGTTCATAAGAAAGATATGGAAACCATGATGGTTGAAGAAGTTCTTTAGTTAGTTTTGTTGGACAAGGTAACTCTTTCAGAGTTAATCACTGCATTGGAACACAAATTGCAATCTATTCTTTCTGTATTTCAAAAGATTTGTTTATCGTCTAATTTCACTAAGGAGATAAAGGAAAGATATGAGAATGTGGAAAAAGAGCTTACCAATCTATTATCAAATATTTCCATCGAGCCAAAGACTATAACCAAATATTAGGAGAGGATAAAGCATGTAATGGGAGTGCAATTTGAATTGAGAAAAGAGGAGAATTAGATCAGGATGGATCTATTAGAACTCCAAAAAAATTTGTTACCGAACATTGAATCACTGCAGAGGCAAACTCAAAGAGCTAAAGACTTAATGAGCACACTCGATATGAGTGCTATGGATAGCATGGTTAGTCTTACAGCTAATATTAGTGAGTAGATAATAGTGTTGAAGACACTACAAGACACCTGCAAGGCATCATTAAAGGATGCACGTGAGAAATATAAAAACATTTTTGATAAGATCCCCAAACTAGATAATAAGTATTTTGGCATATTTGTTAAAAAAATAGGGAATATACATATAAGATTTTGTTAAGTGAAAGGGGGAATATGATTAATATATATAAAGGGAAAATATGTATCACACTATGTATATAGTATGAAGATTTACCAGAGTTATTACTTCAGGGGGAGTAATAAGTTTTACCAAAGAAGAGAAATAAACTAGGACACAATTTTGATATACAAGTTTGAAGTTCTTGAAGGTTTTTAACAAACATACCAAACTAATGCCAAAGGGGGAGATTGATACTCCTAAGAGTTTATTTTGTTGTCATTAGCTATGAGGAAGGTATTATGTTTGTCAAAGTCATTTGGTAAGGAATAAAATATAAGTTGGTAAGGTAGAGAAAGTATTCGATAAAAGGAATTAGTACACAAGTAATTTTGATAAAAGAAGAAGCAAGTATAGGCACCGATTGAGGTAGTACTGAGCACTGAGAACCAAGTTATATCGAGCACCTAATCAGGAAGAGAAGGTAGTTACCGAGTTAAATAAAACATGTTAACGAGGAGAACATGCCGACACCAAATGGATTCTAAGTACATAGATCCTAGACACCAATTAGAAAATGGTATACCAATATTGAGGAGTTGTATAATAGAACATTGGAGATTATGGTTTACCAATCTTGAGGAGATTATATAATAGAACATTGGAGATTAAAACATGATGATTATACATGATTCCAAGGTAAGTTTTTCCAATGAGAAAAATAGATGGAATATGCATTGTAAGTGTACCCAATGCTAGCACAACTTGAAGATGAAGATTCTAGAACATCTATCACTGCTTCAAGAATTACATATAAGATTATTAGAGTATGAAGACAATTAAGGTGGCATATGCATGCTTGAAGAGAAATTGGAGAATGTATGAAGTAGGTCGGAGGAGAAGGTGAATAAGAAGTGAAGCTAGCAAGTAATAAAGTATAAAAGAATAATTAGATATTGATTCAGAATTGAGCTATCAAGTACTAAATTAATAGTGTGATGGATACGCAGTATGAGGTAATGAATTGATGAGCACATAGAGTTTGGATATCATTTGTTGATGCAAGTTTGATAGAAATTTTGTTGTTAATGATTAAAAGTTAATCAGAATTATATAAGTCTCTTAACTGAGCAGATCCTAACATATCTTAATTATAAATCCTTTAACCAGGTACAATTATTAGATTAGAGCTATAAAATCTCTTAACAAAGTAGACTTAGCAGTCTTTATAAATCTTAATTAGGTTGATACTCTTAATAGGGTAAACTATCAGAAATAGATAAACATTATAGCTCTAGCCAAGAAAATTTATTCTATAGTAGTGAAGTCTTGTGGGTGTCATTCCCACCACAGTTTTTATCCTCTAACAAGGATTTCTACGATACCAAAATATTGTGTTTTGTGTTGATGATTACATATTTTATTTATTTCATGTGATGCATGTTAATGTCAATGAATCAGTAAATGAATGTGAAGAAAGTATAAATAAGTTTAAAAGTGTTTTGAAGTACTGATTCACCCCTCCCCTTTAAGTACTTACCTTTCCACACCCGAATCTAACATTTGCATCTTACATACTTCTATAGGAGGAGTTCCAATGTCATTATATAAAGTTATTTGATTTGAAATATCACTTATGGATTCAATTATATCATCACATGATGCACATGATTTCATTTCATCTTCATATAACTCATCTTGATCGCATGAAATAATTTTCTCTTTCTCATATAATGGATTTGAGAATGCATAGAAATCACCTTTAATTGCATCATCACAATAATTTTTACAACTATTTTTCATTGTCTCATCATATAAGGGACTTGAAAAATATTTGGAGTCATTTCCATAGATACTTTCTTCTATCTCGTGCTCATGCTGAACTCCTTCGACACTAGATGTATCATCTTCCTGAGAACTACTTGAATTTTCCACCTCATTAATGACATATACCTCACTCTTATCAAGGCTATTATGATATCTATATATGAATGGATATTCCTCTCTTTGATCCTTGTAAGTCTGAAAAAATTTAGGACCATTTTCGTGCACATGCCTGTGATATTCTTTTTCTAATCAATCTGAAATTTGTTCAATGCTGAGAAAACTTTTCTCCTCATCTTCTTTTTTAGTGGTTTTTGGTTCCACTTCACTAATGGTGTCATCATGGTTTCCAAGAATGGATGAGTCATTTATTTGTTCACATTTATCTTTTCTTTCACTTTCATAGCATATGCCAAATGTTTGAAACCTTTCCTGATCATCTATAAGTTCTTCACATAATAGATTTGAACCAAATCTGAAAATTATTTTCAAGTTTACATACTTCTATGTCAACAAGATACTCATCATGATTAGATTCTTCTTACAAACAGTGAACGAACTTCCCTTCTTTGACCAAACTTTGACCATCTGTATCTTGAGAAAATGAGCTTCGTTAATAATGATGTTGTTGGCATTAAGCAGAATTGCCACTAGTGACAACACTTATTTGCATTCTCAGTGCAAACCGAGCAGACAGTACAAACCGAGTAGACAGTGCAAACCGAGCAGACAGTGCAAATCGAGCAGTTAGTACAAACCAAACAGGACAGTGTAAACTGAGTAACATCATGTCTACCGAGTCACCAGTATTTACCGAGTTCAAAACCTACCGAGTGATCAGTATGAACCATGCCTTCACTTCTACCGAGTGCATGACGATGCCGAGTAATGCAGTGGACGCCGAGTATCAGAAAGTCACCGACTCAGTTTGAAGGAACCGTGTAACCATACTTGGGCCGACTTAGTAGCACTTATGTTTATTTGTCAAGCCGACTTTGTAATTGTAATTGTAATTAATTGTTTAAGACTTGTATATAAACAATGTTGTAAAAATGTCAAGAAGTATAAAAGAAGCATATATGTGAAAAAGAAAGAAAGGCAGAGATAAGCAAATTACAAAGGGCTTCAGCAGTATAAGGAATAGCAAAGACAAATTCATCACAGAAGGTGATCAGTACATCAGCGAATCTCAATCAACAATCCAGTTGCAAAGCAAGAGATCTACTGTTTCATCCTAACAGGTGAATCAGTACTAAATCCTTTAACCGGGTAGACTTAACAGTCTTTTGTAAAATCTCTTTACCGAGTGCATACTTCATTGTATGTTTTGTAAATCCTTTAACAGGGTGGATTTAGCAATCCTTATTGCTCCTAACAGGGCAGATCATCAGAAGTGATCAAATTGTAAGCCTTAACCGGCCAACTTTATTCTGCAGTATTAAAGCTTTGTGGGTTTCATCCCCACCCCAGTTTTACTTTCTTTTGGAAGGTTTTTGGGTAACCAAATCTATGTGTCATTATTGTGAATGCTCTTAAGTTTCATGCTTTCTGTATGCAAAGGTTAAAGTAAATTACATGTTAATACATCTGTAATTGAAAGAAAATTTGGAGTTACTGATTCACCCCTCCCCTCTCAGTAACTCAGTTAATTCCTAAATATTTCCAACAATTGGTATCAGAGCTGCATTGGTTCTCAAGACAAAGCTTAACTAGCTTGAGCAAAGATCCAGGACAATGGAGGTATTCAAACTGAACAAGGTGATTGAAAATGAAAAGCTAGATCTGGAAATGGCCATAGCTAAACTCAAAGAAGCAAAAGAACATCTTTCCCAATCCCTAAGAAGAAGGAAGGAACTTGCAAATCAGATGAATGATCAGAATTACATTGAAGAAAAGATTGAAGATCTTTTTCCCTCAAATAACTCAGATGAAGCAAACAATGCTATCAAAGAACTCCTAGAAAAGAATGGGTCTCTGCAGGAAGAAGTGAGAAAATTGAAAAGAGAACAAGAGCTACAATCTACAAGATTCTGTGAGATCTTGGAACAAAGAAACAAGTTGAAAGATGAATTAGATGGAAGAAACATTGAAGTCCAAAATAAAACCCTTCAGCTAGAAAACCTAATTGATCAGATCTCTCATACAAATGAGGAAATTCTGAATCTAAGATCAGAAATAGAAAGCACAAGAGAAGAACTAAGATCTGAAAAGGAAATCAATCTAAGATTGGTGGATGACCTAAACGCTGAAAAACAAATCAATGAAGGAATGCTGAAAAGTCAAGAAGACTTGAATCAGCTGTATGAGCGAAATCTTCATAGGCAAAAAGGAAAAGCAAGACTTGGATACAAAGGAGAAGGTGAATCTTCTAAGCAAGGTACTCAAAGAAATCAAAAACCTACTTGTAATCATTGTGGTAAAATAGGACATACTTCAAATAAATGTTGGAATAATGAAAAAGCAGAATTCAATGGAAAATGTTACAACTGCAATCAACCTGGTCACAAAGCAAATGAATGCAGGGAAAAACTAAGATTCAGAGGTAATTGTCACAAGTGCAACAAACAAGGTCACAAGGCATCCGAGTGCAGATCCAAGACATTTAATCCAGTAGAACAAATTATGAAAGCAATGTTTGGATGGGACTACAACACCTGGTGTAGATGTCATTACTGTGGAGAATATGGACACATTGACATGAATTGCATAAAACATCATCTAAGGAAAAGAGATACTACCGTAAGATGCTTCAAATGCACTAAACTCGGTCACATAGCCAGAAACTGCATGAATGCTAGTGAAGTTGAAGATGGAAAGAAGAATGAAGCAACTAAGGTCAGGAAACAGGTGAGACAAAAATGGATTCCTAAATCTACCGAGCAATCCAGTCCAAGTAATGGAATGGATGGCTCTACCGACTCAAACTAAATTTCCAAGAAAGCACTGGAACTGTATTCTCATAGACCAATCTCAAGCAGTTCCAGAACCGAATTAAAAGAAAGATCTAAATCAGCATGCAAGATGCAGTAAGATCACAGGGAGGTCGGTATCAGTCTTCATCGAGCAAGGTCGGTACCCGTCTTTACCGAGCGAGGTCGGAGCAATATGAATTCTTGAGTTCACCGAGTTGCGAAGTCTTTATTGAGCAATTAATTCTTAGTGGGTGACAGTCTGTCAGAATTCATACCCTAATTTGTACTGAGCATTAATGAGAGAGTTGTACACAAAAAGCAAGTAATCGAACTCATTCTTCACCGTGAACCTTTAGCACTTTGAGAGCAAAAAATTTCAAGAGCAACCCAGTGATTCAATACTTTTGCGAAAGGAATTTTCTGTGAGCTACCATGGCATCATCCAGCACTTCAGCGAAGAAAGGATCTGATATGTTAGTCCAAGGGGAATGGAAAGCACCAGATTTCAAGATCATGCCCGCAATTGCAGCAGCCCTAGATCCGAATGGAGCTCAATCTCAGATTCCTCCTAAGGTACTACTTATTAACGATATCCGCAATCATTTCAACTGTTCAATTCATGAAATGGGGAACCTAGAACTAGATATTGTGCGTGAGGAACTGTGTGTGGATGGTATTCTGAAACCCGAGCACAAACATCTGGAAGATAAAGGTTTAGTTCACATTGCACATCTACCTCAAAACTTTCGAGATAAATGGGTTAGATACATTCTCAGCCGTGAACATGATGGCAAGATTTGGCTTGAGCAACCTATAGAGATCACAAAGAAGATGATTCATCAAATCACCGGTCTTCCCATGTTGAACAAAGCAAAAACTACCAAAACCCTAGGTCAGATGGAACTAGAGAAGAAAACCCTAGCTGAATGGGACGGTAGAGGCATGAAAGTTAGTAGCATTACCGATGCTGAACTGAAGTTTGGTACACACATTATTGCCCATAAGATTTACAGTTCTAGTCGATAGAATAGTGTCTCCTGTGAAGCTATTGACCTAGCATACAAAGTGGTCAAGAATAACTTAACATTTGACCTAGCAGACTTATTGTTAAAGCAGTTTAACAAAAACATGGAAAGCATTAAAACTTCCAAAAACAATCCATGTAAGTTTGGATCCTTATTGGTCTGTTTATTCTTCTATGTTTAGAAATTCTTCCCTTCTAAAGGAAAAGTTGTATGGAGAAAAGATGTGCCAGTCCTCTATGAAATAAATGAATACATCTCAGAAATGGGTGAAAATTTTGAAAGCATCATGGATAATTATTTTGAGTCTTTCAAAGAGAAAATGAATGACAGATTCCGGATTCCACAGAAGTTGGTGGAAGATTACAAAGATGACATTTGTTTTATGGTGGATTGTGATAATGTATATATTCAAGCAGTTAAACTGAGGACTGTATATGTAAAACCTCTTCCTTATGAGGTAAATATTGATGAAACCAAGAATATCATTGAAGCTCTTCTTAATCAGCATGTCAATCCCAAAGTTCCATATTTTGGAACATATGATGAAGCTAAGGTGAGAATTGAACTAAGCATAAAGCTTCCACAGGCGGTAAACAAAGGAAAGAAGAGGATAGCCAAAATGCAAATGATAACTGAGGACAAAGAAGAAAAAGATGAAGAAGAAGAAGAAAATGATGAGAAAATAGAGGAACCAGAACCTACAAAGAAGAAAGGAAAGGTATTCATCACTAAGGCACCTAAGCCTCCTACTGCTGTATTTACAAGGAGAAATGCAAGAGGCAAGGCAGACAAGGCAGACAAGACAGATAAAGACATAGTATTCAAAAGGCCTCCTCTAAACCTTCAAGAAAAGCTCAAACTCTTTAGAGACGGATCAGGATCTGGAGTAAGTAACATAAAATCCTTAAAATATGAAACCAGATCAGAAACAGAACAGAAGGAAATAGAAGATGCTGTTATTGAAAAGATGGGACAGTGGAAATACTCTCCTGAAGAAATAGCCCCACAGGTTCCAGCAGTTCTATTAAATCCAATAAAAATGAGATGGAGCAATGCAAAGCAAACTGTGATAGACATATTTGATCAAACCCTGAGACAGTTGATGCCGAGCTTGAAAAATGATGAAGTAAAGAAGGCATTAAAAGAAAATGAAAGTAAGATGACTTTAAAGTTCAATACTTGTTTGATTTTGATCAACAATATTGAATCGGTTGTGAAGGCTGCAAATGCTACATGGAAGAACATATACCACCTTCACCAACCGAGTATTGAAACAGTCATAATAAAAGATATTGAAGATGACAGTGATGAACAAGAAGAAGACACTGAGGTAGATGATACTGTGAGGATAGCAGCAGAAGTCATTGCATCCCTTCCTACCTCTCCAGTAAAAGTTTCTATATCCAGCCCGGAGACACCTTCAAGCATGGTTGCGACAAATTCCACATTTGTCCAATCATCTATAGCAACAACAGAAGCAGCTACCATTTCTTCTACCGAGTTGCAGTCTCCCGCATCATCAAGTTTTCCAGCAGTAAGTTTTCCAATTTTTGAATCTTCAAGTGTAAATATTTTAAGTTCTCCAGTAGAAAGTATACCAGTCTCTATAGCCAGCCCTACTTTATCTATTGTCACTACTACCAAAGCATTAAGTACAGATAAGCCTAAGGCTCTACCGAGTATAAAATTTTTGGGTAAGAATGTAGTAGAGGATATAGACCTAGATGAAGAGATAGAGATTCCTACATTAGATTTTGCAAATCTATCAGCGGACCAAATGCAAAATATAGGTGAGATCCTCCAAAGGAAAGCAAAACAAAAGAAGCTTAAAGAGGAGAGAGACAAGGAATATCAAATCATCAAGGATGCTAAGGACATTTTGTCTGATGCATTAGGCATTAAAGTAGACTCCTCCCAACATGTTTTGTTACAATTAGCAGAAGCAGTTAATAAATACAATGAGGATTCATCTGGGACAGAAAAATTAGTTGAAAGAGCTGAGAAGAGATTCAACAATAAAGTGCTTGAGCACATTTCTCAGCACATAGCTATTAACCAAGTAGAATTGTCTTCAGTTTTGTCAAACATTGAATCTATCTATTCGAATGCTACCTCTCTTTTGGCCAGATTGTGCAATATTGCCGAGTTCACAAAGGATGTTAAGGATAAAATGAATAAAATGGATGAGGATATGAAGATTAGCATACAGAAGCTGCAACTTGAACCAAGTTCAAGCTCTACTCATCACATGAAAATCTCACACCTATCAAATATGCAGTCTGATCTACTAAAAGAAGACACAAGGATCCGGTCCACACTGCTAGACATCCAACACATGATCCTTCCCATCATGAATACAATGTATAAGCACATTGAACATTCCAAAACATTGATTCATGACAATCAGTTCTCTATAGCAGATCACATGATTGAACTCTCTGCAGAAGTCCAAATTGCAATCCAAACATGCAAGATTCTACAAGAAAGTTGGGATAGAACCCTGGCACTAATAATGAAGGTACATTCTGATTTTCTATCAAATTTTGGATTCTCTCTGTAAATAACTCGTATATACACCTTTGGCATTATCGTCAAAAAGGGGGAGATATGTATAGAGGAAGATATATGGAGACATATGTATAGAACAAGATTTGTATAGAAACAGTTAGCACATTGAAAGGGGGAGACAATGTATAAAGCCCTATAACAAAGACAAATTTTGAAAAATCAAAATAAAACTCAGCATGATTCATGTATATAAGTTTTGGCCAATAAGTGTTTTTGTCACTAATGCCAAAGGGGGAGATTGTTGGCATTAAGCAGAATTGCCACTAGTGACAACACTTATTTGCATTCTCAGTGCAAACCGAGCAGACAGTGCAAACCGAGTAGACAGTGCAAACTGAGCAGACAGTGCAAACTGAGCAGTTAGTACAAACCGAACAGGACAGTGTAAACCGAGTAACATCATGTCTACCGAGTCACCAGTATTTACCAAGTTCAAAACCTACCGAGTGATCAGTATGAACCATGCCTTCACTTCTACCGAGTGCATGACGATGCCGAGTAATGCAGTGGATGCCGAGTATCAGAAAGTCACCGAGTCAGTTTGAAGGAACCGTGTAACCATACTTGGGCCGACTTAGTAGCACTTATGTTTATTTGTCAAGCTGACTTTGTAATTGTAATTGTAATTAATTGTTTAAGACTTGTATATAAACAATGTTGTAAAAATGTCAAGAAGTATAAAAGAAGCATATATGTGAAAAAGAAAGAAAGGCAGAGATAAGCAAATTACAAAGGGCTTCAACAGTATAAGGAACAGCAAAGACAAATTCATCACAGAAGGTGATCAGTACATTAGCGAATCTCAATCAGCAATCTAGTTGCAAAGCAAGAGATCTACTGTTTCATCCTAACAGGTGAATCAGTACTAAATCCTTTAACCGGGTAGACTTAACAGTCTTTTGTAAAATCTCTTTACCGAGTGCATACTTCATTGTATGTTTTGTAAATCCTTTAACAGGGTGGATTTAGCAATCCTTATTGCTCCTAATAGGGCAGATCATCAGAAGTGATCAAATTGTAAGCCTTAACCGGCCAACTTTATTCTGTAGTATTAAAGCTTTGTGGGTTTCATCCCCACCCCAGTTTTACTTTCTTTTGGAAGGTTTCTGGGTAACCAAATCTATGTGTCATTATTGTGAATGCTCTTAAGTTTCATGCTTTCTGTATGCAAAGGTTAAAGTAAATTACATGTTAATACATATGTAATTGAAAGAAAATTTGGAGTTACTGATTCACCCCTCCCCTCTCAGTAACTCGGTTAATTCCTGAATATTTCCAACAGATGTAAGTTATTTTTTGGTTAATCTCGACGAGATATTTGATTTGAGACCACTTTCTTGACATTTTGAAATGTTCATTTTTTAGCTACAAACACTGAACAGACTCCTCTACTTTGATCCTAGGTATCTTAAGCAAACAGGCTTCACTTTTCACAATTCAAGTTATTTTGGGTTGGCCTGATGATATCCTTTATTTGAGACCACTTTTGCAAGAATTATAAATAGTCAAATTTTCAACTACAAACACTGAATGGACTACCCCACTTTGACCAAACTTTGACCATCTGTATCTTGAGCAAACGAGATCCACTTTTATGATTCAAGTTGTTTTTTTGTTCGTCTTAACGACATCTTCAATTTAAGACCACTTTAACAAGATTTGGAAATGATCAAATTTTCAGCTACAAACACTGAATGGACTTCCCTTCTTTGACCAAAATTTGGTTGTCCGTATCTTGCGCAAACAGACTCTATTTTTCATGATTCAAGTTATTTTTTGGTTCATCTCGACATGATCTACAATTTGAGAACCCTTTTAATAGATTTAGAAATGGTCAAAATTTTAGCTATGAACACTGTACAAACTTCCTTGCTTTGACCAAACTTTCATTGCTCCTATCTTTAGCACACAAGATCTATTTTTTGTGATTCAAGTTATTTTTTGGTTCATCTCGATGAGATCTTTTATTTGAGACCACTTTCGCTAGATTTAGAAATAGTCAAATTTTTAGCTATGAGCACTGAATAAACTTCCCTACTTTGACCAAACTTTGACCATCCATATCATGAGAAAATAGTGTAAGATATAAAAATATATATTTTTAGATGTATATATATATGTTTATATCTATGAGAGTGTTTATGTGATGTGTGACAAAAAATGTTGTGGACATATATTACCTCCTAATCCAAGACAAGGAGATCCCAATTGATCAACCAAAAAGAGACGATCAATGCGAAAAGGAATCAACTGGTTATGGATAAGGAGTGAAAGGGGATCTAATTTATTAATTATAAAGTAAAACAATAAGTAAAAAAGATTAGGATAAAATAAAAAACTTATCTTGAAAGGTAGCATATCTAGAAATAATTGTTTTTTGGTGTCTGTATTGGGTTTATGGAAATTCTACAACTGGATCTGGAACGGAAACACAGAGATGGAGAAAACCCAAAAATCTTTCCTTTTTCTGAACCAGGTTGACCTTGACCCAAATGCAGGTCAAACTTGACCCCTTTATGTCAACCTTGACTTGCACTACTTTGACAAAAATTCTATTCATAGATCCGAAAAGTTTGCCAAAAAGGGTATTTGAATCTGCTCTATAATTCATTATTCCACACCTGTTCCTACAAGAAAAAACAATTTTGTTGTTTGGGATGAGGGGTTCACCTTGGTCAAACCTTGGTTTTGGAATCAACCTTGAAATAGAATTGAAATGGAGAATGCTAGCAAGTAGTAGAAGTAGATCTAACAATGAAGCTATGATACTCAATAGATATGCAATTGTAATTGAAATGTAAACAAGTATGTTAATATGAAAGCTTAGACTAAACATCAAAAACCATAAATGTAAATAAAAAACTCCATGATTGTATGCTTGGAATCTACTTTGAAGGAAGAATGAATAAATCTTGAGGATGCACAAAGGATCTTGAAGGAAGATCACACCACCATGATGGATAGATCTAGGGTTTAAATAATGAATCTTGAATGCTTGAACCAAATCCCATCAAAGGCTTGAATTTTTTAATCCTTGATCTTCAGTAGAGAACTCGAATGCTTGAATGCTTTAATTATTGAATATAGATGATTGCTTGTTCGATAATTGCTTTCGATGGATTGAAAATGTGAGAAGGCTTCCTTATATACTAGTCTAGGGCACAAACTTCTAGAGAGGTTGAAATTTGAGAAATAAATTCCCATTAGGCCTATACCCCTAGGAGTGGACCTAAATTAAATATATTTTAAGAGTCACCACTTCAAAACCCAAAACAACTAACCCATAAGCGGAAAAAATAAACTTTTGAGTTTCCCCCCGCAACCGAAAAACTTTTCGATGAAAAAGGGGGACCTGGGTCAAGGTCGAGGTCTATCCTAACCTAGGTCAAGGTTGAGGTTGAACCTGACCTAGGTCAAGGTCGAGGTGGATCTTGACCGAGGGGATTAAAACCCCTAGAAAATATGCTAGGTGGGGAAAATAGTGTCCAGAGAGGCCTAATCAGAGTCCTAAACATGCACAGAAGATGGAAAAGGGGCAAAAAATAGAGGAAAACATGATAATGGCCCAAAAATCCCACTAAGGAGGGCTAAATGTTCTTAACATGAATGCACTTCCATTTTAAGATGATACATTAATCTCCCACTTTAGTGGGAGTATGGAAATAGAACATACTCACGATAAAGTTAGAAGAAAGACTCCAGTGGATCACAATGAGGTAGAACATCACTTATTTAAGGACATGAGCCCCCAAGCCAAGGATTCTAACTTGACATACATGCACAAGGGTACGAAAACAAAGAGAAAATAAAGACAAAGCTAAAAGACACAAAAAAGAGGGGTTAGTACAAAAACAAACCCAAATCAACTATCAAAGGAAACCTTGCTAAGAAATGCTTCCTATACTAATATCATATTTGGAAAGCTATCATAAAAGCATAAATGATTACATAAGAAAGATAAGAGAAACTCTATAAATAACATAGCTTCATGATCTAATCCAACTAGCATGAAAGCGAAAAGAGAGAGAAGAGAATGATTACCTTGCCCAGTAAGATGCCCACCTTACCATGAATCACCAAGGAGGGAGAGCCTAACAGGTAGCCAAGCCTGATAGTTCACCCATAAACTGTGCTTTTTAGTTATAATGCATCTTCTGAAGGCTTTTGGAATACCCATAGATCCACATTCTTGTATCACTATGGAATATAAAATGTGTGTTTCTTCAGGATTTAGCAACTTATGTGCATTACCTTTCAAGGATTTAACATATTTGAAATTGAAAATGCATGTCTCTTCTAGATTTAACAACTTATGTGTGTTACCTTTTGAGGATTTAGCATATTGGAATTGAAAATGCATGTCTCTTTAGGATTTAGCAACTTATGTGCATTACCTTCCAAGGATTTAGCATATTGGAATTGAAAACTATAGCATAAGGAAGACCCTATATATGCCCCCCTCCTTATTGTGGCTACCTACTAGATAGGATAAGGAAGAGAAAGGAGGATACCTACTTCACAAAGTAAGTAAATATCATGTTAACAACAATGTACACTATATTCTTAGTGAAGGGTATTGACCCTTACATCAAAGAGCATAAACAATCATGAAAAAGGATATGTCACTTATGGAAAAAGGATCCTCAAAGAGAAAGGGATCTTATAAAAAAGAACCCCACCATAGAGGAGTATTTTGGATAAAATATCATCTTTCAAAGAAAAGAAAAGAGGGATCAAAGATTCAATTATCAAGTCCCTGCGATCAAGAGGAAGAGGAATCTTGGAATGAAGGAATCAAACTCAAACCCTACAGCAAGGGAAAGAATTTATAAAGAACATAATTTGCAAAATAAAGAAGAGGTGATGCCTTAGGAAAACAACCTCTCAAATAAAAGGATATCCATAGCCAAAACATCAGTCAGTATAATGAAATAATGTTGCAGAATAAACAAATGCCACTAAGCTAAGGAAAGTAGATCCTTAGATAGATAGAAAGAAGGAAAACCTTTCCCCCTAGGGATGAAAGCAAGGGATACCTTTGCAAAACAAATGTCTTTGGAAAAGATATCATGAATAATAGAAGAGAGCTATGGATGATTATGAGCAAAAAGATATCATAATACAAAACTATAGGGATAAAATATAGAAAGAATAACCAATTAAGCTCAAAAAAAAAAACATGCTAAGAGCATAATGGATTCTAGAGAATTGGAAGAAATTCCTCTTGCCCCCCAAGTCAAGAGACAAGAGGAGAAAAGATATACATTATAGAAGAATGAGCAGTATTCCCTGTATGGAAATTATGAAGGAATTGTAACACCACACGAGAGTGAGATATAATTCCTAAAGTAACTCTTTCTCTAACATACATCTTGAAATGCACACAATCAGCAAGTAAATGTGTATTACTATAGTGAAAATGACATTTTTACTTGGAGAGAGAATCTTTTGGCATAGGTTTAAAGATTTCTTTCTTAGAATTCATTAACTGAACATACACCTTGTTAGCCACATCTTGAAGAGTATCAGGGTAATCTAAGGAAGGTGTTGGAAGAAGAACATGAAGAGGAGGGTGACGATCAGAATCAACCTCCTTAAATTGAAATAGTGGAAAGCCAAGACCACACATATCTTGTTTAGGGGATAGATGAACCGGATATTTAATACCTTGTTCATTAACACCAAGCCCTAAACCCTTATAACCTTTTTTATCCATCATACTGTATCATGTAGTGTACATATCATGAGAAAAGGTTGTGTAAGGTGGAATGATAGGTTTAGAATAAGTTTCTGTTCTCTTCCCTTTAATCTCATCATGGATCAGATAAGAAGGGGAAGGTAAATCAAAGAATTCTTTCACATCTACATCATGAACCATAGTTTGAGCCTCATCATAAGTGTGGGAAGAACTAGGAATAGCAAATGGAGAAATGGGAATGGGAATATTAGGAATTAGATTAGGAAAAGTAGGATTAGGATTAGGAAGATTAGGAACTAGATTAGGAAGGATAGGATTAGCATTAGGAAGATTAGGAGATGGTGTATCATCTACCAAATTCTTCACATAATCCAAAAGATCAATAATTCCACCACACAAATCCTTAATGAAATTTTTTAAAGTAGGAAGGCTAGTATTAGTCAATCTCATAATAACATAAGCAAGTGAAACATGAAGAGTGACAAACATAATAAAATGGATGATACTCTTGTTGGAAACTGCAATTGAAACAATTATTGTATTTTCATTGATGTCAAACCTTAAATGGTAAGACAGTTGCTATCTAAGAAAGTACTATATCTATTGGTTGATGAAAAGGATTAGGGAAAGGGAAATAACAATAGCACCTAAGGAAAGGTTGAGTTATTTGATACTTCAATGAGTACTTGATTATTTGGCACTATGATGAGATAATGTATTGTTTATCTAAGTAAGAAGAAAGACTGAAGAAGTAGGCTTAATAGAGAAAAAGTGAAGAAATCTAGTTTAAGCCGAGTGATGTTAGTGTCAACCGTGTGCCAGTATATGCTGAGTAAATCTAATGTTGACCGAACATCAGTTTATGCCGAGCGACAGGAAATTACCGAGCAAAACAGTGTTAGCTGAGGAAGATAGTTTGTAGAGATGACCGAGTTACATAGTGATGACCGAGGAGATGAACATAGTATTGATCGAGCATTGGTAATTTACATTTGGAGGAAGAATTCAGATTTCTAGCTAACTCGGTTGAATTCTTGGGTTATGTAAATTGCGTTGACTTTATTAATTGATTGTATGGAAAATTTAATTCATGGTAAATTGTTTTATTATGGATTCAATGAGGAGATTGAAGATGTTTCTAGAAGGATGTATGAAGGACTTAAATGTTGGAAGGATCCATTGGATCTGACCTAACCTAAGATCTACGAAGGAGATTAAGAGGAAAAAGATAGATCTATCTATTTGGAGAGGCATAAAGGAAACCTAATGGTGAGGTTATAGCGAATGCTGGTGTTGTTGATGTTATTGACTGATAAGTCTAAGCAGAAGGCTAAAGGTGAAGATCAGAGTTGTGATTTCTTGAAGTGAATTCCAAGTATATCAGATATGGAGATGGAAATGATACTCAATCAGTAAATCAACATACATGTGCGAATTGGATCTGATATCTATAAAGTGAGTTGTATGTTTTATGGATTAGAAACTACTACTACTTTCTAACCATTGTAACAGTCAAAATCCTTTAATCAAGGTTGACCTAATAGTCATTAATAAATCCTTTAATCAAGGTCGCATTCTAATGCAATGTACTCAAGTCCTCTGACCAGGCCACTCCTAACAAGGTGATTGAAATCTTTTAATAAGGTCACACCTAATAGTGTGTTTGTAAACCTTTAACAAGGTTGGCTTTTCACAGAGCTCACTTCAAAAGAGTGAAAATATTAGTAACATGTTACAAAGTGGTTTTTCCCAAATTGGGTTTCCACTATAAATCCTGGTGTCATACTTGTTTAAATGTTTTTCTTTGAATATTTTGATATTCTACAAGTTAAATACTATTGGACAGTGGACTGCATGTTATATATTTTCTGATATATATTCTTTAGAGACCGAGTTGAGTTGGTGATTAGATCTGAGTGTGTTGAAGTATTTGAATGTTCAATTGGTACATCTGGACCTGAGAACAATTGATTCATTGCCCCTCTTTGTTGTTCTAAATCACATTAAAAACTCTCATAAACATCATAAGTACTATAAAGAGATGCTAAGAGGAGATTAATGAAGAAAATAGCCACATACCAAAGCATCTTAAGGATCTTCATAGTGAATGAAATGCAAGAATTTTTTTTTGTATTTTGTAGAGTATATAGATTTTTTTTGTTTTTGAATTTTAAAATGCAAGAGCATAAAAGAAAACTAATCTAAGCTAATATTAAGGAAAGGAGGCAAAGCATCCAACACCAAAAAGATAGAGTTGTCTATCGCGGGTTCACCAAAATGTAAGATATAAAAATATATATTTTTAGATGTATATATATTTTTATATCTATGGGAATGTTTATGTGATGTGTGACAGAAAATGTTGTGGACATATATTACCTCCTAATCCAAGACAAGGAGATCCCAATTGATTAACTGAAAAGAGATGATCAATGCGAAAAGGAATCAACTGGTTATGGATAAAGAGGGAAAGGGGATCTAATTTCTTAACTATAAAGTAAAAATAATAAATCAAAAAGCTTAGGATAAAATAAAACACTTATCTTGAAAGGTAGAAGATATGGAAATACCCATTTTCTGGTGTTTATATTGGGTTTCTAGAAATTCTACAACCAAATCTAGGATGGAAATATAGAGACGAAGAAAACCCAGAAATCTTTTCTTTTTCTGAACTAGGTCGACCTTGACCCAAATGTAGGTCGACCTTCACCCCTTTATGTTGACCTTGACTTGCGCTGCTCTGATGGAAATTCTGATTGCGGATCCTGAAAGTTTGTCGAAAAGGGTATTCAAATTTGCTCTGTAATTTTCTATTATGCACCTGTTCTTGCAAGAAAAAATGGTTTTGTTGTTTGGGATGAGGGGTTTGCCTTGGTCAGACCCTAGTTTTGGAATTAAACTTGAAATAGAATTGAAATGGAGAATGCTAGCAAGTAGTAGAAGTAGATCTAACAATGAAGCTATGATACTCAATAGATATGAAATTATATTTGAAATGTAAACAAGTATGTTAATATGAAAGCTTAGAATCAACATCAAAAACTATAAATGTAAATCAAAACCTCCATGATTGTATGCTTGGAATCCACTTTGAAGGAAGAATGAATAAATCTTGAGGATGCACAAAGGATCTTGAAGGAAGATCACACCACCATGATGGATAGATCTAAGGTTTGAATGATGAATCTTGAATGCGTGAACCAAATCCTTTCAAAGGATTGAATGCTTGAATCCTTGATCTTCAATGGAGAACTTGAATGCTTGAATGCTTGAATATAGATGATTGCTTGTTTGATAATTGCTTTCAATGGATTGAAAATGTGAGGAGAAGGCTTCCTTATATACTAGTCTAGGGAAAAAACTTCTAGAGAGGACAACATATGAGAAATAAATTTCCATTAGGCCTATATCCCTAGGAGTGGACCTAAATTAAATATATTTTAAGAATTGCCGCTTCGAAACCCAAAACAGCCCACCCGAAAGTGGAAAAAATAAACTTTTGAGTTTCCCCCTCGGAAAACTTTCTGATGAAAAAGGGGGACTTGGTTCAAGGTCGAGGTCGACCCTGACCTAGGGGATTAAAACCCCTAAAAAATATGCCAGGTGGGGAAACAGTTCCCAGAGAGGCCCAATCAGAGTCCTAAACAGGCAAAAAACATGGAAAAGGGGCAGAAAAATAGAGGACAACATGATAATGGCCCAAAACGCCCCCTAAGGAGGGATAAACATTCTTAACATGAAAGTGCTTCCATTTTAAGACAATACAAATAGGCTCCTCTTTTTCTGATTCAAGTTAGTTTTTTGTTCGTCTCGACAAGATCTTTAATTTTAGATTGCTTTTGCCAGATTTGGAAATGGTCAAAATTTAAGCTACAAACATTGAACAAACTTCCCTACTTTGATCAAACTTTCACTATCTGTATCTTGACAAAATAAGCTCCATTTTTTGTGATTCAAGTTGTTTTTGGGTTCATCTCAACGAGATATTCAATTTGAGATTACTTTTTCTAGATTTAGAAATGGTCAAATTTTTAGATACGAACACTAAATAGTCTTCTTTGCTTTAGGAAAACTTTGAACATCTGTATCTCGAGAAAGTGTGCTTTATTTTTTTATTCCATTTGGTTTTGGGTTCACCTCGATGAGATCTTATATTTCAAACCACTTTTTCCCAACTTTTAAATAGTCAAAGTTTTAGCTACGAACACTGAATGGACTTTCGTGCTTTGACCAAACTTTGATCATCCATATCTTGAGAAAACGAGCTCCATTTTTTGTGATTCAAGTTGTTTTTTAGTTCATCTTGATGATATCTTCAATTTGAGACCACTTTCACCAGATTTGGAACACTCAAATTATTAGCTTAAAATACTAAATGGACTCACCTACTTTGACCAAACTTTGACCATTCATATTTTGAGAAAACATTTTCTATTTTTTTGAGATTCAAGTTCATTTTTGGTTTGTCTCAAGGAGAACTTCAACCTTAGACCACTTTTTCAAGATTTGGAAATGGTCAAATTTTTAGCTACGAACATTGAACGAACTTCCTTTCTTAGAAAAAACTTTGACCAACTGTATCTTGAGAAAATGGGCTCTATTTTTTTGCAATTCAAGTTATTTATGGATCCTCTCAACATGATTTTTGATCTAAGACCACTTTTGCTAGATTTGGAAATTATCAAATTTTCAGCTATGAACACTGAACAAACTTCCCCTACTTTGACCAAAATTTGATTGTCTGTATCTTGACCAAATGAGCTCTATTTTTTACGATTCAAGATGTTTTTTGATTCCTCTCAATGAGATATTTGATTTGAGACCACTTTTACTAGATTTGGAAATAGTCAAATTTTTAGCTTTGGATAATGAACAAAGTTTCCTACTTTGACCAAACATTGATTGTCTTTATCTTGATAAAATAGGCTCTATTTTAGTGATTCAAGTTGTTTTTTGATTAAAAGAGTCTCAACGAGATCTACAATTTGAGACCACTTTTTCTAGATTTGGAAATGGTCAAATTCTCAGCTACGAACACTAAACAGACTTCCCTGCTTTAACCAAACTTTGCCCATCTTTATCTTGAGCAAATGGGATTTTTTTTCACAATTCAAGTTGTTTTTTGGATCCTATCAATGAGATCTTTGATCTAAGACCATTTTTGCTAGATTTGAGAAATGGTCAAATTTTTAGCTACAAACATTGTACGAACTTCCCTACTTTGACCAAACTTTGACTGTCCATATCTTGAGTAAATGGGCTCCATTTTTCATGATTCAAGTTATTTTTTGGTTCATTTGGACAAGATATTTGATTTGAGACCAATTTTTCCAGATTTGGAAATGGTCAAATTTTTAGCTACAAAAACTGAATGGATTTCCATGCTTTGACTAAACTTTGATCGTCTGTATCTTGAGCAAACTAGCTCTATTTTTCATGATTTAAGTTATTTTTTTGTTCCTCTTGAGGAGATCTTTGATTTGAGACCACTTTTTCTAGATTTGGAAATAGTAAAATTTTTAGCTAGGAAAACTAAATGGACTTCCCTTCTTTGATCAAACTTTGACCATCTACATCTTGAGCAAACATGCTCTATTTTTTGTGATTCAAGTTGTTTTTTGGTTCAACTCGACGAGATCTTTGATGTGAGACCACTTTGACTAGATTTGGAAATGGTTAAATTTTCAGTTACAAAACACTGAATAAACTTCCCTTCTTTGACCAAACTTTTACTATCTATATCTTGAGAAAATAGGCTCCATTTTTTGTGATTCAAGTTGTTTTTTGATTTGCCTCGATGAGATCTTCAATTTGAGACCACTTTCGCCAAATTTGGAAATAGTCAAATTTTTAGCTACGAACACTGAACTGAATTCCTTGCTTTGACCAAACTTTGACCATTGGTATCTTGAGTAAACAGGCTCCACTTTTCCCAATTGAAGATGTTTTTTGATCTGTCTTGATGAGATCTTTAATTTGAGACCACTTTTGCCAAAATTTGAAATGGTGAAATTTTCAACTATGAACACTGAATGGAGTTCCCTGCTTTGACCAAACTTAGACCATCTATATATTGAGAAAACATGGTCTATTTTTCACGATTCAAGTTTTCTTTTCTTTGTCTCGATGAGATATTTGATTTGAGACCACTTTTTCTATATTTGGAAAGGATCAAATTTTTAGCTAAAAATAGTGAATGGACTTCCTTGCTTTGACAAAACTTTGACCATATGTATCTTGAGAAAATAGGTTCCATTTTTTGTGATTCAAGATATTTTATGAATCATCTTGATGATATATTTGGTCTAAGACCACTTTCTCTATATTTGGAAATAGATAACTTTCTCTATATTTTGAAACAGTTAACTTTTTAGCTACGAACACTAAACAAACTTTCTTTCTTTGACCAAACCTTGACTATCTATATCTTGAGTAAATGGGCTTCATTTTTTGTGTTTCAAGTTGTCTTTTGGTTTGTCTTGACGAGATCTTCAATTTGAGGCCACTTTCACTAGATTTGGAAATGATCAAATTTTCACCTAAGAACAGTGAACGAAATTCCCTTCTTTGAATTAACTTTGACCATCCGTATCTCAACCAAACGGGCTCCATTTTTCATGATTCAAGTTGTTTTTTGGTTCATCTCAATGATATCTTTAATTTGAGACTACTTTTAGCCGATTTGGAAATGGTTAAATTTTTAGCTAAAAATACTAAACAAACTTCCCTTCTTTGACCAAACTTTGACCATCCAAATCTTGAGAAAATGGTCTTTTTTTATGATTCAAGTTATTTTTTGGTTCATTTTGATGAGATATTTGATTTGAGACTACTTTCACCAAATTTGGAAATGATCAAATTTTCAACTACAAGCACTGAATGGACTTCCCTAATTTGAAAAAACTTTGATCATTTGTATCTTGATCAAATGGGTTCCATTTTTCATGACTAAAGTTGTTTTTTTGTTCATCTCTGATTGAGACCACTTCTGCCAGAAATGGAAATAGTCAAATTTTCAGCTATGAACACTGAACAAACTTCCCTACTTTAACCAAACTTTGAATGTCTGTATCTTGAGAAAACAGGCTCTATTTTTTGCAATTCAAGTTGTTTTTTGGTTCGTCTCAATGAGATCTTTGATTTGAGACCACTTTAGCCACATTTGAAAATAGTCAATTTTTTAGCTATGAGCATTGAACAAACTTTACCACTTTGACCAAACTTTGACTGTCTATATCTTGAGCAAACAAGCTCCATTTTTCTTGATTCAAATTATTCTTTGGGATGACTCGATGAGATCTTCAATCTGAGATGACTTTCACCAAATTCAGAAATGGTAAAAAGTTTATCTCAAAAGAGTGAATTAACTTCACCACTTTGACCAAACTTTGACCTTTTGTACCTTGAGCAAACGGGCCCTATTTTTTAGGATTTAAATTGTTTTTGGTTCCTCTTAATGAGATCTTTGATTTGAGACCCCATTACCTTGGTTTGGAAACTATAATATTTTTAGCTACGAACACTTACTCGACTTCCCTGCTTTGACCAAACATTGAGCGTTTGTATCTTATTCAAATAGGCTCCATTTTTTATGACTCAAGTTTTTTTTTGTTTGTCTAGCTGAGATATTCAATTTTAGACCACTTTCACTATATTTGGAAATGGTCAAATTTTCATCTATGAACACTGAAGGGACTTCCCTACTTTGACCAAACTTTGATCATCCATGTCTTCAGAAAACAAGCTCCATTTTTCATGATTGAAGTTGTTTTTTGGTTTGTCTTGATGAGATCTTCGATTTGAAATGACTTTTGCTAGATTTGGAAATGAGTTTTTTTTTAGCTACGAGCATTGTACAAACTTCCCTTCTTTGACCAAACTTTCACTATCTATATCTTTAGTAAATGGGCTTCGTATTTCATGATTAAAGTTGTTTCTTGGTTTGTCTCAATGAGATCTTTGATTTGAGACCACTTTTGCCAGCTTTGGAAATGGTCAAATTTTTAGCTAGGAACACTGAATGAACTTCCCTATTTTGACTAAACTTTAACTATCTGTATCTTGAGTAAATGAGCTCCATTTTTCATTATTCAAGTTATTTTTGGGTTTTTCTTGACAAGATCTTCAATTTTAGACTACTTTTTCCAGATTTGGTAATGGTTAAATTTTTAGCCACAAATACAAAATAGACTTCACATTCACCAAACTTTGACCGTTTGGATCTTGAGAAAATGGGCTCCATTTTTTATCATTCAAGTTTTTTTTTGGTTCGTCTCAATGAGATCTTCGAGTTGAGACCACTTTTTCCATATTTAGAAATGGTAAAAATTTTCAGCTACAAACACTGAATGGACTTCCCTGCTTTGGCCAAATTTGGATTGTTTGTATCTTGAGAAAACAGACTCTATTTTTTCATGATTCAAGTTTTTTTGTTTGACTTAACAAGATCTTTGACTTGAGATTGTTGAAATATAGCATCAAATTGATTGATATAATTATATTAATCTAATAGTCGATTATACACACACACACACACACACACACACATATATAAAGAGCATTTGATATTTGTATATGTTACAATATAGTTAATATTACCAATTGGTTATGAACGGTCATGACCCTACGTAGCATAAAGCCACGTATGGTCATGACTCTTCAAGACATGACTATTCAAAGGATATAAATGCATATTGATGGCTAGTGAAAAGATCAATCACAATGGTAATCTATTTCACTACAACAGTCACATATATTCTCTATAGGACGGTCTTGATTTCTCAACATGGTATCAGAGCCTAACCTATAAGAGAAAATATATTTGAGCAATGTATTGGAGAGAAGACAACACATCAAATCAAGAGGATACTAGTCGCGGCAAAGAGAATATTGTCAGTTTTTCAGAAGGGTGGAAATTTAATTGATGATGTCTAAAATTTCTTGTAATTGAAACCAAGCAGTCATTTCATCGGTGAGACATCCGATCTAATGATTGTTTCTAGTCATTTCATGTATGCCGATGGTTAGTTGAATTGCAGTTTGTGGATGGATTAAAAAGAGAAATGAAAATGAAAGTCTCTCAAGACAAATAAATGTGGAAGCACATGTCCAGCAACGAAAAATACTGAGTCTAAGTAATACAAGAAATATTGGCTGGTGGCAGACACAATATTCAGACGGGAAGCAAGGACGTGACTCTATCATCTATTATCATAATCAATGTGTAACCTCTCTCTCATCTAGTGACACTGAGTGGATGGAAATAGACACAACATCGAACTCACTGATATCAGGTCATTATATGATTACAGATTCCGTTCCAGTGTGAACAAAAAATTGTAAAGAACACATAAGTGATAGGTGCCTCCAAACCATACTGAACATAAAAGTTTTGTGTGTTGAATTCTATAACACGATGTCAAGTATTAACATTCTCTTTGCAGCAAAAACACAAAGAGTTTGGATGAAGGAATTTTTAGCAGGAGTTGGGCATGTATTGAATGTGGTTATCTTCTTTAAATGAACAACAGTGGGTGTTGACGATCTTTAGACAGGCACAGATACTTTGACTGGTCACGGCAAATGATGGACAATATATAAACACGGTCAACTGTATGAATACAAGACTCATCGACAATACATCTAGAGTTGAACACTTAGAAATGCATTAGACAACCATCTTTGCATTCACCGTCTCCCTACTGCCAAAGTATGGTGTCATCTGCCGAGAAGACCATCATCGGGGGGAAAAGACTATAGGAAATATACACAAATGTTACTGTGTGTTAATGAAAGGAGATAGAAATGGTTACACATCGCCATTAAATGTGAGGTGCTAAGACATCTTATGTCATTCTCTTATGAAGATCTATTCATTAGATGAAAGTTATAAATGGAGGATTTATACATATTAATATAGTTGGAACTAGATTCGTATCATAAAAAATATTGTTTAGACATTTAATATTAAGTAGAGGCGATGTGATAAAAAATAATATAACTTTATTATCAATAATATTATTATGATGTGAGATATCATTGACACCTGAGGCTAATATAAGCAGAGGAATTGTATTAGAAGATTGTTGAGGTTCAAGGTGTATTGGATGGATCTAACAGTCGTACTTCATTAAGTGGAGGGTTAAACAAGAGCACAGGTTAGAAACAATACATAACTTCATATCAAATATTGTACACCAAACCACCAATTGGATTAGAAAGTGGGCATCACATGAACTAAATTAATGAATATCAGGAACATTGATTGATCCTTGCCACAATAGTATTTATCTTGCATTGAATCGGATAATCGCCATGAGCATCATCATAGAGAAAAGTTATAATACAACATCCATAATCAAGATGGTGGAATAAATAATATTTTTTATGGGTGATATCATCTGGTAATGACTTCCATTCAGTGGATTGGAGACCATGTAGAGAATATGGTATAACCAATCATGAGCCTTGAGGAATCATGGAACTACACTCTTCAAAGAATTGAGTATAAATTTATAAACATGAAGAAGTCTCATGAAAAGAAATAAGGAAAGGACCAAGAGTAGGTTTGAATCACATACTAATAAATGGAGATAAGTAGTGACAAATACTAACAATAGAAAAGGGATAATGGAATGACAGATAGCAGTGACTATGAATATCTAAGATGTCTAATACAACAATGGATATTTTACAAGGGAGTGAAGTAACCTAAATAGTGGATGGGAATCTATATATATGAATCATAATTTTATAAAAATCATTGAGAAGAGGAAAATTTCAATAACTTGAGGATGGGAAATCATTCTAAGTGATTTGTTGGGGAAGAAGTTTCCAATCTTTCCAAGAATCAAGGAGATCAAATATTCCTATAATTGCTTGAGCTAAACAAGGATATAATTGTGGAGGGTTTATCTGTTGCTATGTAGACTAAATGAAAATACAAAGTTTCATGTCAAGGTCTGATCATCCTACTTACCATGGGGTTTTTTGACTTGCTTGGGGAGAGGAGTCTGGAAAGGCTTGCACATACATTAAGTTCCTAGCATGGAATCTGCAAACTGTGACTTCTTCTTATCTGTGAGAGTTTCATAATATGATTACAATCACTAGGACATGAAAGAATTTGGCAAGATGTATTAACTTAAGTATGAAGAGAAGTTGATGCATCTTAAATTCTTATGAGATACATTGATATCAAGTACGATAGGCATGAGTATTGTATTAATGGGCTCACCTTACGAAAGGAATACTTGAAAATATTTGAAAAGATAAGTATCTCATGTTTTATTAATCCATATGAATTTTTAGTTTATTAGATAATAAACCTTGTATGCTTCTATCATTTGTATTCTTGTACGAAATAGTTTAGCTTTATAAACTATTTGTAATCTATCTCTAACATACTTTCAGGACAAAAGCATATGAAATTAAGATTCAGAGAAAGTATGACATTTTCAAGAGGTCAAGAAATTGATGAACTTGAGCTTCAGAGGGAGCATATGGTGAATAGTTAACTTGTGACAATCTCAATCGTATTGATTGAGAGGGAGTTCATTATTGAAGGTAAAACAATTCTGATATTATAGTAGTGGGAACTAGTGGATAGAATCATCGATGAGATGCACGTGGATAGAATCCCTAATTAAGACATTCCATACATAATGAGACTACAACTCATTGAGATAAACATCATACTAGAGATCTTTATTATCTTCCCTCAAGTCCAAGAGGGAGTGTTAATGGTGTGGCCTTGGAAAAGATCAAAATACATCCTATGCTAGTCGATGTGAGTTGGCAGCCATATGACTATTAAGATTACTTGTATATGAGATATTGATTCTCTCAGGAAGAAAGGTATGAAGTCACATTTTGCAGTGACACTGAGCTGAGTATATAAATAGGGTATGCCTCCATGATAGAAGAGGAAGCTAAAGGATTTGCATCAGTGGACATTAGAGGATCTTGATTCAGAGGGAGTAGACCATGTTTTGTTGGTTCTCTAGTAATCAAGAAATTTTAGCAGAGAATTATGATTATTATCATGAGAGAAGGCTATATGTCAGAGGGAGAAGCTAGAAGATCAAATTAAGTTGGCACCCCATGATCTTGGTCATACAAATTCAAAGGGAGTGTACCATGTCAAGATGGTGTATACTTTGTAAGTCCAGAATTCACCAAGACTATGAGATAGTGCAAACAAATGCAATTCAGTTGAGGTACATCCTCACTAAAGAACAAATGACTGATATTCTTACCAAGCCTCTTGCTAGAAAGAAGATTGTGTACTTTTAGATAACCTTGGTATGTTGAGGAATAAAGCATTAGCTGAAAAGAAGTTTTCAGCTTCAGTGATCCATCATTTTGTATCGTAAATGATTCTTGTCCTTGATAAACAATTCTAAGGTGGAAACCTTGGTTTCCACTCTCTAGGATGATCCATGGTGGATCCACCCTCTGAGAAGAGTCAAGGTGGATGTCATATATGTGACTTTATGGGCTCATTCATTTTGTGTTATATTATGAAAGGTGACGATCTTTCATATGTGTTGGGTTACTATTGCTAGGTGACGACTTAGACAATAGCTTAACCTAGTGTTAGGTATGACTATGTATTGTAGTCACTATTCCTGACACTAAATTTTTGAGTTGTTAAATCCATTCCGAATTGGTCGGGGATTATAACAACATGTAAATCAAGTTTTGATTTGGATTGTGTCAAATATCTTGATTGTTATAGCTAAATCTAGTTCTGAATTGGTCAGGGATTGCGATAACTCTTCTATCAAGATGAGTACATCATGATGATGTCCTGAGCTGTGTCAGATATCTTGATATGAAGTTGTGTGTAAGTTATCATCTAATCTAGTTCCAAATTTAGTCGGGGATCATGATAATGAATGGTTCAAGTTTTGATCCGAATTGCACTGGATATCTTGACACCTATATTTATCATTAAATTCAGTTCCGAATTGGTTGGGGATTTTGATAAATTTCTTATTAGGTTGAGTTATGTTCTGGATTATGCCAAAAATCCTGATTCAAAGTGATTATGTGTTATATAACATAAATCTAGTTCCGAACTAAGTCGGGGATTTCAATAACACTCACTTCTTGTGAATATCAATCTCCTCTCGCTAAGAGGGAGTGTTGAAATATAACATCGAATTGATTGATATAATTATATTAATCTAATAGTTGATTATATATATATATATATATATATATATATATATATATATATATATATATATATATATATATATATATAAAGCATTTGATATTTGTATATGTTACAATATAGTTAATATTACCAATCGGTTATGAAGGGTCATGACCCTATGTAGCATAAGCCACGTATGGTCATGACTCTTCAAGACATGACTATTCAAAGGATATAAATGCATATTGATGGCTGGTGAAAAGATCAATCACAATGGTAATCTATTTCACTACAACACTCACATATATTCTCTATAAGACGGTCTTGATTTCTCAACAAAGACTTCTTTCGCCAAATTTGGAAATAGTCAAATTTTCAGCTATGATCACTAAACAAACTTTCCTACTTTGATCAAACTTTGACCATCCATATTTTGAGAAAACGGGCTCCATTTTTCCTGATTCAAGTTATTTTTTGGTTCGTCGCGATGAGATCTTTGATTTGAGAGCACTTTCACTAGATTCATAAATGGTCAAATTTTTAGCTACAAAAATTGAATGGACTTCTTTCCTTTGACCAAAATTTGATTGTCTATATCTTGAGCAAGCGATCTCCATGTTTCATGATTCAAGTTGTTTTTGGGTTTTTCTAGACAAGATCTTTGATGTGAGACCACTTTCACCAAATTTCAAAATGGTCAAATTTTTAGCTATGAATAGTGAATGGACTTCCCTCCTTTGAACAAACTTTGACCATCCGTATCTTGAGAAAATGAGATCCATTTTTCATGATTCAAGTTATTTTTTGGTTTGTCTCAATAAGATCTTTGATTTGAGACCACTTTCGCCAGATTTGGAAATGGTCACTTTCGCCAGATTTGGAAATGGTCAAATTTTCAGCTACAAACACATAACAAACTTCCCTTCTTTGAGCAAACTTTGACCATCCGTATCTTGAGCAAAGAGGCCCCATCAATTTGTGATTCAAGTGTTTTTTAAGTTCATCTCGATGAGATATTTGATGTGAGACCACTTTCACTAGGTTTGGAAATTGTAAATTTTTTAGCTATGAACACTAAACGGACTTCCCTTCTTTGACCAAACTATGACCGTTTGTATCTTGAGAAAATGAGCTCCATTTTTTACGCTTCAAATTATTTTTTGGTTTATCTCGATGAGATCTTTGATTTAAGACCACTTTCATTAGATTTGGAAACTATCAAATTTTTACTTACAAAGACTAAATAAACTTGCCTTATTTGACCAAACTTTGACCATTTGTATCTTGAGCAAATAGGCTCCCTTTTTTGTGATTCAGGTTGTATTTTGGTTCATCTCGATGAGATCTTCGATTTGAGACCACTTTTGCCAAATTATGAAATGGTCAAATTTTCAACTACAAACATGGAACAAACTTCCCTTATTTGACCAAACTTTGACCATCCATATCTTGAGCAAACGAGCTCTATTTTTTACGATTCAAGTTGTTTTTTCGTTCATCTTGATGAGATCTTTAATTTGAGACTAATTTCACCAAATTTAAAATGATCAAATTTTTAGCTATAGACAATGAACGAACTAACCTACTTTGACCAAACTTAGACCGTCTATATCTTGAGAAAAATGACTCTATTTTTCATGATTTAAGTTGTTTTTTAGTTTTTCTTGACGAGATCTTTGATTTGAGACCACTTTCACTGTATTTGAAAATGGTCAAATTTTTAGCAACAAACACTAAATAGACTTCTCTGATTTGACCAAACTTTGACCATTCGTATCTTGAGTGAACAAGCTCCATTTTTTGTCATTGAAGTTGTTTTTTTGTTTGTCTCGATGAGATCCTTGATTTGAGACCACTTTTTCCATATTTGTAAATGGTCCAATTTTCAGCTATGACCACTAAATGAACTTTCCTACTTTGACCAAACTTTTCCCATCATTATCTTGAGTAAATAAGCTCCATTTTTGTGATTCAAGTTATTTTTGGTTCATCTCGATAAGATCTTCAATTTGAGACCAATTTCACTAGATTTGGAAATGGTCAAATTTCCATTTATGAACATTGAATAGACTTACCTTCTTTGACCAAACTTGGGTCATTTATATCTTGAGAAAATAGGCTCCATTTTTCACAATTAAAGTTATTTATTAGTTCACCTCAATGAGATCTTTGATTTGAGATCACTGTCACCAGATTTGGAAATGTTCAAATTTCTAGCTACGAATACTAAACAGACTTCCCTTCTTTGAGAAAAGTTTGACTGTCTGTATCTTGAGAAAATGAGCACCATTTCCATCATTCAAGTTTCTTTTTGGTTCATCTCGATGAGATCTTCTATTTGAGACCACTTTTGCCAAATTTAGAAATAGTTAAATTTTTAGCTACGAACACTGAACGGACTTGCCTACTTTGACCAAAATTTGATCATTTGTATCTTGAGCAAACAAGCTCTATTTTTATGATTCAAGTTTTTTTTTGGTTTCTCTCAACGAGATCTTTGATTTGAGATGACTTTCGCTAGATATGGAAATGGTCAAGTTTTTAGCTACAAACATTGTTTGGAATTCCTTGCTTTGATCTTACTTTGACCGTCCATGTCTTTAGTAAATCGACTCCATTTTTCACAATTCAAGTTATTTCTTAGTTTTTCTTGATGAGATCTTTGATTTGAGGTTACTTTTTAAAGATTTGGAAGTGGTTAAACTTTCATCTACAAATATTGAATGAGCTTCCCTACTTTGACCAAACTTTGACCGTACATATCTTGAGCAATCAAGCTCTATTTTTTCCGATTCATGTATTTTTTGGTTCATCTCGACAAGATCTTTGATTTGAGACCACTTTTGCCAGATTTGGAAATAGTCAAAATTTTCATCTATGAACACACAATGAGCTTCTGTAGTTTTACCAAACTTTGACAATCTGTATTTTGAGAAAATGGGCTTCATTTTTTGTGATTCAAGTTGTTTTTTGTTCATCTCTACAAGATCTTTGAGTTGAGACCACTTTCACTAGTTTTGAAAATGTTAAATTTTTTAGCTATGAATAGTGAATGGACTTCCCTACTTTGACCAAACTTTGACCATCAGCATCTTGAGTAAATGAGCTCTATTTTTTCATGATTAAATTTGTTTTTAAGTTCATCTTGATGAGATCTTTGATTTGAGACCACTTTCACCAAATTTGGAAATGGTGAAATTTTTAGCTACAATCACTGAATGGACTTCCCAACCTTGACTATCCATATCTTGAGAAAACGGGCTCCATTTTTTATGATTCAAGTTATTTTTTGGTTTGTCACAATGAGATCTTCAATTTGAGACCATTTTTGTCAGATTTTGAAATGGTCAAATTTTCAGTTATAAACACTGAATAGACTTCCCTTCTTTGACCAAACTTTGGCAATCTGTATCTTAGGCAAATGGTCTCTGTTTTTCACGATTCAAGTTGATTTTTGGTTCATCTTTATGAGATCTTCGATGTGAGGCCAATTTTTCTTGATTTGGAAATGGATAAATTTTAGCTACAAACAGTGAACAAACTTCCTTCCTTTGACCAAATGGGCTTCCCTCCATATCTTGAGAAAAAAGGCTTCAATTTTTATGATTCAAGTTGTTTTTTGGTTTGTCTCAACAAGATCTTTAATTTTATACCACTTTCACCAGATTTGGAAACATTCAAATTCTCAACTACAAACACTAAACTGACTTTTGTTCTTTGACCAAGCTTTTCCCATCCATATCTTGACAAAATGAGCTTCATTTTTTTGTGATTCAAGTTGTTTTTTGGTTTGTCTTGACAAGATCTTTGATGTGAGACAACTTTTTACAGATTTGGAAATGGTCAAATTTTCATCTACGAACATTGAATGAACTTCTCTTATTTGACCAAAATTTGCCATCTAAATCTTTAGTAAATGGTCTCCCTTTTTCTCTACTCAAGTTGTATTTTGGTTCATCTCGATGAGATCTTCGATTTGAGACTACTTTCGCTAGATTTAAAAATAGTCAAATTTTTAGCTACGAACATTGAACGAGCTTCCCTTCTTTGACCAAACTTTGACCATCTATATCTTTATCAAATGGGCTATATTTTTCATTATTCAAGTTATTTTTTGGTTCCTCTTGATGAGATATTTGATTTGAGACCACATTCACTAGATTTGGAAATGATCAAATTTTCAGCTAGAAACACTGAACGGACTTCCTTGCTTTGACCAAACTTAGAATGTTTGTATCTTGAGAAAACAGACTTCATTTTTCATGATTCAAGTTGTTTTTTGGTTCATCTCAAAGAGATCTTCAATCCGAGACCACTTTCACCATATTTGGAAATGGTCATATTTTTAGCTATGAACACTGAACAGACTTCCCTAATTTGACCAAACTTAGACCATTTGTATCTTGAACAAATGGGCTCCTTTTTTTGAGATTGAAGTTGTTTTTGGTTCAAGACCACTTTTGTCAGATTTGGAAATGGTCAAATTTTTAGCTATGATCATTGAATGAACTTCCATGCTTTGACCACACTTTGACCATCTGTATCTTGAGAAAATAGGCTCTATTTTCTATGATTTAAGTTATTTTTTGGTATGTCTCGATGAGATCTTTGAATTGAAATGAATTTTTCCACATTTTGTAAGGGTCAAATTTTTAGCTACGATCACTGAACGCACTTCCCTTCTTTGAAAAAAATTTGACCATCCATATCTAGAGAAAATGAGCTCCATTTTTTGCAATTGATGTTATTTTTTGGTACCTCTCAACGAGATCTTTGATCTGAGACCACTTCTGCAAGATTTAAAAATGGTCAAATTTTTAGCTACAATCACTGATCAGACTTCCATCTTTGACCAAACTTTGACCATCTGTATCTTGAGCAAACGAGTTTCATTTTTCATGCTTTAAGTTGTTTTTTTGTTTGTCTCAACAAGATCTTCCATTTGAGACAACTTTTTCTAGATTTGGAAATTATCAAATTTTTAGCTACAGACACTGAATGGACTTCCCTAATTTGACGAAACTTTGATTGTCCGCATCTTGACCAAACAGGCTCTATTTTTTGCGAATCAAGTTGTTTTTCATTTGTCTCAACAAGATCTTCCATTTGAGAGAACTTTTTCCAGATTTGGAAAAAGGTCAAATTTTTAGCAATGAACACTGAATGGACTTCCCCACTTTGACCATCTGTATCTTGAACCAATAGGCTACATTTTTCATGATTCATGTTATTTTTTTATTCATTTGGACAAGATCTTCAATTTGGGACCACTTTTACCAAATTTGGAAATGGTCAAATTTTTAGCTACGAATACTAACTAGACTTCCCTACTCTAACCATCCATATCTTGAGAAAATAGGCTCCATTTTTTGAGATTCAAGTTGGTTTTTGGTTCATCTCAACAAGATCTTTGATGTGAGACCACTTTTCCAGATTTGGAAATGGTTAAATTTTCATCTACACACATTGAATGAACTTCCCTTCTTAGACCAAACTTTGACTGTCCCTATCTTGAGCAAATGAGCTCCATTTTTCGCGGTTCAAGTTTTTTTTGCTTTGTCTTGACAAAGTTTTCGGTTTGAGACCACTTTCATCAGATTTGGAAATGGTCTAATTTTTAGTTATGAACACTGAATGAACTTCCCTACTTTGACCGTTCGTATCTTGAGAAAACAAGCTCCCTTTTTTAAGATTCTTGTTATTTTTTGGGTTTTCTCAATGAGATCTTCAATTTGAGACCACTTTCACCATATTTGGAAATAATCAAATATTTAGCCACGAATAATGAACAGACTTCCTTTCTTTAACCAAACTTTGACAATACGTATCTGAAGAAAACAAGCTCTATTTTTCATGATTCAAGTTGTTTTTTGGTTCATCTTCATGAGATCTTTGATTTGAGACCACTTTCACTAGATTTGGAAATGGTCAATTTTTTAGCTATGAACATTGATAGACTTCCCCATTTTGACCAAACTTTGACCATCTGTATCTTGAGAAAATGAGCTCCATTTGTCACGATTCAAGTTATTTTTTGGACCATCTCGATGAGATCTTTTATTTGAGACCACTTTCACCAGATTTGTAAATAGTCAAATTTTCAGCTATGAACACTGAATGGACTTCCCTACTTTGACCAAACTTTGACAATTCGTATCTTGAAAAAACAAGCTCTATTTTTTATGATTCAAGTTGTTTTTAGTTCATCTCGATGAGATCTTCTATTTGAGACCACTTTCTCCTGATTTGGAAACACTTGAATTCTCAGCTACGAACACTGAATGGAATTCCCTACTTTGACAAAAATTTGATCTTACGTATTTTGAGTAATCAGGCTCTATTTCTCATGATTATAGTTTATTTTTGGTTTGTTTCAATGAGATCTTAGATTTGGGACCACTTTCTCTAGATTTGGAAATGGTCAAATTTTTAGCTACAAACATTAAATGGACTTCCTTAGTTTGACCAAACTTTGACCATCTGTATCTTGAGAAAACAAGCTACATTTTTCATGATTCAAGTTATTTTATGGTTTGTCTCGATGAGATCTTCAATTTGGGACCACTTTTTCCAGATTTGGACATAGTCAAATTTTTAGTTACGAACACTAAACAAACTTCCCCACTTTGACCAAACTTTGACCATCTATATCTTGAGCTGACTATTATCTCTATTGAGCATTCAAGGTTGTCATTAGTATCATAGGTTATGAAAGATATCGGTTGATCACTTACAATGAGCTAATCGATAATTAGAAGCAAGACAGACTAGTCGGTAAAGCTTACACACTGAGCATCAGATAATTTACCGAGCACCAGAAGACACCGACACCGACAGATAGAAAACACCGAGTGTCATAGTATACATTGAGTAGTTTATATAGTGTTTACCGAGGATCACAAAAAACAACATAATAATCTAAAATGGCACATTCTTCTATGCAAATGGTTACAATAGATCATAAAACATTTTACCAAGATCAAGGAATATTTAATGCTATGATGTTCATTAAATGTAATATATATCTTATGTATTAGTCTAATCTAGGTCATTTTTGTACACCGTAGATCTTAGGGTTATGATTAAGTTGTGTAACCTAATTTTGTTAAAGCGGAAAAAGAAGATCGCTATATAACTGTATGTTTACATCATTTTTGGTGTGAACTAATGTGAGAACAGATAGATGAATCAAGGAGAACTTGAAGCATTTGCCTAACTTCAAGTCTATTAGTTAACAAAGCATATTGCAGAGGATATCAGATTAAGCAGAATCAAAATAGGCTACCGAGCAGATTCAGAGCAGAGATTCATCACAGTCAAGGTGATATTTTGTCAGAACTTCTAGATCTGTATCAGACAATTGAGTTGTCGATTAGCAGATAATTGCCTATTACTTTCTAACAATTGTAATAGAGTTTTGGATAAAATCTCTTAACAGAGTAGACTTAACAGTCTTATGTAAATCTCTTAACCGAGTGCACAATTCATTAGTGTTGTTAAAATCATATAACTAGGTAGATCTAGCTGATCTAATATGTTACTCCTAATAGGGTAAGATCACCAGAAGTGATCAAAACTTGTATCCCAAATAGGCAAACCTTTTCTATCTGCAGTAGTGAAGAATTTGTGGGTGTCATTCCCACCACAATTTTTACCTTCTAACAAAGTTTTCTGCGTTAAAAAAATACTTGTGTTGTGTGATTTCTATTTGATTTCATGTTGTTTACTTTCATAAGTTAAATGAATGATTGATTCATGCAATTAGATACCAGTTATTTTGTAAAGGTTATCACTGTTTACAGTCATAGATCTGAAAGGTTTACAAGTAAAGTTTTTGAAGACACTGATTCACCCCTCCCCTCTTAGTACCTATCTCTCCTAATTCCAACAATTGGTATCAGAGCTCTGTTCTCTTGTTGAATATTTTAAACACTGAAGGGTAAAGATCTAAGTCATGGAGAGATATAAGCTTGATAAGACTATTGAGAATCAGAAGATAAAAATGCAAATGTTTATTGAATAGTACAAGAAAGCTAAGGAAGGACTGAATAAATTACTGGTTGAAAGAAAGAACCTAGCTATTTTGAAAAATGAGATCGGTTACCATGAAGAATCTATTGATGAAATGTTCGAGCATATTGGATCTAGTTCTGGAAGCATGTCTGACGGATCTAAAAATATAATCACTAAATTATCTGAAAAGAATCAACATTTAACTGATCAAGTGAAAGCACTACAAATCGGTCAAGAATCTCAGATGGTGAGAATAGTAGAAACAATGAACAATGCTAGACAAGTCGAACAAGAAAGGAATCTGGCTATTGATGACCGAAGATAGATGACTGAACAACTTCAAGCAAAAGAAAATGAAATATAGAGACTCACTGATCATCACTTCCAAGTATCTAATCAAATGATGATTGTGAATCAAGAAGTAAACTGAGTGAATGGAGAATTTTCAAGAAGACTAGAAGATATTGCAAGACTCATAGAGGAGAATGAAAAACTGAGAAATGATGTGAAAAATCAATAGCAACATAATGAAATGAAGAAATTGGCTGAGGATAATTCAAAGAAGATTGATGACTTTCTGACTAATCAAAGAAGATTTGGGAGTAAAGCTGGTATAGGCTACACCGGCGAAGGAGAATCATCACAACAAGCTGAACAAGTCAACAAAAATGAAAATAAAAAACCTAAAGTGTTGGCATGTCATCACTGTGGAAAACCAGGACATACATCTAATGTGTGTAGAAGCAAAGCACAAGGTAAACCTCCTTTCACTCCTAAGTTTAATGGATATTGTTATTACTGTGGTAAGTTTAGACATCCAGCTTATGAGTGTAGAGCTAAACAAAATGATATTGCTAACAATACTACTATGGAGAAAATATGCTATACTTGTAATAAACATGGACACACTGCATGAGAGTGTAAGGCAAAGATGAAGCAAATATGGAATCCTAAGCAGAAAACATAGCAAAAGCCTTATCAACCGAAGAGACAAGGTAATTCTTATGTTTGGGATTATAACACTTGGGCTAACTATACTGCTTGTGGTAGATATGGACACATTGCAGCAAACTGTTATAGAAAGAGTTAGACTGGACAATCAGGAAGCTGGACAAGCACTAGAATGGCATGTATGCATTGTCATAGAGTCAGTCATTTAAGAAAGAACTGCAGAGACCGAGCACTAGATGAAAACCATGTATTTGAGAGTGGATATACTATTGTAGATATCATGAAGTTAAGGAACACTACGTGGAAGAAGGCATCTAATGAGAATGCTGAGTCAAGTAATGCTATCGGTGAAACCTCATCCACTAGATTGGGTGACATCGGTACCTCCACTTAAGGTGATATAGGTATGTATGGAACTAACATTTCAAAATGATCACATTTTACATACAGTTCCTTATATATGATGTACAAATACCAAATTTGCATGAATAAAGATGTATTATGGTTTATGTGTTATGAGCTAACAATGTTATATAGTTGGTAAAAGAGAGACCGAGAGTTGGTTACCCATCGGTAATCACTATACAAGGTTAACTAGACAACAGTGCAAATTGATGAAGAAATCCTATGTTAACTGAGCGGATAAAATTTTTAGTTGTCACTGAGCTGACAACTGTTTTGTACCAAAAGTTAGGTCAAGCATTTATTGCATGAAAGTTTGAGTGGGAATATCAAAAAGTCTTTAAATACATGAGAAACAGAGTTCATTTTTACATTGCGATTTCAAAGAGCCGAGATTTCACAAAGAAGAGTTCAAGCTAAAAGATTTTCAGAAGGATTCAAGGCTACTGTAGATCAAACCGACATCACTCTTTGACAATTCTAAGTAAGTTTATTTGCTATCAAACACTTTATTTACCTGCTGCTAGCTGAAACCCTAAATCAATTTATGGCATCTACATCGGCTGCTAGCAAATCACAAAGTGTTGAGGAAGAAGTTAATCTACTTGTAATGGAAAATTTCGATGAACCTAAGTTCAAGCCACATCCCAAGGTTGTAACACAAAAAGATTTAATGGGTGCTTTCTCAAGCATACCAGAATGGGTTTTATTGAAAGAAGACGTAAGAGTATATATTCATTACAAAATTGGAGAAGTAGGAGACTTTGAAACTATTGCAGCACATTCACTACTTTGTGGTACATATGGAAAATTGAAACCAGAATATAAGAAGATTACAGAATTAGGGTTATCATGCATCACATACTACCTGTAATCATTTAAGATAGATTGGATCAGAATAATATTGAGTAGGTATCACGATGGAAAATTCTAGCTAGATAAACTGATAGGTGTCACTAAGAAAATGATAAGTAGGGTTACTGGGCTCCCTACAACCGACAAGGAAAAAGCCTTTCGTAGTTCATCATGACCGGATGTTGAGAAGAGCACTGGAGTACAATGGGACGGTCAGGAACTGAAGATTTCAACAATTAGAGATCCAACAGTTAAGTTCACAGCACATGTAATCAGGTATAAGATATTTCAATCGAGTAGACTCAACAGTGTACCCTGTAGTGCAGTAGATATTGCGTACAAAATTATGGAGAAACGTCACCAGGTTGATCTTGTCAAGGTACTATTACATCAACTACAGGAAAACATGAAGACAATAAGGTCAAAGAAGTCAAACACATGTAAGTTTGGATCACTACTTGTGTGTATATTTTTTTTCATACAAAAGTTTGTACCTAGCATCGGTAAAGTGAACTAGACAACAGATAAACCTATAACTGCACAGATTATCGAGATGATAAATAAGTTAGGAAATAATTTGAATATAGAATTTGATGCATACTTCAAAGAATTTCAAACTAAAATGCATCAAAGGAGTATAATTCCAAGGGAATTAGTTGAAAAATTTGAGATGGACATTTGTTTCGTAGTAGACATAGATTATTGTATGATAAAAGCAGTTGAACCTAGAATAAAATGGTTGGAACCAATGGGTTATGAAATGAACCATGATTTCACACTGAAATTTATTAATGCACTACTTGCATTACCAAAAGACCCCATTGCCACTAGGTTCGGAACGTATGAAGAGGCCAAATCTAGAATAACTATAGGCATAGAGATCGACAAAATGTGTAGAAAGGAAAAAAAGATGAGAAAAGATCTTACTGCTAGATATGGAGATGTGTCTGAAACACTTGAGGAGACACTAGTTGAATAGGTGATCGAAGGTCAGATAATGTTATCTGACAAGCCATATGATAGTGAGGAAACCAAGTCTGACAAAGAAAAAGATCCCACACCGGTCCCTCCACCCGAAATTCCTATGAAGAAGTAGTAAATGGTACAAGAAGGTATGAGGACAAGATCATCAACTACAGCTTCACCACTCGAGAAGAAAGAAGCAGAGAAGGTAATAAAATGAAAAGAAGCTACACCAACTAAGACTTATGCAAAGAAAGGATCCAAGGTTGCAGCTGAAGCACCAAAGAAAAGGAGAAGACTGATAAGAGGAAGAGAAGACCTTGAGGATATTGAAACTGAAGATGAAAAAAATCAATTCAAGGTGGTCAACAATAAGGTAAAGTCAATAGATGAAGTCATTGAAGAAATAATTGAAAACAAAGATCTTATTGATCCAAAAATAGGCAGATTTGACAAGATGTCAAATGAGGATCAAACCAAGATGGAAGAGGAAGTCATCCAAATGATGATAAAATTCAAAAGAGTACCATTAGAATTTTCTTGTTCATTACCGAAGGAGTTAGATGACAGGATCAATAAAAAATGGGGCTATGCACTTGAAACTGAGAAAAGAAAGAGAGAAAGATCTCTAGTTCAGGTTGCTCCACATCTAAGCCTAGGAGAACTTGATGAACTCATGGTTAATTATCAACAGAGATTTGCTGTAAAGAACTGAGCCATGATGATATTGGATGAGAACGTGGCAGATGTAGAGGAGACTGGTGATGCCCTATGGAAAGCAATTATTAAAACAAAAGAACAAGCCACACAAAAAGCATACTTAAATATGTCTAAGAAGAGACAAACTTCTAAAGGTAAAGGTATCTACATTGATGATCACACAAAAGAGAAGTCAAAGGATTCTGGTATATCAGTTACCGAGGTAATTAATATCACTGAGCAAAAGGAGGAAATAAGTATCTCACATGATGCACCAGATATAGTAGAAATCCAAATGAAGAAGAAAACTGATGATGATGTACTCATTGAGGACATTACAAATGGTGATCCTGATGAAATGGATGATGAGGATGTAAGTATTGCACCCCTAAACACTCAAGATGAAGAACAAGTCACAGAGTGTGCATTTACATCACTACTGGGTGAGCTTCTTGTACTTGTAATAGTAGTAGAAATTCTTTCACAGGAACAACCCGATGGCTCAGATCCCAAGCAACACAAAGACATCAGAGGGGAACCAGACATTGAGAAACCTACAGAGACAGATGAGCCTAAACAAACAGAGGCACCTTCCACTGAGACAAAGGTTACAGATGAAACAAATGAAACCGAGATAATCCCATCTAACACCACACCTAAGGCTCCAACTCTATCAACCGAGACAACAACTATCGAGGAGCAAAAGAAGGAAGAAAGTGTATCAACTGGGAAGGATACTCCAAGGACCGGAGACAAGTCTCTTGTCATTACTAAGAAGAAATCATCATTAATATTAGAGAAGAAGAAGAAAAAGAAAGGAAAAGGGATGGTCACCCTAGATGAAGTGATAGTTATTCCTGAGTGTGACTTAGGACCCTTAGCCCTGAGGAACTAAGTAAATATGGGGAATTATGTCAAAGAAAGGAAACACAAGAGAAGCTAAAGCAAGAAACTAAGAGAAAAGAAATTCTAACAGATGTGAGGGATATCTTACAATAGGTAGTACCTAAGGTGAATATTGATGAAGATACTCCCATCATAGATCAACTTTCTATATTGACAGAGAAGATCAATGCCCTGGATATTGATGCAGACAAACGGATTGAAGAAAGGGCAGAGTCAAGGATTCAAAATAAAATGGTAGAGAAAATAAGGCAAGAAGTGGCAATAAACAAGGTTAAATTATCTGAGGTAATAATTGAGATCAAATCTATCACCTAGTTAATTTGTCAGTTTTTAATAAAGCTTTGTACTGTAGACACCTTCACTGTTGAAGTCAGTGAAAAGATAAAAGGACTGGAAGTAGAAGTCAAAGTCAGTACAACTGTAGCTATAACTAAGCCAAATGCTTTCTCTAAGCACATTCATCAAGTTCAAGAACTCCGGTGGTTAATAGAAGAATTAAAGAAACAAGAAGAGCACATAATAGATTAGGTCACTGAGTTACAGAAAGAACTCTTACCATACCCTAAATTTTTTTGAGGCACACATTGTCAAAGCAGAGCAACTTGTTGCAATACCCAATATTTCAGTGTTGGAGAACATGTTTGACATGCATGCACAAGTCGGTCTTGAGCATATTGCTCTCACCAACTTGAAAGAGGAATGGGAAAACCTCTTGGAGTCAGTCAAGAAAACCCACCAGCATATTTTTGACAAGATGTGAGTATACTACTAAATTTTTGTATTTGGCATTAATATCAAAAAGGGGGAAAACAAATGTATATGACATATGCCAAATTAGTACATAGATGCTACGAATACTACATATTACCGGGAGCATGCATTGAGGGGGAGTACTTTAGAAATTTTGATAAGCACATGTATATGGCGGAGATATAAGGTATATATAGAAAATATTGTCTATATACATTAGAGTTTTGATACTAATGCCAAAGGGGGAGATTGTTATCTCTATTGAGAATTCAAGGTTGTCATTAGTATCAAAGGTTATGAAAGATATCGGTTGGTCACTTACAATGAGCTAATCGATAACTAGAAGCAAGACAGACTAGTCGGTAAAGCTTACACACTGAGCATCAGGCAATTTACTGAGCACCAGCAGACACCAACACCGACAGACAGGAAACACCGAGCATCGTAGTATACAATGAGTAGTTTATATAGTGTTTACCGAGGATCACAAAAAATAACATAGTAATCTGAAATGGCACATTCTTCTATGCAAACGGTTACAATAGATCAAAAAATGTTTTACCAAGATCAAGGAATATTTAATGCTATGATGTTCATTAAATATAATGTATATCTTATGTATTAGTCTGATCTAGGTCATTTTTGTACACCGTAGATCTTAAGGTTATGATTAAGTTGTGTAACCTAATTTTGTTAAAGCGGCAAAAGTAGATTGCTATATAAATGTATGTTTACATCATTTTTGGTGTGAACTGATGCGAGAACAAATAGATGAATCAAGGAGAACTTGAAGCATTTGCCTAACTTCAAGTCTATCAGTTAATAAAGTAGATTGCCGAGGATATCAGATTAAGTAGAATCAGAACAGGCTACTGAGCAGATTCAGAGAAAAGATTCATCACAGTCAAGGTGATATTTTGTCAGAACTTCTAGATCTGTATCAGACAATTGAGTTGTCAATTAGCAGATAATTGTCTATTGCTTTCTAACAATTGTAATAGAATTTTGGATAAAATCTCTTAATAGATTAGACTTAACAGTCTTATGTAAATCTCTTAACCGAGTTAGAAAAAAATAGACAATTATCTGCTAATTGACAACTCAATTGTTAGAAAGCAATAGACAATTATCTCTTAACAGGGTAAGATCACCAGAAGTGATCAAAACTTGTAGCCCTAACAGGCAAACCTTTTCTATCTGTAGTAGTGAAGAATTTGTGGGTGTCATCCCCACCGCAGTTTTTACCTTCTAAAAAGGGTTTCTGCGTTACCAAAATACTTGTGTTGTGTGATTGCTATTTGATTTCATGTTGTTTACTTTCATAAGTTAAATGAATGATTGATTCATCCAATTAGATACAAGTTATTTTGCAAAGGTTATCACTATTTACAGTCATAGATATAAAAGGTTTACAAGTAAAGTTTTTGAAGGCACTAATTCACCCCTCCCCTCTCAGTACCTATCTCTCCTAATTCCAACACTGACGTGCTCTTATTTTTGTGATTCTGGTTATTTTTTCATTCATCTCAATGAGATCTTTGATTTGAGACCACTTTCACCAGATTTGGGAATGGTCAAATTTTTAGCTACAAACACTGAACCAAATTCCCTATTACCAAACTTTGACTGTCTGTATCTTGAGAAAATTAGCTCTATCTTTTGCGATTCAAGTTGTTTTTTGGTTCGTCTGGACAAGATCTTTGATATGAAACCACTTTTTTCTATATTTTGAAATGATAAAAGTTTACAGTTACAAACACACTGAACGAACTTCCCCAGTTTAACCAAACTTTCATGATTGGTATCTTGAGAAAATAAGATCCATTTTTCAAGATTCAAGTTATTTTTTGATTCATCATGATGAGATCTTTGATTTGAAAGCACTGTCGCTAGCTTTGGAAACAGTCAAATTTTTAGCTATGAACATTGAACAAATTTCCCTACTTTGAACAAACTTTTACTATCCATATCTTGAGCAAGTGTGCTACATTTTTTGTGATTCAAGTTATTTTTTGGTTTTTCTTGATGAGATCTTTGATTTGAGACCACTTTCACGAGATTTGGAAATTGTCAAGTTTTTCAAATATAAAAAATGTACGGGCTTCCCCACTTTGACCAAACTTTGACCATCCGTTCTTGAGCAAATGGGTTCCATATTTTGAAATTCAAGTTGTTTTTTGGTTCATCTCGATGAGATCTCCGATTAGAGAGCACTTTTGCCAAATTCTAAAACTTACAAATTTTTATCTACAAACATTGAACGAACTTCCTTTCTTTGATTAAACTTTGAACGTTTGTATCTTGAGAAAATGACCTCCATTCTTCATGATTCAAGTTATTTTTTTCTTCGTCTCGATAAGATCTTTGATTTGAGACCAATTTTTCCATATTTGGAAACAATCAAATTTTTAGCTATGAACATTGAATGGACTACCTTGCTTTGACCAAACTATGACCATCCATATCTTGAGCAAATGGGCTCTATTTTTTGTGATTCAAGTTGTGTTTTGGTTCATCATGATAAGATCTTTGTTTTAAGATCACTTTCACTAGATTTGGAAATGGTCAAATTTTTAGTTACGAATACTAAATGAACTTCCCTACTTTGACCAAACTTTGACCATCTGTATCTTGAGAAAATGGGGTTTTTTTATTCAAGTTTTTTTTTTGGTTTGTCTCAACGAGATCCTTGATTTGAGACCAATTTTTCTAGATTTAAAAATGGTCAAATTTTTAGCTACGAACACTGAACAGACTCCCCTTCTTTCACCAAATTTTGACCATTTGTATCTTGAGAAAATGGGCTCTATTTTTTGGGATTCAAGTTTTTTGGTTTATCTTGATGAGATCTTTAATTTGAGACCACTTTTTCCATATTTAGAAATGGTCAAATTTCTAGCTATGAACACTAAACTAACTTTGTTTCTTTGACCAAACTTTGACCGTATGTATCTTGAGAAAATGTGCTCCTTTTTACGATTCAAGTTATTTTTTGGTTCATCTTGATGAGATCTTCCAATCGAGACCACTTTTACTAGATTTGGAAATGATCAAATATTTAGCTACAGACACTGAACGGACTTCCCCACTTTGATTGAAATTTGATGGTCTGTATCTTGAGCAAACTGACTCTATTTTTCACGATTGAAGTTATTTTTTTGTTCATCTTGACAAGATCTTTGATTGAAGACCACATTTTACAGATTTGGAAATGATCAAATTTTTAGTTATGAACGTTGAACAGACTTCCTTGCTGTAAGGAATATACAAAAATGTAAAATAGCAAAAGGAAAGAATCCAAGTGAGTGTGGAAAAAGGAAGTGTTTTACCATTAACACAATGAAAGAGAGATAGCTTTAAGATATTATCAAAACCATCAAGATGATCCAAGGTCAACACAATGAGATAAATATTTTGAAAGGGGAAAGCAAAGAAAACCCCTTGTAACATTATTAATGAATCCATAGCCTAAAAATGAGAGAGAGAGAGAGAGAGAGAGAGAGAGAGAGAGAGAGAGAGAGAGAGTTGCTCATTTATAATAAATTCATCTTCTAAGAAATGAGAGAGAAGCATCTCTTAAATAAAGATGAGGAGAGGAGTTACTAAGTCACTCACAAATCTATGAATTTCATCATCCATAATAGGTGTATGTAAAGTGTCAAGGTCCTCTTAAGGATGAATAGCCTAATTTCCTTATTAAAGGAATGAAAAAAATATGATTTGTTCTCCCACTTGGAGTACAGGACAAAATACAATTAGGATACTTTGGCTTATCCAAATTCAAATAATACACCAAGGAAAGATTATTAATTTTAACACTCCCCTTTAATCATTGCTTGGGGTGTTTACAACAAGGGGTATTAAACCCAAAATTTACAAAAGTATGCAAATTCATCTTTAATACAAGGAAGAGATTTTATTGTCTTGATCCAACTCTTCAAGTAGTCTTCTTTAACCATGGGTAAAATTGGTACTTTAGATAGGATAGAGTGAAGAGATTGAATTGTGACTTTGGAAAGGTCCATGATATATCACCTGAATCATAGAATAGAAAAACCACAAGTAGATTTCCCAAAGTTGGGATCTGCCCTTGATACAAATTAGTACACCTTTGAAAATAAAATCATAATATGTATCATAAAATAATTCAACTTTAGAGAAACTTTGAAAACTTTAGAGTGAGATTAATCATGAGAAATCATAAAAATGTGCAATGAATCTTAACATGATATCACATATACTCAAAGATGCAAAAATGAACAAGCAAGGAAGAATCAATGCTCTCATAAAAGAAACATACTAATGCACAAATGACCACATACAAGGTCAACTAATGAGACCTACATCAACATTGCATCAATCACATAGATATAGATAGTCCATAAATGAGTCATCTCACTGGAAATCAATGGGTCTTGACTCCATCACCTACATGACCCACAATGTAAGCAATGAAGAATGCAATGCACTATTGCAAAAGTAGAATTTACATAGAAATATGAGAGAGACAAAGATAGATTAGCAGAACATGAGACTCAAACATCAAATCAACCTATGACCTAAATTTACAAACATGTCTACAGTCATGAACTAGAATCAAGGAACCATTAATGAGAAACTTTAACAATTTGAGCTTTGCTACCTAGTCAATAGGATGAGAAATAAATAGATAGATCATACTTAATACCAAGAGAAAAGAAATTTAAACCAACATAAATGTAAAAAATATTCACATATGCTAAATAATAATCTGAACTAAGGATTATGATAGAGAAAAAAATATTGCCTTCAAATATAAGAGCTACCCAACAAATTTCAGAAAAGATTTCAAGAGCACCATCCTCACCATGAGGAAAAAATACAACCAATGGAACAAGTTGATAAACACCAACTAAAGTAAGTGCATCCTAGTGAAACTTACAAATGGAACATGTTGATAAACATCAACTAAAGTAAGTGCATCCTAGTGCAACTTACAAATGGAACAAGTTGATAAACACCAACTGAAGTAAGTGCATCCCAATGAAACTTACAAATGGAAGGAGTTGATAAACATCAACTAAAGTAAGTGCATCCTAGTGCAACTTACAAATGGAACAAGTTGATAAACATCAACTGAAGTAAGTGCATCTTAGTGCCACTTACAAATGGAACAAGTTGATAAACATAAACTGAAGTAAGTGCATCCCAGTGAAACTTACAAATGCAACACGTTGATAAACATCAACTGAAGTAAGTGCATCCTAGTGCAACTTACAAATGGAACAAGTTGATAAACATCAAATGAACTAAGTGCATCCCAGTGTCACTTACAAATGGAACAAGTTGATAAACATAAACTAAAGTAAGTGCATCCCAGTGCAACTAACAAATTAAATCAATGGATCAAATGGAATTCATAAAAGATGCAACTAAGTGCATAAAAATAGATCATATAAAATATGATAGAACTTCATGCTAAATAATGAAATCAATAATAATCCACTGGAAGGCAATATTGTTAGATAACTCACAATACTTGAACAAAATTAAAATTTAGCAATACAAAAATAGATAGCCCAATTTTTTTATAGAGGGTCAGAAACATTAGAACAAATTGAACTTAGCATGATGAAATTTATTACCATTATCATTTTGATGAAAAAAAGAGTTTAAAAATATTTAATAGAGATTTGAAAAATAGAGTTTAAAATAAACTTAACTGAAAGGAATAAGTATTTAAGAGCATAAACAAATTAATTTTTTTTTGAAACACTAAATTAAGGATGATATCGAAATGTGTTCCTAGATTTCACTTAATGTTAACAAAGAAATAAAGACCTTAAATGTGATTTGTAAACAAATTTTAAATTTTTGTTTAAATGAGAAACAAATTGTTAGTGCATCTATTTATCAAAATGGCAGTGGAAAAAAAGTTTATATTGATGAAATAAATATGCTTTTAAAATGATATTAAAAGTATTAAGCAAAATATTTGTTTTCAAGTTTAAACTTTTTTGTTAAAAAAAATTGAATAAATTTGGTTAAATATGAAGAAAGAATCTAATGAATAAAATTGAAAGAACCTGCATTTACCAAAAAAAACTAAGGAATGATAAAAACTGTTATAATCACCTGTAATAATCAGAAGAATGTAATAATAGCCTACAACGTTAAATATAAGAGACAAAATAAAATATTGTTATAAACAAAATTAGAGCCAAATGGAAGAAATGAAAGTAGAGAACCATTATAACTAATATTAATTGTCAATTTCAGTACAAGAAAAGATTAAAAAAATTGCATGAAACCTGCATTCACTAGAAAAATGTTATAATGAAAAATCTACAACAAAACTATGTTAGAAAGAAAAAAACATAGGGACTAATTTGTTAATGACAACCAAACAAGGAAGAGTCATGCTAAGTTAAGGAAATTATCTTCACCATGGCAAGAGAAATGAGCAATAAAATATTGACATAAATGCAATTAAGGCTCAATAAAGTAGCCAGCAAGGAACACGACAAAGGAAGGAGAAATCGACTAGTTGCGCGAGGAATAAACAAAAGAGAATATTGGCATAAACATAAGATAAAAAAATAATAGCTGGTTGTACAAGGGGTTAGGTGGGTGTGCGAGGGAGATGAGGGAAGAAAAAAATATTAAATACACAAAGCCTCAAGGAAAAAATAAGGTAAATAGACAAACACAAAACAAAAAAAAGACACAAAGCGTCACGCAAGGATGAAGGCTAGACAAACAAGACAAAGGGCTGATGAACATGAGGTGAGGGGTGCTAGTTATTTTTATTATTGTGAAATATTGACAAGATACTAACATTTATAAGTCAAAGAAGACATATCAAATAATATTTTTGTTACTACAAGGACGTATAAATGTCATTAACCTTGATAAAAAAATAAAATGACATGCAACCAGGTCCACCTCAAGTATTCATCTTCAATCTAGTTGCAATGATTCTAATCTTGAACTCATCTAAGCCACCTTATAGATATCACACCTGTATCCCAAAAGATATATTCATAGAACTTAAATTAATCCAATGAACATATGTGCAAAATCATAAATCTCTTCTTTGAGGGGAATTGAAATGGTACCCTTAATCCAGGAGGTGTTAGACACCTTTGCTTATAGTTAGTGGTCAAGGATTAGAAACCAACATTGATAATGCACAAACACATATACAAAAAACCAATGCACATAACATTCATAATAATCTTAAATATGAAGAGTTTCATTAAGCATTCGGTAGGTAGAGTCCACATTGTCTAGCTAAAGTTCAAAATATAAGAGATAATCATCCAAGACTATAAATTTAGTACTGTATAAAACCTTCAAGGCTATATATAGGTATATATTAGGGAAATACTACAACTATTGACCTGAGACTAAAGTATGATACCAAGATCATCATACTTTGAATTGAGGACACAACCTAACTTGAGAATCAAAATAAAATCATTTACGCTATTGACAACATAAGAATAAGAATTATCCTCAAAGACAAATATGTTATGTTTGAGATAATGCAATCATCAATCTTTTAAAAGAGATAAAAAATGAATTAAACAACACGTTAAAAGTTTTCTAAGTAATGAGAAATGAATATAACAAGCTGAATGTAATATAAAACAACATATATATATATATATATATATATATATATATATATATATATATATATATATATATATATATATATATATATATATATATATATAAATGGAGGTATTTTCTAATAAAACAAGCAGAGATTTAATAACGAAATGGGTGGGAGTTTTTATAAATTAGCTGGTAGCAAGTAAAATGAAATATAAAACAACAGATTAAATATATATTTTAAACAATAGTTGATAAATTGAATGAAATGAATAATGAACATAAGACAATGATATATAAACATAGATATTTAATATACAGTCAAAGATTTAATAAAGAAATGGGGTAGAGATAAATGTTTAGATGAAGTATAAAATAGATCCTGCAGCAACACAACCAAAAAAATGCAAATAAAAAACCTACAAAGAAAAAAGAGAGTTGAAAATAACATCAACAAATATTAGTTTATAGAGCTAAACAACGACTGATCCTGTATGCATAAAGATATCAATTTTTTTTGAGATAAATATTATTTGAATCCAACATGAATCAAACCAGCAGAGGGTTGATAAAAAAAAATGATTAGATTAAAACCTGTAAGAACGTTAGAAAAAAAAATGAAACAAAATTAAAACCCTTGCGGTCTCCCGATAGAGGGTGAAGTTAAATCTAGTTAAACAAAACTTCAAATAAAGAATATTAAGCTTAGATCTCGCGGAAAGCCATCCAAAACTGGTTATTAAGAACTATAAACTGGGTTTGGCAATCAACTATCCAAACCCAAAAAAAAATTTGAAACCTTGAAACTAAAACCAGATCTGAAATAAAAAGGAAAAAAGAAAGAGTAGCAACAAGAGTTAGATTCACAAAAAAAATGAAAAACTTGCAACAAAAGGTTAATCTCAACCAAGACAAAAATACTTTCTTCTTCTCAAATGAGATATCCTTCGATGAATGATACCTTCATGCAAAACACTCAAAACAAGGATTAGCCTGCTTTGATACCATGTAAGGAATATACAAAAATGAAAAAGAGCTAAAGGAAACAATCCAAGTGAGTGTAGTAAAAGGAAGTGTTTTACCATTAACACAATGAAAGAGAGATAGCTTCAAGATCTTATCAAAACCATTACTCCAAGGTCAACACACTGAGAAAGATTTTGAAAGGGGAAAGCAAAGAAAACCCCTTGTGACATTATGAATGAGGCCATAGCCTAAAGATGAGAGAGAGAGAGAGAGAGAGAGAGAGTTTCTCATTTACAATAACTTCATCTTCTGAGAAAAGAGTGAGGAGCATCTCTTAAATATAGATGAGGAGAGGAGTTACTAAGTAACTCACCAATCTATGAATGCCATCATCCATAATAGGTGTGTGCAAGGTGTCAAGGTCTTCTTAAGGAGGATAAACTAATTTCCTTATTAAAGGAATTACAAAATATGATTTGTCCTCCCACTTGGACTAGAGGACAAAATATAATTAGGATATCTTGGCTTATCGAAATTTAAATAATACACCAAGGAAAGATTATTAATTCTAACACCTGCTTTGAGAAAAAAATTGACCATCCATATCTTGAGAAAGTGGGCTCCATTTTTCATGATTCAATTTATTTTTTGGTTTGTCTCCATGAGATCTTTGATTTGAGACCACTTTCTCTAGATTTGGAAATGGTCAAATTTTTAGATACGAACACTAAATAGAATTCCCTTCTTTCACCAAACTTTGATTTTCTGTATTTGGAGAAAATGAGCTCCATTTTTTGTGATTCAAGTTATTTTTTGGTTCTTCTTGACGAGATCTTAAATTTGAGACCACTTTCACCGTATTTGGAAATGGTCAAATTTTTAGCTACAGATACTAAACTGACTTCCCTCGATTGATGACACTTTGACAATCCACATCTTGAAAGAATGGGCTCTATTTTTCATGATTCAAGTTTTTTTTGGTTCATCTTAATGAGATCTTTGATCTGAGACCACATTTTCCAAAGTTAGAAATAGTCAAATTTTTAGCTATGAATACTGAATGAACTTCCTTTCTTTGACCGAACTTTGACCATCTGTATCTTGAGAAAATAGGCTCCATTTTACATGATTCAAGTTGTTTATTTATTCATCTCAACAAGATCTTTGATTTGAGAACACTTTCACCAAATTTGGAAATACTCAACTTTTAATCTACAAACACTAAATGAACTTACCTACTTTAAGAAAACTTACTATTCACATCTTGAGAAAATAGGCTGTATTATTTGTGATTCAACTTATTTTATGGTTCATCTCAAGGAGATATTCAATTTGAGACCACTTTTGCCAAATTTTGAAATGCTCAAATTTTCAGCTACGAACACTGAATGAACTATCCTACTTTGACCAAACTTTGACCATTTGTATCTTGAGCAAACAAGCTCCATTTTTTGTGAAGCAAGTTATTTTTTATTTCATCTCGACGAGATCTTTGATTTGAGACCACTTTCACTAGATTTGCAAAGTGATAGATTTTTAGCTACGAACACTGAACAAACTTCCCAAATTTGACCAAACTTTGACCATTTGTATCTTGAGAAAATAGGTTCTAGTTTTTGTGATTCAGGTTATTTTTTAGTTCGTCTCAATGAGATCTTCAATTTGAGACCACTTTTGCCAAATTTTAAAATGTTCAAAATTTTTAGCTATGAACACTAAATGGACTTCCCTTCTTTGACCATCTATATATTGAGAAAATGGGCTCCATTTTTCTCAATTCAAGTAGTTTTTTGGTTCGTCTTGGTGAGATCTTCAATTTGAGACCACTTTTGCTAGATTTGGAAATGGTCAAATTTTTAACTACAAAAACTCAACAACCTTCACTTCTTTGACCAAACTTTGATCGTCTGTATCTTGAGCAAACATGCTCCATTTTTTATGATTCAAGTTATTTTTTGGTTCCTCTTGACAAGATCTTTGATTTGAGATCACTTTCTCCAGATTTGGAAATGGTGAAATTTTCAACTATGAACACTGAACAAACTTCTCTACTTTGACCGAACTTTGACAGTCCGTATCTTGATCAAACCGGCTCTATTTTTTGGGATTCAAGTTGTTTTTTGGTTCATCTCAACAAGGTCTTCAATTTTAGACCACTATTGCTAGATTTGGAAATGGCCTAATTTTTAGCTACGAATACTGAATGGACTACCCTACTTTAACCAAATGTTGACCATCCGTATCTTGATGAAATGGGCTTTGTTTTTCATGACTCAATTTATTTTTTGTTTCTTCTCGACAAGATCTTCAATTTGAGACCAATTTTGCTAGGTTTAAAAATGGTCAAATTTTTAGCTAGGAACACTGAACTGACTTCTCTACTTTGACCAAACTTTGACCATGTGTATCTTGACAAAATAGGCTCCATTTTTTGTGATTCAAGTTATTGTTTGGTTCATCTTGATGAGATCTTCAAATTTTGACCACTTTCACTAGATTTGGAAATGGTCAAATTTTTAGCTACAAATACTCAACGAACTTGTCTCCGTTGACCGAACTTAGGTGGTTTGTATCTTTTGTAGATGGAATCTATTTTTCACGTGTGAGGTCCTACCCCGACCCATCTAAGCACAATTGAAATTTTCCTACTATGACTACCTTGATGTTACTCTATTTTGATACATTAGAGTTATTTTGATAGTGATTTCATATCATTGGACATTATGTGATGATTTTTATATGATTATGTGGGCGATGATGATAGATATATCTTTATATGCTAATTTTTGACTAATCCTGATTATATGTTATATATGGATAATTGAATTTTAAATCTTACATTTTGATTTACAAAGACTTATGAAATAGGAATTGAAATGTATAGGATGTCAATTTGTCTTAAAACTTGATTCTGCAAATGATTTGGGGATAATATAGGAAGTAGAAGTTAAAATTCATATGAAAATGGATTTTGAGATGTTGTTTCAAATTATGATAAAATTTTGAATTGTGGTTGCTAATGAATACATGTTTGAATGTTATCATGGATTCTGTATTGTTTATATGTATGTATGTATGTATAAATGGTTTATTCATGAGATACTGATATTCTGATCAAGTGTGGAGGATATTGACCATGGTTTTAAATGTGGAGAAACAAGGATGGATCAATGTGAAAACTGTTAAAAGGCCAAGGTTAACTCTGTGAAGAGAAATAACCTCATTTTTATGTGTTCTTACTTTGTAAATGTGATGTATGGGTGTAATGTATTTTGTACATGTAAATATGCATATTTGAATGTAATGTATTTGTTAATTGATTGTGAATTATCCATTTGGCATGTCATGTGTAAAGTGATGTGAAGTGATGTGTCATTATATTGTGTCACCTGATACTTGTTCATGTGTGTTGGCATGCCCAAGTGGGTTATTAAGATTAGAAACTACCCTAGAGTCACCATGTAGAGTTCCATCTTGAATAAATTTGGAGGTTAACTTCAAGTGGATTTTTGGGAGGTTAAAAGGAGACAGGGGAGTAGTTTGGGTTAAATTTAGGTATTCCTATAGGTATACTATGGGTTAGGGGTTAATTTTTGACCACATTAATTCCCAAAACATAATAATGGCTTTTCAAAAAGTTCTTTCTTTGGAAGTGACGAAATTTAAGGGATTCTAATCCATCCCTTCTCCCCATTTCTTGGTTTTCTTCTCATTTTGGGAAGGGGACAAGATGGAAGATAATGATTCATGAGTCACATCTCATTAAGTGGGTATGTTTGTGGTTGGTGAGAGCTTCCCTTTTAGGAAAATTTTAGAGTTTTTTTTGGTTTGATTACCCACTCTCCTTTTTGAGAGACTTCTAGTTTGAGTTAGCAAGGTAGAGAGATATTGGCCAAGGAGAAAAGATAAGGGAGGGTTTAAAGCTGATTTTCAACTTCATCATGCCATTTTTTCTTGGAGGAAGGTTGGTATATCTTTCATGAAGTCCATGTTCTATGTGTTTGTTTATGATTTATAAATTCATGTTAAATGTGAGTTGTGTTGATTTTCAAGTTTTATTTCATGGAATTTTCTAGTTTCTTTTTGGTTGTTTTTATGTATATTTTGGGGAGTACAAGGCTATACTCACCCTTGGGAGGGAAGAGAGCCTTGTGGGTGAAGGGAATTTGGGAATACCCATCTAGTGTAGAGTCTTTCTTCTTGGAGGAAAGGGATATGGCATGGATTATGGGCTCCATGTTTCCATCTTTTGTTCTACACTTTTGGGGGTCATAAGGGGAGAAAATTGGTGAATTATGAAGTGTAACATTTAATGTGAGAAATTGAGCCTTGTGAAGGCATTGTCATGTTACAAAATTTTTTTTTGTTTATGGAATTCTCCTATTTGGGTATATTTTCCACCTTCACCCCTTTTTTGGTCTAAGGAGATCCTTTGTGAAAATCATGGGGTTTGTGAGTTTTCTTGTGTTTGAATATTGTTATGAGTGTTGGAATTTTTTGTCACCCATCCATACTTGTTTCCCCAAGCTCGGGGGTGGCCTTGTAAAGGCCTAAGTTAGGAGGTGAGCCTCCATGGTCAACCTTATTTTTTTGTAGGTTCTGTGCTACAACATGATCCTAGAAGGAAAAGAAATTCGTGGAGAAAAAGATTGGAATTGTATAGAACTAAATTTATGACTCTGGTGTATGGTGTAAATTTTAGCAAAAGCAACTTGCATGCATATCTTCTAGATCTTTGTTATGTGACAGTGGTGATTTTTAATTGTTGTTGTTACAATTATTGTTAAGTATTATGAATGTTGAAACAACCTTTGTTTCCTTAATGTTGTAATATTAAACTATAATCATAAGTAATTTATGTTAAAATTTGTATCCATGTGATATCTATGTATTCTGAAAGCTATATGAAACTGATTAAATAGAAAGTTATAAAGATAAATATGTTTCATGATATTGCTTCATTGAGAAATTTTGTATTTGGTGTTGTAATTGTTACTCAAAATGGAAACACACAACACAATAGGCATTAGTAGAGAAAGATTGCATGTTTTAGTCGTCTAGTTAACATTGCCTTATAGGTTTTGTTAATTTGCATGTCCTTATTACATTCATTTCCAAATGTCATTAATGTACTCTAAGTATTGATCAACTGTTACACATTTCAAAAATCCATCAATGATCATTACATTGTGCATTCATAAAGAATGTAGTACAAATGTCCTTTTATTTCATATTTCATGTTTCAATAAATAGAGTACATTGCAGAATAAAGTAGAAAAATGAAGTATGGAATAGGGGTCCCATGCATTGCCTTGTGTTATCTTTGAGTCTGCTGGTTGTTTTGTCAGGTCCTTGCATCTAGGTCACTCCCGAGTCTCCATCTGCATTTAGGTCCTTAGGGATTCACATCTGCAAGAAAGAGAAAGCATGATTAGATCCTGTTGGATCTAAGCAATACATGAAAAGTGAATAACATACTTCAACAATCTAATTTTCAAACTGCATATCAATCTGGAATGATAAATGTAACAAGAAAATGTAAACTAGCACTCACTATAAGGTAGTGTTAAAGGGATGTGTTTTTTAAAACATGAAACCTTTCGCTTCTAATAACTATTATGGTGTATGTTTTCTTTTGATTAATCAAGAATCTGAATGAAAGGGACTTACTATGTTTTTGAATTGAGAAACCTTTTTCAGAATATGTATTTCATATTGATGCTATTTGAAAAATTAACAACTATTTTGCAGATAACAACCGACTAGTTTACATTTTCAGTCATTTTCAAGATGCAAAACAAGCTATTTTCAAGTGCCAAGTTGCTACAGGAAGTACCAGATTGCTGATTTTCAAAGAATCAATTGCTTCATAATATAAGACAGATGCTGATTACATGATTTCCTAAGTACATTTTTCAACTTTTGAATGATTAAATTGCTGAATTTTAAACAGTGCTTCAAGATAACATCATGATTTAAATGTTTACAGTTTGTTATGATTGGGTGTCACGAACCCATGTTCAAACCTCAGTCATTAACATTCTATCATTTTTGAGTGTCATGAGCCCGTGCTCAAACTTCATTAACAAATAGAAAACATTTTTGTCTTGTTGTACTTCACATGTTAAAATTACAAATTCAACATCAAAAGGAAATATGTACAGTAAACAAAGCTACAGGAATAGTTTCAGAATGCTGTATGTGTCAATTGAATTGATCACATTTTACAAAGCTTGTCAGAAAATGGAAAAGTTCATATTCAAAATTTTTGTCAAGATATTTGTCAAACTTATATGCTGGAGTATGAGTAAATTTATGAAAATTCCTGTCTCAAGCTCAAAATGATATGCAGTAAAAGCTTGTGGTCATGATCAAACTGTCATAGTATTAATGATAATTCAACTTTTCAACAACAGAGAAGACAATGGTGTTTATGCAGTGAAACTAAAGGTACTTTGTTGTTCACTCTTTGTTTAAAAACCCATTTGCTAAGAATGAACTGAAGGTTCAAGTTGAAACAATGGTGCACATTTTGAACAATAAAACATCTGCTAAATATAAGTATGGAAAAACAAAACATTTGAAGATTTTTGAATCACTTTTGCAAGGAGAGACATAGAGTTAAAACTCTCAAAGTCGAGAGCCCAATTTTAGACACCACTGCATGTTTTGATTACAGACAGATAGTGTTTTATAACAGCAAGTTTGAATTATGTTTCAGATTTGAAAGTTTCAGTCAAATACCCATTTGCCAAAGAGTCAATAGAGGGTTTGAGTTCTAAAATTGGTGCACGTTTTTCATGACTGCAAATTATTTGTTGACTGTGAGTTTGATTTCATTCTCAGGTTCCATCAAATCAATACAAGGAAGGAATATTTTCAAGTTCCAGGTTAAAATATCTATTCAAACAAAGGAACAGTAAGCATGAAGTCTAGAGTCTTTCCAGACTTTTGACTTCATCTTATATTAAAAAAAATAACAGCAGTATATACTCCATGTTAAAAACCATTTTCAACTCATCATTTGTACAAAATGGATGGACTGCAAGTACATGTTCGAAGCAGTGAGCTGTTGCTATTACAAAGAGTGCATAGTTCATGTTCGAAATAGAAAGTCTTTTCATCACACCAGTAATGCACGTTTTTGTAACAACAAAGCATATATCGGCAAATTTTTTATATAAAAATAGCTGGAAGATCAAATCTCAAACTGGTTCTCAGTTTTCATCTATAGATAGATGCCATGAAGGATGCTGAAGACTCATAGTTACTACAAGACGCATTAAGTCTATGATATGAAATAGGAAGTTTAAGCCCTCGCTTCAACTAAAAGTCTTAGCTAAAAATTCATGAATCTTTTTTGTCGGTAACCGTGAGTATATATTTTTGAGAATAACAATGCATATTCATAAACCAACAATGAAGCATTGAATAGTGCAAACAAAGAGCCACATTTTGCAGACTCCAGTCATTCATTGCAAAGATAGAACGAAGAGTCCAAAAGAAATGTACTTACTATTTCATATGGACATTACAGAGCTTGAGATCAACAGTAAAGTCTAGTAAATGCTGATTTTCATCATGTTTCGAGGGTTTCATCTCTATCAAACACCAAGTTTTCCAGCACTTTCGGAGACATCTTTCTATAGCGTTAGGGTTTCATTCCTAACTTTTTGCAAATAAGTAAATACTAAGTGAAATAATAAAACCATTTGGAGTCCGCAAGGTGAAGGAACTATGACAGGGATATTGAATGTATGTAGAGGACGACAGTGCTAGGTGTTGCATTGAAAACATAAAAAAGTTGCCACCTTACCCTTCTAGTATTTCTCTTTATGTGTGTAACGGCAAGTGGGTGGAAGTCTTATTGACTCCCCACTATGTAATAGCATACACTTAGATTATTATCTAAGTTAGAGATTATATTAGAGAATAGGTTAATTAATATTATAATATTATAATATTGATTTTCTTTTTAAATAAATTTTGGCACATATCATTTTGAAAAGGGATTTTTAATTCCTTATTGTAAGCCAAGATTTATTAAGATGGCTATATTTTTTGCATGAATTATGGCCAAAATAGGGTAATTTGTAAAGGCATAGGATTCCCGGATTAGGGTTTTAGAGGTTTCAAAAAGGAGGTAGATGGACTGTTTCAAGGGTCGCAATTGTTGGAAAGAGAGCCTATAGTGAACTGTTTAGTTCCTAAAAGATTGGAAGTCCATTTTGTAGCCATTTTTGTCCAGATTTTGGAGGAAATAAACCAGGTTTTGTAGCTCATATTTGGTCTAATTGTGTTCAAATCTTCAATTCCTGTTCATCTTTTCTAGTAAGTGTCAGATTTTTTATTATACTCAGGAAGTGAATAATATATTGTTCCTTCCTAATTAATTAGATATATCAAGCCTTGCATGAAAAATGTATGTTTGTTAAGTATTTGATTTGTTTGTGGTTCATCCCTAATAGCTTGAATGTATTAGCCTATACGTTGAGCAGTGAATCAAATTGTCAAAGTTTTTTCATTTTGTGAGTCAAATTTGGAATTCATTTCTTTACAAGGTCTAAATTATTCATTGGTGCATCACCCTAGTCTCTAAGTTTTAAGTTTTTTTTTCTTTTACCTTTTCCCAACAAGTTTTCAGGTCAGGAAAGTGATAACCAACATTTGATAGGAACCGGCCTAGAATCCGGAGATTCCTCTCTAATCATAGTCTACCCACAACTAGGAGAGGTTTCCATTGTTAGCTAGAATTGTTGTTCTGCCTTAGTGCTTGATATAAGGTAACAATTCTAGACCTGAATAGTTTTTGGCACACCTGATGGGACTATGAACTGCTTCTTAGTTCTGAGCTATTAAATCTATGGTAGTATCAATTTTTAGTTACAGTTCTAAGTGTCAATTTTAATGAGCAGAACTCTAACCAGAGAAAACAAAGAAGGTTTTGTGTATCAAGAGTTACAGCCAAACAGAAGGGGTGGAAGATCATCCAGAGGTGGAAGAACATTGCATGATCCAAGAGGTATTTCTTTGAATTCAAATTTCTCATCATTTGATAATCTTGTTTTCGAATAGCAAGCTGCAAATTCAGAAGAACTTGAGGTTATCATTGAGGAGATCAATCTTCCTAAGGATCTAGACATTCCTAATCACACTGGGTCTGAATTTCCAAGTATTGAAGATTTATCTATTAACAATTCTGCTCTTGAAGCTTCTACAAGTGGTGCTGTAGTAACACCCCAGCATTTAAAGACTTATCAAAGGAAGGTAGTTGAGCCTGATCAACCTTTTGTTACACCGACTATTTAGTAGCAAGGTCAATAACAAGCAATGACCAAAATTTTTCCATTCGTTACATTCAATCAAGGTAGTCCTTTGAGGATTGCAAATCACAACAATGTTCCATTGGCTACTCTTAAGGGATTGCCAACATTTACTAGAGAAGGACCAGTGACAACTATTGAACATATTAGAGATGTTGCAACCCTGTGCAATGTCCATCATATTACTAAAGAAGATGTAGCTTTGAAGCTATTGGCAGCATCACTCAAGGGAAAGGCTCTTGACTGGTTCAGAATCCTTCTAGTAGATTCTATTGCTACTTGGGATGCTTTAGGTGAAAAGCTATCAAAGTTTTTTGAGGACAAATCTGATAACTTGTCTCTTGTGGAACAATTAACTACAATCAAAAGAGCACCACAAGAGGAGATGAGTGATTTCAACCTTCGGTTTCAGAAGACTTGGAATCAGATCCCTGCTACGGTAAGGCCTTCAGCTGAATATGCATTTTTATATTATTTGAAGAGTCTAAATAGTGATATCTCTGTAATGATTCAATCTATGGGAGGTAATACTTTGCCTCAAGCTTTTGATTTTTCTATTAGGGCAGAGAATAGTCTTATCTAGGTAGGGAAGAAAGCTCCTAGGCATCCTATGCCTTTATTTCCCCATATCCAATCAAATATGCCATTAGTGGTTCCACCATTAGCTGCTATCTCATCCTATAAGCCCTCAGAAATAGCTCCTGTAGCTTATCCAAATGAGTTACAAACTATAAAGGACAACCAACAGAAAATTAAAAGTTTATTACAATCTTTTGGTAATGATTTGGTGGCCCTGAAGAGGAGTCAAGCTCAGGTTAATCCTGCTGTTCAGAACCAATTTTTTGGCCCTTCCTCTTCATAGTACCCTAACTAGTCCAATTTCCAGTCTAATAGGTAGCAATTTCAAGGAAATACTAATGCAAATAGGCAGAATTGAAATATGAGACCAAATAAACAGTATAATCCAGCACCTCTTAATGCTGTTAGGGATATTGTACCTTCTCAGAATAACATTGCTATTGACTGGTGTTTTCCATGCAATGAACCACATGACCAGTCTACATGTTCTAATGGTATATTGAATCAAGCTCTCATGGTACAAAATTCAATAAATTCACAACAGAGTGTATTTGTTGAAGAGGTTAAGAATCAACCAGATCAAAGTGTTGAAACCGGATTCTTGAATTGGTGAGAAGAAGAGTTTTGTGGACTTAATGAAGATTCATCAATTGTAGAAAATACTAGAGCAAAAAAAAGAGCTCTTGAAGCAGATCAGTTTGCTGGAGATGCTTCTTCTCCACCGGTTTCTATTTTGAAGAATCCATCAGTTTCTACTGGTAAAGATCAAAATCAAAAGAATTCTGATAAAGTTCTTCTAGATCATCACATAAGGTACAATTTTCTATTCCTTTTAATATTGTTGATACAATGAAGAAAACCAATGATACTTTGTCCGCTTGGGAAACTCTGTCTATTCCAAGACAGATTGAAATTTTGAAGGAAGAGTTGTCTAAGTTGGCAACTAATTCTCAGCAGCCACCAAATGTGGTAATGACTAATTCAAAGACTTCTAAAGCTTAGGAAAATCCATTGAATGAAGAAAATAAGCTTGTGAAAGTTCAGCAGCCAGTAAATTCAGAAGTTAAGAAGGCTGTAAATGTTGAAAAACTAGTAGTATCTGCTGATAAGAAACCTTCAAATGTGCAGAAGACATCAGAGAAGAAGGTAAAAAGTCTCCAAACTAGAAGCCTCCTCCTTTCTATGTCACTCTGATTATTGGAAATAAGTTAGTTCATAATTGCATGGTTGATAGTGGTGCAACTAGTACAGTTATGCCAAAGAAAGTGGTTGATTCTTTGAATCTAAAATATGAGCCTCTTGAGAAGGGTGTAGTACAACTTGATGGTACTTTTGTAAAGACTTTAGGAGTCATTAAAAATGCAAGTTTGACCCTTCATTCATGTCCAAATTTTTCAATCCCATAGGATATATATGTGATTGACTTACCAACCTATTTTTCCATGTGCTTATCTAGGGATTTCACAGCTAAAATTGATGGATATTTTTCATTAGATTGGTCACATATGTTTTTTCAGAACAAGGTATGGTGCTAGAGTCACAATAAAGTCTGAATCTTTGTCAAAGAATCACATAGAGCCATACAATCCCAGTCTCGTTAATGCAAGCTGTATGAATATGGATCAAGATGAAATTCCTGAATGTTCAACATATAATAGAAAAACCGAAGCATATCTAGATGTTGTTTTAGATGAATGGGCTTTTAGGAATGCACAAAATGATGATTCATTTGATGCTGGATTTGGAAATTATATGATCTTAGAATCTGATTCTGTTATTCCTAATTTGATTAAAAATCATGAATCTGAATCTGCTGTGTCTAATCAGCTTTGGGATTTATATTTTGATGGTTCAAGGAATAAGGATGGAATTGGTGCAGGAGTTATGTTAGTATCTCCTGATGGTGACAGATTTTATGCTACCTATAAGCTAACTTTTCCTTGTTCTAATAATGTGGCTGAGTATGAGAGTCTAATCCAGGGATTAGAATGGGCAAGGCTGAAAGGTATTAAGTGTCTCAGAGCTTTTGGAGATAGTGAACTTATTGTTAAAGAGGTGAGAGGCATTAATACTGTGAAAAATGACTTACTTAAGATGTATAGATCTAGAGTTTCTAATATTCTAGAAGAATTTGATGCCTTTAATTTGATTTCAATTCCTAGAAGAGAAAATTTGCATGCAGATAGGCTAGCTAGAATTGGTGCTCATGTTGCAATAACAGAGAATAAAGGATTGATTTCTGATCAGTCACATGTTAAGATAATTGTTAGACCTTCCATTCTAGATAATGATGCATACTAGCAAGTTTTCAATACTGATGAACATATCTTGAGTTTTTTAACAGAAACTAATGATTTTTTAGCTCCTAAAGATAGCAAAAACACTCAGCAAATGGAAGACCAGATCATCCAGCTGAAGTCTAACAAGCTGCCAAAGGGATTAGTCAGTTTGGAATCCATTTTCAATTCAGATGATCAGTTCAGAAAAGGCAAAACTAGCTTGTTGGTTAAGCAGGATCATTATGAAGAAGTGGAAATTTTCAGAGATAAATGGTTAAAGGTTGGTAAAATAAATTCTCCTAAGGAAAAAGAGTTATTTGTTGATCTTTTTAGGGAATATAATGATGTTTTTGCCTAGGACTATTCTGATCTTAAGGGTTTTGATCCCCAATTAACACATCATACTATAGAGTTGGAACCTAATGCAAAGCATATTAGACAAAGACAAAGGCCTATCAACCCTAAATTGGAACCATTGATGTTAAAAGAGCTGAGAAAACTTTTAGATGGTGATATTGTATTTCCTATTAAACACACATCTTGGGTTTCTAACTTAGTTCCAGTAAGGAAGAAAAATGGTGAGATAAGACTTTGTGTAGACTTTAGAGACCTTAATAGGGAATCTTTGAAAGACAGACATCCACTCCCTTCCATGGAGCAGATTTTGCAGTATGTATTAGGATCAGAGAGATTCTCTCTTTTAGATGGATATTATGGTTATAACTAGATTTTAGTGAAGGAATCTAACCAATATAAAAGAGCTTTTACAACAAAGTGGGGTACTATGGCCTACATGAGAATGCCCTTTGGATTATCCAATGCTGGGGCAAATTTTCAAAAAGCAATGGATATGGATTTTAAAAATTTGATGTATAAATTTGTTTTGGTTTACCTTGATGATATAACAATTTACAGCAAAGAAGCTAGTAAACATATTGATCATTTAAGATAGATTTTGCAAAGATGTAGAGAATTTGGAATTTCCTTAAACCCTAGGAAATCTATATTTGCAGTTCATGAAAGAAAACTCTTAGGGTATAAGGTATCTAAGGAAGGAACTACAATAGATCCTAAAAGAATCCATGCGATCCTTGAGCTTTCATTGCCTAAACACAAGAAAGGTTTGCAAAGTTTTATTGGGAGAATCAATTTTGTTTGAAGGTTTATTCTGGATATTGAAAATCTGTTAAAACCATTGAATTCAATGCTTAAAAAGGATGTTCTCTTCAGCTGGACTGAAGAAGGGAAAAATAACTTTGAATTGATTAAACAAGCTTTGTCTTCAGCTCCTACTCTTGTTAATCCTGATTTCACTAAAGATTTTATTTTGTATGCTTATGGTGCTTTTGATACAATTTCAGCCATGCTGGTCCAAAAAAATGATGAAAATCAAGAGCAGCGAATTGCTTTTTTCAGCAAAGGTATGGATGACTATGAAAAAAGGTACACTTTTGTTGAAAAGCATGTACTTGCCGCTATTAAAGCATTGAAGAAATTTAAGCATTTGATTGCTAGCAATAGAGTGCATTTGATGGTTGCACATCCAAGTATCAAAGAATTCCTGTTGAATAAGGATGTAAATGAAAAATGGGTTGGCTGGATAACCAGGGTAATGGAGTATGATGTGTAGATTCATGTTACTAAGTTGGTAAGAGGAAAGGGCCTTTGTGCTCAAATGGAAAAGGAAGAAGAAGATGTTGAAACTTCTAAAGAATCTGAGAATTCTCAAATGGATACTGTTTTGTTTTTTAATATAGCAACTTTGTGATCTGATATGACCAGGTTTCTTCAAACTGGCCAATGCCCAAATGATCTGAATAAGGCCCAAAGGAGGTACTACAAGTTACAATCTATCCCATATGTCCTTATTGATGGTGTGTTGTATAGAAAATATTATTCTGGAATGTTTCTTAAGTGTGTTGATTCCTTAGATGAGAACAAAATTTTATCTGAATTTCATGATGGTTCCTGTGGTGGTCATTTTAGTCCCAAAAGTATAGCTTGGAAGATACTAAGGGCAGGCTATTATTGGCCTGATTTATTTAAAGATGCTTATGCTTGGGCTAGAAAGTGTTTGAAATGTGCATTTTTGTAGGAAAACAAAAGCTAGCTGCATTGCCATTGAAACCTATTGTAGTTGATCAACCATTTGCCAAGTGGGTCATGGACTTTATTGGTCCTATTCATCCTAATTCTAGTGTAGGTCACAAATGGATTTTGACTGCTACTGACTATTTCACAAGATGGACTGAGGCAATTGCACTGAAAGAGGCTATTGGACCTGCTGTTTTAAAGTTTTATGAAGATATTATAACCAGGTTTGGGGTTCCTCAATCTATTATTTTAGACAATGCTATGGCTTTTATTAGGTTATCTATTACAGAATGGGTTGTTAAGATGGGGTTTACCTTAATACTTCCTCTAACTATTATCCTCAGGGTAATGGTCTTGCAGAATCTATAAATAAAAATCTAACAAGAATTATCAAAAAGATTATGCAAGAAAATAAAAGAGATTGGCATTCTAAATTGAAGGCAGCCTTATGGTTGGATAGAATCACACCTAAATAGGTAATTGGGAATTCCCTGTATGTCCTAGTTTATGGTAAAGAGGCCAGATTGCCAGTATCTATAGAATTTCTAGCCTTACAACTAGCTGATCAGATGTTCTTGTTTGAGGAAGAGGATCCTTTGAAACTCAGGTATGTTGATTTGTTACAGTTGGAAGAAGAGAGGAGAAGAGCATTGGATACAATGGAACTTAAGAAAGCTCAAACTAAAAGATCTTTTGATAAGAAGGCTAAGTTCAAAAATTTTAAGGAAGGAGATTTGGTACTCAAGTGGGATGATCTCAAGAGTAGGCCAGGGTAGCATGGTAAGTTTGATAATTTTTGGTCAGGCCCTTTTGTTATAATAGCCTGCAAGGAGAACAATGCTTTTCAATTGTCCACAACTGAAGGAGAAGAGTTGCAGATTCTAGTTAATGGAATACACCTCAAGCTTTGCTTTGAGGGATAGGTTAAGTTCAGTTTTCACTTTCAATAAGTGTTGTCCAAGCACTAGGTATTTAGGTTGCATTTGAGTCTAGTTTTAGGTGCATTTTCATTTCAATAACTGCATTCATGGTTTAGTTTTCCAAGTTTCTATTGCCCTAGCATAAGTCTACAGGTCATGTCTAGCAGGTAGACATCCAACAAAAGTTGCCAAAATTGTTACTCAAAATGAAAACACACAACACAATAGGCATTAGTAGATAAAGATTGCATGTTTTAGTCATCTAGTTAACACTACCTTATAGGTTTTGTTAATTTGCATGTCCTTATTACATTCATTTCCAAATGTCATTAATGTACTCTAAGTATTGATCAACTGTTACATATTTCAAAAATCCATCAATGATCATTACATTGTGCATTCATAAAGAATGTAGTACAAATTTCCTTTTATTTCATATTTCATGTTTCAATAAATAGAGTACATTACAGAATAAAGTAGAAAACTGAAGTATGGAATAGGGGTCCCATGCATTGCCTTGTGTTATCTTTGAGTCTGCTGATTGTTTTGTCAGGTCCTTGCATCTAGGTCATTCCCAAGTCTCCATTTGCATTTAGGTCCTTAGGGATTCACATTTGCAAGAAAGAGAAAGCATGATTAGATCCTATTGGATCTAAGCAATACATGAAAAGTGAATAACATACTTCAGCAGTCTAATTTTCAAACTGCATATCAATCTGGAATGATAAATGTAACAAGAAAATGTAAACTAGCACTCACTATAAGGTAGTGTTAAAGGGACGTGTTTTTTAAAACATGAAACCTTTCGCTTCTAATAACTATTATGGTGTATGTTTTCTTTTGATTAATCAAGAATCTGAATGAAAGGGACTTAGTATGTTTCTGAACTGAGAAACCTTTTTCAGAATATGTATTTCATATTGATGCTATTTGAAAAATTAACAACTATTTTGTAGATAACAACCGACTGGTTTACATTTTCAGTCATTTTCAAGATGCAAAACAAGCTGGTTTCAAGTGAAAGGTTGCTACAGGAAGTACCAGATTGCTGATTTTCAAAGAATCAATTGCTTCATAATATAAGATAGATGCTGATTACATGATTTCCTAAGTACATTTTTCAACTTCTGAATGATTAAATTGCTGAATTTTAAACAGTGCTTCAAGATAACATCATGATTTAAATGTTTACAGTTTGTTATGACTGAGTGTCATGAACCCGTGTTTGAACCTCAATCATTAACATTCTATCATTTTTGAGTGTCACGAGCCCGTGCTCGAACTTCATTAACAAATAGAAAACATTTTTGTCTTGTTGTACTTCACATGTTAAAATTACAAATTCAGCATCAAAAGGAAATATGTACAGTAAACAGAGCTACATGAACAGTTTTAGAATGCTGTATGTGTCAACTGAATTGATCACATTTTACAAAGCTTGTCAGAAAATGGAAAAGTTCATATTTAGAATTTTTGTCAAGATAATTGTCAAACTTATATGCTGGAGTATGAGTAAATTTATGAAAATTCCTGTCTCAAGCTCAAAATGATATGCAGTAAAAGCTTGTGGTCATGATCAAACTGTCATAGTATTAATGATAATTCAACTTTTCAACAATAGAGAAGACAATGGTGTTTATGTAGTGAAATTGAAGGTACTTTGCTGTTCACTCTTTGTTTAAAAACCCATTTGCTAAGAATGAACTGAAGGTTCAAGTTGAAACAATGGTGCACATTTTGAACAATAAAACATCTGCTGAATATAAGTATGGAAAAACAAAACATTTGAAGATTTTTGAATCACTTTTGCAAGGAGAGACATAGAGTTAAAACTCTCAAAGTCGAGAGCCCAATTTCAGACACCACTGCATGTTTTGATTACAGATAGATAGTGTTTTATAACAACAAGTTTGAATTATGTTTTAGATTTGAAAGTTTCAGTCAAATACCCATTTGCCAAAGAGTCAACAGAGGGTTTGAGTTCTAAAATTGGTGCATGTTTTTCATGACTGCAAAGTATTTGTTGATTGTGAGTTTGATTTCATTCTTAGGTTCCATCAAATCAATACAAGGAAGGAATATTTTCAAGTTCCAGGTTAAAATATCTATTCAAACAAAGGAACAGTAAGCATGAAGTCTACAGTCTTTCCAGACTTTTGACTTCATCTTATATTAAAAAAAATAACAACAGTATATACTCCATGTTAAAAACCATTTTCAACTCATCATTTGTACAAAATGGATGGACTACAAGTACATGTTTGAAGTAGTGAGCCTTTGCTGTTACAAAGAGTGCATAGTTCATGTTCGAAATAGAAAGTCTTTTCCTCACAACAGTAATGCACGTTTTTGTAACAACAAAGCATATATTGGCAAATTTTTTTTATAAAAATAGCTGGAAGATCAAATCTCAAACTGGTTCTTAGTTTTCATCTGCAGATAGATGCCGTGAAGGATGCTGAAGACTCATAGTTACTGCAAGACGCATTAAGTCTATGATATGAAACATGAAGTTTAAACCCTCACTTCAACTAAAAGTCTCAGCTACAAATCTGTGAGTCATTTTTTCCGGTAACCGTGAGTATATATTTTTGAGAATAACAGTGCATATTCATAAACCAATAATGAAGCATTGAATAGTGCAAACAAAGAGACACATTTTGTAGACTCCAGTCATTCATTACAAAGATAGAACGAAGAGTCCAAAAGAAATGAACTTACTATTTCATATGGACATTACAGAGCTTGAGATCAATAGTAAAGTCCAGTAAATGCCGATTTTCATCATGTTTCGAGGGTTTCATCTCCAAAAAACACCAAGTTTTCCAGCACTTTCAGAGACATCTTTCTACAGCGTTAGGGTTTCATTCCTAACTTTTTGCAAATAAGCAAATACTAAGTGAAATAATAAAACCATTTGGAGTTCACAAGGTGAAGGGACTATGACAGGGATATTGAATGTATGTAGAGGACGATAGTGCTAGTTGTTGCATTGAAAACATAAAAAAGTTGCCACCTTACCCTTCTAGTATTTCTCTTTATGTGTGTAATGACAAGTGGGTGGAAGTCTTATTGACTCCCCACTATGTAATAGCATACACTTAGATTATTATCTAAGTTAGAGATTATATTAGAGAATAGGTTAATTAATATTATAATATTATAATATTGATTTTCTTTTAAAATAAATTTTGGCACATATCATTGTAAAAAGGGATTTTTAATTCCTTATTGTAAGCCAAGATTTATTAAGATGGCTATATTTTTTGCATGAATTATGGCCAAAATAGGGCAATTTGTAAAGGCATAGGATTCCTGGATTAGGGTTTCAGAGGTTTCAAAAAGGAGGTAGATGGACTGTTTCAAGGGTCACAATTGTTGGAAAGAGAGCCTATAGTGAACTATTTAGTTCCTAAAAGCTTGGAAGTCCATTTTGTAGCCATTTTTGTCTAGATTTTGGAGGAAATAAACCAGGTTTTGCAGCTCATATTTGGTCTAATTGTGTTCAAATCTTCAATTCTTGTTCATCTTTTCTAGTAAGTGTCAGATTTTTGATTATACTCAGGAATTGAATAATATACTGTTCCTTCCTAATTAATTAGATATATCAAGCCTTGCATGAAAAATGTATGTTTGTTAAGTATTTGATTTGTTTGTGGTTCATCCCTAATAACTTGAATTTATTAGCCTATATGTTGAGCAGTGAATCAAATTGTCAAAGTTTTTTCATTTTGTGAGTCAAATTTGGAATTGATTTCTTTACAAGGTCTAAATTATTCATTGGTGCATCACCCTAGTCTCTAAGTTTTAAGTTTTTTTTTTCTTTTACCTTTTCCCAACAAGTTTTCAGGTCAGGAAAGTGAGAACCAATATTTGATAGGAACCGACCTAGAATCCGAAGATTCCTCTCTAATCATAGTCTACCCACAACTAGGAGAGGTTTCCATTGTCAGCTAGAATTGTTGTTCTGCCTTAGTGCCTGATATAAGGTAACAATTCTAGACCTGAATAGTAATATCTGATTAGTTAATTTTAAAAAAAGTACTATGCATATCTTGTTATTTAAAGATCACATATAGTCTTGCATTGTTGAAATTTTATGTTGTAAAGGAAGAAAAAAATCTATGCATATCTGAGTCAGTAGGACATAATAGTCTTGCATTTACAATTAATTTGGAATTGGATGAATTTGATCAAATAAGACATGGTTCTAAATTTCATGTTTCTCTTAAAGGAATTATGCTATATTAAGTGACTGGAAGAAAATAGATATTGTTTCCTACCTTTACATTTCGTAATGTATAGTTCTCTGGTTTTATAGATATAAATTTTTGTTACTTAATTGATTTTGAGTTTTATCCCCCCTTCCACCCAGCTATTCCTCCTTTTTTAACCTTTTGAAAGCTATGGATAAGTAAAACTTTTATTTTTCTGACTCTTACCTTGTCAACACTTTTCTACTCTTGGATAGAAATATCAGAGATGCACCACCTCCTCTTGTTTTCTGATATTCCACCCTCAAACTATTATATTTGGAAAGAAGAGTTTGTTATAAACATTTTTTGACAGAAGGCTAGACTTTTACTATATTTAGATGTTTGGATTTTCCTTTTCCTTTTGTTTTTAGGAATTTAGGATTGCACCTCCTGTGATTCTTTTTTGAAGAGCCGCACATGAATGAATATTTTCCAAAGAGAAGATGCCCATATCTTTTTCCCTTGAGACTTAATATTTCCCCATGTGAAAACCTTAGCAGATAGTCATGATTTCAGAGACGCACCTGATGCACTTCTTTTCTAAAATCCCACCATCTAATCCTGATAGGAAGAGAGAAAGACTTAACATTTTAATGTTGCAATTTTTTCCTTATGTTTTAGAGTTTCTTAAACCTTCATGAGAATTTTGGAAAGAATAAACCCTCGCTTCTTTTATGAATTTTTGCATTCCTTAAGTTGAGTATCATAAGGACTGGAACTAGTCAACAAGATAGACTTCATAATTGGCTTGGTTCAGAGAATCAAGATTCACACTTCCTTGGTTACTTTCCGGACAATAGACAAATCTAGTTGAAGACTTAGACTCTTTTAAGCCTTTTTTTTTGGATTAAAAAATATACCTATTAGATTACGAAGAGTGGGGGGGGGGGGGGGGTGAATCTGTATTTATTGATAACAGTAAATAAACTATAACAATCGATAAATCATTCATAACATGTAATACTAGCATTTGACATAGAAACCCATCTTTGGGAAAAACCACTGTGGGAATTATCACCCACTAAGAAAATACTCTTTTGAAGTACACCCGATTTAGAGCCAATTTGGTTAAAGATTACAATACACACTGTTAGGTGTGACCTGGTCAAGGGATTCACCTCACGTCAGTTAGGATCCTCACCGACTTAGGAGTGGCCTTGTTACAGGGATTCAAGCACTCTTTGGAATGTTTACCTTTTTCAAGGATTTTACAATAAGACTGTTAAGTCCACTCTGTTAAGATATTTCTCTATTACTTATAATATGCATAGCATACTTAGTACATGTATATATATATATATATATATATATATATATATATATATATATATATGTATGTATATATGTATACACACACACACACACACACACACATATATATATATATATACACACACATATACATATATATATATATATATATATATATGTATACATATATACATATATATATATATATATATACATATATACATATATATATACATATATACATATATATATACATATATACATATATATATACATATATACATATATATATATATGTATATGTGTATATATATATGTATATATATGTATATATATATATATATATATATGTATATATATATATATATATGTATATATGTATATATATATATATATGTATATATATATATAGATATATATAATAATATATACATGTAATATTTTGTCATTTATGCCTTTATCCTCTTTTAGAGGCACATAAATATATAATATAAATATATTTGTTAATGCATATATATATTTGTTTATATATATATATAATATAATATATATATATATATTAACAAATATAATATATATTATAACCAAATTTTTGCATCCCTTACCTTGCGTTTTACTAAAAACTATTTTAATGAAATTTTTTTCTTAATATTTATTCTTTTTTTCATTATGTAAGTATTTAGTAATGTATGTAGTTGTAATACCCTAAATTTGCACCTATTAAATTCAACTAATTTTGGTGCATTTTCATCAATTTTACATCTCCAAAATCCTAGTTTCCTAGGCAATTTTCTCTCTCCTACCTAACTTAATTCGACTTGATGTCAATTGCAAAAACCCTAATTGCATTAATCAAATATTAAAATTAATTCCTAAAGTCTTCGACTTTTATTAGCTAAATTACCCCTATGATAAATTAATTTAATCCTAAAGTCCTAAGTGCTTAGAATTAAATTAAACCCACCCCATTTGGCTAATTACCCATAAAAAGGAATTAATAATTACTTGTTATTCAAATGGACATTCCTTTTTTGAATTAATAATTCATAATATTCGAAGGGTCACCTGTGTGGCATTTTCCATTCTTTTATTAAGTAATTCTTGCTTTTTTATCTCAAATGGAAATGAAGGGTCAGGAGTTTCAAATCAAGAACCCCTTCATTCTCTTCCCGGGCTTGCTTATTTAATGAACCTATTTTCTTCATTCAAAGGAGGCAATTTTTGAGAGTAACTGAACTATAGTGATTTTTTAGTCTTACTTTATTCAAAACTTTTCATTTGCAATTAGTTTAAATTCTCATTTAATATAGTATTGCATTGTTATAATAGATCAATTTGCTTACATACTCATAGTTTAGTATCATATTTCTTTTAAGCTATTTAGATTAAAATTGCACTTCATCTCTCTTTCAAGTTATTAGTAATTGCATCCTAATTCTTAGATTAAATTGCATATTCATCTTAGTTTTACTCATCTTCCTAGCTCTTGGAAAATCCTCCATTGTGGGATTGGTCTTATGGTTGTTGGCTCTCGTTCTGAGAGTAATTAAACATCCCATCCACATAGGAGGCAATAGGTCGATTCAATCGATGTTGTGAGATGGACAATTCATGTTCATACTCACTGTCTCATGATTGAGCAATGACTATGTTGCGTTTGTGCTTGATTTAGAGGTCCACATTCAGACACACATTTTGGCACCCACCATGGGGCAGAAAATCTGATTTCTGGCCTCATTCTCATTTTTTTTTCTAACAGGAATTCAAGCTCTGCCGTGCGTCTGTACTGTCTGTGTATGGATCTTCGCGTGAGAATTCAGAGCATCTCGCGTGAGATTTCACTCTTTGTAGCACTTTCTCGCACAAGCTTTTGCACCTTCACGTGGCATCCTGCACTTTCTCGCATGCCGTGGAGTACTTCCTCGTGCAAGACTAGAGTATAGTGTTTCAATTTTCTTAGTTTCTGTCTTTCCTATTTCAGTTTTCTGATAGTTTCCTGTTTGCTGTTGTTTATTATTTCTCTGTTATTTTCACAACGCAACAATTTTTTGCAGGACATTTGCCGAAGAACTTAAACATACTAATGGTTTCATTGTAGGACGATAGTTAAAGAATTGCTAAAATGTTGTGTTTGTTTCTTGCTTTCATTCACATAGTCTAAATAGGGCTCCGTTAAAATTTCTTGAGGATTTTGATAGTGAGTAGGGAATTTGGCTCTTCATTACATGGAGGTGATGACCATGAATGAACCCAAAATCCTAATGATCTTACTAATATGACAAATTCTTGGGGAAGCGGAGAAAGGTAGTGAATCTTTACGCTTCTATTAGCCAGGGGATTATGCTCTTCTCTCTTTGAGAGAAATAGAAACCCAAAAGCTTATAGTTGTGGTGGAGTGAAGCTAACTCGGTGATGAATCTTCTTGATGTGTTTGGGTGAGGAAACGGGATAGAGAAGTATGCTCTTCTCCCTTTGGGAGAACCAAAAAATCTGACCCCCGAATCTAAACCAAGTCTAGTGTCACCTTTAGAGGGCCTGCCCGAAGTTGAACCTCCGAGAACGACCCAAGTGAGTACGCACCTTTCGCCAATGATTCCGACTCAATCTAATAAAGAACATTTTGTTGAGTCTAAAGACTCCAAAACCATGTTAGCTTCCTTCTCAAGACTTTGACTATCATCTTGAGAAGGCTTCGTCTGTTATACTAAGCGGCGCCGCTCCTAGACCTGCTTGCATGGGTGTATGACTTTTAGGTGTTGGTGTGGTTGCGAGGCCTCAACCCTGTATCAGGGGCACCAAAGGTTAGCATGAATGAAAGCCTATTAAAAAATTTCCTTAGCTAGTGGCCTACCCGGTTCACCTTCGAAAGGAGTAATAATCTTTGCACAGGGAGGGGGAAGAATCTCTCCCGTAGATTCCCATCATAGGCATACACCTAGATGCTTGAAGGTGGTTGTGAAACTAGCCCCTGCTACAAGGGTAACCTTTGAACATACACCATTGAGTCCTTGGAAACACCAAAAACATGGGCGCCCTCTAGGGGGTGACATGGCTATGTGAGGTGCACGTATGCACATAAGCAATGGGGCAAAGGGTTTGGCTTCTCACCATTTTTTTTGTAGGACTAAGCTATGTGTTTGTTATCAAGTCTTAAACATTGTCCAATTATTATCAAACAAAGACTCCCCTGATGCTATCAAGTTGCTTTGTCCTTGATAGGTCTATTAACGACTACTTCTTGTATCACAACTGCTTGATTTGAACCTTTGTGTCTTTAAATGAATGCTTGAAATCCTAAAACAAGATTGTTGATTAAACTATTCTTCAAACCTGTTAGGAAACTAGATTTTTTGTCAGACATCAATTCAGGCTGTACCTCAAAATTCAACTTTAACCCCGAAAAATATGCCAGATTATCAAATTTTGCACTTTTCCCCGCGTGAGGTTTCACACTTTAGAGCACTTTCTCGCGGGAGACTTTGTTTTCTTGCATGAAGTTTAGTGTTCTCTCATGCGGCCTGGTACTATCTCATGCGAGACTATAGCCCAATTTGCAAAAATAGAGACCTATTTGCCATTGACTGTTTGACTTTTTATTTGATTTACCTTTTGTCTGAGGTCTATTTTTCTGCTTTCTTATTGTTTACTATCAGAAACTAGTTGTTTTGAGTTAGGAATCTATTGATCTTTTCTTTGAATCATGTCATCTCTCATTGGTTTACCTTATCTCTTTATGCTTTTTGTATCTTGTGTTGTGATAGTCTTATCTTAGCTGTTCTAGCCATCTCTTTTGATGATTCATACCAAATCCATCTCTCATCTTGGTTGTTCTAGCCTTTATCTCCTTTGCATTTTTCTTAGAGATCGAGTCTAGCATTATTTCGAGTCCTCTCTCATTTCATCTTTGTCTATGAGTGTCACGACTAGAAGTGGCAAGACTTATCCCATTTAGAATCCTGATAAAGGTAGAAGCAAACCTCCTAATCAAGAAATAGATCCTCCTGGATCTGTTGCAAAATCTAAACTTTGTGAGATATCCTCAATTTCCTCATTGAATACTTCGAAAGATAGTCCATCTCAACCATCTCATTTCAAGACCAAGACAACTTGTTCTTCCAAGAGAACTCATTGTTTCACAACTTTGGAAGACCTCTTCCTCGGACTAGTCCTATTATTGTACCTATTGATCCTACTAAGAATAGTTCTATCATTGAACCTAGTGATACCATTGACGACATCTTCTCACCTGAATTTGTTAAATCTTTTGATCCTATTCATTTACCAAATGTTACCTTGGCTGCACCTTTTCGATCTTGTTCACATCACTTTGCTAAGTCTTCATATACTGCACAAGTTTACGACAAGATGGGAGATCCATTTGACTTCCAACCGGGCAAGTATAGTCAAACCTTTGATCAATCTCACAAAAATCAATATCATGGTCAATCCTCTAATGATCCATGTCATGCTCAACCTCGAAATGAGCAACCTCATGGTCAATCTCAACATGACCAAAATCAGTCACACAATGATGATCAATCTCGAAGCAAACCTCAAGGTGATCAACAACTCGCCTATTTCTATCATCCTCCTTCATTTGATCAAAACCAAGACGATCAACAACAAGATTAGGTTCAGAGTATTTATGAGATCCTTGGGAATGAAGATGAAGTGATAACTCAACAAGATATAGACGCTGCTAAAGCTAATAAGGGTCTTATTAAAATGATGGAGATTCTTCTCCTAGAGGAGAAAGAAAAGTACTTCCTTGAGTTAGCTAAACAAGGGGCCAAGTTACCCCGAGACTATCAAGTTGAAACACTCGTAGGTAAGGAAGAAGAAATTGAGACCACAAAGTTGCAAAAGATGGTTCAAGAAATGCAAGATCAGATTAGTCAACTTGCGAGGAATAAAGACAAATCCACTCAATAATTTACGATGGAAAGTATTTATCCTTTCCCTTTTGACAGAAGTCTTCATATGCCACCTTTTCCTAGAGGTGTGGAACTCCCTAAATATGACAAATACTTGGGTGCAACTGATCTCCAAGATCACTTGAGGGAGTTTGGCACATTGTCTATGGAATTCATGCATGATCAAACATATCTTATGCACTTGTTTCCTCATAGTTTGGGTGGACCAGCTATGGAATGGTTCTCTAGATTGCCCACTGGTATTAAAAGTTTTGATGAAATGGATAATCTTTTTCTCAAGAACTACTCGCATAATATTTAGCATTTGATCAACATTCGGGATCTTTACAACTTAAAATAGCGACAAGGAGAATCTTTCCTAACATTCCTCCAAAGGTGGAGACAATTATGTATGAGGTGTCCTCACAAACTACCAGAGTCTGAGAGACTCAATATTTTCTTTGACAATCTTGTCCTAGACTTTGGATACCAAGTGCAATTGCAAGGTCCTCTTACTTTTGATAGAATGATTAAACAAGTAGTGTGGATAGAGGCCTTCATGATCAAGAAGGGAGGAAAGACTAAACAAGGATAGAGTGCTTGATGAATAAACAAGGATTCTCCACAAACAAGGATAAAGGAAAGACTACCAATAAGAACAGAGATGTAGTAAATGATGGAGTAGTGGATAATGTTACTGCGAAGCCTTCAAAGTCTACTTTTAATCTTACTTCCAGTATACAAGCAACTAAGGCTGTCAAAAAGACCACAAAAAACAACCAACAAACTTCAAGATTTGCTAGGAACAAACCTTGGGCCTCTTGACCCAAGCGTGATTTCACCCCTTTGGGAGAGCCTCTTGATGTGGTCTATAAAACTCTTATAGAGAATCAGGTTCTTACTCCTTTAGAAAAGCATACTTATGACCCACAACCAAGACCTCATTGGTGGAATGATAATGCTTACCGTAACTATCACCAGAACATTGGTCATAAGACTTCAACTTGTCTTAAGCTGAAACACAAGGTCCAAGATTTGATCGATAGTGGTGATATTGTTGTGGATGGCCATAACAAGAATTTGGACCACCAAGCTTTTACGGATCCCTTCCCTCCTCATGAGAAGGGTGAGTCTTCAAATGCCAAGAATACGAATGCTAAAGTCAATTACACGTACACTAATAATGACAATGTTATTGGTATGATTGAATCTATCGAGATAGAGTATTGTGATGTGATCACTTCTAGAGGGAGCAACGATACTCCCAAATCTAAGACTCCTTTTATCTTGCATAGCTCTACGTCTCGTTCATCTGAATCTGAACAATCTCAAGGCTGTGCTAATGTTGTCACTTGATCACGAGGGAGAGTTGTTTTGAAAGGTCTCGATGCTTCCACATCCACTCCAAAGCAAACAATGGATAAGAGACCTGATGCTCCCACATCTGCTCCAAAGCAAATGATAGATAAGAGACTTGATGCTCCCACATCCACTCCGAAGCAAATTGCAGATAAGACTACTGTTGGCCCCGCCAAAAAAAACATGAAATTTGTTCCTACAGCTAGCTGGGCTAGTTATAGCATTCTAGATCAACTCTAGCGAACTAATGCTCAAATTACCATTTTTGAGTTGTTGAAGATCTCGCCTACCCATAGGCAAATTTTGGATAAGGCCCTTGCTGAGGAAAACATTCCCAAAGATCTTGATCTCAATCAGTTCCAATCTATGGTGGGCCATTTGACTTCACCTCACTATCTATCTTTTTCTGAAGAAGATGACTACTCCTTGAGTCACCCGCATAATGCTCCCTTGCATATAGAGGTTATGATAGGTCCTAAGCGTGTCCGCTGAGTACTCATAGATAACGGTGCTGGTCTTAACATTTTTTCTACTAAACTGATCACTCAGCTAGGATATGATGAGAATTTCATAGATCCTCACAAAAATATTACCCTCAAAGCTTATGATGAGGAAGAGCGCAAGTCCCAAGGCTTAGTCATGCTACCTATCCGCGTAGTTCCCGTTGAGAGAGATGTTACTTTCCAAGTGCTTGATATTCCTCTTCCCTACAATATCTTGTTGGGTAGGCCTTGGATTCATGAGATGCAGGCTGTTCCATCCACGTATCATCAATGCATTAAGTTTCCATTCCATGGAGAAAAAGTCATTGTACCTGCAAATACCAATTTCTCCTACAACACTCTTGCGCAAACCATAGATAGCTTTGTTCCAGCAAATAGAGAATCTACTGAGTTTTATGATGCTAAGTTGAAAGAAATGGAACAAACTTTTAGACTTAAGGATACAGGCATGGGAGAATACCAAATGGAACCTATGTTATCATTGGCTGCTCTACCTCTATCTCCACGCTCTTATGAGAGACCATCCGAGGACAAAAAACTTTCTAATGCTCCTCCTCAAATAGTTTATGATGGCACCTTTGTAAGGGCCTCTACACCTTTAGAAGATGAGGATGAAGAGAGAGCTATCAAAGCATGGATCTATAAAGGAAAAGAAATAGTTGAAACAACCACTCCATCTCTAGATTTAGAGAAAGAACCATAAAGTGAGGCCTTCAAAATCATGAAGCACTTTGGTTATAAGGGGAGTGGTCCTATAGGGAAAAATGATAATGTCTTACTAAAACCTATTGAAGCTACAGGTCGCTGCACAAAAGATACTAGTGGCTTGGGCTTTAAAAAGACTCCCTTTCATTTGGGGACCAAGAAATTTGTGTCCGCTCCTGAGCCTAAACTTGAACCTGAACGAGAAATTGAAGATGCTACTCCAGAAGTGAATCCAGAGGCCAGCTCTGATGAAGATACATTCCCATATCCTATTCCTCCAGATCTTGTGGCACTCTTTGCCAAACCTGATGAGCCTATCATACCTGTTCATATGATAGAGATAGATATTGATACTGATAATGATTTTGATAAAACTTCTTCAGTATACTATGTGTGAGTGATTTACACCTTCATGAAATAACAAGATTTAAAAGACAATTACACTATTCAAAGCAAACTAATCTAAATAATTCACAATTAATCTAAATATCTCATGGATCTCTAAAATAAAGTGGTAAATGAGGCTCTCAGCTATGATCCTCACTAGTGACACTCTAAAGATGAGAATTAAGCTATATGATATGCAAATTTAGATCTATTCTATCAAATTCTAGCTCTATTTGATGAACAATCTACTATGATCCAAACAATTTAAGCTAATTAGCAATGACGAATGATAAGTGAGTGATGTGGATGCAAATTGACGGAGCTTTGCTACAATTCAAAGATATGGAGTGGATCAATTATGCTTCTAAATGCCTTCAATATATAAGATTTTCCCAAGGGTAGGGGTAAGAGTGAGATAACCATGGTTATGCTTGGGTAAGGTCAATTGGCTTTGCTTTGTCCATAAGTGGGGGGACAAGGAGGGGACAATCATTTAAATGGTTTCAAAAGGTTGGACCATTTCAACAAAAGTGAGTGATTTGTGTCCATTTTGTCTCCTTTTTGCTTTGTTGAGGGAAATTATGATTTATTAATTAATTAAAGTAATTAAATTTAGCCATGAAGGGTAAGATGTTCATTTTGATTTTTGCTTTCAAAAACTATGTCATTAATTGAATTTAATCAATTTTGTAGTGTTTTTCCCCTTTTCAAGCTTTATTTAATCATTTCATCATTTAATTGAATTTTCCTTTGATTTGAATTGCCTTTGTTCCATTTATTGATTTTTCATGCTATTTGATGATTTGATTGCACCTTTTGATTGATTTAAGCCTTTAACCAATTTTCTGTGTCTACAAATGCCCCTCTTTGAGTCGATGTGTGAAGAACACCTATTCAAAGATTCCCTTAGTATGATGATCTGATTCTGGTCCTGGTTCTGATATGCCTTTGATCGTTCTGATTGATGTACTTCCTGATGATGATGATGTGCCTTTGATGATGGTGCTGATATGATTTTGATGCCTTTGATATGATATAGGTCCTGGTTTGATGATAGGTCCTGGGTTCACTGATTTCTGATATGTTGATAGGTTTGATATGATAGCAGATTTGATATTGATTTTTCTCCTGATATGATACTGATATGGTAACCTGATATGATATTGATTTGCCTCCTGATATGAAATTGATATGATATGATAACTTGATATGATATGCCCCACTGATAAATGTTTTTGATGTGATGCCAATTTGATACTCTGATGCCCCCTCAGAAATAAAACATATTGATTCCTTGATTTGAAAGATTTTGATTGATTGGTCCAATATGTTTTGATTTCTGATATTGTTTTAAAGAAATAAGCAAGTTTGATTTATGCCCCGGCTAATGAAGATGTCATATAATAGATCAAAAGTGCATTTTTAAGTCTTTATTAGGGCCAATTTCACCTTAAATAGGGTAAAACCCCTCATTTTTCTATTCATTTTCACCGTTCCCTTTTGAGATTTTTAGCTCTGATTTTAGCCCTTTTTACACGATGGTGGTCCCACATTGCGAGCATCAGCTTGAGAGAGCACATCGGTTCGATCAGAGAGTGAATGATGGTCCTCTAGTATGTCATTCAAATTTTTCTCATGTTTCTAAAACTGCATTTATGACATCATTTAATGTGTTTTAAAATTTTAATTCTGCGTTTGAGAAAAGAAATGTCACCTCCGTGCAATGTAGTTACGCCTGAAAAAATTAAATGTCACTTCTTGAAAATTTAGTATCGCCTTCCATAGCTCTGTTTACGCCTATAGAAAATCTTTTATCGCATGTGAAAAATTTGGTATCGCTTAGGGTTCAAACATTTTAATTGTTTGTCGCGTGAAAAACCCTAGATAATAAAATGTTGCCTTGGGAACATCTTATATCGCGTTTGTCAAATGAAGTCACGCGGATGATTAAAATCATGCGTATGACAAATTAGATGTCACCTCTGGTAAAAGAAATTATGCTTGAAAGAAAAGTCGCGTAAGTAAAAATTTTTTTTACGTTACTTGAGACTTTGTTATGACGTCTAATTGCTCGATTGCGTCAACCTGATTGATATCGATCACTTCAATGAATTTGATCGAATGTTCAGTGAGGGTGTTCCCCTTGTTTGATTTCAAAAATGAATTAGGACATTGGTAACTATGATATCGAAGGATAAGGTAAATCAATCTTCATCATGAATGATAGGTCATGGGTCTAATCGTCCATTCATTTTATTCTCAAATGCTTAGAGACATAAAACTAGGATCATCCTTCCTCAATGCTTAGAGTTAGGATTGGTAGGTCTGATAGGTATATTTAAATTGATGACTATGATTGATTGTTTGATTTCCTGACATTAAGTTACTCATGTGATTCCATTGTTTTGATTAAACATGAGGATGTCCCTGTTCTGTACCTCCAGATCGTACCACATTGGGTGATGGAGCTTAGAGAGCAGTTGACTAATGCCGAGAGGCGAGTGATTAGGTGCTGTGGTTTGTTATGTGTATTAGAGCTTCCTCAGTTCCAGATGAACTGAGGTTTGATTACCACTATTGCAGAGTGTTGGCACTCTGAGACAAACACCTTCTAGTTGCCACAAGGAGAGATGACTATTACTCCTGAGGATGTGTATAGGTTACTGTGGATCCCAACACATGGGGAGATCGTATATTATGATGCAGTGTATGATGGGACCTATTGTCGATGAGTATTCAGAGATCCTTCTATTGGTGATGATTGCATCCTATGGCCTCAGTTTGCTTCATTTCCTATTTTACTAGCGATGTTAGGTGCTATTATTGGTGGCATGTTACTACCTGATCATCGGGGTCACGAGTTTTCAGTGGGTTGGGGTAGGATTATCGAGGACTTGCTTCATCAGCCTCGATGATTTGATTGGGGATCTTGTGTGCTTGCACAGCTATACCATGATCTGCATGAGGTGGTTTATAGGAGATCAGCTGCTTTATCTGCTGGGATTCATATTTTGCAGCTTTGGATATGGGAGCACTTACCAGTTAGTCGTCCGATATCAAAGTGAGACCAACCTTTAGGGTATCCTTTTGTGTGGCAGTACACTGGGATGGTGACACAGCATCACTTGGGACATTTGGAGTATTGGCAACGACAGATTGATGATATGGATGAGGTCTATTGGAGACCATATGTTGATGTTGAGGATTGGAGAGAGGATGGCTTGGAGTTACCGTACATGTTTACTCCTCGATGGATGATTGGCAGGATCGATTCTATCCTTGAGAGATTTTTGGTAGGTAGAGTACTACGGCAGTTTGGGCAGATTCAGCCTATGCCTCAGGGATCTACAGTTTATGCTCGTTCTAGTGCAGAGAGGGCTACTTGGGGACACATGCCTTCATATGATGATGCTATTGAGCAGATATCGCGGCTTGGTTTTATGGACTGGGATATGAGATTACATATTAGAGATGCTGAGGTTACTTAGGAGTATCTGGATTGGTTGATGGAGCATCCTATGCCTCGATTTACAGACCCTGCAGAGCCAGTGCCTGGGAGAGATGATGATGGCAATGGTGTCAGTGGTGGGAGGAGACGTAGAGGTAGACCACGGGTAGGGTGGTGGTTAGACTCAGAGGATGAGCGAGAGATATACATATACAGGCACCACCTCCTCCTCCTCCTCCTGCAGTAGCACAGAGACAGAGGATAGATCGTCAGGACCATGTGAGGGCTGCTAGGCAAGATTCAGTGTCAGGACATGATATAGGAGTAGGATTACCGCAGGCTACCATGGATGGTTAGGATACAGGTGCACAGCAAATGCCAACAGCTTTTTCCCATGATCGAGAGAAGGCTCCTATAGATACAGGTGATCCTCAGAGTACCTATGAGGTTGGTGAGAGTTCTAGTACTGTCCAGCTGCGAGCAGATGTGGGAGCGTTACAGACAGAGGTATCATAGATGTCTTCGATGATTCAGTAGTTAGTATCAGGTCTGGCTCCATTGGTTCCTCTCCTTGTTGCTATGGTTGGTTAGACACCTCTTTAGCCACCTCAACAGCCTCCATCATAGCCTCCTCCACAGCCTCCTCCAGGACCTCCTCCCAGTGGTGACGAGAGTTGAGCTATGAGTACTCTTGTTGATCAGTTGTGTATTGATGTTGAGATACTTGATGATGTACCATATTCTTGTGACCTTGGTGTTACCCTTCGAGTTGTACTTTGATACTTTTTTTGACATTGATGCCCCTGTTGATGGGCGATTATAGAATTGATTTATGATATCATTGTTATAATGGATGCGTTGAGTTTTGAGTAGATGTATGATATGAGGACATTTATGATCTTTCCTATTTTTTACTTGATGATATATGAGATTACCTTTAGATTTTGCTATATGTGTTTATCTAATGCATTTGTTTTGGATGGATGTGTCTATGGATGCAATGTATCTTATGTATGATATAAATAGATGGATGCATTTCTTTCTTCATGTATGGGTGCAATTTTTTGTTTTTGTGTTATTTGCTCATGTATGCCATCTGTATCGCTGTCTAGATGTATGCACATGTAAATGATTATTTCCTTCTTTTCCTTGATGGTATATCTATGTAATGATTAATGGTATGGAATGAATGCAAAAAGTATAATCTCATGTTTTTATTGTAGAAAGATGATATTGAGGTGATGTTGTCCTTGCTGATTTGACCTTGTTGATGATGTTATGTACCCCCTTTTTGATGCGAAATGAAGCCCTTGGGAAAAAAAAATGAATGTGCAATTATTCTAATATGAGAATGCATTTTAACCTTTCTATGAATGCAATTATCTTTTCTATGAATGCAACTAAGTGTCACTAGTTTTTAGCAAAGAAATGCCTTGAGGATATATTTTCATCATTGAGCACTTGGGACCGGAAAGTCGATACAATCACCACTGCCCACTGACATGATGATATGAATACCACTTTTTATCACATTTGGTAACCTCCGTTTTGCTTTCCCATCAGTCTCATCGATACGACTATCACTGATTACAAACAATCATGAGAGTACGAATACCGATTTTGTCAGATTCTATGTTGCAAGTGGATTTTGGCATTTAGATATGAAGAATCTAAATATCCAAGGTATCCAGTTGCGTAAACAAACAAAAGTTAACTCATTTTTTTATAAGATAATCCTCGATGGTTCTTTGATGACCATGTCTTTAGATGAATTCTCATAAGGCAATGAATCTTCCTCCAAACATTCACTTCATAGTCAAGAAAAATATCATGTCTCCATCATTGCCAATCTAGTCGAAACATCATTGATTAGCTAAAAAGACTTGATACAAATTGAATTAATGTAAGTAAACAGATTTTTAACCAACTTTTCAAAAGAATCTATCTAGGTGTTTTGCATTGTTTTCTGATCTTCAAATAATATTTCCAAGTGTTTTGATCATGGAATGATGTTTGATTTTTAATCCTGAATAATAAGTCAATTTAGGCTCAAGGATTTGTTGTGGTAGTCAACTTCCTGGTTAGTAGACAATGATATCAATCAAAGGTTTACAAAAATCTGATCTCTCTTCTGAAAATGTTGATCCCTTTCTGCTTGTGACTGAATGTTACTCGTTTGAATCCTTTTTGAGGTACCCACTTTCCGATCTATTTTATGCTGCCCCCAAGTGTTTGATGTATCAGTTTTGACAACTTTTGGGCAATGCAAAGGATGATGCTAAAAAATGTTATTATGACTATGTACAAATGACAGATGCAATGAAGGTTTGGACAAATGGGATGATGAGATGCATTATGTACACATGTGACTAGGAAAGAAATGACTTAAGGAAACCAAAAGTGCTTGTTGCCAAATTTTCACCTTTGGGTGCTTTTTTTCTCTTTTTCTTTTTTCTTTTTTTTTACCGAGGCACCTATTGCTAGGTTTTCACCAAGGCACTTTTTCTTTTTCATTTTTTTTTTGTATTTTTCATTTTTCATTTTTTTTTGTAGTTTTCCTTATCACCTTGGTGCCTATTGCTAGGTTTTCACCAAGAGATAGTTTTTCAAATATTTTTTGCTTTCTTCATGCTCAATTTTCCACTGTTTTTGATCTTTCTTCCTTTCTAATGTTTTTGGATTTTCCATTTTCAAATGTTTTTGTATTTTCAAGATCTCTTTTCAACTATGTACAATAATTATGATGCTCTCTCATCTGATACTATTTATACTCTTTCATCTGCTTTAGGTGTAGAACCTCTTCAAATGAATGCTATTTATGGGTTCTTGTAACTCTTCACCATTACAATCCGATAACTTATATGTTCCAGTTCCAAAGGATGACACTATCACAAATGGGCATATCCAATTAGCTTCCCACTTTCCTTTCTTTTCCCTTTCAGCTTGATTTTTGGGATTTTCTCTTAGTACCAAGTCTCCTACTTGAGAACTTCTTGGTTTGATGTGTTTGTTGTAATTGTGTGAAATCCTGTTTTGATAAACTCTTAAATGCTCATAAGCTTGAGTCTAGTGTTCCTCTAACAATTCCAATTGTTGCAGTTTGGCAATCCTATAATCCTCATCAGTGATCAATCCTCTTAATGAAACCCATAGATATGGAATTTCAACTTCTAATGGTAGAACTGCTTCGGTTCCATAAACTAAAGAGAATGGGGTGGCTCCTGTAGGTGTTCTGATACTAGTTCTGTAAGCCCATAGTGTGGGATTTATTTGCACGTGCCAATCTCTTCCTGATTTGTTAACTGATCTTTTTAATATCTTGAGGATATTTTTGTTCGTTGCTTCAGCTTGTCCGTTGCCTTGTGGATAATAAATGGATGACGAATGATGTGTAATGTGGAATGTCATGCAAAGTTCATCAATATCCTAATTTTTGAATTGTTTCCCATTATCCATGATAATGGCATGTGGAATACCATAGCAGCAAATTATGTGGTTCAATATGAACATTGAAATTTGTTTTCCAGTTGTTGTTGTTAATGGAATTGCTTCCACCCATTTGGTGAAGTATTCTGTTGCTGTGATGATATACTTGTGTCTGTTTGAAGATGGAGGATGTATGATTCCAATCAAGTCAAAACCCCATTGATAAAAAGGCCATGTTCTAATGAATGGGTGTAATTCTTGAGCCAGTGCATGTATCATGTTACCGCGATATTGACATTTGCTGCATGTCTTCACAAATTGACAAGCATCCTTTTCTAATGTTGTCCAAAAGTACCCTAAATGAAGGATTTTCTTAGCTAGATTAAGACCGCTTGAGTGTGACCCGCAAATGCCTTCGTGGACCTTGCGTAAAGCTAACTTAGACTCTTCTTCCTCTAAACATCTAAGTAACGTCCCATCAAGACCCTTACGATACAATGTGTCTGAAAAGATTAGGTAACGGGCGGCTTGGCGTATGAAGTTACATTTTTGGGCCCGAGTTTGGTCTACGGGGAGTACTTGGTCTTTAAGGTAAGTATAGATGTGTCCATACCAAGGAGAGTCATGTCCATGTAAAAGAGAAACAATTTGGGTGTCAGGAAGGTTGAATGCCGGTTTTACCAACTCTTCCACCAAGAACTCATACTTCTCATTTTGATCTAGTTTTTGTAATAATGAAGCCAAGGTAGCCATGGCATCTGCTGCTCTATTCTTTTCTCTTGGAATCTGTTCAAATGTGATCAAAGCAAAGTACTTCTTCCATCCATCAATCAAGGTTTTATATTTCATCAATTTTATATCTTTGGTATTGTATTCATTATTAACCTGATTGATTATGAGTTGAGAATCTCCATACACTTGTAATTCTGCTATATTCCATTCCAAAGCCATTTTGATGCCAATGACTAATGCCTCATATTCCACTATGTTATTGGTGCATGGAAATAAGAGTTTATAGGACTTTGGAATGGTGTACCCTTGAGGGGTAACCAATAATATACCTGCTCCAGAACCTCCTTGTGTATAAGATCCATCAAAATATAATTTCCATGTTTTTGCTTCTATGTTGACAATTGCTGCATCTGGAAATTCAATTTGAATGGTTTGTGTAGACTCCATTGGGTTATCTGCTAAGTGATCTGCTATCACTTTTCCTTTAATTGCTCTTCTATCAACATATTCAATGTCGAATTCACTTAGGATCATGACCCATTTTGCTATTCTACCTATTAAGGCAGTTTTACTTAGCAAGTATTTGAGAGGATCAATCTTGGCAATTAATTTGATCTTATGCATCAACATATAATGTCTTAGTTTTTAAGATGCAAAGACCACTGGTAGACATGCTCTTTCCATGAATGAATAATTTAGTTCATATTTTATCAAGGTTCTACTAAGATAGTAGATTGCCCTTTCTTTTCCTTGCTCATCTTCTTGTGCCAACAATATGCCTAGAGACCTTTCTGTGGCTGATATGTATAACAATAGTTCTTTGCCCTTGATAGGTGACATAAGAATAGGTGGGTTTATCAAATAAGTCTTCAAAATAGTGAAGGCCTTATCACATTCTTCATCCCACATAATTGTAGTGTCCTTGTGTAGCAATCTGGTGAAGGAGTGACACTTTTCTACTAATTGAGATATAAATCTCCTTATTGATTGAATCTTTCCTTGTAGTGACCTCATTTGGCTAATGTTTCTTGGAATTTCCATCTCTATAATGGCTTGTACTTTTTTAGGATCAACTTCAATTCCTTTTGCTGATACTATATAACCCAATAACTTGCCAGATTGGACACCAAAGGCACACTTCTTTGGGTTTAATCTAACTTTGAATTGTTCTAACCGAATGAATATTTTTCTTAGGATTTGTAAATGTTCTTCTCTATTGTGGGACTTTGCTAGAATGTCATCCACATAATCTTCTAAGAAAGTGTGCATCATGTTGTGGAAAATAGTTGTCATGGCCCTTTGATATGTAGCTCCAGCATTTTTAAGACCGAAGGGCATGACATTCCAACAAAAAGTACCCCAAGGGAAAGTAAATGCTGTCTTTTCTTGGTCTTCTGGAGCAATCTTTATTTGATTGTAGCCACTAAATCCATCCATTAATGAGTACATTGCATGACCTGCTGTCAGATCCACTATGGTGTCTATGCTTGGCAATGGGAAGTCATCTTTGGGACATGCAAGGTTTAAATCTCTGAAATCTGTACACACACGGATATATTTATCATGCTTAGTAACTAGCACAATGTTAGAGATCCAATCACTGTATGCTATTGTTCTTATGAACCCCACCTTTAACAATTTTTCCAATTCTACCTTGACTAGGAGAGCCACATGTGGGTGCATTTTCCTTAGTTTTTGCTTCACAGGTTTAACTCCGGGTCTAACATTTAGATGGTGCATTATGAAATTAGGATCTAGTCTAGGCATGTCGGCATATGACCATGCAAAATTAACTTGTTGTTCTTGGAAGAATTTGATAAAGTCCTCTCTTTCAAGGGATGTAAGTGATGTAGCCAAGTGTATGACCTTTGGATCTACTTCCGTACCAATGTTAACTATTTTTGTTGGTTCTATAAGAATAGATGACCTTTCTTCTTCATGTTCAGGCAAAGTATCCAATCTCTCTTCTAATGGTGCCACAGTTGGGTTTTCACCAAAAGAAATGTCTTTTATTTTCATTGTTTTTGGTTCTAATGGTGCCACAGTTGGGTGTTCACCAATAGAACTTCTCATTTTTTTATTTTTTTTCATTTTTTTCATTTTTTGACTAAGAGATTGGACCCTTGCTATTGTCATTATGTCCGCATTGAGTTCATTGGTGAAAGAGGGTTCGACCACATTGAGGTATTGGTTTGTTGCTTGGTCATTTGGGAAGTAAAGTAAGTCATGTGGTTCAGTTTGATCCCAATCAATGAGGTCTGGGTGCATCAAAATTAAGGAATTATTGGGTAAGGTATCATCAATAGGATTTATGGACATGACTTCATTTGAGGGTTCATACATTGTATCATTTAGATTTATGATGTGTGCTTCCTCAAGATGATCCATGGAAGCAGGGTCAAAGTCCCCTTCGCTCGAATCCTCATCAACCTCTATGGGAAACAATGTGGGAAAAGCCACAAGCGGGTTAAAACTAATGTTTGAATTTCCTTCCTCTGAAGGTGTCCAAAATGTTTCTATCCATGCTCCACTATTAGATGCTTGTTCTATATTAGGCCTTTGAATAGGAGGTTCTTCATTAATTGGAGCTTCTTGTTTTGGGATTTTTGCATAAGTATGTATAGCAATGACTTCTTTATCTTGACATGACTCCTCTGATAAAGTATCCCATTCATAATCCCAAGAGTTATCACTATCTCCTTCAGATTCTAATGCATTTATTTGAGGATGAAAATCATGCATTGGACTTGAACTTTCTCCTTTGTATTGGAAACCTACTCTGGATTTTTCATGACTTGCCCTCCAAATAGGTTCAATAGGTTCTAATAACCCTCTATTTCTTTGGCCTAGGGGTCCTCTTCCTTTGTATCCCATCTTTTGTATAATATCAAATCCTTTCCCATATTATTCGGTTTGTATATTGACATGCTGAATTCTTTCCATGGGAGTGTCTAAGGTATCATCCTCATCATGATAAAGCCATTGAAGGACTTCATCTTCTTCCTTATCCCATGTTGCTTTGCTATCTTCCCTCAAAAAATAAGAATTATACTTATGTGGAAGATGTTCTTTTGAGGGTTTACCATGTGATTTGGGAGATATGGGCATGTCAAATAGAGAAACTGAATATTCTCCTACTCCTTTTGAACTAATCTTGCATTGTTTGTCAAATTTGTTCATCATCTCACTCATGTGTTGGTAATGATCTTCTTTAGCTTGTTCCTTTTCCTCTTTCGTAGGTTTGTAGATCACTGTCTCCAATTTAGGTGCTAAATATGGACTTTCCATTACATTTGGACCCTCGTAGCTCACTTTTTCCTTGCCCTTAGTTGATGTAGTTGAGCTAGCTTGAAGAGGATTTTGTGTATCTTCATTGGTGATTCTTGGAATAAATCCTTCATGATTATGTGGAATGTATAATTCATTCAAGGGTTTGAGTGCATTACAATATTGGAATGGATTTGAGTCTCCTCCAACTGTGATTTCTTCACCCATGTATGGGAACTTGATGCATTGGTGGTATGTGGATGGGACGGCTTGCATCTCATGAATCCATGGTCTTCCCAATAAGATGTTATAGGTTAATTTCATGTCCAACACTTGACACTTGGTTTCCTTCTTGACTGGTCCCACTTGGATAGACAATACAATCATGCCTTTAGAAGCTCTTTCAGCTTCATCGTAAGCTTTTATGGTGATTTTCTTTGTAGGGTCAATGCAAGACTTAGATAGACCTAAGGATTTTACAAGACTCAATGTGCAGATGTTAAGACCAGCCCCTCCATCAATAAGGGCTCTTTTGACTCTATGCCTTTCTATCAAAACCTCTATATGTAATGGAAAATTTTGAGGATGAGTTATAGACATGTCGTCTTGATCGGAAAATGAAAGACAATGAGGAGCCAGGAGATGTCCTACCATATTTTGAAACTTTTCTTCCCCTAAGGTAGTAGAAACATGTGTCTCTTCTAAACTTTTTCTAACATCTCTTTATGATTCAGTGACAACTTCAATAACTCTAAGATTGAGATTTGTGCTGGAGTACGTTGCAATTGATCCACCAAACTATAAGGCCTTGCTGCTGTAGGAGGTTGTTTGACCACAATGTTGGATTGTGGGATATTGGTGTTTTGAGGGACTATCCCTTGTAAAGTCATTCTAGAATTCTGCCCTCTTGTAATGACATTTGTTTCTTCCTTTTGAGATTGTTCATTAATTATTATAGCATTAACAATATGATCATATGATGGCGCAAAGTTGAGATTATTGGCACTTTGTTTCTTGCCATTTGATGACTCACCTTTATCATGTTTGTAAAAAGGTTGTTTGAAGGCCGTATGATCTTCATTATTTTGGGGTCCATCAACGGTGATTATGTTATTATCTATCAAGTCTTGCACCACATTCTTTAATTGTAGACATTCATTTGTAGTGTGTCCCCGAATCCTATGATATTCACAATGATTCTTAGCATCCCACCAACCCGGCTTGTGGTCTGGTTCATAAGGCTTAATAGCAGGTAATGTAATAACATTGTTAGCCATGAGAGCCTTTAATGCAGTTTCAAGTGATTCTCCCAAGGGTGTAAAGTGTCTTGAAGGAGTGGGCTTCAAATACTTATCATACTTGTTTTGATCCTTGTTTCCTTGATTATTCTTGTTGGCATTGTTGTTATTGTTGGAAGGTGCATTATATGCTTGATTAGTATTATTCACTTGATTTGGTGTCTTTGTAAGGGCAAATGGAATCACCTTCAAGTTGCTGGATTCCACTACACCATCATTAACAATGCCTTTGTTGTTATTTTTTGCAGCATAACGGCTATTGCTATTGTACCAACCTTTATTTTGATTGTTGTTATTGTTGGTATTGTTGTTTTTGGAGTTAGAGTTGTTCTTATTTTCCTTGTACAATTTCAGCTCTCCACTCTTAATCAACACTTCTTCCATTGTAATTCCATTATCAATCAAATCTTGGAAGGTTTTAGGACATTGCATCCTTAGTCTATAATTTAATTCGCTACTTAAACCATTAATAAAGATATCCATTTTCTCTTTTTCTGGTACACTTCTTGGATATCTAGCAAATGCAGTCCTCCATCTTTGCAAGAATGTAAGGAAGGCTTCTCCATCTTGTTGCTTCATGTTACATAACGTTATCATTGTGACCTCATGTTTGATGTTATAGGAGTAATGAGTCATGAATTTAGAAGCTAATTCTTCAAAGGTTTTGATGCCAGATGGTAGTTTTGAAAACCAATCCATGGCTGTTCCTCCCAAGCTTCTTGGGAATAGTCTCATTAAATAGGTTGTATCATGCATGAATTCAAGACTCAATGCACAAAAACCCCGAAGATGATCATGTGGGTCAGATGTTCCTTCATACCTATCATACTTAGGAAATGTAACATTAATGGGAAAAGGTACCATGACCAAACTCTTATTGAATGGAAAAGGACATAATGTTTCAATAGAGAAAGGCTTAGGAGCCCCGTTTTGTTTCAAACTATCCATTTCCATTTGTAATGCCTTGAATTGTTCCCTTATTGCTTCCATAGGGTCTTCTATTTCCTTGGGCTTTAGTTGTTCTATGTCAAAATCTTTAGGTAGCTTTACCCCCGTTTGTATCAAGTCCATGAAGTGTTTTTATTTATCCATAAGCATGGTCTTTTTCATCAGTTCAATGAAATAAGGACATTGTCTTGCCTCTAACACTCTTTCAATTGTGGCTTCTTCCGCAGTTGGGGGTAGGTTTGTATTATGAGGAGGAGGTAAGTTGTTGCCTTGTGAATTTGCTTCTTGGGAATTAGGATCTCTTCCTCCATTATTAGAATTTCCTTGATTGTTGTTAGGATCCATACCCCCATTCATGTTGTTTCCTTGGTTGTTAGGATCGGTATTTCCTAGGGTGCTGCTAAACATCTTGTTGGTGTCCTTTGCCTTAGCAGGTTTTTCAATCACTCGTGAAGTAATGAAAGTGTCCTCCGGAAATGGGAGCTCTTCTCGTTTGTAGGTCCCGTCTGTTTGTAATGTTTTCTTTATAGAGTGTGATCTTGTAAGAACAGGCATGAACAAACTTTAAAGGTATGTTGACTTCTTCTTTTGATAAGCTGGTTTTTTGGAATAAGGTAAAGGTTTTTGATCAATTTTAAATGGTTTAGAATCTTAATGATGTTTTGATCAATAACTTTGGAATATCTTGTTTGAAAATATAAAAACAATCTCAACACACACATCAATTTGGTACCATATCCCTAGAATGCTCTAATGTGTGTATTTTTGAATGTTTTCACAAGTTAAAACACAAGAATAGCTTCCACACAATCTACCTAGCACATAATTGGTTCATAAACATGGCTCTAATAGGTAGTTTTTCTATTTTACCATTATGTAGTAAGTTTTTCGTTCAAAATAGATCTTAGCCTTTCATCCCCCAAGTATGTTAAGGGGCTTCCCACACGCACCGAAGCATGATTTTGCACAATCTGTTAAGACTACTAGAGGAAGTTTGAAAGAGCTAAAATCCTTTTGTCGTGCACCCCATTAAGGATACATGCATTTCATTTTATAGTGGGTCAGATTCTCGTGGCAAAAGCAAGTGTATCCCACTTTGGGCTGTTCCTCTCACCGGCCCTTTTAAGGCAATCTTGGGAGGCGAGCCCACTAAGTTTTAAACATGTTCATTTGAAAGCATGAAAAGTGGATTTGGTATAGCAAGTTTGGGAATTTGATTCACTCAAAGAGTGAAGAGCATATCCCTATTGCTTTTCCCTTATCCCAAACACTCACAATCAATTTGATTCTTTTTCAACCCCGTGACAAAGGGGTTCTTAAAATTGAAATGTTTGTTCTTTTCCTTTTATGATTAAACTATGTTTTGAACTTTGAAAATGCCACAATTTAAGGGAAGTTTGCAAGCTTGATGAGAGAAATACCTTAAACGATGCTAGCAAAGGCTAGGCGCATTTTTAAGTAGTAGATTTTCTCATTTTCTCTCCAAATCCTTCCCTTACCTTAATGAAATGTTCCCTCCACCAGAAAATTAGTCAGCACAAACAAACAAAGTGAGGAGAAACCAAAATCAACACTTAGAATGCTACAATTTCAATTATGCTTTTTATGCTTTCTTTTTCTTTAAAATTTGCAAAATTTTTACAAACTTAGGGTCTAAACTCCCAATTTAATGATACGTATTTCTGTTTGTAAGCATCTACAAGAGCAATGTATTTAGCATATAACTCTACATCCCTTTCTAAGTCATTGTTGAGAACAAAGGTAGTGTGTACCCAGTTTTCTTTTCTTATTCTCTTAGCGATCAATTTCTCCTCTAAGTTATGCCTTCTCTCTGGTTTTTGAACTTTCTTATGATAGACCATACTCCTGAGACAGAGAAAAAATGGATGTGAACTCAGAATACAATCATCATTTTAACACTTTTGATAAAATATAAAAAGTACAGCCACGCGACATTGTCCAGACTGTATGCGAGATCTAATTTAACAAGGATGTGATTACTTTAACCATGAATGTCACCTTAAGGGGCTCAAGCGAGATTAAAATAACCAGGTGCGATATCAAACTTTATCTACTCGTGAAATCTTTACCAGACATGACAACAGTCATTATTTTGATAAAATATAAAAGTGTAGCCAGGCGACATTGTCTATACTGTACGCGAGATTTAATTTGATAAAGATGTGATTACTTTAACCATGAGCGTCACCATAAGGGGCTCAAGCGAGATTAAAATAACCAGGTGCGATATCAAATTTTACCTACGTGTGAAATCTTTATCAGACGTGACAAATTGATGTATAAAAGTGATATCTAATTTATCAAAGGCGACATTTCAAATGACAATAGCGAGAAATTAAATCGATAAAGTAGAGTACTCCCTTCACACCAGACGTAAAATGATTCCTCGGCCGTGGCTTTTTAAGTTGGATTAAGCGACATTTAAATGACCAAAGGCATCAATCCTTTATCCAAAACGTGAGAGTTTAATTTTTGAATGCATGATTTCTTTCACAAAAGCGTGATTCTGCAAGCTAAAACGCATAAGAATTCAAACTTTAGGCGATAGTTTAATTTAGATCCGTGACATTTCTTTGCTTTAGGTGTGACTTCTTTACTGGTAGGTGTGATTTCTTCTCTGTAACCTGCAAACAGCGAGCAAATTCATGCAATTCTAGCCTAAATTTTTGCAAATAACGTGAAAATAATGATGAATTTGAGGCCTAGGGCCCCACGGTGGGCGCCATTTGTGTGTGAGTGATTTACACCTTCATGAAATAACAAGATTTAAAAGACAATTACACTATTCAAAGCAAACTAATCTAAATAATGCACAATTAATCTAAATATCTCATGGATCTCTAAAATAAAGTGGTAAATGAGGCTCTTAGCTATGATCCTCACTAGTGACACTCTAAAGATGAGAATTAAGCTATATGATATGCATATTTAGATCTATTCTATCAAATTCTAGCTCTATTTGATGAACAATCTACTATGATCAAAGCAATTTAAGCTAATTAGCAATGACAAATGATAAGTGAGTGATGTGCATGCAAATTGACAAAGCTTTGCTGCAATTCAAAGATATGGAGTGGATCAATTATGCTTCTAAATGCCTTCAATATATAAGATTTTCCCAAGGGTAGGGGGTAGAGTGAGATAACCATGGTTATGCTTGGGTAAGGTCAATTGGCTTTGCTTTGTCCATAAATGGGGGGACAAGGAGGGCACAATCATTTAAATGGTTTCAAAAGGCTGGACCATTTCAACAAAAGTGAGTGATTTGTGTCCATTTTGTCTCCTTTTTGCTTTGTTGAGGGAAATTATGATTTATTAATTAATTAAAGTAATTAAATTTAGCCATGAAGGGTAAGATGTTCATTTTGATTTTTGCTTTCAAAAACTATGTCATTAATTGAATTTAATCAATTTTGTAGTGTTTTTCCCCTTTTCAAGCTTTATTTAATCATTTAATCATTTAATTGAATTTTCCTTTGATTTGAATTGCCTTTGTTCCATTTATTGATTTTTCGTGCTATTTGATGATTTGATTGCACCTTTTGATTGATTTAAGCCTTTAACCAATTTTTTGTGTCTACATATACCAATTCACATATGAGGAATGGAAAGCATCACTAAATGATAATCCTGATTTTCAAGGTGAACGATATAGGCCACCTCATTTTCAAAAGTACTTTGAACAAGAACAACTTCAGCAAGCTATTAATGCCACAAGGGACAATAATGAGTCTGATGATGCTACTAATGAAATTCCTACATCAAGTACTAACTCACATGAATATGAGTTTGAATCTTTGTCTGATGCTACTTATGATGTAGATATAGATACTGTTCACATGTATGAAAGACTCCTCGAAGTAGGTGAAGGGCCTAGCGCTAGGCCGCACGAATTAAGCACCACTAATGTTAACATGTCCTCTACTTTCGATGCAAGGTCTCTTAGGGATTTGAATGCTCTTTTGGAAAAGATCGCTCTAGGTCTTGACTTGCTCATCAATGCTTTTGAGGGTTATACCATGAACACAGTTGAACCAGTCACTATTTCCCTTTCACTCTGCCACCCCGATCTGATAAACTAGAACTCCCCTTCCAAATCTAATGAAGTCCTAACATTCCAGACTGATTATGATCTAGCCTGTTACCTCCATGCTATTGAACCTATGATGTCATCCACCAGCGAAAGCAGTGTCAACATGACAGAGGCAGATATCAAGTATCTCAGTCAAAAAATTAAAAGAAGAAAAATAGGTGCTTTGATGGTGAAAACCACTTTGTGGCAGCATCAGAGCCAAAAATAGTAAAAATAAAAGACATATTCAAGGGTGAGAACCTCTTCGAGGCACCCAAGGATGAGATACTTGATACACTTCTGAGCCATTTTCAAGAGAGGTCACCAGTATTGATTGAGTTGACACAGCCAGTCAATTTGGGTATGGAGGTTGCTCCACAGATTATTCACCTAGCACAATCATTGTTTGCTGAAGAAAAAGAAGAGTTCACAAGATTCTTTCAGAGCAAGAAAATAAACTTTGCATGGACCTATTCTAACATGCCTGGATTAGATCCAAATATAATCATGCATCATTTGTCCATTGCACCAGGTATCAAACCTGTTAAATAGAAGCTGTGAAAAATGCATCCACATGTAGCGCTTTTGGTTAAAGCAGAGCTAGAAAAGCTTCTTAAGGCTGGCTTCATAAGAACTATTGATTATGCAGAATGGATTTCAAACATTGTTCTAGTCACTAAACATGATAAATCCATTTGTGTGTGTATGGATTTCAGAGATCTGAATAAGGCGTGTCCAAAAGATGACTTCCCACTGCCTAATATTGATATGATAGTTGACATGACAATAGGATATGAGATGTATTCCTTGATGGATGGCTTTTCTAGCTATAATCAAATCAAAATTGCACCAAAAAATCAAGAAAAGACCACTTTTACATGTGCTTGGGGCACCTTTTGCTGGAATGTCATGCCTTTTGGGCTTAAGAATACTGGAGCAACATACCAGAGAGCTGTTACTACTATCTTCCATGATATGATGCATAAAATAATGGAGGATTATGTGGATGATACTTTAGCCAAAATCATGCAGTGAAGAACTCACCTCACAGACTTGGGTGCCATCCTTGATCGCATGGAACAATTCAGTCTCAGGCTTAATCCAAAGAAATGTGCTTTTGGTGTCACTTTTGGGAAACTCTTGGGTTATATCATTTCAGCTAAAGGCATAGAAGTCAATCCTAAAAAGGTGCAAGCTATTATGGATATGCCTCCACCCAAGAATATCAGTCAAATGAGAGGACTACAAGGAAGGCTACAATCTATCCGACGCTTCATTTCACAGTTGGTGGACAAGTCACAACCATTTACTAAAACTTTGCATAAGAATGTGACCTATGAATGGAATGAGGAGTTTGACAAGGGACTTATTCAAATAAAATAGTATCTTTCTAATCCACCTATACTGATGCCTCCTATTCATGGAAAGTCACTCATACTGTACATCTCAGCAACAAACACATCCTTGGGTGCTCTCTTGGCTCAAGAAGATCAGAATAATAAAGAGAGAGCCATATACTATATCAGCAAAACATTGGTTGCCTATGAAATGAATTACTCTGTCATTGAGAAGGCTTGTTTAGCAGTGGTATTCATTTCCCAAAAGTTATAGCATTATATGATGGCTCATACCATGAGGCTTATTGCAAAAATTGATCTACTGAAGTACTTGTTGAGCAAGGCTTCCCTCACGGGTAGATTAGCAAAATGGGTAATGATACTTAGTGAATTTGACATTGAGTATGTGGAGAGAAAAGCTATTAAGGGATAGGTGATTGCTGATCAGTTGGCGGAGGCTCCTTTAAAAGATCATCAACCTTTGAGTATTGAATTCCAAGATGAATCCATCATGCTTCTCACACATCAATCTTGGAGCATGTTCTTTGATGGATCATTCACTCAGCAAGGATCCAGTGCATGCATTCTATTTGTTACACCTCAAAGATACTCATTACCAAAAGCATATAAAATGTTGTTTCCTTTCACGAACAACATAGTTGAATATGAAGCTCTCATTATTGGCATGAAGATGGCCCTTGAATGGTGTGTGGATGAGCTCAAGGTCTTTGGAGACTCACAGTTAATCATCAATCAAGTCAATGATGTCTACCAAACTAAAGATGACAAACTAATACCTTACAAAAGGATGGTGGATGATCTTAAACAATACTTTGCACACATTTCTTTCCAACAGATTCCAATGGCAGATAATAAACTAGCTGATGCAATTGCCACTCTTGCTTCAATGTTACAAATGCTGAAAAATGACTTCAGACAGGAGTTCCTGGTGGAGGCATTACACTACCCTACCTATGATATTCCTGAATCTAGGATGACCTATTCAATCATTGGACATGATTCATCTTGTTGCCACCATATCTTTTCCTACCTTCATGACCAGATCATTCCAGACACCTATACCTGGAATGAAAAGTGTCACCTCATTTGTACTGCTTCACAGTATGCCCTCATAGAAAATGGCTTGTATAGATGGGGTCTAGACGGTACCCTCCTTAGGTGTTTAGAACCCAATGAGTCCAAGCGTGTGCTAGCCGAGGTACATGAAAGGTATCTGTGGGTCTCATTCTAGTGGTTCGGCGTTAGCCTGAAAACTTATTAGAGCTGGTTATTACTGGTTGAACATGGAAAAAGAAGCTGTTCAATATGCTAAGACTTGCAAGCAATGCCAATTTCATGGGAACCTGATTCATGCTCATGCTCATGAACTTAGTCCTCTCATCAGTTTCTAGCCATTTCAGCAATGGGCCTTCGACTTGGTTTGTCAGATACATCCTTCATCTTCAAGAGGGCACAAGTTCATCTTCACAACTACTGATTACTTTACCAAGTGGGTTGAGGCAGTGCCTCTCATTGTAGCTGATAGAAAGACCATTGCTATGTTCATACTGAACTATATCATTTGCAGATATGGCATACCCTCATCTATTATCACTGACAATGGGGGACAATTCAAAAATAAGGACCTGACAGACTTATGCACTAAATTCATAATTATTCAACATTGTTCATCTATCTATTAGCCTCAGGGTAATGGATAAGCAGAGGCTTCTAATAAGATAATTCTAAAAATATTGCACTGAACAGTTCATAAATCTGGTAAAGATTGGCATCTCCAGATTAATCCAGCCTTTTGAGCCTATAGAACAAGTATCCGAACACCAACGAGGGCCACTCCTTTCACCCTAGTTTATGGAGTAGAGGCAGTATTACCTATTGAGGTCGAGATTCTTGTTAGCTTGTGGTGACTAATCAGGAAAGTACTATCCAGGAAAGTACTGTACACTTTTCCTCCCGACCTCGTCGGGGTTCGGGGCCGGGTCGGGCCCCGAGCGGGGGTTTGGGGGCGGCAGCCCCCAAGAGCAGGGGTTCGGGGGCGCGGCCCCCGAGGAAATTTTTTTGAGGCCGACTACTTTTTTCGGTTATTTGGGCCGACTACTTATAACTCATTCTAACCCTAAAGCGAGAAAAATATTGTATAATATGGCTTAGGGTTAGGGATTTTTTACAATGTATGATTTTAGTACTTGCGGCAGAGTTGGGCTGTAAGGGATTACAGATTGTAATCAGGTTGTAATCACTGGATAATAATAATATTGGACTTGCTGTTGGTGGATGTAGCCCAGGGATTGGGTGAACCACGTTAAATCTGTGTGCCATTGTGTTCTATTCTATGTGGTTTATTATTTTCTGATATTAGTTATATTTGCACATAATTGTTATTTCTGCCTTGTTAATCCTAACAATTCTGACATTGTGAATCTCTCTAAGGGGCCTCATCACTGATGAAGATAATAGAATATCCCAGCTTCAAGAGCTTGAGTTACTTGATGAACGCTGGAAGGTGGCCTTCGATCATCTTCGAGCATATCAAAAGAGAATGTCAAAAGCCTATAATAAGAAAGTCAGACCAAGAGAATTCCAAGTGGGTGATCTCATCTTGGGAGAGAACCCCAAAAATCAGCAGCAACAAGTTCAAAAAGGCAAATTTGAACCAAACTGGCTTGGTCCATATGTCATTACTGCAGCGTTCGGATTTGGCACTTATAGAATCTCTACCATTGAAGGAGAGCAACTCAAAGAGCCTATCAACGCTCTTCATTTGAAGAAGTTCTACAGTTGAGACATCCTCGACATGCTCATGCACATATTCATTAGTCCTGAAAAAATCCAAAAAAATGATATATTGCAAAAAATCCTAAAAATTGCAAAATGTCCTGAAAAAATGATCATCTTAGTGAAAACCTGGTAAACAGGTGCTTTGATGTATCTATTATCTTGGTGAAAATCTAGTAAACAAGCACCTTGGTAATAATAATAAAAAAAAAAGAAAATTTAAAAATACAAAAAAAGTGAAAAGATAAAAAATACAAAAAAATGAGATATTCAAAAATACAAAAAAATCAAAAAAGAGAAAAGTACAAAAAAATTGAAAAAGAAGAAAATGTGCCATTGATGAAAACCTGGTAAATAGGCATCATGGTAGCAAAAATAGAATCTCTGCCAAGATGGTGAAAACCTGGTAAACAGGCACCTCTTGTTTTCTAAAGCTACATCTCATCTCAGCGTCGCTTGGCTCTTAGTTTCCTGCTTTAGTTTTCTTTCCCACTTTCCTGCTTTTAGTTCACTTTCTACTTTAGTTTGCTAGCTCATGCACTTGCTTTTAGTTGTCTTTGAGATTTTCCTTGACTCTTCATGGATTGGAACTGGTTCACACTTGGGGCATCTTCCTGGTCTAGGGGGCATTGTCCTATCACTTTCAGAAGTTTTATTTGTGCATCGGTCACTAGCGGTTCTTGTTGTGTTTGCCTACTGATGCCTAGCTACTTGTGAGATTTCTCTCCTTGAGGATCTCCTATGTATCGGTCGCCAGTGGTTCTCACTGTGCCTAGCTACTGATACCTAGCTCTCATTCAAACTTCTCTCTTTTGGGATCTCTCCCTTACATCAGTCACTAGTGGTCCTCACTACATTTTCCTGTTGATGTTTCACTCATGCTTTATTCTCTCTTTTGAGAATCTTCCTTGTATCAGTTACCAGTGGTTCTCACTACATTCGCCTGCTGATACTTGGTCTGTGCTCTGATATCTTCTTGAGAATTTGTCTCTCACAATGGTCACCAGTGGTTCTCACTGCATTTTCCTGCTGTCGCTATCTTGTCAAGATTTCAAATATTGTTTGCTTCCAATTCAACTTCAATCCGCTCGAACACAAATGTAAACTGAAACTGAAAACTGACTTTGTGTTCCTTTGAAGCATGCTGAGCTTTTCCTTTGTTTGTTTGTTTGTTTGCTTTTTCTTTTCTTTTTGCTTGTTGGTTTAGTTCTAATGATCCAATGAATTCATATAAGAGGGGTGTCCATTTGTAAGAGCCTTCATCTTGTATTGGATGGCCATGTGTACCTCGACTCCTTTTATACAGATGCTTTGGTGAGGTTGGTTCTTCTCCTTGTCTGTTTTGAGTGACTTCTTTTTTGCTACAAATATAATTGCTAATGCTCATCTTGCTAAGTGAATGTAAGGGTTGCTGCGAGCACTCTTTGGCAAAAGAAGGAACTCTCACGTGTCTGGTGTGTTTGTTTGCAAGCAACATTTAGGTCATTCTAGCAATTATGCTTTGATGCTTATGTTAACTTGCTAAATCAAAAGGAATAGGTGTTCAGGTCATTCTAGCTTCTTGTGCCTTAATGCTTACACCTCATTTTGAAAAATCTAAGACTTATGTCATATTCATATTCTTGTAATTGTAATGTTAGTGAGGATTGTATGACATCTTGCGATCGTCCCATGCTTAAACAAACTTTATGATGATAAATACGGTGAGTCCAACAACCAAGTCTTAGGGCTTGCATTTTAGTTTAGGCTTGCATTTGCATGTTAAGCTTGGATTTGAGACAATATTTTGTTACTCTCTTGATTGCTTCCTATTCATCAAAAGTCCTCATCTTTTGTCCCAGTTTCATCTTGGCTGCACAAGTGTTTGGTCCTTGCTTGCAATCTTCGAAACATAATTTTGATTAGTACCTATCATATATTGCGACAATCCTGCATGAGATGATTAGTACCATATACATAACATATCCATTGCATTTTCATTTCATTCCCATTTGCATTCATAAATTCATTTGCATTTACATATACATGTGCATCCACTATAAGCATAATTCAAATCATACTTTGCATCTATGCATACATTCTATCCATCTATCATTGCATCATCATAAAAACAAACCATGTGCATATTCATAAAATAAAGCATGTACATTTCATACATTTCTACTCATACATCTAAGCATATAAAAACATCTCATAAAAATCAATATCAAAGCAATATAACTACAAATACAATGATATCAAACTGTCGATCTCATATATATATATATATATATATATATATATATATATATATATATATATATATATATATATATATATATATATATATATATATATATATATATATATATATATATATATATATATATATATATATATATATATATATATATATATATATATATATATTAATGTCATGTACAAAAGAGGAGGTGTTACTTGAGCACAGTATCAAAAATGAGATACAAAGTACAAATGTATCAAAATGGACTAGCTAGGTCCCGCACCGCCTGGAGGAGGTGGTGGCAATGGTCTCTGAGATGGTGGCATCAACTGCTATGGTAGTGCCTGCTACTGAGGAGGTGCCTGAGGGGGTGTCTGTGGTGCCTATGGTGGTGCCTGTGGAGGTTTGGTGGGGGTGCCTATGGAGCTCCAGCGTAATCAGAAAATGGTGGTACCTACTCTGATAGATCTGGAACAACCCCGCAATAAGCTGCATAGTAATATGCTACCTGGGAAGCCTCATATTTGGTCTTGATCCTCAACCACACCAACTCATCTTGTAGCTATCTGATCTTAGCATCCTAATTAGCTACATGGGTCTCCTCTCAAATGAGTTGGGTGTGGTAATCATCTCACTCTCGTTGTACCTATCGTACCCTCTCATGGCTCTTCCTAAGAGCCTCCTGTAGCTGAGGTGTCCCGACTCTTGCTGGAATATCAGGCATGTCTGTATCATTGTCCGGAGGAGCCTACTGTGAAGTATCTCCAGTCCACTGCTGAGTGGACCTCTATTGCGCCCCACTGCTCCCAGCACTCACATTTGAACCCATCGTCCTAGTAGGGATGCTAATCTGCCCTGCTCAGGGTCTCAGTACTCTCTACTGCTGCTATCCCTGCTGTGTAGCCTACTACTGTACAGGCTACTGAACTGGTGGCTAATGGGCTGGTGGCTGCTGGGCTAGTGTCTACTAGTCCTGTGCCTACTACTACTTTGCAGGATGCTACTGAGCTCCTACACCAACTGGATCTCTAAACCTTGGATGAGGATATGCGATCAGGTGATCTCTGTATGCAGGAGTCACCCTTGCATTAGTGACCCCCACCATGTAGTCCCATCATTCAGCCGGTATGTGTGCCTCAATCACACATCATCCAAGGTCTAATCTTGCATGCCACCCTTTCTTCTCCTCATCAGAGAAGTGGTCATAGGGGCAATACTCCTATGATATGTCTTGCTGCCTAACAAACTGGTGCAGGACGTAGGTAACAATGAACCTCTCAATGATGGTGATGCTCTATCCAATCAGTGGATGTGATACAAACATGTGTCCAAGCTCCCGATGAGCATCATCCCATGGCTCTATAGCCACCCACGGTCTCCATACTACAGCTGCCATGTCGTCCAGCTGTCCTCTCCACTGCTTTGTCTTAACCAGCAGGAGCTGGGTCATCTGACCTACATATCTATAAATATATGGCTCAAGATGCTACCGTGTGTCATGGAATATCAGCCTGCAAATGGGGAGATGCTCCCAGGCCTAGATCTACAAAATGAAGACTCCTGCCGCCATCATCCTCATGCTCTGATAAACTATCTCATGCATCTCATGATACATGTGGGCTAGCATGCACTCACCCCATCCAAACCTAATGGCTGGTCGTTCCAACATCCTCCGCAGCATCGTGCCCCAGCCGCACTCTAGACCATGCTGACCTCGATCTGAAACAAGGTAATAGCTCAGGAACATCGCAAGAACAATGACAAATAGATGAGTGCCACTGTACTTGCTAATCAAATCATCCCAGGAGATGGCTCGACCCATCACTAGATCATCCTGGAATATAGCTCTCAAGGTTAATGTACCTTGCCTCGGTTATGTCTCATACTCTACTCGAGCACCATGAACTGGTATCCACAAGATCCTATATACATCCTTAGGAGTCACAGTCATCTCCCCCATCAAAAAATGAAATGTGTTCATCTTCGAATGGAAACGCTCTAAGAGTGCACCAAGAAGATTGTGATTTACTCGAATGTTGGGTAGATCACGCAAGTATCCTAGACCAAGAGCATCAATATGTGCACTCCCTGCATCTGTTAGTCTCTGAACTAGTGTGGTGATGATAGGATGGTGTGTCCTAAAGTCAACATCAGGGAAGTCAACCTGCAAAGCAAGCGATGACATTCAATCAGTATCTAGACATGATGGTTTTTAACACAACAGTAAATGCAGCAAGACATCTATCCTAGACATGACTCTACGATGCTCTACTTGGCTGATTTTACACAAACTTGACAAATTTTGGCAAAGGAATTCAAATTCTACAACAGTTTTTCATGCGAGGAAACTATTTTCTCATGTGAGAGAGAACTCGACCCTGCGCGAGCTACTACAATCTCGTGTGAGACCCCCTTTTAGCTCGCGCAAGCTTCCAGATAGAGCCCGTGCAAAGAAACCCCAACTGGCATGAGGAAACTACTTCCTCGCATGAGGGGAGACCTAGGCCGATGCGAGGAAACTACTTCCTCACGCAAGATTGGAAGAACACGCTCCTAAAATTGTCAAATCTACCCTAAATTGACCTAAAAAAGTAGTACAAATTGAAAGCAAGAAGGTTTATCGACTACTTACAGGTGCGTCATACTCCGTGGGCTGGGCATGTCATTGGGAGTGCTCAAATCTATGCATATGCATTGGAAGACCCTCCATTTTCTCTCTCAGAGCTCAGAAATCACAAGAAGAGGAAGGTGAATAATGAATTGAAAATGACCCCTCCGGGCCTTATATAGCTTTTGACCTAATTTTCAAAAGTGCTCTATTTTGTGCAAAAATTGCATCCTTGGCTAAATCGACTGCTCTGAATCCATTTTCAAGATCAAAATTGAAATTTGACATCTCTAAATAGCTCAAAATTATGTTTTAAATTCTGGGACCCTTTGGGATCAGATGCTTGTGCAGTCAGCCTTCTGGTGTCATCTTCCGGCCAGACCCTCATCTTTGCATCATGTTCTCAAGATCTTTTCTCTTTTCATCAAAGTCAACTCTAGTCAACCATGGTCAACCATGGTCAAACTTGGTCAACAGGACCTCTCCTTTGCTTCGATTTGCTTCTGCAACTTCTCAAATCTAGTCTAATTGCTTCTGCTCTGCAACCTCTTGTTGTTAATCATCCTTCTGATATGTCATCTTTCAATTTCGCTCCTAAGGGGGTAGGATGATTGCATCATTTGAATCTTATCGAATCAATTCTTGAATCAATCTAATCTGAATCTTCAGTTCTCATTGCTTGGGGCATCTCGGTGCCTCGCATCTTGCTATCTGGTCATCTATCTTTTAGGTATCTAAGAAATCTAACTCAGATCCTCAGGAATCAGGCTTCGTTCTGGAGATGGTTCTCGAAATCTTTTAGGCATTGGAGCAATCTAACCCTAATTCTTGGGAGTCAAGCTTCATTCTGAAGATGGCTCTCAAAATCTCTCTTAGACCATTATCTGGGCAATCTAACCTAGGTCCCAGAGGGCTAAGCTTCGTATTGGGGCAATCTAACCCTGATTCTGGAGACAGTCCTAAGTTTGCATCTAAATCTCATTCTGGGCATTGGGGCAACCTAACCCTACTTCTCATCTTCTCTCAAAACCGTTGTCTTCGCAATATAACTTGGACTTCGGATAATCATGCTTTGATATGTTCGGTGTCTTGGCAACCTAACCTAGACGTCTGGATTTCTCATCATCTGTCACTTCAGACTATTCTTTAAATCAATGCACTATTCACACATCAATTCAAAGAGGGGAAAATGTAATACCCTAAATTTGGCACCTATTAAATTCAACTAATTTTGGTGCATTTTCATCAATCTTACATCTCCAAAATCCTAGTTTCCTAGGCAATTTTCTCTCTCCTACCTGACTTAATTCGATTTGATGTCAATTGCAAAAACCCTAATTGCATTAATCAAATATTAAAATTAATTCCTAAAGTCTTCAACTTTTATTAGCTAAATTAACCCTATGATAAATTAATTTAATCCTAAAGTCCTAAGTGCTTAGAATTAAATTAAACCCACCCCATTTGGCTAATTACCCATAAAAAGGAATTAATAATTACTTGTTATTCGAGTGGCCACTCCTTTTTTGAATTAATAATTCATAATATTTGAAGCGTCACCTGTGTGGCATTTTCCATTCTTTTATTGAGTAATTCTTGCTTTTTTTTTAATCTCAAATGGAAATTAAGGGTCAGGAGTTTCAAATCAAGAACCCCTTCATTCTCTTCTCGGGCTTGCTTATTTAATGAACCTATTTTCTTCATTCAAAGGAGGTAATTTTTGAGAGTAATTGAACTATAGCAATTTTTTAGTCTTACTTTATTCAAAACTTTTCATTTGCAATTAGTTTAAATTCTCATTTAATATAGTATTGCATTGTTATAATAGATCAATTTGCTTACATACTCATAGTTTAGTATCATATTTCTTTTAAGCTATTTAGATTAAAATTGCACTTCATCTCTCTTTCAAGTTATTAGTAATTGCATCCTAATTCTTAGATTAAATTGCATATTCATCTTAGTTTTACTCATCTTCATAGCTCTTGGAAAATCCTCCCTTGTGGGATTGGTCTTATGGTTGTTGGCTCTCGTTCTGAGATTAATTAAACATCCCCTCCATATAGGAGGCAATAGGTCGATTCAATCGATGTTGTGAGATGGACAATTCATGTTCATACTCACCATCTCATGATTGAGCAATGACTATGTTGCGTTTGTGCCCGATTTAGAGGTCCACATTTAGACACACACAACAGTGCTCTCCATTATTAAGTAACAGAAAACATATAAATCTTTTTAGCATATAAAAAGAACAGAGAAAGAGACTATCATTATTGTTGGATAAAATTTACTTAATCTGCAGAATAAATCGGTAAGAAATGTAAAGCATATTTGATGCCCTTAATTTTTAAACAAAATAAAGATAAAAATAAAATAATATCCCTGCAGAGAAGTTGATTTATTTTTCAATCTGATGAACAACCAGAATTATTTAAAATCTCTTTTGAATAACAGAGGCTAAATAATTCCATCTACAGAGCTTTATTTTTTTTTACAAGATCTGAGGAGCATAGTACCTCTGCGAGAGTAGAAAATCCCTCAGCCTGGAAACAAAAATAAATGTATATATATACACCCAGATCTGGTTGCAATAAAAATATCCTTAAATAGGGATATCCTCTGTTAGGGATTTACAGAGAACTAGTTTTGTGCCCTAATAGAGAGAATAAATCTAAACAAAGAAAACATGAAAGAATATTGCATTAAATCTTAAGATAAATAATATAGATCCTGTTGGTTGCTTGTAATCCTTGATGATTTTGATGAAATCATATGTACATAAGTATGCATGAGTGAATATACACACCATTGGTGTGTATATTCACTCAAGAATGTTCATCAGTATACAAAAAATACTCTATCTTCTTCATAGTTGCCTTTGGCTCATCCTGCACACACAAAAATGACCAAATTAGGGTTTTAGATGAGTTTTATATTTTGGCCTAACCCTAAATTTGAATTAGGGTTAGGGTTGACCACTTAAGGCCCATTTCAATTTTTAATTAAAAAAATCATGTTCCATTAAGTTTATTTGAAACCTTATTTTCTGAGTAAATCATTTATTGAATGATGACTATGAAAGTCACTTTAATTTAGAATCTTTTTTAATTAGTGCTTTATTGATTTATTTAGGTTTTTTGATTTTTTAAAATTTTAAATTTGGTTTTCTTTATTCTTTTAGTTAGAAATTAGATAGTGGGAATTCTTAAATATTATTTTAATTTTTGTGAGTGGAATTTTAACATTTATTATTTAATGTCATTTGAATTATTTTAGAAATGTTAATGTATTATTATTATTAAATTGACTTTGAATTATATATTTGATTTAATATGAATGTAATTACTTCTATTTCAAATTTATGAATTATTGATTATTTCTTGTTGAACCTTGTTTCTATATTATATGAGTGGCATATTATTAATATATAATTTAATTTAGTATCATTTTAATTATTAAAGTGGATAACCCTATAGGAGTTAATTTATGCCACTTTATTTTATTGTTGAGATTCGAGATAATGGGGCTTGTATTATTATGTTTTAATTTTATTGGGCTTTTAATTATTTATTTATTAAGGATTAGTTGTATTATTAATAATTAAATGCCTATTTGCATTTCTCTTGATTATTAAATTATTAGGGAGATTGATAAACTTATAATCCCAAGGTGGGACCTAGGTAAGTTATTACTTCCTAATAGTAATTACTTCAATTTATATTTATATCATTATTTAATGTTTAAAATCTCTAGGTAGGATTAATAATTATGTATTTATATCTTTAAATATAATTAAACAAAAGGGATTACAATTTTAATTCACTTATTTATTTTAATTAATATATGTCCAAGTTCTTGCGTACCCTTGTATGCAACCTAGTTGTTAGTGTTTAAAAAAATAATTTGTTGTGTGTGTTTTGCCTTAATTTTTGGGCATGACATTACAATACACACTGTTAGGTGTGACCCAGTCAAGGGATTCACCTCAGGTCAGTTAGGATCCTCACTGACTTAGGAGTGGCCTTGTTAGAGGGATTCAAACACTCTTTGGAATGTTTACCTTTTTCAAGGATTTTACAATAAGACTATTAAGTCCACTCTGTTAAGATATTTCTCTGTTACAAATGCTAATAAGAAACATTAATAAATTTGACTTGTAGATTTATAACTATCTTTGCATAGTCAGATCCTTGTTCTTTCTTCAATCTTCACTTTAATTCTTCATTATCCACTAGCATCAAGACTTCATCAAATCTTTGTTTTCCCACTCAAAATCTATTTGTTCCTTCTCATTTGTACCAATCGATGAATCTCATGTTCATCACTTTTATAACCATTTGTCCATATAATATCATCGTTTATATAGAAATTTTTTGCCTCTTAATCTCCTCTATTATGATTTCCTTTATTCAATCTTGACCGTTCAATCCATTATACCTTGAATTTGGATCTCGGTAATATGTTTCTTTTTCACAGGTTGTAACTTGAATTTTTCAGGAAACTTGTTCCTTGCTTATTTCCACTTAGATCTTGTTGTAGATCTTCTACTTGAATTTTCATAACCATAGATCTTTATAACTAACTTTACTCATTATCATGATCATCTAGCTCATCATAGCTAATCATTAAATGTTGATTCAATCCTTATTTAATAACTTTTCCTTGCTCGATGTTCTTCCTTTGAATTTTAGTTAACTTTTCTCAGTGCCTAAACCTTTCATTTTTTGTTCAGTGTCTTGAGTTCCTTTCTCTTTATCGAGTGACCTTTCCTTTTTCCTTTACCTTACTGAGTGACTTTTCCCGCTTGGTAGCCAAGACTCTTTTGCATACCGACTTGTAAAATCTTCATTTCCATGCCTTACTGACTTAACATAATCATATGTTAGGTAAAACAAAATTATATCAACATTCTCTTAACATTGTTTGATTTATATCATTTTCCCATTTATGTTCTTCAACTTCATAACATCTCATTTTCTCTTCTCCTTAACCCATTCATCTTTCATTACCGAATGACATGGAAACATAATATAAACCAGAAATCAATTGCTTGACATCAATAACATGACAATAAATGATATAACCTTTCTAAGTTATCATCGTGCATTCCTCTTATCTTGGTCGGTCTTCATCATCAACCACATCGGATAATCAATCTTCACTATTACTATCAGTTATAGTAATAATCTCCCTCTTTGGCATTGATGGAAACACTAAAAAATTCAATGTTCAATTTATGATGGTATACTTCACTATTATTTATATTTTGTATGCCCTCTAAGTAGTAACTTCTCATTTCTCGATCTTCCATATGTAGTCTTTTTCTTTCTTTCAGTAGTAGTCTTCTTTATTGTTTCCTCTTTGACAATTACCTTTTCTAATTCCATCTACTTTATCTATCAATACATCAACAATCAATAATGATATAATCCCTTTGGATTCATTCATCTCCCTCATTGATAAAATTCTTTTAGTAATCTTCTCCCTCTATCAATTGACTTATTTATCTCCCTATAATAAATAAACTTCTCCATATTTGAAAACAATACAAAAGAAACATATATTTCTTATATTATACCTCAAGTCTATAGATTTTACATTGTATTCATAAATATCCTTCACATCTTCAGGATTCACCTAAATAGTGAAATACTAGCATCAACTCACAAAATAGATATTCTAATGAGTTCCTGAATTAATGAAACATGCATCTTTCCTTAGTGCACATTGGATAGGGGAAGAACCCCTAACTTACCTTGAAGATACTCAAAAGCATCCTTTGGTAGTGGTTTTGTGAATATGTAAGCTATCTGTTCTTTTGAATTTGCATACTCCAATGTCACATGCTTATCTTGTACTTTATCTCTCAAGTAATGATACTTTATAGATATATGCTTTATCTTGGAATGCATCACATGATTCTTTGACATGTTAATAGCATTGGTATTATCACAATAGATTGTAATAGGATCAATAATCTCTTCATGCATACATTCCAATAGTTGTTTGATCCATACAATGTTAGAGCACTAGTAAATGTTTGCTTGTTTTTCGATGAGGTTTAGTCAATTATTAGACGCCTATTGGTTAGCTAATCGACCATAACGGTCGTCAAATTTTTTTTGTTGTTGAAAATACCACACTTCAAATCTCTGTCACAATTTCGACGTCCCTAGTGGTTGAACTATCAATGAAAATGACATCGAAATCATTGCTTCAACTTGGAAGAATCGCCTTATCCCTGCGACCAATGTATGTCGAAATTGCGACGTAAAATTATTGCAATAAACGTCAAATGTATAGCTTTCTTGTCGATATTACTATTCTTTATTGGTTGAAATATCGACATACAATTTATTTTTATTTAATATATATATATATATATTATCAAATTAAGCATAGCAATATTATGTCGCTGTTGTTTACTGTTTACAAACAATCACACATTTTCTATCTTATTTCACACAAACAAGCTGGTTTTAGACCTAAACACTCCACCATAGATCACATAGCGACTCTTAGATACTTAGTTGACAAAATATGGCACACTCTGGGTGATGAGGCTTTTTGCTGCTTTATTGACATCAAAAAAGCCTTTGATTTAATTTGTCCATGGACTGAGACCTTAAATTATTGAGCTTCTCTTTGTTTTGAGAAGAGTATAACATTCTCTACTTAACAGGGCCAACCGTGTGAAGGTGGAAGCTCATCTGGCCCCTCCTAGGAGCCTCCTATGACCCTTTACGATATTTTAAGACCTCTAAGATGTATTCTTAGGGATTGTAAACAGTTGTAAAGGGTCATAAGGGGTCTTGGGACACAACAGATGAGAAACATAATTGTAGGCATCATGGTCACAATTTTTTGGAGACAATGAAATTGTATACCCAGACGATGCAGAGCAACTCTTGCACCTTCGATTCCAAGTTGACTACATTTATTGCTCATGAATACAAGGTCCTCCAACAAATGTATTCAACTTGGAATCAGAGGTGCAGAAGTTTCTCTGCATCACTTGGGTACACAACTCAATTACGTTGTCTCCAAAAAATTGTGACCATGATGCCTACAATTATGTTTCTCAACTATTGTGAAATCTACATTTATGTTTCTTAGTTGTCATGTTTATGTGCATGTTTTTTATGTGTTTTGGATAGTAAGTCTAATTTAATTTGTCCATGGACTAAGACCTTAAATTATTGAGCTTCTCTTTGTTTCGAGAAGATTATAACATTCTCTACTTAACAGGGCCAACCACGTGAGGGTGGAAGCTCATTTGGCCCCTCCTAGGAGCCTCTTATGACCCTTTACGACATTTTAAGACCTCTAAGATGTATTCTTAGGGATCGTAAATGGTCGTAAAAGGTCATTAGGGGTCCTGGGACACAACAACTAAGAAACATAATTGTAGGCATCATGTTCACATCTTTTTGGAGACAATGTAATTGAGTTGTATACCCAAGAGATGGAGTGCAAATTTTGCACCTCCAATTCAAAATTGACACTGTGGGATTCAAAGACCATAGATAAGGAATAAATTTAGAGAGCGGAGGAGGGCCATAATGACAAAAATAATACAAGACAAACCTCAAGTTAAATGAGGCAACTGCAAACATTTTAATAGATTTTTATTATTAAATAATGAAATTTGCATATACTAGTGTTCTAAGCCCCCTCATTACATGTTTTATTATTATAAGCCCCCTTTAGCTTACGCATCTAGAAAATGAAACTACAACCTATTGGGATTGAGACAAACCTTATAGAACAACAACATCTAGGAAGGATTGATTTCCAACATTTATTGAATACATCTATTGGAGGACCTTGTATTCATGAGCTACACCTTGTATTCATGAGCTACAAATGTATTCAAAAGATGTATTCAATAGATGTTGGAAAGCGATCATTCCTAGCTACTATTGTTCTATAAGGTTTGTCTCAATCCCAATAGGTTGTAGTTTCATTTTCTAGACGTGTAAGTTAGAGGGGGCTTACAATAATAAATCATGTAATGAGGGGGCTTAGAACACTAGTATATGTAAATTTCATTATTTAATAATAAAAATCTATTAAAATGTTTGCAGTTGCCTCATTTAACTTGAGGTTCATCCTATATTATTTTGGTCGTTATGGACCTCCTCCGCTCTCTAAATTTATTCCTTATCTATGGTCTTTGCATCCCATAGTGTCAACTTGGAATCGGAGGTGCAGAAGTTGCACTCCATCGCTTGGGTATACAACTCAATTACGTTGTCTCCAAAAAATTGTGACCGTGATGCCTATAATTATGTTTCTCAGCTATTGTGAAATCTGCATTTATGTTTCTTAGCTTTCGTGTTTATACCTTCTCTCATTTGCTGGTGTAATTCCTCTTTGAGTATCCCCATTCTCCTTTGCATCCAAAATGAACTCATTTCAATCCCTCACTAGAATAAAGGGAGACTTCATACCATGCTATGCTCAAACTTCAGTGAGACTTCATACCACGCAACATTCGTAGATTACATTCAATGCATTATTTATGCTTGTATTGGTGGGAAAACTCTTGAAAACATGCAAAAGAGATTGCATTCAACCATGTTGTTTACATGACACATGTAGTTTACCTCCAGCATAAATCATCGTTGCGTACAAATCTACGGACGCTGCATGGTACGAAGCCTCACTCAAGCTTGAAAATGATAGTCAATCCATAGTCAAGGTCAAGGAACAAATAAAATAACCAAGAAAACACTATATGTTAAATCATGTGATTGATAGAAGATTGGGGCTCACCCAAGCCATAAACATGAAGAATTATTCTAAAAAAAGATGTAAACCATATATTTGCGCACTTGAGGCAAAGAGAAGTTATGTCATATCAATATTAAAATATTAGTTACAATATGAAAATACTAAACTAACTAATTCCTGAGTTCATCTCTACATATGGTCGCAACAAAGATATGCGATTACAATATAGAGCAGGCATCGTAAAAATATAATTTTGGAATTTGCCCTAGCCTGACACATTTTGCACTCAAATCCTTCATCGCAAATCAGTGGAGATGGGTGGATAGATGTAGATGAGTTGTCATTGACCCAACTAAAGTATCCAAAGCCATTATTTCCCTATGATACCCAGTCTACATTAGTTCTTATATTATAATGAATAGTATTTACATTAGAAACATTAAATATATACACATTAGCAACCTTTTTTCTATTTGGGTAGCACTAAAATTGTTGTCCACGGTTGTTCGGTGTCCGTGAAGTCTTCAACACACATTTCCCACCACCACATTGATAGTTTGGCACAATGACAAGAGTCATCGAGCCTATATCAATAATGCACCGCACCATTGTTACTACATTTATTATTTTTATATGATTATTTATATATGAAATACAGCAAGGAGTACCATCAGAAATATTAACCATTTACAATAATGAAAAGTAAACCTAAATCAAATAGCTCATTTTTTTATCAACATGTGTAGTCTCTGTGTATATGAAAAATGGAAGAAATATGAAGCTGAAATAAAATAGTGAACAAAATAGTATTCCACATAGAGTGAATGAAATATACCATCAAAAGAAGGTGACAAAATCCTGTCATGAAGCATAGACATAGGAAATAAAAAAGGGATAAAAGACAAGCAATAAGAAAAATCATTACGACTATATAAAAATCATTTATACTATAATAAAAAAAAGAAACACTCTTTGTCAACAATTTTCAAAATCATTAGGACTATAGAAAAATAATGAAGACTATACAAAATCAAATTTTAGAAATGGATGGTTCTGATGCTTTGTCATTACAACAATTGAGCATTCATCATTTGGTATTGTGTATTCCATTTAAGTATGTCAACAATGTTCAAAATCTTGACACCAAGCACAGACAAGAAATAAGAAAAATCATGAGGACTATAGAAAAATCAAGTTCTAGAAATGGACGGTTCTGATATTGCTTTGCCATTACAACAATTGAGCTTTCATCATTTGGTACTTCTTGGTGTATTCCATTTAATTTTTTCAGTTTCCGTGTTTATGTGCATGTTCTTTATGTGTTTGGCTTCTCTCCCTTGCAAGGGATATGTTGATAGGTAATTGATTTGAAAGCATAATGATTTGATAGTCTTTTTTTAGGATAGGCATAATCATCCCGCCAACCTTAATTAGCAACATTTTTGATATATGTCATGTACTTATAATCAGTATGCCCAACAAATAGAGACTTAGTAGTAAAAGCATGTCCTTTGGTTTACTAGTTTACTTATAATCAATATGTCCTTTGGTTTACTAGTTTAATCTAGTTTAAGAATGGTTTGTTTCACATTTGAATGTACCATTGAATGAAGCTTGGGTATATTAAGTACAATCTTAAGACTCGTGACTCTTCAAATTATCTTGTTTCCTTCAGACCTCCAAACATGTGTACTGTGAGATTTCCTCCAAAAAATGGACTTGTGATGATTTTCACAATAGTACATGTGTTGGTAGGAAAGCTCAAAGTACTGCTTAGGCAAATCTAAATTTTCATCACCTGTGCTGCTATGCATATAAGAGTTGATAAATATATTGTTCACAAAGGCAAAGAGAAATTTTAGTTAATACCATTGACTTGTAGGGATAAAGACAAGATAATAATGTGTTTTGGTGATACTATTCCTCTTCATAAGAAAGGAAACATTGCAAGTGATACATGTTGGTACAATGTTGAAGAATCTCTATTCCACTTAAATAATGAAGATGGCACAATGTTGAAGAATCTCTATTGTGAGTTTAGAAAACAACAACACTACTACAATGCACGTAGCATAGGCATTCTATTAGTTTTGGCCAGAGGTGTAAGCTGAAATATTATTCAATTTGAATAGAAGCTTTGAATAACTTCCAATAGCTACAACATGAATGGATGAGGTGTGTATCCTTGATCGCAACCTCTTCCTTGCTTGATAGTGTATGTCTACTATAAACAAATCCCTTAGAAAAATTTAAAGATAAGAAGAAACTAAAACAGAAATCTGCGGGTGAGCCAATAGAACAAGGGACGCAAGCGTAAAAGTTCCTACCTTATATAATGTGTTTGGGGTATATTTATTTATTATCATTTCCTTGTATTTATTTCATTTTTTTCATGAAGTTTTAAGGCAGAGAACACAAGTTGTTCTTGACTATCCTGTACAGGGGTTTTGCAATCAACAATCTTGTTTTGAAGTTGCATTTGAAGAAATTTGCACATGATAGACCATATAAAGCCTCATGAATGAGTGATGAGAAAATTCTTGTGAGTAGGGAACAATATTATGTAGATTTTTCTATTGGTGAGTACAAGGAGAAATTTTTGTGTGATTTAGTACCAATGACATGTTGTCACATCCTCTGAGGAAGTACTCCAATAAGGCCAAAATTTGCTAATATCTTTCAAGCTAAGAAGTATCCATTCTGCCATTGGATATCCCTTCTATCTAAGTGGGCCACTTGACCTTATCTCTTAAATCCTATTTATGGTACTGGTCTCATTTGTTATATCATACATACCTCAAAGAGTTTAAATTTTGGTGGGGGGTGTAATCAAGAAATATACCATCACCCTTACCAATTATGCTTGAAATAGAATTAAATCTATCTAATATGATCTATGAAATTTAATATTTAACTTTATAAATAGTAATTTGAATTAAAAAGTTAGAAATTAAAACAAAAACATTTAAGAGTCTCAAAGACAGGAACACATGGAGGAATTAATATTTCGTTCAAGCTATACTTGGGACTACCATCAACATTTATCATCATTGAAGGGGATTAATTCATATTCGGTAGATAACTATGGTAAGAAATGAAATACAAACATTTCATTTCCAATTATTATCGGTGAGATAAATAAATTTGGGCCAAGAGTACGAAATATGGAGAAGACTCCAAACATAAGTGAGTTGACGGTCAAAATGTCTTAATAGAATTTACATCAAAACCAAAAACATTAATCAGTTGATTATTATATAAGCTCCTCAAGCATGAGTTGGAGAGGACTACATTACACATTGAGACACAATATTGTTTTCACAAGTTGGTGACTATTATAATCATTAGGCAGATTAGGCTATAACTGGTGGAGAGAAGTATGCGTATAGATCAAAAAGCATAGAGTACACACCAGTGTCTTGCATAAGTGAAAGATGAAATGTAGATTTCATGTAAAGAATAGTAGCATTCTTTGGACAATCAAAGGCATGTTTCAGACATAGAAAAAGAGTAAATTGTTGAAGGAAGTAACAAGGAATGACAGATGTCAAAGAAAGAGAAGTAGTTTTCATTAAAATGTTCACAGGGAGATACATCTTTTGTTTTGCAAAAATAAAATCTCTACTATTTTGAGGAGGGTTTCTAAGAGTTTTGAATTCTTAGATCTCTGGCAGTCATGGTAAGTGACAAAAGCACTCTTGTGAAGAAAAGTGACAGTCACTGTAAAAGAGCAGACAATGATACAAGGAAGCAATGTCCAGTGTAATGAAAGAAATGGAAAACCATACCAAGCATGAGGAATCATGGTGACTATGTATAAAGGAGTAGCAGTGGTCAAGGGAACAATTAGAGCAGAGATTTAATGGTCAATATAAGATATAGAGATGTTTTCAAGAGGAGAGGCAATGATATGTATTTTGTTTCTAATGATGTGTTCACTACAACAAGACAATTTTGCAATCATGGATAATAGAACTCTGGTGCAATATATACCAACTGTCTTGTGGTAGTGAACACATCATTAGAAACATCTCTATATCTTATATTGACCATTAAATCGCTGCTCAAAAGCAGTGGTATACACTGCAAATGGATTGTGTATAAAGGAGTAGCAGTGGTAAAGGGAACAATTAGAGCAATGATTTAATGGTCAATATAAGATATAGAGATGTTTTAAAGATCCCCATCCATTGCTGTGTTACATTCACATTCCCTTCTTGCAATGCATTTTTTTATATTGACCAGGTTCAAAAAGAAATTCATACACAATAAAGAGTATTCCAACACTTAGTGGCTAAGCCTTGCAATTGGAAACAACTTAGCAACTGAATAAAAGATTACTGAGCTGATATATATTGTAATGGCTATAACAGTCATGGTGACTCTTTTGCTTCTAACTCTACTCTTCTAACACCACCATAATTGTAGCAGTTGTTAGTCTCATTGACTTCCCTGCAGCTTATTTCATATGTAAGGTAGATAAGGTGGATTTTCTTGCATGTATGGGTACTTTTATGGGTGTAATATTCATCTTTGTTCAAACAAGCCTCATCATAGCAGTATGTTCATGGTTTCTAAGTAGAACCTTGTTCGATTTTTTCTAAAACTCTCCATTAGAATTTGAATTGGTAATATCTACTATGATATTATTCTAAGTTTGCCCCACTTCTTACTGATTAATATTTTAACGAATTGAATATTCTTATCTAATATTAGAATCAATTGCAATAATGAAGGGTTATCTTATATATCTATGAATCAATCCATTCTTAATGTAAACACCAAGGATGTATAATATATAATACCTAGTTTCATAATGGACTACCAGTCTTCTTTAATCTCTGATATCTTTGAACACCAAATGGTGATTTAATGCTTTCCCAACAAGAACATAAAATGGTAATTTTAATGCTTTAATAATTTTAATCTTTGATATCTTTGAGCACCAAATGGTGATTTTAATGGGATAAAGCTATCTATAAATTAGTGCTCATCTACACCTAGTCAAACAAAGGACATGGATTGAATAACTAATGTAAGAGCTATTAGAATTTTGATGTACACTATGGTGTATGAAATATAATGCATTGTCCAAGTAGTGTGAGCTCTCATTTAATTCATGACTAATCCTAAATCACTTTGGTATAGTTAAGAGGGTCTTAAGATATTTGTAGGGTACTTTTTGATAGGAAAACATAATCCTAAGGTATAGATTCTTTATGTTAAAGAAATTAACCCTAGAGTCATGCAATGAGAATAGTGTGTAAATAACATATTCATAACCTAAAGATTCAAAAAATTATACACATTTATGGACAATTATTATTATTATTAAACACACACACACAAAGATATTATTTTCTATTGCATTGATCTTCTAGTGACTATTGGTGAATCCATTTTATAGTTCCTGACAATGTATTCCAAACTAATTTGGTACTAATTTATAATTCAAATATCTTACTACAAGCATCCTCTAATTTCTTAATATGTTGGTCTATATCCAATAAACCATTTCTCCACTTTCAATCATAGCTGGATTATATTTTCTTATTCATATTTCACTTTTATTTGTTTCTTAATATTTTACCATTATTACTTGTTTCTTATCCAAATTGTTGATATTGAATTTATTTGTCTCTATAGTTGTTGTTGTATCATTTGGATCATGTTCTCCATGTCACTTTCTTGCAAAATATTTTTATGTATTAGATCATTTTTTTGATTGATGGAAAATATCTCTCCTAAATTTATCTTGTAGATTTGTGATATCTATTAACTTCAATTTTATTCCTTAATTATTATCATTGTTTATGTTGGTTACTTCCATATGGATAAATATTACTTTAGCTTTTTATGAGACCACTCAATGATAATTTTGGTGGAGTGATCAATTATTTTGATGCACTATGAAATAAGATTAAATCTGAGAACTATCCTATCCACTAAATATCCTAATGCAGAGTGGTGGCAACTAAGCTTAATAGGCCCAATCTACTACACAACCGATTGAGAATGTCACTTTAAATTATGAATAGTGGTTTCAACTTATTATGACAAATTCCTTAGTTTTCAAATACCTCCAAATTCAGGGAACTATCCTATCCACCAATTGCCTTCTAAGAAAATCTGTTATTCCCTATTGCCAATACTAACAACACACTGCTAATTAGCAATCCTTTACTTCTAGCAAATCTCAACTTGTTGATGTTTGTTGGTTATGGTCTCACAAATTTGTAAAACAATTCCAACTAATTAACATAGAATACTCTGATAATACTCCTCAGTTATCTTTTATGTTTTGGTATCAATCTTCTACAATCACCACTTCATAGTCCAAACAATGAGTGACCTATTCTATCCCGACAACTTCAAACTAGTTCAACACAAACCCTAGGTGATCAAGCTAGATTTGGGTTTAATGGATTAGTTCGAAGTTGGGTGTTTGGAATAGTCACAGATGATTGGGAAAGTTTATGTGGCCTTCTAATGTCTTGGCATGGTCAACTCCTCGACCTCTATCCACCACCGACTGTAGCTTTTTGTTCCTTCTTTCTCCCACTGACTAAACATGCTAAACTCAATTAGCCTAGGGCATTAAACTTGAAGCGGTTCAACAAGCTCTACAGCTTTGAGTGTTGGATAAATTAAAGCATATTTTCCTAATTTGATTTTCATCCAGCGTAATGGACAATCCAATGGTGAAAATACAAACTAGGTTGAAATAGATTAAATGAATTCGGGAGGACAGTGTGCATCAATGGACTGGCAGTGGATGTTAATTCATCTAACAGTTCATAGAAGACTAATATAATGAAACACATAAACTATTTAAATGAATGACAAATACCGAGAATGCATCGAAAAGAATTTCACCACGAAGATGTATAAATGAATTTGCAAGGTTAATAAGCTATCTGTTCATCACAAGAATGACAGTGCCACAAATAGAACAAGACAAGACAAAAGGAACATACTCTGAACTATGAATCTTTTGTATTCCAAATAGTACTTCCCCAACATCTAGGTTAAGGTAAGGAAATGAAAATTAACTTACAGATAGGCGGCCCTCCTTCGTGCATTGCCCTTGATCAAATTCGTTGTGCATGGAATATTGAAATTATAAATGAAACTTTTTTTTTTAAATTATGACCGTGTTGGTCGAACTTTTGACCTCCACGATATTGGTCAAAATTGTGACCAACACAGGTATGGATTAAAAAAAATCAAAGATTTCCTTCTATAATCCAACCAAACAAAACCTTTTTATTTGTTGGTTGAATTGTTTGGTCAAAAAATAAGGTCAAATGTACTAGTGGAACAATTCATAGTTGATGCTGCATACTCAGTAACACTAGATTGTGAAATACAACTCTATTTATTTCTTAACCATGTCACCAATCTTTCTCCTAAAAAGAAAGCTCTTCCATTAGTGATTTTCCTATCATCAATATTTCCTACCGAGTCAACATCAGTATATACCTTAAGATCAAAATTTCCTCCTTTTGTATATAACAGACCAAAATCCTCAATCCCTTTCAAATATTTTAAAATCCTCTTCACTTGAGAAAAATACATTTCCTTTGGGTTGGAAAAAATCCTTACAATAATACCAACTGAATGTGCAATATCTAGTCGGCTATGTATACAATGTTTGTAGCTAAAAATCTAACCATTTCTAAATCTGGTGAAAGTGGTCTCAAATCAAAGATCACGTCGAGATGAACCAAAAAACACATTGCATCTTAAAAAATGGAGCCTCTTTTCTCAAGATGTAGACAGTCAAAGTTTGGTCAAAGCAAGGAAGTCAGTACATTGTTCGTAGATAAAAATTTGAACATTCCCAAATCTGGTGAAAGTGGTCTCAAATTGAAGATCTTCTCGAGATGAACCAAAAAACACCTTGAATATTGAAAAATAGAGCCTTTTTTCTCAAGATACAGATGATCAAAGTTTGGTCAAAGCAAGGAAGTCAGTACAGTGTTCGTAGCTAAAATTTGACCATTTCCAAATCCAATGAAAGTGGCCTCAAATCAAAGATCGCGTCGAGATGAACCAAAAAATACCTTGAATCTTAAAAAATGGAGCCTCTTTTCTCAAGATACAGATGGTCAAAGTTTGGTCAAAGCAAGGAAGTCAGTACAGTATTTGTAGCTAAAAATTTGACCATTTCTAAATCTAGTGAAAGTGGTCTCAAATCCAAGATCTTGTTGAGATGAACTAAAAAACACCTTGAATCTTGAAAAATGAAGCCTCTTTTCTCAAGATACGGATGATCAAAGTTTGGTCAAAGCAAGGAAGTCAGTACAATATCTGTAGCTAAAAATTTGACCATTCCCAAATCTTATGAAAGTGGTCTCAAATCAAAGATCTCGTTGAGATGAACCAAAAAACATCTTGAATCTTGAAAAATAGAGCCTCTTTTCTTAAGATACAGATGGTCAAAGTTTGGTCAAAGCAAGGAAGTCAGTATAGTGTTCGTAGCTAAAAATTTGATCATTTCCAAATATGGTGCAAGTGGTCTCAAATCGAAGATCTCATCGAGATGAACCAAAAAATAGCTTGAACCTTAACAAGTGGAACCTCTTTTCTCAAGATATGGATGGTTAAAGTTTGGTCAGAGCAAGGAAGTCAGTACAATGTTCATAGCTAAACATTTAACTATTTCCAAATTTGATGAAAGTGGTCTCAAATTGAAGATCTCATCAAGATGAACCAAAAAACACCTTGAATCTTGAAAAATAGAGACTCTTTTCTCAAGATATAGACATTCAAAGTTTGGTCAAAGCAAGGAAGTCAGTACAGTGTTCGTAGCTAAAAATTTGACCGATTCCAAATATGGTGAAAGTGGTCTCAAATCAAAGATCTCGTCGAGATGAACTAAAAAATATATTGAATCTTGAAAAAAGGAGCCTCTTTTCTTAGGATACAGATAATCAAAATTTGGTCAAAGCAAAAAAGTGGGTACAATGTTTGTAGCTAAAAATTTGACCATTTCCAAATCTGGTGAAAGTGATCTCAAATCAAAGATCTCATCGAGATGAACTAAAAAACATATTGAATCTTGAAAAATGAAGCATCTTTTCTCAAGATACACACAGTGAAAGTTTGGTCAAAGCAAGAAAGTCAAAACAATGTTCATAGCTAAAAATATGACCATTTCCAGATCTCATGAAAGTGGTCTCAAATCAAAGATCTCGTCGAGATGAACCAAAAAATGTCTTGAATCTTGAAAAATTGAGCCTCTTTTCTCAAGATACAGATGGTCAAAGTTTGGTCAAAGCAAGGAAGTCAGTATAGTGTTCGTAGCTAAAAATTGAACCATTTTCAAATCTGGTGAAAGTGGTCTCAAATCGAAGATGTCGTCGAAATGAACTAAAAAACACCTTGAATCTTAAAAAATGGAGCCTCTTTTCTCAAGAAACAGACGATCAAAATTTGGTCAAAGCAAGGAAGTTAGTACAGTGTTCGTAGCTAGAAATTTGACCATTTCCAAATCTAGTGAGAGTGTTCTTTAATCAAAGATCTCATCGAGATGAATGAAAAAACACCTTGAATCTTGAAAAATAGAGTCTCTTTTGTCAAGAAACAGACGATCAAAGTTTGGTCAAAGCAAGGAAGTCAGTATAGTGTTCATAGCTAAAAATCTAACCATTTCCAAATCTACTGAAAGTGGTCTCAAATCGAAGATATCTTCAAGATGAACCAAAAAATACCTTGAATTTTGAAAATCATAGGCTCTTTTCTCAAGATACAGATGGTCAAAGTTTAGTCAAAGAAAGGAAGTTAGTACAGTGTTTGTAGCTAAAAATTTAACCATTTTCACATTTGGCGAAAGTGGTCTCAAATCAAAGATCTCATTGAGATGAACCAAAAAACACCTCGAATATTGAAAAATAGAGACTCTTTTCTCAAGATATAGACAGTCAAAGTCTGGTTAAAGGAAGTTAGTACATTGTTCATAGATAAAGATTTGACCATTTTCAAATCTAGTAAAATTGGTCTCCAATTGAAGATCTCATCGAGATGAACCAAAAAACATATAGAATCTTTAAAAATGGAGCCTCTTTTCTCAAGATACGGACAATCAAAGTTTGGTCAAAGCAAGGAATTTAGTACAATGTTCGTAGCTAAAAATTTCACCATTTCCAAATCTGGTGAAAGTAGTCTCAAATCAAAGATCTCTTTGAGATGAACCAAAAATCACCTTGAATCTTGAAAAATGGAGCCTCTTTTCTCAAGATACGGATGATCAAAATTTGGTCAAAGCAAAAGAAATCAATATAGTATTCGTGGCTAAAAATTTGATTGTTTTCGAATCTAGTGAAATTGGTCTCAAATCAAAGATTTCATCGAGATAAACCAAAAAACACCTTGAATCTTGAAAAATGAAGCCTGTTTTCTTAGGAAATGGATGGTTAAAAATTTTCAAAGCAAGGAAGTTAGTACAATGTTTGTAGCTAAAAATTTGACCATTTCCAAATCTGGTGAAAGTGGTCTCAAGTCAAAGATCTCATCGAGATGAACCAAAAAACACCTTGAATCTTGAAAAATGGAGCCTCTTTTTCCAAGGTATAGTTGGTCAAAGTTTGATGAAAGTAAGGAAGTCAGTACACTGTTCGTAGCTAAAAATTTGACCGTTTCCAAATTTGGTTAATGTGGTCTCAAATCAAAGATCTCGTCGAGATGAACCAAAAAACATCTTGAATCTTGAAAAATAGAGCCTCTTTTCTCAAGATACGGATGGTCCAAGTTTAGTCAAAGCATGAAATTCAATACAATATTCGTAGCTAAAAATTTGACCGTTTCCAAATTTGGTGAAAGTGGTCTCAAGTTGAAGATCTCGTCGAGATGAACCAAAAAACACCTTGAATCTTGAAAAATTGAGCCTCTTTTCTCAAGATACAGATAGTCAAAGTTTGGGTAAAGAAAGGAAGTTGGTACAATGTTCGTAGCTAAAAATCTGATCATTTCTAAATCTAGTGAAAGTGGTCTCAAATTGAAGATCTCATCGAGACGAACCAAAAAAAACCTTGAATCTAGAAAAAGTAAGCCTCTTTTCCCAAGATACGCAGGGCCAAAATTTGGTCAAAGCAAGGAAGTCAATATAGTGTCCGTAGCAAAAAATTTGACAATTTCCAAATCTGGTGAAAGTGGCCTCAAATCAAAGATCTCGTTGAGATGAAACAAAAAATACCTTGAATCTTTAAAAACATAACCTCTTTCTCAAGATACAGACTGTCAAAGTTTGGTCAAAGCAAGGAGGTCGGTACAATGTTCGTAGCTAAACATCTGACCATTTCCAAATCTAGTGAAAGTGGTCTCAAATTGAAGATATCATCGAGATGAACCAAAAAACACCTTGAATCTTGAAAAATAGAGAATCTTTTCTCAAGATACAGATGATCAAAGTTTGGTCAAAGCAAGGAAGTCAGTACAATGTTCGTAGCTAAAATTTTGACTATTTCTAAATCTGGTGAAAGTGGTCTCAAATCAAAGATCTCATCGAGATGAACCAAAAAACACCTTGAATCTTAAAAAATGGAGCCTCTTTTATTAAGATACGAATGGTCAAAGTTTGGTCAAAGCAAGAAAGTCAGTACAATGTTCGTAGCTAAAAATTTGACCATTTCTAAATCTGGTGAAAGTGGTCTCAAATCCAAGATCTTGTCGAGATAAACTAAAAAATACCTTGAATCTTAAAAAATGGAGCCTCTTTTCTCAAGATATGGACTGTCAAAGTTTGGTCAAAAAAAGGAAGTCAGTATAGTGTTCGTAGCTAAAAATTTGACCTTGTCCAAATCTGGTGAAAGTGGTCTCAAATTGAAGATCTCATCGAGATGACCCAAAAACCACCTTGAATCTTGAAAAATGGAGCCTCTTCTATCAAGATACAAATGGTCAAAGTTTGGTCAAAGCAAGGAAGTCAATATAGTGTTCGTAGCTAAAAATTTTACCATTTCCAAATTTGGTGAAAGTGGTCTTAAATCGAAGATCTCATTGAGATGAACCAAAAAACACCTTGAATCTTAAAAAATGGAGCATTTTTTCTCAAGATACGGATGGTCAAATTTTGGTCAAAGCAAGGAAGTCGGTACAATGTTCATACCTAAAAATTTGACCATTTCCAAATCTAGTGAAAGTGGTCTCAAATCAAAGATCTCATTGAAATTAACAAAAAAATACCTTGAATGTTTAAAAATAGAACCTCTTTTCTCAAGATATAGATGGTCAAAGTTTGGTCAAAGCAAAGAAGTCAGTAAAGTGTTCATTGCTAAACATTTGACCATTTCCAAATTTGGTGAAAGTGGTCTCAAATCAAAGATCTCATCAAGATTAATAAAAAAAACCTTGAATCTTGAAAAATAGAGCCTCTTTTCTCAAGGTACAGATGGTCAAAGTTTGGTCAAAGAAAGGAAGTCAGTACAATGTTCATAGATAAAAATTTAAACATTTCCAAATTTCATGAAAGTGGTCTTAAATCAAAGATCTCGTCGAGATGAACCAAAAAAAACCTTGAATCTTGAAAAATGGAGCCTCTCTTTTCAAGCTACGGATTGTGAAAGTTCGGTCAAAGCAAAAAAGTCAGTATAGTGTTCGTAGCTAAAAATCTGACCATTTCCAAATCTAGTGAAAGTGGTCTCAAATCAAAGATCTCGTCGAGATGAACCAAAAAACTCCTTGAATCTTGAAAAATGGAGCCTCTCTTCTCAAGATACGGTTGGTCAAAGTTTGGTCAAAGCAAGGAAGTTAGTACACTGTTTGTAGCTAAAAATATGATCATTTGCAAATGTGGTGAAAGTGGTCTCAAATTGAAAATCATTTGAAGATGAACCAAACAATATCTTAAATCTTGAAAAATGAATCCTCTCTTTTCAAGATACACACGGTCAAAGTTTGGAGAAAGCAAGGAAGTCAATACAATGTTCGTAGCTAAAAATTTGACTGTTTTCAAATCTGGTCAAAGTGGTCTCAAATCAAATATCTCATCAAGATGAACCAAAAAACACCTTGAATTTTGAAAAATAGAACTTCTCTTCTAAAGATACAGATGGTTAATGTTTGGTCGAAGCAAGGAAGTCAATACAATGTTCGTAGCTAAAAATTTAACCATTTCCAAATCTCGTGAATGTGGTCTCTAATCGAAGATCTGGTCGAGATGAACCAAAAAACACCTTGAATCTTCAAAAATAGATTCTCTCTTCTCAAGATATGGACAATTAAAGTTTGGTCAAAGAAAGAAAGTTAGTACAGTGTTTGTAGCTAAAAATTTGGTCGTTTACAAATTTGGTGAAAGTGGTCTCAAATCAAAGATCTCATCGAGATGACCCAAAAAACACTTTGAATCTTGAAAAATGGAGCCTCTATTTTGAAGATGTGGACGATGAAAGTTTGGTCAAAGCAATGAAGTCAGTATAGTGTTTGTAGCTAAAAATTTGACTATTTCTAAATCTGGTGAAAGTAATCTCAAATTGAAGATCTCGTCGAGATGAACCAAAAACACCTTGAATCTTGAAAAATGGAGCCTCTCTTCTCAAGATACGGATGATCAAAGTTTGGTCAAAGAAAAGAAGTCATTATAGTGTTCGTAGCTAAAAACTTGACCGTTTCTAAATCTGGTGAAAGTGGTCTCAAATCAAAGATCTTGTCAAGATGAAACAAAAAACACTTTGAATTTTAAAAAACATAGCATCTCTTCTCAAGATATGGACGGTCAAAGTTTGGTCAAAGAAAGGAAGTTAGTATAGTGTTCGTAGCTAAAAATTTGACCATTTCCAAATCTGGTGAAAGTGTTCTCAAATTAAAGATCTCATTGAGACGAACCAAAAAACACTTTAAATATTAAAAAATGGAGCCTCTATTCTTAAGATATAGATAGTCAAAGTTTGGTCAAAGCAGGAAGTCAATACATTGTTCGTAGCTAACAATTTGACCATTTCAAATTCTTAAAAGTTGTCTCAAATCAAAGATCTCGTCAAGATACACCAAAAAACACCTTGAATCTTAAAAAATGGAGCCTCTCTTTGCAAGATACAAATGGTCAAAGTTTGGTCAAAGCAAGGAAGTCAGTACAGTGTTCTTAGCTAAAAATTTGACTATTTCTAAATCTGGTGAAAGTGGTCTCAAATCAAAGATCTCATTGAAATGAACCAAAAAAAACCTTTAATCTTGAAAAATGGTTCCTCCTCTTAAGATATGGATGTTTAATGTTTGGTCAAAGTAAGGAAGTCAGTACAATGTTTGTAGCTAAAAATTTGACCATTTCCAAATCTGGTGAAAGTGGTCTCAAATCGAAGATTGCATCAAGATGAACCAAAAAACACCTTGAATCTTGAAAAATGGAGCCTCTCTTCTCAAGATACGAATGGTCCAAGTTTTGTCAAAGGAAGGAAGTCAATACAGTGTTCGTAGCTTAAAATTTGACCATTTCTACATCTGGTGAAAGTCATTTCAAATCGAACATCTCCTCGAGATGAACCTAAAAACACTTTGAATTTTGAAAAATGGAGCCTCTCTTCTCAAGATACAGATGTTCAAAATTTGGTCAAAGCAAGGAAGTCAGTACAGTGTTCGTAGCTAAAAATTTGGCTATTTTAAAATCTTGTGAAAGTGGTTTGAAATCAAAGATCTCGTCGAGATGAACCAAAAAACACCTTAAATTTTGAAAAATGGAGCCTCTTTTCAAGATAGGGACAGTCTAAGATTGGTCAAAGAAAGGAAGTTAGTAAAGTGTTCATAGCTAAAAATTTGACTGTTTCCAAATCTGGTGAAAGTGGTCTCAATTGAAAGATCTTATCGAGATGAACCAAAAAACACCTTGAATCTTGAAAAATGGAGCCTCTCTTCTCAAGATACAGACGGTTAAAGTTTGGTCAAAGCAAGGAAGTCCATACAATGTTCATAGCTAAAAATTTGACCGTTTCCAAATCTTGTGAAAGTGGTCTCAATTCAAAGATCTCGTCAAGATGAACCAAAAAATATCTTGAATCTTGAAAAATGGAGCCTCTCTTCTCAAGATACAGACGGTCAAAGTTTGGTCAAAGTAAGGAAGTCAGTACAGTGTTCGTAGCTAAAAATTTGATCATTTCCAAATCTAGTGAAAGTGGTCTCAAATCAAAGATTTTCTCGAGATAAACTGAAAAGCACCTTGAATCTTGAAAAATAGAGCCTGTCAATACAGTGTTCGTATCGAAAACTTTGACCATATCCAAATTTGGTGAAAGTGGTCTCAAATCGAAGATCTCATCGAGATGAAGCAAAAAATATCTTGAATCTTGAAAAATGGAGCCTCTCTTCTTAGGATACAATGTTCGTGGCTAAAAATTTAATGATTTCCAAATCTAGTGAAAGTGGTTTCAAGTCGAAGATCTCGTCGAGGTGAACCAAAAAACACTTTGAATCTTGAAAAATGGAGCCTCTCTTCTCGAGATACGAATGGTCACAATATGGTCAAAGCAAGGAAGTCAGTTACCGTATTCGTAGCTAAAAATTTAACCGTTTCCAAATCAAGTGAAAGTGGTTTCAAATCAAAGATCTTGATGAGATGAACCCAAAAACACCTTGAATCTTGAAAAATGGAGCCTCTCTTCTCAAGATACAAATGGTCAAAGTTTGGTCAAACCAAGCAAGTCAGTAGAGTGTTCGTAGTTAAATATTTGACCGTTTCCAAATCTGGTGAAAGTGGTCTCAATTCCAAGATCTCATTGAGATGAACCAAAAAATATCTTGAATCTTAAAAAATGGAGCCTCTCTTCTCAAGATACAGACAGTCAAAGTTTAGTCAAATCAAGGAAGTCAGTACAGTATTCGTAGCTAAAAATTTGACCAATTCCAAATATGGTGAAAGTCATCTCAAATCGAAGATCTCATCGAGATGAACCAAAAAACACTTTGAATCTTGAAAAATGGAGCCTCTCTTCTCAAGATACATATGGTCAAAGTTTGGTCAAAGCATGAAAGTCAGTTTAGTATTCGTAGCTAAAAATTTGACCGTTTTCAAATCTGGTGAAAGTGGTCTGAAATAGAAGATTTCATCAAGATGAAGCAAAAAACACATTGAATTTTAAAAAATGGAGCCTCTCTTCTCAAGATACAAATGGTCAAAGTTTTGTCAAAGTAAGGAAATTAGTACAGTGTTCATAGCTAAAAATTTGGTCATTTTCAAATGTCATGAAAGTGGTATCAAATCAAAGATCTCGTCAAGATTAACCAAAAACACCTTGAATCTTAAAAAATAGAGCCTGTCTTATCAAGATACAAACGATCAAAATTTGGTCAAAGCAAGAAATTTAGTATAATGTTCGTAGCTAAAAATTTGATTATTTCCACATCTGGTGAAAGTGGTCTGAAATTGAAGATCTCATCGAGATGAATGAAAAAACACCTTAAATCTTAAAAAATAGAGCCTCTCTTCTCAAGATACAAACGGTCAAAGCAAGGAAGTTAGTACAGTGTTCGCAGCTAAACTTTTGACCATTTCCAAACTTGGTGAAAGTGGTCTCAAATCGAAGATCTCCTCAAGATGAACCAAAAAATATATTGAATCTTAAAAAATGGAGCCTCTCTTCTCAAGATACGAAAAAGCAAGGAAGTGAGTACTGTGTTCGTAGCTAAAAATTTGACCATTTCCAAATTTGGTGAAAATAGTCTCAAATTGAAGATCTCATCAAGATGAACCAAAAAATGCTTTGAATTTTGAAAAATAGAGTCTCTCCTCTCAAGATACGGATAGTCAAATTTTGGTCAAAGCAAGGAAGTCAGTACAATTTTCATAGCTAAAAATTTGACTGTTTCGAAATCTAGTGAAAGTGGTCTCAAATCAAAGATCTCGTCAAGATGAACCAAAAAACACCTTGAATTTTGAAAAATGGAGCCCGTCTTCTCAAGATACGGATGGTCAAAGTTTGGTCAAAGAAAGTAAGTCAATACAATGTTTGTAGTTTAAAATTTAACTATTTCCAAATCTGGTGAAAGTGGTCTCAAATGGAAGATCTCATTGAGATGAACCAAAAAACACCTTGAAACTTGAAAAATGGAGCCTCTCTTCTCAATATTCGGACGACCAAAGTTTGGTCAAAGCAAGGAAGCCAGTACAATGTTCGTAGCTAAAAATTTAATTGTTTCCAAATCCTGTGAAAGTGGTCTGAAATCAAACATCTCGTCGAGATGAACTAGAAAACACCTTGACTCTTATAAAATAGAGCTTCTCTTCTTAAGATACAGATGCTCAAAGTTTGGTCAAAGTAAGGAAGTCAGTACAATGTTCGTTGCTAAAAAATTGATCATTTTTTAATGTCGTGAATGTGGTCTCAAATTGAAAATTTGCTCGAGATGAACCAAAAACACCTTGAATCTTAAAAAATAGAGCCTCTATTCTCAAGATACAAACGGTCAAAGTTTTGTTAAAGCAAGAAAAATGTTCGTAGTTAAAAATTTGACTATTTCCACATTTGGAAAAAGTCATCTCAAATCGAAGATCTCATCGAGATGAACCAAAAACAACTTTGAATCTTGAAAAATAGAACCTCTCTTCTCAATATATGAATGGTTAAAGTTTGGTCAAAGCAAGGAAGTAAGTACAGTGTTCGTACCTAAAAATTTGACAGTTTCCAAATTTAGTGAAAGTGGTCTCAAAGCGAAGATCTCGATGAGATGAACCAAAAAACACCTTGAATCTTGAAAAATGGAGCCTCTTTTCTCAAGATATAGATTATCAAAGTTTGGTCAAAGCAAGAAAGTTTGTACAATGTTCGTAGCTAAAAACTTGACTATTTCCAAATCTGGTGAAAGTGTTCTCAAATCAAAGATCTCGTCGAGATGAACCAAAAAACACCTTTAATCTTGAAAAATGGAGCATCTCTTCTCAAGATACAAATGGCCAAAGTTTGGTCAAAGCAAGGAAGTCAATACAGTGTTTGTAGCTAAAAATTTGACCATTTCTAAATCTGGTGAAAGTGGTCTAAAATCGAAGATCTTGTCGAGATGAACCAAAAAACACGTTGAATCTTGAAAAATGGAGCCTCTATTCTCAAGATACAAAGGGTCAAAGTAAGGAAGTCAGTACAGTGTATGTAGCTAAAAATTTGACCATTTTCAAATTTGGTGAAAGTGGTCTCAAATCGAAGATCTCGTTGAGATGAACCAAAAAACACCTTGAATCGTGAAAAATGGAGATTCTCTTCTCAAGATACGAATGGTCAAAGTTTGGTCAAAGCAAGGAAGTAAGTATAGTGTTCGTAGCTAAAAATTTGACTATTTCCAAATCTGGTGAAAGTGGTCTCAAATTAAAGATCTCGTCAAGATGAACCAAAAAACATCTTGAATCATGAAAAATAGAGTCTTTGTTCTCAAGATACGAATGGTCAACGTTTGGTGAAAGCAAGGAAGCCAGTACAATGTTTGTAGCTAAAAATTTGACCATTTTCAAATCTGGTGAAAGTGGTCTTAAATCGAAGAACTTGTCGAGACGAACCAAAAAATACCTTGAATCTTGAAAAATGGAGCCTCTCTTCTCAAGATATAGACGGTCAAGGTTTTGTCAAAGCAAGTAAGTTAGTACAGTGTTCGTAGCTAAAAACATGACCATTTCCAAATTTGGTGAAATTGGTCTCAAATCAAACATTTGGTTGATATGAGCCAAAAAAAACTTTGAATCTTAAAAATGGAGCCTCTCTTCTCAAGATACAGACATACAAAGTTTGGTCAAAGCAAGGAAGTCAGTGCAGTGTTCATACCTAAAAATTTCACCGTTATCTCAAATGGAAGATCTCATTGAGATGAACCAAAAAACACTTTGAATCTTTAAAAGTAGAGCCTCTCTTCCTAAGATACGGATGGTCAAAGTTTGGTCAAAGTAAGGAAGTCAATACAGTGTTTGTAGCTAAAAAATTGACTATTTTCAAATTTGGTGAAATTGGTTTGAACTCAGAGATCTCGTCGAGATCAACCAAAAAACACTTTGAATCATGAAAAATAGAGCCTCTGTTCTCAAGATACGGATGGTCAAAGTTTGGTCAAAGCAAGGAAGTTAGTATAGTGTTCGTAGCTAAAAATTTGAACATTTCTAAATCTAGTGAAAGTGGCCTGAAATCAAAGATCTCATCGAGATGAACCAAAAAATACTTTTAATCTTGAAAAATAGAGCCTCTCTTCTCAAGATATTGACGGTCAAAGTTTGGTCAAAGAAAGGAAGTCAGTAGAGTGTTCGTAGCTAAAAATTTGACCATTTTCAAATCTGGTGAAAGTGGTCTCAAATTGAAGATCTCGTCGAAATGAACTAAAAAACACCTTGAATTCTTAAAAATGAAGCCTCTCTTCTCAAGATATGGATGGTCAAAATTTGGTGAAAGCAAGGAAGTGAGTAGAGTGTTTGGAGCTAAAAATGTGATCATTTCCAAATCTAGTGAAAGTGGTCTCAAATCAAAGATCTTGTTGAGATGAATCAAAAAACACCTTGAATCTTTAAAAATGAAACCTCTCTTCTCAAGATACGGACTGTCAAAGTTTGGTCAAAGTAAGGAAGTCAGTACAGTATTCGTAGCTAAAAAATTGATCGTTTCCAAATCTAGTGAAAGTGGTCTCAAATCAAAGATCTCATTTAGATTAACCAAATCACACCTTGAATCTTGAAAAATAAAGCCTCTCTTCTCAATATACGGACTGTCAAAGTTTGGTTAAAGCAAGAAAGTCATTACAATGTTTGTAGCTAAAAATTTGACTATTTCCAAATCTGGTGAAAGTGGTCTCAAACCGAAGATCTCATCTAGATGAACCATAAAACACCTTGAATGTTGAAAAATGAAGCCTCTCTTCTCAAGATATGGAGGGTCAAATTTTGGTATAAGCTAGGAAGTTAGTACAGTGTTCGTAGCTAAAAATTTGACCGTTTCTAAATCTGGTGAAAATGGTCTCAAATCAAAGATCTTGTGAAGATGAACCAAAAAATACCTTGAATCTTGAAAATAGAGCATCTCTTCTCAAGATACATACAGTTAAAGTTTGGTCAAAGCAAGGAAGTCAGTATAGTGTTCGTAGCTAAAAATTTGATTGTTTCCAAATGTGGTGAAAGTGGTCTCAAATCAAAGATTTCATTGAGATGAACCAAAAAATACCTTGAATCTGTTAAATTGTAAGATCTTGATAGAGAAAATCCCAACTTATAAATAAGTGTTGTTTATATATATATTATGTTATGCAGTGAATACTAATTAGTAGATTGTATGACTGCAGAAAGGGGACAATGCTGTTGTTATTAATTGCTTTCTCTGCAGCATACAAACACATATATATCAAGGCGAAGGGTCACATCTATGTAGAGACATGACTCTATTTGCCTTGAGCCACATAGAGCCATGTCTATACGTAGACGTCTCTGTTCGTTTACACAACCCTTTTTGATGTTAGCAGCCCTTCATAAGGTTAATCATTGTTTCATTACCTACCTCTCAGTAGTTAACATAACATATCATATGTATATGATATGTTATGTTAACTACCGAAAGGTAGTTAACCGTAACCCTTCATTATATTAACACAACAGAGTATAATATGAATCGATTGTATTAGTAGCAGTCAATAAAAAACTCATTAGCAGTCGATTATTAATAACAATATATATATATATATATATATATATATATATATATATATATATATATATATATATATATATATATATATATATATATATATATATATATATATATATATATATATATATATATATATATATAATCGACTAATAGATTAATATAAATATATCAATCAATTTGATGCTATAATTCAACATTCCCTCTTAGCAAAAGGAGATTGATATTCACAAGAAGTGAGTGCTATTGAAATCTCTGACTTAGTTCGGAACTAGATTTATTTTAAATAACACATAACCACTTAGAATCAGGATTTCTAGCATAATCTGAAACATAATTCAACCTGATAAGAAATTTATCATAATCCCTGACCAATTCAGAACTGGATTTAATGATAAATATAGGAGTCAAGATATTTGGCGCAATCCAGATCAAAACTTGAACCATTTGTTATCATGATCCCCGACTAAATTCAGAACTGGATTAGATGATAACTTAAGTCAAGCCATTGTAGGTCATCACCTTACAATGGAGACTTTACACACAAGAAAGATTGTCATCTTTCAGAAAACACAATATTACAATATTTAAATTTTATTCATGAATATATTAAATTACATATTAGGAGATATAATCTTAGAAATTTAATCACAATTTAATCATACCAAGTTTCTATCTGAAGTACTTGAATTTCAACTTTGCAAGAGGCTTGGTAAAGATATCAGCATTTTATTCTTCCGTACATATGTGGAAAAGTTTGATAACATTTCTGTCTACCATGTCTCTTATATAGTGATAAGGAATTTCTATGTGTTTGGAGCGGTTATGAAACACTGGGTTTACAGAAAGTTTAATGCAACTTTGATTGTCACAATAAACTAATGTAGGTTGTAGAGGCTTTCCAAACAATCCAAATAGTAGCTTCCTTAACCATACTATTTCACGAGCACCCATAGTTGCAGCCATGTATTCAGCTTCGGTAGAACTCTAAGCAACTGTTGACTATTTTCTACTGAACCATGAAATTATTACAGATCCAAGACTAAAACAACATCCTATAGTACTTTTCCGATCGATAGAGTCCCCGGCCCTATCAGAGTCAGTGAATCCTTGAAGTTGTATCTCAACATTCTCATACTTTAGACCCAGTTCAACTGTACCACATAAGTATCTCAAAATATGTTTAGCAGCTGTTAGATGAATCTTCTTAGGTTCACACATGAAGTGGCTTAAAACATTCATAGCATAGCAGATATCCGGACAAGTGTTTACCAAGAACATAAGAGATCCAATTAGTTATCTGTAATAAGAAGAATATGTAGGCTCTGAATTTGCAACATCTTCTTTGAGTTTGTGAAGATTTGTTTCCATTGGAGTGGTTAATGGTTTGCATTCCTTCATGCCAAATCTGGTTAATATATCCATGGTTATTTCCTTTGATTTAGAAAAATGTAGTTTTCTTTCTATACTACTTATAGTCCTAAGAAGTCGTGTAACAATCCTAGATCTTTCATATCAAATTCATTTGTGAGTTCTTGTTTTCATTTAGCAATGAGATGATCTTCTCCAGTAATTAATAGGTCATCAACATAAAGAACTATGATTACCATTTTATCTTTGGATATTTTGAAGTATATTTTTGGATCAGCTTCATTCTTGGAGTACCCTAACTTGGATAGATAATTATCTATACCTTCATACCAAGACCTGGGAGCTTGCTTGAGACCATAGAGTGCTTTCTTCAATTTGCAAACATAATTATTGTCATGGGTGATGAAGCCTTTTGGTTGTTCTATGTATACTTCTTCTTCTATGACTCCATTTAGAAATGTTGTTTTTACATCCATTTGATGTATCTTCCACCCTTTGGAGGCTGCAATGGCTATGATGGTTCTTACAGAAATATAATGAGCAACTGGAGCAAAGGTTTCTTCGTAATCAATTCCAGCCTTTTGAGAAAAACCCCTGGCAACAAATTTGGCTTTATGTTTTTCAATACTACCATTGGATGCATATTTGACTTTGAATAGCCATCTAGAGGAGATGACAATTTTCCCTTTTGGTATAGGCACTATTTCCCAAACATCATTTTTTATAATAGATTGGTATTCTTTAATCATCGCATCTCTCTAGGCTTGACATGTTAGGGCTTCTTTCGCATTAGCTGGTTCTGATTTTGTGAGTTCTGCCATTAGTGCAAGGTAGCATTTTTTATTCCTTGTTCTTTTATTTTCTTTGGACATTTCATCTGGTTCAACATTGTTTTCCTCAAACATTTTTCTTGCCCATAATGGCCTTTTCTTTCTGTTAGGTATGTCGACATTTTCAAGATGAGATGGATAAGGTTCAATGTTTTCTATTATGTTCTCTCTTTGATTCTCATTATTTTGAGAAGCATTCTCCCTTTGATTCTCAATTTCATCATATTCTGTAATGTTCTCCCTCTGGTTCTCATTTGATCCTTCTTCAGTGATAATGGAAATCTTTAGAGTAGTGTCCTCATCAAATTTGATGTCTCTACTAACTTGAATGGACTTCTATCCCGGTATGTATACCCTATACCCTTTTATAGTTTCACTATAGCCAACAAATATTCCTCTCTTTTTGGAAGGATCTAGTTTGGTTCTTTTCTCTTTGGAAATATGAATGTATACATGACATCCAAAGATTCTAAGGTGACTTAGATCTAGTTTCTTTCTTGTAAAGGCTTCCTTAGGTGTGATGTTTTCTAGAATAGAGTGCAGACAATCATTTTGAATGTATATGGCAGTGTTTGATGCTTTGGCCCAAAACAAATTGTGAAGATTTTGATCATGCATCATGGCTTTAGCAGCTTCAATGATAGTTCTATTTTTCCTTTTTGCTACTCCGTTCTATTGAGGATTATAAGGTACTGTATACTCCCTCTTAATCCCAACAGAAATGTAGAATTTTTTAAAGTTTTCAGAAATATATTCACCTCCGTTATCGGATCTTAGAACTTTTATTTTTGTCCCTGTTTGATTTTCAACTAATGCTTTGAATTCTTTGAATTTTAATAATACTTCATTTGAATCTTTTAGTCTACGAAAATAAATCCAAGTTTTCCTAGAGTAATCATCAATGAAGATCACATAGTATGAAAAACCTCCAAGAGAGAGAGTTGACATAGGTTCACATATGTCAGTGTGAATGAGCTCTAATACAGCTTTGGTTTTGTGTTCACTACAGGGAAAAGATTTTTTAATATTTTTTCCTAGTGCACATCCTTTACAAATGCTTGTATGTTTTGAGTTTAGATTTGATATTCCTGTAGTTATTTTCTTAAGAGAGGGAAGAGTGTTAAATCCAAGATGGCCTAATCTTTGGTGCCAGAGTTCATTGGTGTTGGGTACTTCATGACTTAATGCTGATTTGATACTATTTCATACTTTGTATAGGCTTCCATCTCTATACCCTAAGGAAATTGCATTTTTTACATTAGTGTTCTTTGTCCATTTTAGTACTTTAATTTCTTGGAATGTAACTCGATAGCCTTGATTAGCTAAGCTTGAAATTGAGATTAAGTTTCTTTTTATGTCTGGCACAAATAGAACATCTTTTAATAGTATAGTTGCCCCTTATTTCAACTTGATAGAGCAGGTCCCAAGTCCTTTTGCTGGATAAGTGGAGTTGTCTCCAATTGTAACTTCTTCGGAAGAATCCTCTTCTAGAGTTTCGAATTGATCTCTAAATCCTGTGATATGCTGAGATGCTTCACTATAAATTATCAAGGTGTTTTTGTTAGGGTTAACTTCACTTGATAACGCCAAGAAGAATAACAATATTTTTTCTCCTTTGACTTCAGCTAATGCTACTTGAATTTTCTTTTTCCCAGGACAGAATCTGTGGGTATGACCAAATTTATCACATTTGTGACACTGAATTTTGGAGAAGTCTCTATTTTTATGATTTTTATTGGGATTCCTTGCATGACTTGTGTTAAAATTTCCTTTCTCATTTTTAAATTTCCTTTTATTGCTTTTAAAGTTTGATTGAGTATGTAATGCTTGAATCTCATTTCCTTCGGTAGGCCCGATCCCTCTTCATATTAACTGAGATTCTTCTTGAGTTCAATCATTCTTGAGTTGATCAAACTTGGGCAGAGAAGGATGTCTAGTTATACATTGAATGAATGATTTCCATGTGATGGGCAATCCTCTAAGAGCTATTAGTGTTAACTCCATGTCATCAATATTATTTCCAACAGTAGAGAGTTGATCTCTTAACTCAGAAATTCAAAGAAAGTAAGATGTGACCATTTCCCCTTTATTCATCTTTAAATTTAGAAGTTTCTATTTGAGAGTGAGTAATCTGCTTGTATTGTTAATCTCAAATGTCTCTTGAATAGTCTTGAATACTTCATAGGCAGTTTTAAGTCTCACTATGGAAGAGAGAATGTGATCTTTTACAACATCAATTATGATCTTCTTTGCTTTGTTGTTATGTCTTTTCCAAGTTGATATTTCCAATTCTTCTTCTGGCATATTTTTGTTTTCCTCAACATAAGAATCTAACTCGAGTTCTTCAAGCAATGTAAGAATTCAAATTTTCCATGGGAAGAAATTAGATGCACCTTCGAGTCTGTCTTCTACCTTGATGCTGCTGGCCATTATAATTTTTTTTCTTTTGTTTATAATGAATTTATAAGAATTTCAATGTTAGTTTAAAAATTTTCCTCTATTGTGGCTCTGATACCATGTTAAATTGTAGGATCTTGATAGAGGAAATCCAACTTATAAATAAGTGTTGTTTATATATATTATGTTATGCAGTGAATACTAATTAGTAGATCATATGAATGCAAAGAGAAGACAATGCCGTTGTTATTAATTGCTTTCTCTATAGCGCACACACACACACACACACACACACACACACACACACACACACATATATATATATATCAAGGTAGAGGGTCACGTCTATGTAGAGACATGACTCTACGTGGCTTGAGCCATGTCTATACGTAGATGACTTTATTCATTTATGCAACCCTTTGTAATGTTAGTAGCCCTTCATAATGTTAATCATTATTATGTTAACTACCTCTGGGTAGTTAACGTAACATATCATATGTATATGATATGTTATGTTAACTACCGAAAGGTAGTTATCCATAACCCTTCATTATATTAACACAACCGAGTATAATATGAATTGACTGTATTAATAGCAATCAATAAAAAATCATTAGCAGTCGATAGAAGTTGATTATTAATAACAATATATATATACATACATTATATATAATCGACTAATAGATTAATATAAATATATCAATCAATTTGCTGCTATAATTCAATAGAATCTTGAAAAATGAAGCCTCTCTTCTCAAGATATAGACGGTTAAAATTTGGTAAAAATAAGGAAGTCAATACAATGTTCGTAGCTAAAAATTTAACCGTTTCTAAATTTGGTGAAAGTGGTCTCAAATCTAAGATTTCATCGAGATGAATCACAAAACACCTTGCATCTTGAAAACAAAGCCTCTCTTCTCAAGATAAGGACAGTTATAGTTTTATCAAAGCAAGGAAGGTAGTATAGTGTTTATAGCTAAAAAATTAAATGTTTCTAAATCTAGTGAAAGTGGTCTCAAATCAAAGATCTCATTGAGATGAACCAAAAAGTACATTCAATCTTGTAAAACCAAACCTCTCTTCTCAAGACATGGATGGTCAAAGTTTGGTCAAAACAATGATGGGAGTACAATGTTCGTAGCTAAAAAATTGAGTGTTTCCAAATCTGGCAAAAGTGGTCTCAAATCGAAGATCTCATCGAGATGAACCAAAAAACACCTTGAATCTTGAAAAATAGAGTCTCTCTTCTCAAGATATGGACGGTCAAAGTTTGGTAAAAATAAAGAAGTCAGTACAGTGTTCGTAGCTAAAATTTGATTATCTCCAAATCTAGTGAAAGTGGTCTCAAAATGAAGATCTCATCGAGATGAACCAAAAGACACCTTGAATCTTGAAATACAGAGCCTCTCTTCTAAAGATACTGACATTCAAAGTTTGGTTAAAGCAAGTAACTCAGTACAGTGTTCCTAGCTAAAAGTTTGACCATTTCCAAATATGGTGAATGTGCTCTCAAATCGAAGATCTCATGGAGATGAACCAAAAAAAACCTTGAATCTTAAAAAATGAAGCCACTCTTCTCAAGATTCAGACGGTCAAAGTTTTGTCAAAGAAAGGAACTTAGTACAATGTTTGTAGCTAAAAATTTGACCGTTTCTAAATCTGGTGAATGTGGTCTCAAATCAAAGATCTCATCGAGATGAACCAAAAAACACCTTGAATCTTGAAAAATGGAGTCTCTTTTCTTAAGATACGGAGGGTCAAAGTTTGGTAAAAGCAAGGAAGTTAGTACAATGTTTGTAGTTAAAAATATGAGCATTTCTAAATCTGTCAAAAGTGGTCTCAAATTGAAGATCTCGTTGAGATGAACTAAAAAACACCATAAATCTTGAAAAATAGAGCCTCTCTTCTCAAGATACAAACGGTCAAAGTTTGGTCAAAGCAAGGAAGTCAGTATAGTGTTTGTAGCTAAAAATTTGATAGTTTCCAAATCTGGTGAAAGTGGTCTCAAATCGAAGATCTCATCAACATGAACCAAAAAATACCTTGAATCTTGAAAAATGGAGCCTCTCTTCTCAAGATACAGATGGTCAAAGTTTGGTCAAAGCGAGGAAGTCAATATAGTGTTCATAACTAGAAATTTGACCATTTCCAAATCTGGTGAAAGTGATCTGAAATCGAAGATCTCATCGAGATGAACCAAAAAACACCTTGAATCTTGAAAAATTGAGCCTCTCTTCTCAATATACAGAAGGTCAAACTTTGGTCAAAGTAAGGAAGTTAGTACAATGTTCGTAGCTAAAAAATTAACCATTTCCAAATCTGGTGAAAGTGGTCTCAAATTGAAGATCTTGTCGAGATGAACTAGAAAACACCTTGAATCTTGAAAAATGGAGCCTCTCTTCTCAAGATACAGATGGTTAAAGTTTTATCAAAGCAAGGAAGTCAGTACAGTGTTTGAAGCTAAAAATTTGACCAATTCCAAATATGGTGAAAGTGGTCTCAAATCAAAGATCTCGTCGAGATGAACCAAAAAACACCTTGAATCTTGAAAAATAGAGCCTCTCTTATCAAGACACGAATGGTCAATATTTTGTCAAAGCAAGTCAATACAGTGTTCATAGCTAAAAATTTGACTCACTCCTAATATGGTGAAAGTGGTCTCAAATCGAAGATCTCGTCGAGATGAACCAAAAAAAACCTAGAATCTTGAAAAATAGAGCCTCTCTTCTCAAGATACAGATGGTCAAAGTTTGGTCAAAGAAAGGAAGTCAGTACAATGTTCGTAGCTAAAAATTTGAGCATTTCCAAATTTGGTGAATGTGGTCTCAAATGAAAGATCTCATTGAGATGAATCAAAAAACACCTTGAATCTTGAAAAATGGAGCTTCTCTTCTCAAGATACGAACAGTCAAAATTTGGTCAAAGCAAGGAAGTCAGTACAGTGTTCGTAGCTAAAAATTTGTCCATTTCCAAATCTATTGAAAGTGGTCTCAAATGGAAGATCTCATCGAGATGAACTAAAAAACACCTTGAATCTTGAAAAATAGAGCCTGTCTTCTTAAGATACAAATGGTCAAATTTTGGTCAAAGCAAGGAAGTCAGTACAGTGTTCGTAGCTAAAAATTTGACCGTTTCCAAATATGGTGAAAGTAGTCGCAAATGAAAGATCTCATCAAGATGAACCAAAAAACACCTTGAATCTTGAAAAATGAAGCCTCTCTTCTCAAGATACGAACGGTCACCATTTTGTCAAAGCAAGGAAGTGAGTACAATGTTTTTAGGTAAAACTTTTAACATTTCAAAATCTGGTGAAAGTGGTCTTAAATCAAAGATCTCTTCAAGATGAACAAAAAAATACCTTATATCTTGAAAAATGGAGCCTCTCTTCTCAAGATATAGACGATCAAAGTTTGGTCAAAACAAGGAAGTGAGTATAGTATTTGTATTTAAAAATTTGACCATTTCCAAACGTGGTAAAAGAGGTCTCAAATCGAAGATCTCGTCGAGATGAACCAAAAAACACCTTGAATCTTGAAAAATGAAGCCTCTCTTCTCAAGATACAGATGATCAAAAATTAGTCAAAGCAAGGAACTCAATACAATGTTTGTAGTTGAAAATTTGACCATTTCAAAATCTGGTGAAAGTGGTCCCAAATCAAAGATCTCATCAAGATGAACTACAAAAGACCTTGAATCTTGAAAAACGGAGCCTCCTTTGTCAAGATATGGACAATCAAAGTTTGGTCATAGCAAGGAAGTCAGTACAATGTTCGTAGTTAAGCATTTAACCATTTCCAAATTTGGTGAAAGTGGTTTCAAATCGAAGATCTCATCGAGATGAACCAAAAACCACCTTGAATCTTGAAAAACAGAGTGTTTGTAGCTAAAAATTTGCCTGTTTCCATATATGGTGAAAGAGTTCTCAAATCGAAGATCTCATTGAGATGAACCATAAACCACCTTGAATATTGAAAAATAGAACCTCTCTTCTCAAGATACAGACGACCAAAGTTTTGTTAAAGCGAGAAAGTCAGTACAGTGTTCGTAGCTAAAAATTTGACCGTTTCAAAATCTAGTGAAAGTGGTCTCAAATCGAAGATCTTGTCGAGATGAACCAAAAAACACCTTGAATCTTAAAAAATAGAGCCTCTCTTCTGAAGATACTAACGGTCAAAGTTTGGTCAAAGTAAGGAAGTCAGTACAATCTTCGTAACTAAAAATTTGACCATTTCCAAATCTAGTGAAAGTGGTCTCAAATCGAAGATGTCGTCGAGATGAACCAAAAACCACCTTGAATCTTGAAAAATGGAGCCTCTCTTCTCAAGATACGTACAGTCAAAGTTTCATCAAAGCAAGGAAGTTAGTATAGTGTTCGTAGCTAAAAATTTGACTGTTTCCAAATCTGGTAAAAGTGGTCTAAAATCAAAGATCTTGACAAGATGAACCAAAAAACACCTTGAATCTTGAAAAATAGAGCCTCTCTTGTCAAGATACGGACGACCAAAGTTTGGTCAAAGCAAGGAATTCAGTATAGTGTTCGTAGCAAAAAATTTGACCGTTTCAAATTCTGGTGAAAATGGTCTCAAATTGAAAATCTCATCGACATGAACCAAAAAACACCTTGAATCTTAAAAAATAGAGCCTTTCTTCTCAAGATGCAGATGGTCAAAGTTTGGTCAAAGAAAGGAAGTCAGTACAGTGTTTGTAGCTAAAAATTTGACTATTTCCAAATTTGGTGAAAGTGGTCTCAAAATGTAGATCTCGTCGAGATGAACCAAAAAACACCTTAAATTTTAAAGAAATGGAGCCTCTCTTCTCAAGATACAAACGGTAAAATTTTGGTCCAAGTAAGGAAGTTAGTATAGTGTTCTTAGCTAAAAATTTGATAGTTTCCAAATCTAGTGAAAGTGGTCTCAAATCAAAAATCTCGTTGAGATGAACCAAAAAACACCTGGAGTCTTGAAAAATGGAGCTTCTGTTTTGAAGATACGGACGGTCAAAATTTGGTCAAAGAAAGGAAGTCAGTATAGTGTTCATAGCTAAAAATTTGATTATTTCCAAATCTGGTGAAAGTGGTCTCAAATCGAAGACTTCCTCGAGATGAACCAAAAAATACATTGAATCTTGAAAAATAGAGTCTCTCTTCTCAAGATACGGATGGACAACATTTGGTCAAAGCAAGGAAGGTAGTACAGTGTTAGTAGCTAAAAATTTGACCATTTCAAAATCTGGTGAAAGTGGTCTCAAATCGAAGATTTCATCTGTAATACCCCAAAAATGGGGTTCATTAACCTCTTACATCCATAAATTGAACAAAATCGACATGAAATTTTCTAACCTAAGGCACATCTGTACATCAATTTATCAAAACCCTAATTGATTTTATCTTAATTCTGCATCGGGGAATATTTCCTAAATATTCCTATTTGTCTTAATTATCTTTAATTAAATATTATTTGGTGATAAATCATATTTATCCTAAAGTGTTATTAATTGGATATTCTGAATATTTAATTAAGTAGATTTAGTTCTGCCACTTAATTATTTAATTAGATTTAACTACATTTATTCCTAAATTGTATTATTTAATTTTGACAATAAATCAAAAAATCCTATGAATAATTGATTAAATTCTTATTTAATTGATTAAAACTAGTTGTCAATATTTAATAATATAGTTTTGAATAAAGTTTGATTAAATAATTGATTAACCCATAAATCAATTGTTTTCATTCGAAAATCAGTTGAGAATAAATCAATTTATTTTAAAATTAATTCATGATTATCTATGCACATTCAAAGAGCAGTTAAACTTTAAATCAAAAAATCAATTCAAGTTCTTATCTTTTTGAAACTCAACATCTATTTTGAGTTAAAAGCTGATCTAAACTTCTGATTTGAGTCAAAAAGTTGTTTTTGCATAGTTTTGCATGATTTTATGAGTTAATTAATTCTGATTTCTTGTTAACTCAAAAATCAATCTAATTTTATCAAGAGTGATTTATGGCTTTTCTCAATGCATCCTCAAGCCCTGGATTTCTATAAAATCAAGGCTTAGCTCTTCACAATTACATCTCTTGAATTTGCACAAATACTCTGGCAAAATTGCATCTGAAGAATCAAGCACTTGCGACAGGCGATTTTGTGAGATCTTTTATTGTTTTCATAGCTTTGCATCCATTTTCATATCAATTCATAGCATTCATTCATTCATAGCATATCATTGTTAGATTAATTTACATATCAATTTCATACATCCTAGACTAGCTTCATACAGTTTTTCATCCCATTGCATCACAAGTTTAAAAAAAAAATAGATTAACCTACATTCATTATCATTTGCATTCAAATCCTTCGTTTAGGTGTTGCATTGTCACTAATCTCGGTCTAATCTGAGAATACCATACTTGCACCTACTAGAAGCCAGTAAATCACCTGGTTAGCTTAGATTCATTTTTATTGCAGATTTTGATTTTGCTAACCTCTAATGTTTTACTGATGTGATGTGTCTACAACTAGGTACAATTTTCACACACATTTCTGGTGCCCACCATGGGGCCCTGAAACGGGTTTCCATTTCTTTCTGATCAATTTTCTATCATTGTTCTTTCAAAACTATGATTTTTACTTTCTCTCCGTACATTTTTCGTACAACATTTTACAGATTATCATACCAGGACCCCTTGTCTATCGTACGACAGATGACAATCTGAAGTGTTGTGCTGACTATATGTGGATTGTCGTACGAGTTTTTGAAAATTCATGTGCGTGCTAACCCACTGTTGTTTCGTGCTTGAACTGTCATACGAGTAGCATTCCACTTTTGTACGAGTTTTGGTGCCAGAATTTTATTTTTTTATAGCAAAATTACAAAAATAGTCATTTCAAATTTGATTTCAGATTTTGACAGCTAACCCTAACTATTGATATCTACTGTTTCTGATCTCTTTGCTTGCGGGATTTCTCAACATAGCTAAAAATCTACTAAGCGTATTGCGAAGGAACTCAGGTATTATGTTGCATCTGATAACACTTCAATTTAGGATATAAAACAAACTCGCACGTGTCGATATTGTGTGCCTTTCCATCTTTCATAATTCAGACTTCAGTTTTGGGCTATGAAATGAACATAGATTTGCTTTCCACATATCTATTACACATAATAATTAGGCCCTATGAACACTATTTGCAAACGATCTTGAGAGAGTAGGCTTCATTCGTTTGTTTTTCATTCAAAGTCCTTCTTGATGACAGATCCCCTTGTAAATAGGGAGGATACTGAGATTATCTCACGTTCACTTGGTTTGGTCCTCAACTTTGATGAGTACATTCTCTCTTGGTCCCACATAGAGAGCTCGGTAGACATTGTTGTTGACATCACAAGCCTTGGTGAGGTGATTTTAGTCTTAGCGTGTCAAAGAATCTATCTGCTGTGTTTGGGTAAAAGTGAAAAGGCTAGAGGTTTATGCTCTACTCCCTTTTTGGGTAGTATCAAAAAATCAGATCCTTGAATCTGGACCATGTCTCCATGTGGTATATTTTGTGAGTCACCTTTAGAGAGGGTTAACCATAGTGGACATTCCCTTAATTGGGTCAACCATGTGGATGGAACCTCAAGTGGTAATAGCAATTTTTGCCATGGTAGCAATAGTCGCTATATAAATGTCTTTGTGGAAGAAATCTCCACAAGTGTGGTCTCTTGTTGGGCTGCCAGATCTCCCTAGCAGCTCCTGATTGATTAAATTCTTGGATTGTGTCAAAACCCCAGTTCACTTGGATTGGAGTTTTCCCTCTTGAGATCATAAAAGTTGTAGAGTCAGACCATTACTAAAAACCTTAGCAAGGCCAATTTTTAATTTTCTAGGACTATGTGCATTATTGGAAAACTCTTGAGAACATACATAAGTAGCATTCCTAGGGATTAGCATAATAAGTCACTATTGCTTGTTCATGTGCAAGGTTTCTTTTTCCCTTGTTCATTATTTTAACATGATTTCTTGCTTCCCTTGCTTGCTATTTTGTGTGCTTGATATCTACTTGGTTACTTGAAATGAATGAACCCGAGATGAACTATTGCATAGATCTTCAAACCTGGACATAAAACTTTGCAAACAATCTAAAATTGAAAATCTGACAAATTGCAAATCTGAAGCAAAAATTCTTTTTGGAGTCAAAAGTCATCCCACAGTCTCAGAAAGTTGTACGAGTTTTTCCCAAGAGTCATTTCAAAACCCCCAAATTGTTGTATGGGAGCCTATACATTGTTGTACGAGTTTTGTCTCAAAGTCAAGAAAAATCAAAAACCCTAGTGTTAATTGTCATATGAGCTTTGTCAAAAGTCATGCCAGAGCCAACCCAAACTTGTACGAGCCTGGAGAAATTCATATCAGAATCTTCAAAAGTTGTCAGAATACTCCAGAATTTGTTAGAAATCTAGTTTTTACAGCCTAATTCTAGATTCTGTTAGAAAATTCACTGTGTCAGGAATAGAGCAGAAACCAGAAGAAGTCCAATCTATTTGCCTAAAGTGGTCTCTTGAGTTTGATCCAGCCTCCTGATCTATTGATTTGAATCATGTTCATCTTGTGTCAAAACCTTGTCAACATCATCGTTAGAATCAATCCTCAAAATGGCTAAGTGTTGGAGCTCGTGTCTGCCATCTTTTGGGTGTCTACCCATACAAATAGGGCACAATATCCTTCATTTACATCCAATAAATATTCAATGAATCCAATCTTGACAAGATTGCATCATTTGATATTCTTGAATCAAGTCATTCTTCAACTATTTGCATCTTGCTCTTTTGCTTTACCTAAGTTTAATGGTGGAAACTAGGGCTTCATCAAAAAGAAAACAAGGAGAACAACCCAAATTCTCTTCAGTAACATCTTCTATGATTGCTCAGACATTTCATCAACCCTATGATACTACTAAATTTGGAGAGGATGCTCTTGGCAATATTTTATTGAAAGGTGGTTAGGTCACCCCTCCTACATCGATTCATGTAGGTAATCAACCAACCCTACCTCAATCAATTCCAAACAGTCATCACAATAGCACTATGTCTCGAGGTGGAGAAAACTAAGGCTCCCAAGGTCATCACTCTAATCATGGCGGAGATCCTGAGACAACACCCTCTAAAATTGCCATGCAAGTCAAGCTCAACAAACTCAAAAAAGAGAAGGAACCTAAAGAGTTCTCCATGGAAGCTCTATGCCTTTTTCCATTTGACAAAGACTTGTACATGCCACCATTCCCAAAGAGAGTGAAAATGCCTAAATACGATAAGTACAATAGAAACTCTGATCCCCAAATCATGTCAAAGAATTTTGTACTCAATCCATGGAGTTCATGCATGGACCAACCTACTTAATGCATCTTTTCCCATGATCTCTGGGAGGAGTAACCATTCATTGGTTCTCAAAAATGCCTCCCACAATCAAGACCTTTGAGGAGTTAATCAAGCTATTCTATCAATAATACTCCTACAACATCAAACATCCGGTCACTATGATTGACATTTGTAATTTGAAACAATACCCAGGAGAACCATTCCTAACTTTCCTCAAACGATGGAGGAAGAAGTTTTCTCTATATGCTAGACCCATTCCAGAAATAGAGAAGATAGAAATTTTCATCAACAATCTTGTTCCAGAAATCAACTACCCTTTAGAAATGCAAAATCACACATCCTTCGATAAGATGGTAGACAATGCAATCAAAATTGAGAAAGTACTTGTGAAAAAGGGAGACATATCACTTCAAAAAGAGAAGTATGAATCTGGATCTAGTTCCAAAGACAAGAACAAAAATTGGAACAAGAATAAAGGCATCATCATGGATGGCGTTGTTGACAATGTCCGTAATCCATCTAAGGCACCCGCTTTCAATCTCACTATTGGTACCCAAGCCATAAAAGCCTCAGAGGTAAAGGCAATAGAATCAAACAAGAAGCCATCTAACTACAAACCTTGGGCTACAGATCCTAAACGCAAGTTTACTCCTCTTGGATAATCCTTAGAGTCTGCCATGAAAACTCTGTTGGCCAACAAAATTATCACATTACCTAAGATCTGACCATTTGATCCTGAACCTAAACCAAAATGGTGGAAAGAGAATGATTTCTATGATTTCCATCGCAATAAGGGTCATAAAACCAATAACTACATACGCTTGAAGCATCTCATTCAAGACAAAATTGATGAAGGAGACATTGTAATTGACAATCACAAGACCAACAATGATCATACAGCATTCACATAACCATTTCCAAACAATACCAAAGGAGATTCATCTTCTCAACCTAACATGGGTGCTAAAGTCAATTATGCTTACTCTGGAAACAATGTTATCATAAACATGGTGGAACCTTGCTTATTTGAACATTGCAATGTCATCACCATTGTGCGAAAAGATAGAGATAATCAATTAGAAAATATAGTTACTCGATCAAAAACTCACGCGTATCTACAAGAACAAAATTCAGATTCATCAAATGTCCCTAAGATGACTTTTAATATTTCATCTACTTCTAAATAGAGGGCTGCCTCTAAATCATCAAATGCTAAAGACATGAGGCCAACATCATACAATAAATTCCAACAACTCCAGCATACCAATGAAAAAATATCCATGTTCGAGTTGCTTCGGATATCTCTTGCTCATAGGGCTATTCTAGATAAAGCTCTGCTCAGTTCCAATGTTCCTAAAAATCTTGATCTAGATAGATTCCAGACTATGGTTGGTCATATGACATCACCCCAGTATATCTCCTTTTCAGAGGAAGATGAAAATTCATTGAGTCATCCACATAACCAACCCTTGTACATTGAAGTCTTGATCCAAAACTGTCGAGTCAAACATGTGTTGATAGATGGTGGCGCTGGTTTAAACATTTGTTGTTACAACTTGATCATACAACTGGGATTATCAGAATTTTCCATTGATCCTAAAAAAAAGATAACTATCAAGGCATATGATGAACAAGAAAGGTCTTCCAAAGGAATAATTGTCTTGCCTATCAGAACATGTGCAGTTATTAGAGACATCACATGTCAAGTTCTAGATCTACCTTTGGCTTACAACATTCTCCTAGGGAGACTCTGGATACATGAAATGTAAGCTATTCCTTCCACATATCATCAATGTGTGAAATTTTCTTATGAGGAAGTAGAAGTAACCATTCCAGCTGACATATCTACAACTTGCAATGCATTGAAAGAAAGTGCTGACAAACTTATTCCGAATAACAGAGAATCTTCCACTAAGAAAATAGATGTTGCATCTACATCCAAGATGGAAGACATGGAAAAAGAAGTCAAAATCAAAGACAATGGCATGGGAGAATATACCATGGAACCAGTCCTATCTCTAACTTCTCTCCCCATCTTGCCTAAATCTTATGGAAAGTCTTTGAAACAACCAAAACTAGAATCTAAAGAACCTCAAGTTATCTATAATGGAAGTTTTGTTCTAGAACAAGTGTCCAAACAAGAATTTGAAGAGGATGAAGCTGTGATTGCATGGCTATACAAAGATGAGTCTCAGTCCAAAACTATTCAAGCATGTGACTCTAAAACACTGAAAATTCCTTCCAAGTCATATGGGCCAGGGGATAAAGTGATAGCTAAAATGGTATATCCTAGTAAAGGACCTCTAGGAGTATGAGGCAAAGGTCTCATGGAACCCATTGCACATGTGGGTCGACCAAACAAAGATAGTACGGGCCCGGGCTATAGAAAGAAACCCTTTTATCTCAAGGGAAACTCCTCTCATGTAAGAGAATAGATCAAACCAGAAGAGACCAACAACGAGGAAGAAGATAACAAACAACCAAACAGTGATGATTCAGACAACTCTGAACTTATTCCTTATGAATGCTTATCTCAAGAAATACTAGATCTTCTCAAAGCTGAAGATGAACCAGTAAAAAGAATCAATGTAACTACAAATTAGAAACGCAAGAACCTACTGCTACACAAATGATAGTCGCCACACAAGAACTGGCTGATCTTGAATCTAAACAAGAAGAAAACACTAGTGATTATGAAATAGATTCCCATGAGTATGAATTCAAATCAGACTCAGAAGGAAATCCTACTTGGGGGATTCGCCCTGACTTTACACATGTTCTTAGATTTCCTAGAGGTCCAAAATTAGAAGATGAATCCAATTACTATGAATGGGGAGTCATTCTAGACGAAGATGAACTCATCACATAGAAACATGTTGATGTCATTCACCAATATGCACCTACACCCAATGTAAGTCTAGAGAAAAGTATTGAACTTAACAAGTTTGATCCACCTATTCCTGAAGTGGACTCCCATAATGACGTTGTGACTCTTAATGAATAGAACATCTTGAGTAATAGTATCACCTTTGATTTCATGATTCAAATCATTGCCAATTATGGCAATACCATGTGTGTTAACATGATTAGCCAATCCCTTCCCGAGCTTACTATCCAATATCCAGAGCTTATAGACCAAATATCTAAAAATATGAACCAAGACATCTATACCTTTAAATCAGACTATGCCCTTGCCTATTATCTAAAGGTCGTTAAACCTATGATGACTTCCATAAGTGAACCTAGCGTTAGCATGATGAATTTAGATATCAAATATCTCAGTCAAAAGTAAAAAGAAAAAGAGTTTTGAGGGTGAAAACCACTTTGTGGCAGTCTCAGAACCTAAAATAGTAAAAATAAATGACGTATCCAAAGGTGAAAAACTCTCTGAGGTGCCTAAGGATGAGATATTTGATGTCCTTCCGAGTCATTTACAAAATAAATCTCCAATATTGATAGAGCCAACTCAATCTATCAACTTGGGTACATCAGAGGAACCACAACTGATTCATGTAGCACAATCCCTATTAGAGGAAGAGAAACAAACATTCACTACTTTCTTGACAGAGAAGAAAATCAACTTCGCAAGAAGTATTCAAATATTCTAGGGTTAGATCCAAATTTGATAATGCATCATCTTTCTATCACTTTTGGAGTCAAACCTATTAAACAGAAGATGTGAAAGATGCATCCACATGTTGTACTTCTCATAAAGGCTGAGCTAGAAATGTTACTAAATGCCAGATTTATCTAAGTCATAGATTATGCAGAATGGATCTCCAACATAGTTCCTGTTTCAAAACTAGATAAATCAATCAGAGTATGCACCGATTTTAGAGATGTAAACAAAGCATGCCCTAAGGATGATTTTCCATTACCAAACATTGATATGATAGTGGACATGACTGCGGGATTTGAGATGTATTCTTTAATGGATGGTTTTTCTAGATATAACCAAATCAAAATTGCTCCATGGGAGTCCACTTTCAAATGTCATGCCATTCGGCCTTAAAAAAATTGGTGCTACATATCAAAGAGCCATGACATCTATTTTCCATGACATGATGCATCGAAGTATGGAAGATTATGTTGATGACACCTTAGCTAAGTCTATGATAAGATTAGAACATTTGAATGAATTAAGCAAAATACTAGACATAATGTAGAAGTTTAAAGAAGGGCATTGAAGTTGATCCTGCTAAAGTCAAGTCTATCATGGAGATGCAACCTCCCAAAAACATCAATCAAATGAGAACCTTACAAGGAAGAGTACAATCAATCACGCATTTCATATATCAGTTAGCAGACATATCACAACCTTTCACAAAGACACTACATAAAGGTGTGAATTTTGCATGGAATGAAGAGTATGAAAAGAATTTCAACCACATCAAGAGATATCTATCAAATCCTCCTATTTTGATGCCTCCTATACTAGGGAAGCCATTGATTCTATATGTCTCCACCACAGATACATCACTGGGGGCATTACTAGCACAACATGATGAAAACAAGAAGGAAAGAGCTATTTATTATATCAGCAAAACATTGGTAGCATATGAGAAGAAGTATTCAATGATTGAGAAAGCTTGTCTAGCTATGATTTTTGCATCATAGAAACTGATAGACTACATGTTAGCTCATACAACACAACTAATAGCTAAGATTGATCCACTAAAGTACCTACTAAGAAAAGCTTCCCTCACAGGTAGACTGGCTAAATGGGTAATGCTATTGAGTGAATTTGACATAGAATATGTTGAAAGGAAAGCTATTAAGGGTCAAGTCATTGTTGATCAATTGGCTGACGCACCTACATTTGATGATACACCATTGCAAATGGAATTCCTAGATTCCTCTATCATGAATCTCTCTTCTAGAACATGGTAGTTGTTCTTTGATGGCTCATATACACAGAATAGATCTAGAGTGGGCATATTATTCATAACACCTCAAGGTTACTCAATACCTAAAGCATTCATAATCAAGTTTCCTTGCACAAAAAATATAGCTAAATATGAAGCCCTTCTTAATGGCATGAAGATAGCAATTGAGTGGCGAGTAACAGAGTTACATGTTCATGGAGACTCACAACTAATTATCCATCAAGTCAATGATGTGTACCAGACAAAAGATGAGAATATTATTTCATACAAATGCATGGTAGATAATCTCAAGAAATATTTCATATCTATCACGTTCGAGAAAATTCCCAGAATCGAGAATAAGGTTGCTGATGCTATGGCAACGCTATCATCTCTACTCCACCAGCCCAAACATGAACTATGTTACGTGTTCTTAGTGGAAGCACTGTCATTCCCAGCCTATAATTGCCTAGAAACTTGAATGATTTTCACTGTTGTAGGTCATGATTCTTCCAAATACAAACACCTATTTTCCTATCTTCAAGACCAAATCATTCCTGAATCCTTTAACCATTTTGAGAAATGAAACCTTATCCAAAAATCATCTCGATATGTTATCATTGGCAATAATCTATACAAACGGAGTCTAGATGGTACTCTTCTTAGGTGTTTTGAACGTGACAAGTCTCAACATGCATTAGAAGAAGTCCATGATGAAATATGTGGATCACACTCAAATGGTTTAACACTAGCTTGAAAACTTATTAGGGCTAGGTACTATTGGCCTGACATGAAAAAAGAAGCTATCAAATATGCAAAGAATTGTCAAAAGTATCAAGTCCATGGGAACTTGATTCATGCACCAGGGAGAGATCTTATTCCCTCTACTACATAATGGCCTTTTCAAAAATGGGTGTTTGTTCTCATCGGAGCCATACATCCTCATTCTTCTAATGGACATACCCATATTATTACAAATATAGACTATTTTACAAAATGGGTAGAAGAAGTCCCTTTGACTCAAGCAACTGGCAAGAAAATCTCTATGTTTATCCTAAACTACATCATATGTCAGTATCGTGTCCCATATTCAATAGTTAAAGATAATGGTGGTCAATTCAAGATCAAAGACTTAGATGATCTATGTGCTATATTCAAGATTACACAACATTGGTCATCAATCTACTATCCTCAAGGGAATGGACAAGCAAAGGCTTCAAACAAGAATCTCCTGAAAATCTTACATTGCATAGTTAATAAAATAGGAAGAGACTGGCATCTCATGATCAATATAGCTCTCTGGGCCTACAGAAAAAGTATCAAAATGCCCACTAGGGCTATACCATTCACTTTAGTTTATGGGTCTGAAGTGGTAGTGCCTATTGAGGTTGAAATCTCATCATTAAGAATCAGAATGCATGGTCTAGTAACTGATGATGACTAAAAAGTGTCTAGGTTACAAGAACTTGAACTACTAGATGAGCATAGACAAGCAGCATATGATCATCTCAGAGTATATCAGAAAAGAATGTCTAGAGGCTGCATCAAGAAAGTCAGACATAGAGAATCTCAAGTTGGTGATCTAGTCTTGAGAGAGAATCCTAAAAATCAATCACATCAAGAGCGCAAGGGGAAGTTTGAACCCAACTAGCTGGGTCCCTTTGTTATCACTGCTACTTTTGGCTCTAGATCCTATCAACTCTCAATGACTAATGGAGAATAGCTCTGAGAACCAATCAACATTCTCCATCTAAAGAAATTTTACGCCTAAGGCATTTAGTCTTTGCAAATGTCCTAAAAAAATTATAAAAATTGGAAAAAGTCCTGAAAAAATGAACATCTTGGTGAAAACTTAGCAATAGGCACCTTGATGATTCACCAAAAAAAAATTGAAAAAATGAAAAAGTACAAAAAAATTTAAAAAAATTACAAAAGTACAAAAAAAATTTAAAAATGAAAAATACAAAAAATGAGAAAAAGAAAAAGTGCCTTGGTGAAAACTTGGAAACAGGCACCTTGGTAGCAAAAATAGAATCTCTGCCAAGATGGTGAAAACTCAGAAAATGGGCACCACTTGTTCGAAACACTCCATCTATCAGTGCAATCTTGGTCTTTCCCAGCTTTTAGTCTTGCTTTAGTTTGTACATATCTCTTGGTTTGTTTTCGCATTCCTATTTTCAATAAAGTCAGTCTATACACCAATCAGCTCAAGCGTCTGTATACTATCAACATCCAAACTTGGGGGCAATCAATGTCATATCCTACAGTCCTCAAGTACTTCAGATGAGTCATATCTAGTCAAGGTCCTTCTGAAGCTACATCTGAGTCAGTCAGTCAGTCTCCTTACCAGAAAGGATTTTGCAATCAAACACAAACAAACATCAACAACAAATTGAAAACAATCTTTGCTTCATTGCTTTGATCTCCTTGTATGCTTACTGTTTCGCATTGAGATTTTTGCATATTATGTCCTTTTGAGCTCTTCGATGATTTCCTTTATAGGATTTAGAGAGTGATGACTGGGGGCATAATCTTTTCTTTGTTTTCTTCTTTGAGTGACAATCTAACAACTTTGGAAATTTTGGATTGAAATGGTGTCCATCTGTAAGAGCCTCCATCACGTATTGGATGGCCATGTGTACCTCAACCATTGATACCCAGAAAATTCAAGGAAGTTTGATCTAACTATTGTCTTTTTGAATGAATTCTTACTCCTACTGTGAAACGTGATCTTACCTAAGGATGTGAACGATAAAGGGTCATCGCGGGTAATTCACAAGGGATTCAGAATAATCTCTTGACTGCTTGATGTGTTTGACTGCAAGGCGTATTCATGTCATCACAACATCTATGTTTTGATGCTTATACAAATTGCTATATCAAAATGGACATGATATTTAGGTCATCTCGACGTTTATGCTTTGGTGCTTATATCTAATTTGACATTTGTGACTAAACGTCCATATTCATATGTCCATGGTTGTCTAGCTAGTGGACATTGTATCGACTATCTAGTTACCTAATAAATATTCAGTGATGAAAATGACTGACACATGATCAGTGACTAAGTCCTAGGTCCTAGGTCTGCATTTCATTTTGGACTTTGCATGATCGCATTTATCTCATGATTTCAATTCAGCTTGACGCTTAATGATTCTTTAAAATCTATGCTAAACATGACACAAGGACTGAGCATTGTTTGAATGTCCCTCCAACAAAACAATAAGTAGAATCCATTTTCAGGATCAAAATTGAAACCTGAGATCATTAATATTGTCAAAATTGTGATTAAAAATTTTCGGCCCCAGGACGGCAGACTGCTTGCATAATCGACCTTCAATCATCATAGTAATCCATAATTCAACTTAACTAATTATCTTACATCAAACTATTCAAATTTGAACTTGGTCAAGCATGGTTCACTCATGGTCAAACCTAGTCAAACTTGGTCTCCAGGACCTCCAAATGATGTAGAATGCGTTCTCGAATGTGTATAACCACTTCTCAAATCAATTAACATGCTTCTAAACCATTTAACGCTGACTTTTCTTGTCAGATTTCAATTTTCATCCTGAAGGGGGCATGGTATTGCACATCAATCAAGTCTGTAAATCAAATCTTTCCTCATTGATCAAGACAACAACCACATCTAGCTACAGATTCACATCAAAAGACCTCATCGCTTGGGGCACATCACTTGGGGCATATCAGATTCATTGAGATCTATATCAATCTAGTATCCTAATCAATCTTGTAAACTATATCAACTTTTCATAACCATTCGTTCATTAGTGTTATTTCCTTGGTTATTCGTAACTGAAGGGTTCAGATGTGATACCTTTGGATAATCAGGTCACTCACTTATTCGTAATCATAAGGTTCAGAATCAAGTATTTGGATACTTTTTCGTAATCATCAGTTCATTATTGCTATAGTTAACATCATCATGATTCTTGGTCAACCAGGACCTGAATCAGCTTTTTCCAATCTTTCAATCAATTTCTGTCTCGAAATCGGTTTCATCATCAAAAATAAGTTAATCTTTGAACCACTGCACTTCACACAGTAATTCAAAGAGGGGCAAAATGTAATACCCCAAAATGGGCTATAGGTTCATTAACCTCTTACATCCACAAATCAAACAAAATCGACATCAAAGTCCTAACCTAAGGCACATCTACACAACAATTTATCAAAACCCTAATTGATTTTATCTTAATTCTGCATCGGGGAATATTTCCTAAATATTCCTATTTATCTACTATCTTTAATTAAGTATTTTTGGCGATAAATCATATTTATCCTAAATTTTGATTAATTGGATATTCTAAATATTTAATTAATTAGATTTAATTCTTCCACTTAATTATTTAATTAGATTTAATTACATTTATTCCTAAATTGTATTATTTAATTTTGACAATAAATCAAAAAATCCTATGAATAATTGATTAAATTCTTATTTAATTGATTAAAACCAGTTGTCAATATTTAAAGATATAGTTTTGAATAAAGTTTGATTAAATAATTGATCAACCCATAAATCAATTATTTTAATTTAAAAATCAGTTAAGTTGAGAATAAATCACTTTATTTTAAAATTAATTCATGATTATCTATGCACATTCAAAGAGCAGTTAAACTTTAAATTAGAAAATCAATTCAAGTTATCTTTTTAAAACTCAACATCTATTTTGAGTTAAAAGCTGATCTAAACTTTTGATTTGAGTCAAAAAGATGTTTTTGCATGATTTTATGAGTTAATTAATTCTGATTTCTTGTTAACTCAAAAATCAACTTGAGTTTATCAAGAGTGATTTATGGTTTTTCTCAATGCATCCTCAAGCCCTGGATTTCTATAAAATCAAGGCTCAGCTCTTCACAATTACATCTCTCAAATTTGCACAAATACTCTAACGAAATTGCATCTGAAGAATCAAGCATTCGCAACAGGAAATTTTGTGAGATCTTTTATTGTTTTCATAGCTTTGCATCCATTTTCATATCAATTCATAGCATTCATTCATTCATAGCATATCATTGTTAGATTAATTTACATATCAATTTCATACATCCTAGACTAGCTTTATACGATTTTTCATCCCATTGCATCAAAAGTTTTAAAATATATATATATTAACCTGTATTCATTATCATTTGCATTCAAATCCTTTGTTTAGGTGTTGCATTGTCACTGATCTTAGTCTAATCTGAGAATACCATACTCGCACCTACTAGAAGGCAGTAAATCACCTGGTTAGCTTAGTTTCATTTTTATTACAAATTTTGATTTTGCTAACCCCTAATTTTTTACTGAAGTGTTGTGTCTACAACTAGGTACAATTTTCACACACACATCATCGAGATGAACCAAAAAACACCTTGAATATTAAAAAATGGATCCTCTCTTCTCAAGATACGGACAATGAAAGTTTGGTCCAAGCAAGGAAGTCAGTGTAGTATTCGTAGCTAAAAATTTGACCTTTCCAAAATTCATGAAAGTGATCTCAAATCGAATATCTGGTCAAGATGAGTCTTTTTCATCTTGTGTCAAAACCTTGTCAAAATTATCTTCAAATTTAGTCTTATGCATCTACCCATACTACTGTGGAATAGTATTCTTCACTTACATCTGATCTAATCTTCAATGAATTGAATCTTGACAAGGTTGTGTCATTCGATCTTCTTGAATCAAGTCATTTTTCAGTTGTCTTCAACTTGCTCTCTTGCTTCACCCAAGGTTAATGGTGGAAACTCGAGCTTCATCACACAAGAAATTTAGAGAAGCATCTCATACCTTACCTCTATCTACTCATGTGGGTCCAACCTTTGATGAACTCTACAATTCAGGTCTTTATGAAGACGATGGTCTTGGCAATCTTTGATTAAAAACTAGTTACATACCCCCTCCTCCATCAATCCAAGGGGTCAACCAAAAATCTCTACATCAATCTATTCCAGGGAGTCCTAAAAATCCTAACATGTCTCATGGAGGGACACATCACGGATCTCAAGGACATCACTCTCAACATGGTGTGGATCGAGAACCCACACCTTCTAAAATTGATCGATATCAAAATGATGATGACTTCAAGAGAATGATGAGGCATTTCTTGAAAGAAGATGGAGAGGCTTACTTTCTAAAGTTAGCTCATCAAGGAGCTAAACTCCCTCCAAACTTTAATGTTGAAGATATCATCATGCATGAGGAAGAGACCCCTATCATGGCTATGATGAAATAGATGCATGCCATGCAAGTCAAACTTAACAAACTTGAAAAAGAAAAGGAACCTAAGGAGTTCTCCATGGAAGCTCTATGCCCTTTTCCATTTGATAAAGACTTGTACATGCCACCATTCCCTAAAAGAGTGGAGATGCCCAAATATGATAAGTATGATGGAAACTCTGACCCTCAAGAACATGTCAGAGAATTCTGTACTCAATCTATGGAGTTCATGCATGAACCAACTTACTTAATGCATCTTTTCCCTCGATCTCTAGGAGGAGCAACCATTCATTGGTTCTCTAGAATGCCTCCAACTATCAAATTTTTTGAGGAGTTAATCAAACTTTTCTATCAACAATACTCCTACAATATTCAACATCTGGTCACCATGATTGAAATCTACAATCTAAAACAATATCTAGGTGAACCATTCTTGACATTTCTCAAAAGATGGAGGAAGAAATTTTCTCTATATGCTAGACCTATTCTAGAAACTGAGAAGCTAGAAATCTTCATCAATAATCTTGTTCCAGAAATCAACTACCCTTTACAAATGTAAAATCATACATATTTTGATAAGATGGTAGATAATGGGATCAAAATTGAGAAAGTACTTGTGAAAAAAGGAGACATCACACTTCAAAAGGACAAGTATGAATCTGGATCTAGTTCCAAGGACAAGAACAAAAACTGGACCAAGAATAAAGGTGTTGTCACCAATGGTGTTGTTGATAATATCTGTGCCCTGTCTAAGGCACCTACTTTCAATATCACTGTTGGTGCCCAAGCCATCAAAGCTTCTGAAGCTAAAGCAATAGAGTCCAACAAAAAGTCATCTGATTACAAAACTTGGGCTACAAATCCAAATCAAAAATTCACTCCTTTTAGAGAATCCTTGGAATCTGCCATGAAAACTCTATTGGCAAACAAAATCATCTACTTGCCTGAGATAAAAGTCTTTGATCCTGAACCTAAGCCGAAATGGTGGAGAGAGAATGATTTCTGTGAATTCCATCGCAACAAAGGTCATAAGACTAATAACTGCATTCGCTTGAAATACATCATACAAGACAAAATTGATAATGGAGACATCACGATTGACAATCATAAGAGCAATAATGATCATACAACATTCATAGAACCATTTCCTAAACATGGTAAAGAAGATTCTTCTTCTCAGCCTAATATGGGTGCTAAAGTCAATTATGCATACTCTAGAAACAATGATGTCATCAATATGGTTGAACCATGTCTATCTAAGTGTTGCAATGTCATCACAATTGTAAGAAAAGATAGAGAAAATCAATCAGCTAATGCAGTTACTTGATCACAAGCTCAGGCACACCTACAAGGAAAAATATTCATCCAATGTCCCTAAGGTGCCTTTCAATCTTTCATCTACTTCTAAATAGAAGGCTAAATCTAAATATTCAAATCCTAAAGACACAAGGCCTACTTCATACATTATTTTTCAACAACTCCAGCACACAAATCCAAAAATATCAATGTTTGAGTTGCTTCAAATATCTCCAGCTCATAGAACCATTATAGACAAAGTTTTTCTCGGATCCAATGTTCCTAATAACCTTGATTTAGACAGATTCCAGACTATGGTTGGTCATCTTACATCTCCATAGTATATTTCCTTTTCGAAGGAAGATGATAACTCCTTGAGTCATCCACATAACCAGCCCTTGCATATTTAAGTCTTGATCCAAAACCGTCGTGTCAAACGTGTGTTGATAGATGGGGATGCTGGCTAAACATTTGTTCTTTTAGCTTGATTACACAATTGGGATTTTCAAAAATGGCCATTGATCCTAGAAAGAAGATAACTATCAAAGCATATGATGAGCAAGAAAGATCTTCCAAAGGAACAATTGTCTTACCTATCAAAGCAGGTCCTGTCATCAGAGATACTATATGTCAAGTTCTTGATCTACCTTTAGCTTACAAAATCCTTCTAGGGAGACCCTGGATACATGAAATGAAAGCTATTCCTTCTACATACGATTAGTGTTTGAAATTTTCTTATGAAGGAGTAGAGGTGACAATCCCAACTGATCTATATACAACTTGTAATACATTGAAAGTGAGTGCTGATAAACTTGTTCCTAATAATAGAGAATCTTCCACTAAGTAGCTCGATGTTGCTTCAACATCCAAGATGGGAGACATTGCTAAAGAGGTTAAGATCAAAGAAAATGGTATGAGAGAATATACTATAGAGCCAGTCTTATCTTTGACATCTCTCCCTATCTCGCCTAAGTCTTATGGAAAAACTCTAAAACAGTCCAAACTAGAGTCTAAAGAACCTCTTGAAGCATATAAATGAAATTGTGTTGCAGAACAAGTATCTAAATGAGAGTTTGAAGAAGATGAAGTTGTGCTGGCATGGCTATACAAAGATGAACCAAAATCTCAAGTTGTTAAAAAATGTGATGCTAAAATACTGAATATCCCTTCTAAGTCATATGGCCTAGGAGACAAATTGATCACAAAAATGGGATATACTGGAAAAGGACCTCTAGGACTACAGGGTAAAGGTCTTCTATCACCTCTTGACCATCGTGGCCAAGAAAACAAGAATAAAACATGTCTAGGATATAAGAAGAAACCTTTCTATCTTAGCAAGAACTCCCCACATGTCTTAGAATAGATTGAGCCATCCACAACAAATCAACTAAAGGGAGAAACAATAGAACAATCTGATAGTGATGATTCAGACACCACTGAAGATCTCATTCCCTTCCTAAAGAAATAAAAGACCTCCTTGAAGCTGAAGATGATCCAATAAAAAGGATTAATGTAGTAGAAACACAAGAACCTACTATAGAACAAGAGATAGTTGCAACACAAGAACCAGCTAATATTGAAGACAATCAAACAGACAGAGAGGAAGGTGGTAGTTATTCTGAGAAAGATTCCCATGAGTATGAATTCAAATTAGAATCTGAGGGTAACCCTTCTTGGGGTATTCATCTTGACTTTACTCATGTTCTTATATTTCCTAGAGGCATAGATGAAGAATCTAATGAATATGAATGGGGAGCCATTCTAGAAGAAGATGAGCTTATTACAGAGAAACATGTTAATGTTATTCACCAATATGCACCTAAACCCAACATAAGTCTAGAGTGAAATGATGAACTTAACAAGTCGGATCCACCGATGGCTGAAGTGGACTTCCATAATGACATTGAGCCTATTCACGAATTGAATGTCTTAAGTTGTAATATCACCTTGGAACTCAAGTGTCAGGTTAGGACCAATGATGAAAGATCCATATCTATAAACACTATTTCCCAATCTTTCATGACTTTGACAATCCAAAATCCTGACCTTTTTGACTAAACCTCTACAAATATGAGCCAAGGTATTTATACCTTTCCCAATGGCCATGCCCTTGCTTGCTACCTAAATGCAGTTGAGCCTATGATGACTTCCATCAGTGAACTGAGCATTAGCATGATGGAGTCAAACATCAAGTATCTTAGTTAGAAAAATAAGAATAAGAATAAAAAGAAAAGGAGTTCTGAGGGTGAAAACCACTTTGTGGCAGTCTCAGAACCTACAAAAGTAAAAATAAAAGACGTATCCAAAGGTGAAAACCTCTCTGAGGTGCCTAAGGATGAGATATTTGATGTCCTTCTCAGTCATTTATAGGATAGATCTCTAGTTCTAATTGAGCCCACTCAATCCATCAACTTGGCAATAACAGAAGAACCATAGTTGATTCATGTAGCACAATCTTTATCAGAAGAAGAGAAGCAAAAATTTACAACATTCCTAACAGAAAAGAAGATCAACTTTGCATGGAAATACTAAAATATTCCAGGGTTAGATCCTGATCTTATAATGCACCATTTATCTATAGCTCCAAATGTTAAACCTGTTAAACAAAAATTGAGAAAGATGCATCCACATGTTGTACTCTTGGTAAAAGCTGAATTAGAGAAGGTACTAAAAGCTGGATTCATCCATGATATTGACTATGCTAAATGGATCTCAAATATTGTACCTATTTCTAAACTAGATAAATCAATTAGAGTGTGCATAGATTTCAAAGATATAAACAAAGCATGCCCTAAGGATGATTTTCCACTACCTAACATTGATATGATAGTGGACATGACTGTGGGTTTTGAGATATATTCTTTAATGGATGGTTTTTTGATATATAATCAAATAAAAATTTCTCTAGAGGATCAAGAGAAAACTGCTTTTACATGTGCATAGGGTACCTTCTGTTGGAATGTCATGCCATTTGGGCTTAAGAATGCTGGTGCTACATATCAGAGAGCTATGACATCTATTTTTCATGGCATGATGCATCGAAGCATGGAAGACTATGTTGATGATACTTTAGCAAAATCTATGATTAGAGTTGAACATCTAAATGACTCGAGCAAGATACTAGACAGAATGGAAAACTTTAGTCTCAAATTGAACCCTAAGAAGTGTGCTTTTGGTGTCACTTCTGAAAAGCTCTTAGGATACATAGTTTCAAAGAAAGGAATTGAAGTGGATGCAACTAAAGTAAAGGCTATCATGGAATTGCAACCTCCTAAGAACATCAGTCAAATGAGGATATTACAAGGGAGAGTACAATCTATTAGGTGTTTCATATCACAGCTAGCAGACATATCACAACCTTTTACAAAGACATTACATAAAGGTGTGACCTTTTCATGGAGTGAGGAATGTGAAAAGAATTTTAATCATATCAAGAAATATATATCAAATCCTCCTATCTTGATGCCTCCTATTCAAGGGAAGCCTTTGATATTATATGTCTCTGATATAGATACATAACTGAGGGCATTGCTTGCACAACATGATGAGAACAAGAAGGAAAGAGCTATATACTATATCAGTAGAACATTGGTGGCATACAAAAAGAATTATTCTATAATTGAAAAGGCTTGTCTAGCTATGATCTTTGCATCATAGAAATTGAGACATTATATGTTGCCTCATACCACATATTTAATAGCTAAGATTGATCCACTAAAGTACCTACTAAGCAAAGCTTCCCTCACGGGTAGATTAGCCAAATGGGTCATGCTCTTAAGTGAATTTGACATTGAATATGTTGAAAGAAAAGCTATTAAAGGCCAAGTTATTGCTGATCAGTTAGCAGATGCACCTTTGTTTGATGACACACCAATGCAAATGGAATTTCAAGATTCCTCTATCATGAATCTTTCTTCTAGAGAATGGCAATTGTTCTTTGATGGCTCCTATACATAGAATGGATCTAGAGCAGGCATTTTGTTTATCACTCCTTAGGGATACTCCATTCCTAAGGCATTCTGAATCAAATTTCATTGTACAAACAATATTGCTGAGTATGAAGCCCTTTTAAATGGTATGAAAATAGCAATTGAGTGGAGAGTAACAAAATTACACATTCATGGAGACTCACAACTTGTAATCCATCAAGTCAATGATGTGTATCAAACAAGGGATGAAAAGCTCATCCCTTACAAGATAATGGTAGATGACCTAAAGAAATACTTCATATCTATCACCTTTGAAAAAATACCTAGAATGGAGAATAAGGTTGTCGATGCAATGGCAACATTATCTACTTTATTGTAGCAGCCTGAACATGAGCTACGTTACAAGTTCCTGGTGGAAGCACTATCTTATCTTGCATATGACTCCCCTGAAACCCACATGATTTTCATTGTTGTAGGTCATGATTCCTCCCACTATAAAAACCTATTCTCCTATCTCAAAGACCAAATCATTCTTGATACCTTTAACTGCCGTGAAAAGAGATACCTTATCCGAAATGCCTCTCGATATGTCATCATTGGTCATAGACAATGTTGGACATAGACAATGTTGGATAATTCAAAAACAAAGCCCTAGATGATTTATGTGCTAAATTCAAGATTACACAACATTGGTCATCTATCTACTATCCTCAAGGGAATAGACAAGTAGAGGCTTCTAACAAAAATATATTGAAAATATTGCACCGTACAGTTAATAAGATAGGAAGAGACTAGCATGTCATGATCAATCTAGCTCTCTGGGCCTACAAAACAAGTATTAGAATGCCTACTGGGGCTACTCCATTTGTTTTAGTTTATCGGTCCGAAGCGGTACTGCCTATTGAGGTTGAAATCCCATCACTAAGAATCAGAATGCATGGTCTAGTAAGTGACGATGACTACAGAGTGTCTAGGTTGCAAGAACTTGAACTACTAGATGAGCGCAAGAAATTAGTGTATGATCATCTTAGAGTATATCAATAGAGAATGCCTAGAGGTTACAACAAGAAAGTCAGACACATAGAATTTCAGGTTGATGATCTAGTCTTGAGAGAGAATCCTAAAAATCAATCACATAGAGAGCACAAGGGAAAGTTTGAACACAATTGGTTGGGTCCCTTTGTTATCACTACTATGTTTGGCTTTGGAGCCTATCAACTCTCAACAACTGAAGGAGAATAGCTTCGAGAACCAATCAACATTCTCCATCTGAAGAAATTCTATGCCTAAGGCATCTAGTATTCAAAAACGTCTTGAAAATAATCATAAAAATTAGAAAAAATCCTGAAAAAATGAACATCTTGGTGAAAACCTAGCAATGGGCACCTTGATGATTCAGAAAAAAATGGAAAAATACCAAAAATATCAAAAAAAATTAGAAAAATGAAAAATACAAAAAAATGAGAAAAAGAAAAAGTGCCTTGGTGAAAACTTGGAAACAGGCGCCTTGGTAGCAAAAATAGAATCTCTGCCAAGATGGTGAAAACCCGGCAAATGGGTGCCACTTGTTTCAAAATGCTCCATCTATCAATGCAATATTGGTCTTTCCCAGCTTTTAGTCTTGCTTTAGTTTGTACATATCTCCTAGTTTGTTTCTGCATTCCTATTTTTAATAAAGTCGGTCTGTACACCAATCAGCTCAAAAGCGTCTGTCTCCTATCAAAGTTTAAACTTGGAGGAAATCAAATTCATATCCTATGGTCTCTAGTACATCTTAGACAAGTCATATCCAGTCAAAGTCCTTTGAAGCTTCACCCAAGTCAATCAGTCAGGCTCCTCTTCAGAAAGGATTTTGCATCTACAACAATGCAATCAAACACAAATTGAAAACAATCTATGCTTCTACATGCTTTTATCTCCTTGTATGCTTACTGATTCACATTGAGATTTTTGCATATTGTGTCCCTTTGAGCTCTTTGATGATTTCCTGTACACGATTTAGAGAGTGATGATTGATGGCATAATCTTTTCATTATCTTCTACTTGTATGTGAAAATCTAACAACTTTGGAAATTCTGGATTGAAATGGTGTCCATCTGTAAGAGCCTCCATCTCGAATTGGATGGACATGAGTACCTTGACCATTGATACCCAAAAAATTCAAGGAAGTTTGATCTAACTATTGTCTTTTTGAGTGAGTTCTTTCTCCTACTATGAAACACGATCTTGCCTAAGGATGTGAATGATAAAGGGTCACTATGGGTAATTCACACTAGATTTAGAATAAACTCTTGACTGTTTGATGTTTTTTTACCACAAGGCATATTCAGGTCATCACAACATTTATGTTTTGATGCTTATACAAATTTCTATATCAAAATGGACATGATATTTAGGTCATCCTGGCATTTATGCCTTGGTGCTTATATCTAATCCGACATTCTGAAAATAAAATCAATATTCATATGTCCATGGTTGCCTAACCAGTGGGTGTTGTATTGATTCTTGCACATAAAAATTGATATTCATATGTCTATGGTTTCATAACTAGTGGGCATTGTATTGATTTATTCAGTTACCTAAAAATTCAATGATGACAAATGATTGACACATGATCAGTGACTAGGTCTTAGGTTGCATCTCATTTTACATGTCATTTTACACTTTGCATGATTGCATGATCTCACAAATTGCTTGAAAATATTCAACAATTCTTCTAAAAACTATACTTCAACTAAAAATGAAGATCTAAATCTCACATGAAGGTTTCCTCACAGAACCGCAAGTAGTCACAATCTGGGGTTTAAACATCCTTTTTGACATAAGACTAAGTACTTGTCTTCATCAACACCTACAAAACATATCATGTGTATCATTGCATTTACATTACATATTCATAATTATTCATTCCATCTATTGCATTACATACATTTCCATACATACACTTTCCATAATCAATCACATTTGCATAGCATTCATACATTTGAAAGAAACCATTGCATTGCATAAATCCATACATACATTCTACATTACTCATAGCATAAGCATCACATGATATCATCATGAATCAAAACATGCAAGTACAAATGAAGTCATAACCAAAATATCGATCTCATATATATATATATATATATATATATATATATATATATATATATATATATATATATATATATCATAAAACTTGAACTGGTTAGGGGTGCACTAATGGCACAGTGTACAAAAGAATGAGCTCATGTGAGCTATCAGAAGTCATAATAGTATCAATATCAAAAGAGAAAAAATATCAAAACATATCATGACAGATCAGCTATCTACCTACTCCTTTGCATTTGGTAGAGGTGGTGGTGGTGCATCAAGCACTGCCTCGGCTCTAGGTTCTCTAGCTCCCTCTGAAGCCATCATATACTGAGAGTATGTGTGTACTCTCTGAGAAACTGGGACAACAGTATAATAAGAAGATACATAATAAGCCACTCTCAAGGTCTAATGTGTGACCTCTGCCTGTAATCTCTTGTTCTCCTCTCGGAGCTCAGATCTCTTTCTATCAGCCTCAATGAATCTCTCCTCCCACTGAGCACTCCATACCTTCAGGTCCCGGACCTGTAATCTTAATCATTTGATAATCTCCTAAGGAGTCAATGGTATGCTAGGATCTACATCTACCGTCGACATATCAGTATCTACAACAAGCTTCTCTGTGGTCTTTGCTCTCTGCACCTTACGACGTTTAACCTCTGCACCAAGATCAAAACTAGTATCCCCCTGTAAGGGATCAAGACCATCACCACCTACAACCTGCTTAGCTACAAGTACATCACCTGCTATGCCCACACTACCCAAAGTACCACTCTCTCCTCTAGTGTGTCTCTTAGAAGTACCTACTGGTCTGCCTGCTGAAGAACTAGTTGGATGAGGAGATGGTCTAGTATGTCTAGCTGGTCTCTGTGGTGTCACCACTACTCTCAGCCTAGGAGGTGTAGGCTAGGGTATCCGTGCCTATGCACACCTATGTCCTCAACCTACTGGAGCACCTGTAACATCCATGGCCTCCTCCATGGAAGGAATCAACTCTATCAAATCTAAGAACCTATATATCAAGTTATCTGCAAGCCATGCAATAAAACCATCTATGACACCAGCATCTGGCACATCTGCTCTATAATCCCCATCTCTTCCAACTAAACCACTATACTCTTGTGTACATAAAGCATATGATAGCCGAGGGCCCCATCCTAATCCAAGCTCTCTTAGAATCCATGCATAGGTAGCATGCTCCTGTGGTGCATCCTGGATGATGCCATACTGCCTCCATACCCTGGTAATAAGGAAGCACTCTATAACAGATGTGGATCATCCAATCAATACACAACTCTGACAAAAATAACTAAACTATTCTCTGGCAGTAGGCCAGGCCTCTATAAGAAAATATAGTCTCCATACTACAAAAGTCATATCATCAAGTCACCGTCCAAAGTACTCTATGTGGCCCATGCGAACCTGTGTAACATAACCTAAATAAGTATAAATCACCAGCTTCTATGGATGGTGCTGTGACTGACACACTAGTCTACAAAATGGGATGTGCTCCCAGGCCCATATCTGAAGAACTAAAGCACTAGAGGAAAAAGACTTTCCCTCCTAATAAACAATCTCATACATCTCAGAGAACATATGGGCAAGCATGCACTGACCCCAGGCCAACTCAGAAGGAGTAACCATCAACCATGCCACCATCGAGGCCCAGCCCATCAATAGACCATTCTTCTGATGGTCAGACATAATGATGCCTCCTATCATCCCAACAATAATACACTCTAGTCTATGGGCTTACCCATAGCATTGTACCAAGGTCTCCCAAGAAATAGAAGCAGTCAATTGTGTATCATCTCTGAAAAGATGTCTGAATGCTAGTAGACCTGAGTTCCCCGAACTCATGTAATCAGAACACTAACCATGGAATGGTCTATGCAAAATCCTATACACATCCTTGGGTGTGACAGTGATCTCTCCAGTTGGCAAGTGGAAAGTGTGGGTCTTGGAATGAAACATCTCTATCAGGGCAGTCAACAGTCCAAGCTTTACCCTAATCTTGGGTAATCGGATCAGATACTCAAACCCACAAGAAGTAAGATGTACCCTCATAGGGTCAGGCAGTGATACATAGAGTCTCTGAGTAGTAGGATGAGAAATGTGTACATGAACATCAGGATATGTAACCTACACAGCACAGAAATAGGGAATCCTATCAATAATTTGGTTGAAAAATAGGCTAATAGTATAGCAATTGAACAGTTCACTATCTCAGTTTGTACATTCAAAGTTCAATAATCGGCCTAAGAAATCAAAAAATAAAAATTTTTGACCTAAGATGGAGTTTTAAGCTCACTGTTTCCCATACGACAATTCAAACTGGCACTGAAACTCGTATGAGTTTCTACAAGGTATCATATGACAAAGCATAGTGATACAAGTTTCTAAGGCTTCCCGTACGATAGAGGAGGGACCCGACGGAATGTCATATGACACTTGGGTCCCTCTCATATGAGTCTTGGGGGGTTATCATACGACAAATAAAATGAAATTGGAAAGTTATACGAGTCACAGAGGATAGTTGTATGAGCTTTCATACATGCAAGATTTCAAAATTAAAAATGTATGAAAAATGACCTAAACATGCTACAAACATGCAAAAATTGAATTTTCAGAGAGGCACAGAGGTCCACCTACTAGATGTCCATACTGTCGAGGTCTCTGATGTCTGCAGTTGCACTCAAATCGATGGGAACTGACAGGTACCTTCATTTCTACCATTTTCTTTCTTAGAGGGCTCCACAAGGTTTCAAAAGTTAACGATGAATAATGAATTGAAAATGACCCTTCCGGCCTTTATATAGCTTTTGACCTAATTTTCAAAAGTACTCTATTTTCCACAAAAATTGCACCCCTAGCTAATTTCAGCGTTTTGAACCTATTTTCAGGATCAAAATCAAAATTTGAGATAATTTACTATGTCAAAATCATGATTTAAAATTTTCAGACCCAGGATGTCTGACTGCTTGCATAATCGACCTTCAATCATCACATAAATCCATTTTTCAACTTAACTGATTATCTTACATCAAACTATCAAAATTTTAACTTGGTCAACTATGGTCAAATCATGGTTTAACCTAGTTAAACTTGGTCTCCAGGACCTCTAAATGATGCAGAATGCATTCTCAGACGTGCATAACCACTTCTCAAATCAATTAGCATGCTTCTGAACCATTCATTACTGACTTTTCTTGTCAAATTTCTATTTTAATCCTGAAGGGGGCATGGTACTACACATCATTCAAGTCTATAACTCAATTTTTTCAATCAAATCTTTCTCTCAGTAATCAAGACAACAACCATGTCTAGTTGTTGATTCATCTAAGTCCTTGTCGCTTGGATCAAATCTATTGCAATCTAGTATCCTAAATCTATCTTGTAAATTGTATTAGCTTTTCGTAACCATCGATTCATTAGTGTTATTTCCTTGGTTCTTCATAATTGATGGGTTCAGGATGTGATACCAATATGATTCATACAAGGACATTCAGGTCTGGAATCGATCACTCACTTCTTCACAATCATAAGGTTCAAAATCAGGTTTTTTGGCACTTTTTTGTAATCACCGGTTCATTGTTGTTATAGTTAACATTATTTTTGGTCACTCAGGCCCTAAATCTTAAATCTTGAATCTTTAAATCTTTAAATCAGTTTCTGTCTCAGAATCGGTTAATCTTTCAAATCAAATCAATTTCATACATATATCAAACACAGACTATTCTTTGAACCACTACGCTTTGCACAATGATTCAAAGAGGGGCAAAATGTAATACCCCAAAAATGGGCTATAGGTTCATTAACCTCCTACATCTTCAATTCAAATGAAATTGACATCGAAGTCCTAACCTAAGGCACATCTATATATCAAGTTAAATCCTAATTGATTATCCTAAATTCTGCATCAGGGAATATTCCTTGAATATTTCTATTTATCGTAATTATTCTTAATTTAATAATTATTTGGCGATAAATCTTATTTATCCTAAAGTTTGATTAATTAAAAATTCTGAATATTTAATTAATCAGATTTAATACTTCCACTTAATTGTTTAATTAAATTTAATTAAATTTATTCCTAAATTGTATTATTTAATTTTGACAATAAATCAAAAATCTCATGACTAATTGATTAAATTCTTATTTAATTAATTAATGTTAATTGTCAAATTTAATAATATAGTTTTTGAATAAAAGTTTGATTTAATAATTGATTAACCCATAAATCAATTGTTTTATCTCAAAAATTAGTTAAGTTGAAAATAAATCACTTTATTTAAAAATAATAATTTATAATTAAATCATGCACAATCTGAAAAGCAGACAACTAGAAATTAACAATCAATTTTAAAATTGAAACTCAACATCTAATGATGAGTTGAAATTTGATCTAAACTCTAGTTTGAGTTAAACACTACTTTTGCATGATTTTTTGTGAGTTAATTATTCTTAATTTCCTGTTAACTCAAAAATCAACCCAAGTTATCAAGAGTGATTTATGGCTTTTCTCTTGCATCTCCAAAGCCCTGGATTTCTATAAAATCAAGGCTCAGCTCTTCATAATTATCAACACTCAAATTTGCACAAATACTCTGGCGAATTGACGATTAAAGGATTGAGCACTTGTGACATGGGATTTGTGAGATCTTTCATAGTTGATCATAGATTTTCATATCATTCATAGCATTCTTAGATTAAATCTGCATTCAATATCATTATAATTCATTTAGTTTAGTTTCATATTAAGGGTCTCATAATATTGCACAGAAAATACAAAAAATATAGAATAATCTGCATTCATACAAACTTTCATTCTTTTGCTTTCAACTCTTTTGTTTAGGTGTTGCATTGTCACTAGTCTCAGTCTGATCTAAGAATATCATACTCACATCTACTAGAAGGTAGTAAATCACCTGGTTAGCTTAGTTTCCATTTCATTGCATGATTTTAATTTTTGCTAACCTCTAATGTTTTACTGAAGTGTTGTGTCTACAGCTAGGTACAAAATTTACACACAGTCTAAAATCGAAGATGTCATCGAGATGAACCAAAAAACACCTTGAATCTTGACAAACTGAGCCTCTCTTCTAAAGATACAGATAGTCAAAGCAAAGAAGTCAGTACAATGTTCGTAGTTGAAAATTTGACCATTTCCAAATCTGATGAAAGTGGTCTCAAATCGAAGATCTCGTCAAGATGAACCAAAAAACACCTTGAATCTTGAAAAATAAAGCTTCTCTTCTCAAGATATGGGCAGTCAAATTTTGGTCAAAGCAAGGAAGTCAGTACAATGTTTGTAGCTAAAAATTTGACCATTTCCAAATCTAGTGAAAGTGGTTGCAAATCAAAGATGTCATTGAGATGAACCAAAAAACACCTTGAATCTTGAAGCACAGAGCCTCTCTTCTCAAAATACAGATGGTCAATATTTGCTCAAAGCAAGGAAGTTAGTACAGTGTCCGTATCTAAAATTTTGACTATTTCCAAATCTGGTGAAAGTGGTCTCAAATCAAAGATCTCGTCAAGATGAACCAAAAAACACCTTGAATCTTGAAAAATGGAGCCTCTCTTCTCACGATACGATGGTCAAAGCAAGGAAGTTAGTACAATATTCATAGCTAAAAATTTTACCATTTTCAAATCTGGTGAAAGTGGTCTCAAATCGAAGATGTCATAGAGATGAACCAAAAAATACCTTGAATGTTGAAAAGCGATGCCTCTCTTCTCCAGAAATAGACATCTAAACTTTGTTGAAAGAAAGGAAGACATTACAGTGTTCATATAAGTTAAAAATTTGACCGTTTTCAAATATGGTGAAACTGGTCTCAAATAGAAGATCTTGTTGAGATGAACTAAAAAACACCTTGAATCTTCAAAAATGGAGCCTCTCTTCTCTAGATACGGATGGTCAAAGTTTGGTCAAAGAAAGGTAGTTAGTGTAGTGTTTGTAGCTAAAAATATGACTATTTCCAAATCTAGTGAAAGTGGTCTCAAATAATAGATCTCGTCGAGATGAACCAAAAACACCTTGAATCTTGAAAAATAGAGCCTCTCTTCGTAAGATACAAACGGTCAAAGTTTGGTCAAAGAAAAGAAGTCGGTATAGTGTTCGTAGCTAAAAGTTTGACCATTTTCAAATATGGTGAAAGTGGTCTCAAATCAAAGATCTCATCGAGATGAACCAAAAAACACCTTGAATCTTAAAAACCAAAGCCTCTCTTCTCAAGATAGGGATGATCAAAGTTTGGTCAAAGCAAGGAAGGGAGTATAGTGTTCGTAGCTAAAAATTTGACCATTTGCAAAGCTGGTGAAAGTGGTCTCAAATCAAAGATCTCATTGAGATGAACCAAAAACCACCTTGAATCTTGAAAAATAGAGCCCCAATTCTTTAGATACGAACAGTCAAAGTTTGGTCAAAGAAAGGAAGTTAGTACAGTGTTTGTAGCTAAAAATTTAACCATTTCTAAATCTATTGAAAGTGGTCTAAAATCAAAGATCTCATCGAGATGAACTAAAAAATACTTTGAATCTTGAAAAATGGAGCCTCTCTTCTAAAGATACAAATCATAGTCAAAGTTTGGTCAAAGCAAGAAAGTTAGTATAGTGTTCGTAGCTAAAAATTTGACCATTTCCAAATCTATTTAAAGTGGTCTCAAATTGAAGATCTTGTTGAGATGAACAAAAAAACCCTTGAATCTTGAAAAATGGAGCATCCCTTCTCAAGATACCAATGGTCAAAGTTTGGTCAAAGAAAGGAAGTCAGTACAATGTTCGTAGCTAAAAATTTGACCAGTTCCAAATCTGGTGAAATTATTCTCAAATTGAAGATCTCATCGAGATGAATGAAAAAACACTTGAAATCTTGAAAAGTAGAGCCTCTCTTCTTAAGATACGGACAGTCAAAGTTTGGTCAAAGCAAGGAAGTCAGTACAGTATTCCTTGCTAAAAATTTGACTATTTCCAAATCTCTTGAAAGTTTTCTCAAAGTGAAGATCTCGTTGAGATGAATCAAAAAATACCTTGAATCTTGAAAAATAGAGCCTCTGTTCTTAAGATACAGATGATCAAAATTTGGTCAAAGCAAGGAAGTCAATACAGTGTTCGTACCTAAAAATTTGACCATTTTCAAATATGGTGAAAGTGGTCTAAAATCAAAGATCTCGTTAAGATGAACTAAAAAACACTTTGAATCTTGAAAAATAGAGCCTCTCTTCTCAAGATACAGACGGTCAAAGTTTGGTCAAAGAAATGAAGTCAATACAGTGTTCATAACTAAAAATTTAACCCTTTCTAAATCATGTAAATGTGGTCTCAAATCGAAGGTCTCGAAAAAATGAATAAAAAATCAACTTGAATCTTGAAAAATGAAGTCTCTCTTCTCAAGATATGGATGGTCAAAGTTTGGTCAAAGCAAGGAAGTTAGTACAGTGTTTGTAGCTAAAAGTTTGAAAGTTTCTAAATTTGGTGAAAGTGGTCTCAAATCAAAGATCTGGTCAAGATAAACATAAAAAAACCTTTAATCTTAAAAAATTAAGTCTCTCTTCTCATGATACTAACAATCAACATTTGGTCAAAACAATGAAGTCAATATAGTGTTCGTAGCTAAACATTTCACCATTTCCAAATCAAGTGAAAGTGGTCTCAAATTGAAGATCTCATTGAGGTAAACCAAAAAACACCTTTAATCTTGAAAAATAGAGTCTCTCTTCTCAAGATACGGATGGTCAAAGTTTGGTCAAAGCAATGAAGTTAGTACAGTGTTCGTATCTAAAAATTTAACTATTTTCAAATTTGGTGAAAGTGGTCTCAAATCAAAGATCTCCTCAAGGTGAACCAATAAACACCTTGAATCTTGAAAAAAAGAGCCTCTCTTCTCAAGATACAAACAGTAAAAATTTGGTCAAAGCAAAGAAGTCAGTACAGTGTTCATAGCTAAAAATTTGATAGTTTCCAAATTTAGTGAAAGTAGTATGAAATCAAAGATCTCGTCAAGATGAACCTAAAAGCACCTTGAATCTTGAAATGCGATGCCTCTCTTCTCAGGAAATAGATGGTCAAAGTTTTGTCAAAGCAAGGAAGTCAGTACAATGTTAGAAGTTAAAAAATTGACTATTTCCAAATCTGATGAAAGTGGTCTCAAATCAAATATCTCATTGAGATGAACCAAAAAACACCTTGAATTTTGAAAAACATAGCCTCTCTTCTCAAAATACAGACGGTAAAAGTTTGGTCAAAGCAAGGAAGTTAGTACAGTGTTCGTAGCTAAAATTTGACCATTTCCAAATCTGCTAAAAAATTTAGTGTTTCCAAATTTAGTGAAAGTGGTTTCAAATAAAAGATCTCATCCAGATGAACCAAAAAACACCTTGAATCTTGAAAAATGGACCTTATTTTCTCAAGATACGAACGGTCAAAGTTTGGTCAAAGCAAGGAAGTTAGTACAGTATTCGTAGCTAAAAATTTAACCATTTCCAAATCTGGTGAAAGTGGTCTCAAATCAAGGATCTAGTCAAGATGAACTAAAAAATACTTTGAATCTTGAAAAATAGAGCCTCTCTTCTCAAGATACAGATGGTCAAAGTTTTGTCAAAGAAAGGAAGTCACTACAATGTTCACAGCTAAAAATTTGACCATTTCCAAATCTGGTGAAAGTGGTCTCAAATCGAACATCTCTTCAAGATGAACCAAAAAACACCTTGAATCTTTAGAAATGGAGTCTTTCTTCTCAAGATATGGACAATCAAAGTTTGGTTAAAGAAAGGAAATCAATACAATGTTCATAGCTAAAAATTTGACCATTTCCAAATCTAGTGAAAGTAGTCTCAAATTGAAGATCTTGTCAAGATGAAGCAAAAAACACCTTGTAGAATCATGAAAAATAGAGCCTCTATTTTCAAGATACAGACAATCAAAGTATGGTCAAAGCAAAGAAGTCATTAAAGTGTTCGTAGCTAAAAATTTGAATGTTTCTAAATTTGGTGAAAGTAGTCTCAAATCAAAGATCTTGTCGAGATGAACAAAAAAAAACTTTGAAACTTGAGAAATGGAGCCTCTCTTCTCAAGATACGGACGGTCAAAGTTTTATCAAAGTAAGGAAGTCAGTACAGTGTTCGTAGCTAAAAATTTGACCATTTCCAAATCTAGTGAAAGTGGTCTCAAATCGAAGATCTCATCGAGATAAACCAAAAAACACTTTGAATCTTAAAAATTGATGCCTCTCTTCTTAAGAAATAGATAGTCAAAGTTTGGTCAAAGCAAGGAAGTTAGTACAATGTTCGCAGCTAAAAAATTGTCTGTTTCCAAATCTGGTGAAAGTGGTCTCAAATCTAAGATCTCGTTGAGATGAACCAAAAAACACCGTGAATATTGAAAAATGGAGCCTCTCTTCTCAAGATAAGGACGCTCAAAGTTTTGTGAAAGCAAGGAAGTCAGTATAGTGTTTGTAGCTAAAAATTTGACCATTTTCAAATCTGGTAAAATTGGTCTCAAATCAAAGATCTCATCGAGATGAACCAAAAAACACCTTGAATCTTGAAAAATAGAGCCTCTCTTCTCAAGATACAGATGATCAAAGTTTGGTCACAGGAAGTAAGTGAGTACAGTTTTCGTAGCTAAAATTTTAACCATTTCCAAATCTAGTGAAAGTAGTCTCAAATCGAAGATCTCATCGAGATGAACCAAAAAACACCTTGAATCTTTAAAAATGGAGCCTCTCTTCTAAAGTTAAGGACGGTCAAAGTTTGGTCAAAGCAAGGAAGTCAGTACCATGTTCGTAGATAAACATTTGACTATTTCCAAATCTAGTGAAAGTGATCTCAAATCGAAGCTCTCGTCGTTATGAACCAAAAAACACCTTGAGTCTTGAAAAATAGAGCCTCTCTTCTCAAGATACTAACGGTCAAAGTTCGGTTAAAGCAAGGAAGTCAATGCAGTGTCTGGAGCTAAAAATTTAACTATTTTTAAATCTAGTGAAAGTGGTCTCAAATCGAAGATTTCATCAAGATGAACTAAAAAATACTTTGAATCTTGAAAAATGGTGCTTCTATTCTCAAGATACAGATGGTTAAAGTTTGGTCAAAGAAATTACTAAGTCATTATAGTGTTTGTAGCTAACAATTTGACCATTTCCAAATCATTTGAAAGTGGTCTCAAATTGAAAATCTCATTGAGATGAACTAAAAACCACATTGAATCTTAAAAAATAGAGCATTCCTTCTAAAGATACAAATGGTCAAATTTTGGTCAAAGCAAGGAAGTCAGTATAGTGTTCATAGCTAAAAATTTGACCATTTCCAAATCTGTTGAAAGTGGTCTCACATCAAAGATCTCGTCGAGATAAACTAAAAACATTTTGAATTTTGAAAAATAGAGCCTCTCTTCACAAGATACGAACGGTCAAATTTTGGTCATAAGAAGAAAGTCACTACAGTGTTCGTAGCTAAAAATTTAACCATTTCCAAATCTAGTGAAAAAGGTCTCAAATCGAAGATCTTGTCAAGATGAACCAAAAATTACCTTGAATCTTAAAAAATGGAGCCTCTCTTCTCAAGATACAGATGGTCAAAGTTTTCTCAAAGCAAAGAATTAAGTACAGTGTTCGTAGCTAAAAATTTGACCGTTTCTAAATCTGGTGAAAGTGGTCTCAAATCGAAGATGTCATTGAGATGAAACAAAAAACACCTTAAATCTTGAAAAATGGAACCTGTCTTCTTAAGATACAAATGGTCAAAGTTTGGCAAAGCAAGGAAGTCAATACAATTTTCATAGCTAAAAATTTGACCATTTCTAAATCTGGTGAAAGTGTTCTCAAATAAAAGGTCTCATCAAAATGAACCAAAAAATAGCTTGAATCTTGAAAAATGGAGCCTCTCTTCTCAAGATACGAATGGTCAAAGTTTGGTCAAAGAAAGGAAGTCAGTACAATGTTTGTAGATAAAATTTTGACCGTTTCTAAATCTGGTTAAAGTGGTCTCTTATCAAAGATCTCGTCGAGATGAACCAAAAAACACGTTGAATCTTTAAAAATGGAGCCTTTCTAGTTCTCAAAATAAAGACGATCAAAGTTTGGTCAAAGCAACGGAGTCAGTACAGTGCTCGTAGCTAAAAATTTAAACATTTGCAAATCTTGTGAAATTAGTCTTAAATAGAAGATCTCGTCGAGATGAACCAAAAATAACCTTGAATATCAAAAAATAGAGCCTCTCTTCTCACGATATGGATAGTCAAAGTTTGGTCAAAGAAAGGAAGTCAGCATATTGTTTGTAGTTAAAAATTTGACCATTTTCAAATATGGTGAAAGTGGTCTCAAATTAAAGATCTCATCGAGATGAACCATAAAACACCTTGAATCTTGAAAAATAGAACATTTCTTCTCAAGATACAGATGATTAAAGTTTGGTCAAAGCAAGGAAGTCAGTATAGTTTTCATAGCTACAAATTTGACCATTTCTAAATGTGTCGAAAGTGGTCTCAAATCAAAGATCTTGTCGAGATAAACCAAAAAACACCTTAAATCTTGAAAATTACAGCCTCTTATCAAGATACGAACAGTGAAAGTTTGCTTAAAGCATGGAAGTCAGTATAGCGTTCGTAGCTAAAAATTTAACCATTTCTAAATGTGGTGAAAGTGGTTTAAAATCAAACATCTCGTCGAGATGAACCAAGAAACACCTTGAATCTTGAAAAATGGAGGCTCTTTTCTCAAGATACGAATGCTCAAAGTTTGGTCAGAGCAATGAAGTCAGTACAGTGTTGGTAGCTAAAAATTTGACCATTTCTAAATCTGGTGAAATTGGTCTAAAATCTAAGATCTCGTCGAGATGAACCAAAAACTAGCTTGAATCTTTAAAAATGGAGCCTCACTTCTCAATATACGAATGGTCAAAGTTTGGTCAAAATAAGGAAGTTAGTACCATGTTCGTAGCTAAAAATTTAAACATTTCCAAATCTAGTGAAAATGGTCTCAAATCGTAGATCTTGTCGTGATGAACCAAAAAACATCTTGAATCTTTAAAAATGGAGCCTCTCTTCTCAAGGTATGGATGGTCAAAGTTTGGTCAAAGCAAAGAAGTCAGTACAATGTTCATAGCTAAAAATTTAACTGTTTCAAAATCTCATGAAAATGGTATCAAGTCAAAGTTCTCATTGATATGAACTAAAAAACACCTTGAATCTTGAAAAATGGAGCCTCTCTTCTCAAGAATTAGACAGTCAAAGTTTGTTCAAATTAAGGAAGTCAGTACAGTGTTCATAGCTAAAAATTTGACCATTTCCAAATATGGTGAAAGCGGTCTCAAATCAAAGATCTCACAGAGATGAACTAAAAAACACCTTGAATCTTAAAAAATAGAGCATCTCTTCTCAAAATATGGATAGTCAAAGTTTGGTCAAAACAAAGAAATCAGTACATTGTTCGTAGCTAAAAATTTAACCATTTCCAAATCTGGCGAAAGTGGTCTTGAATTGAAGATCTCACCGAGATGAACCAAAAAACATCTTGAATCTTGAAAAATGGAGTCTCTTTTCTCAAGATACGGATGGTCAAAGTTTGTTCAAAGCAAGGAAGTCAGTACAGTGTTCGTAGCTAAAAATTTGACCATTTCTAAATATGGTGAAAGTGGTCTCAAATCAAAGATCTCACAGAGATGAACTAAAAAACACCTTGAACCTTGAAAAATGAAGCCTCTCTTCTCAAGATACGAATGTTCAAAGTTTTGTCAAAGCAAGGAAGTCAGTACAGTGTTCGTAGCTCAAAATTTGACCATTTTCAAATATGGTGAAAATGGTCTCAAATCGGAGATCTCGTCGAGATGAACCAAAAAACACTTTAAATCTTAAAAAATGGAGCTTCTCTTCTCAAGATACGGATGGTCAAAGTTTGGTCAAAGCAATGAAGTTAGTACAGTTTTCGTAGCTAAAAATTTAACCATTTCTAATTCTAGTGAAAGCGGTCTCAAATCGAAGATCTCCTAGAGATGAACCAAAAAACACATTGAATCTTGAAAAATGGAGCATGTCTTCTCAAGATACAGATGGTCAAAGTTTGGTCAAAGTAAGGAAGTCAGTACAATGTTCGTAGCTAAAAATTTGACTATTTCCAAATCTGGTGAAAGTGGTCTCAAATTAAAGATCACATCGAGATGAACTAAAAAATACCTTGAATCTTGAAAAATGGAGCCTCTTTTCTCAAATTATGGACAATCAAAGTTTGATTAAAGCAAAGAAGTCACTACAATATTCGTAGCTAAAAATTTGATAGTTTTTAAATCTAGTGAAAATGGTTTCAAATCAAAGATCTCATCGAGATGAACCAAAAAACACTTTGAACCTTGAAAAATAGAGCCTGTGTTCTCAAGATATGGAGGGTTAAATTTTAGTCAAAGCAAGGAAGTCAGTACAATATTCATCGCTAAAAATTTGGTCATTTCTAAATTTGGTGAAAGTGGTCTCAAATCAAAGATTTCATCGAGATGAACCAAAAAACACCTTGAATCTTAGAAACCAGAGGCTCTTTTCTCAAGATACAGACAGTCAAAGTTTGGTCAAAGAAAGGAAGTCAGTACAGTGTTTGTAGCTAAAAATTTGACCATTTTCAAATTTGGTGAAAGTGGTCTCAAATCAAGATCTCATCGAGATGAACCAAAAAACACCTTGAATGTTGAAAAATGGAGTCTCTCTTCTCAAGATACAGATGGTCAAATAAAGCAAGTCAGTACAGTGTTCGTAGCTAAAAATGAAGCCTCTTTTCTCAAGATACGGACAGTCAAAATTTGGTCAAAGCAAGGAAGTTAGTATAGTGTTCGTGGCTAAAAATTTAATTATTTCTAAATCTGGTCAAAGTGGTCTCAAATCAAAGATCTTGTCGAGATGAACCAAAAAACACCTTGAATCTTGAAAAATGGAGCCTCTCTTCTCAAGATATAGACGGTCAAAGTTTGGTCAAAGCAAGGAAGTCAGCACATTGTTCGTAGCTAAAAATTTGACCATTTTCAAATTTGGTGAAAGTGGTCTCAAATCGAAGATCGCATCAAGATAAACTAAAAAAGACCTTGAATCTTGAAAAATGAAGCCTCTCTTCTCAAAATATGGATGGTTAGAGTTTGGTCAAAGCAAGGAAGTCAGTACAGTGTTCGAAGCTAAAAATTTAACCATTTTCCAATCTGGTGAAAGTTGTCTCAAATCAAAGATCTCGTCCAAATGAATGAAAAAACACCTTGAATCTTGAAAAATGGAACCTCTCTTCTCAAGATTTAGTCAAAGTTTGGTCAAAGTAAAGAAGTTAGTATGATGTTCGTAGATAAAAATTTGACCATTTCTAAATCCGGTGAACGTGGTCTCAAATCGAAGATCTCATCGAGATGAACCAATAATACATCTTGAATCTTGAAAAATGGAGCCTCTCTTCTCAAGATACAGATGGTCAAGTTTGGTCAAACAAATGAAGTCATTACAGTGTTTGTAGCTAAAAATTTGACCATTTTCAAATCTGGTGAAAGTGGTCTTAAATCAAAGATCTCATTGAGATGAACTAGAAAACACCTTGAATCTTGAAAAATGAAGCCTCTCTTCTCAAGATACGGATGGTCAAAGTTTGATCAAAGAAAGGAAGTCAGTACAGTGTTCATAGGTAAAAATTTGACCATTTCTAAATTTGGTGAAAGTGGTCTCAAATTGAAGATCTCATCAAGATGAACCAAAAAACACCTTTTATCTTGTAAAATTGAGCCTCTATTCTCAAGATACGAATAGTCAAAGTTTGGTCAAAGCAAGGAAGTCAGTACAATGTTCATAGCTAAAAATTTGACTGTTTCAAAATTTAGTAAAAGTGGTTTCAAATTGAAGATCTCATCTAGATCAACTAAAAAGTATCTTGAATCTTTAAAAATGGAGCCTCTCTTCTCAAGATATGGACGATCAAAGCTTGGTCAAAGCAAGGAAGTTAATATAGTGTTCGTAGCTAAAATGTTGATTGTTTCTAAATCTCGTCAAAGTGGTCTCAAATCAAAGATCTCATCAAGATGAACCAAAACACACCTTAAATCTTAAAAAATGGAGCCTCTCTTCTCAAGATAGGGATGGTCAAGGTTTGGTCAAAGTAAGCAAGTCAATATCATATTCGTAGCTACAAATGTGACCATTTCTAAATTTGGTGAAATTGGTCTCAAATCAAAGATCTCATTAAGATGAACCAAAAAACACTTTGAATCTTAAAAAATAGAGCCTCTTTTTTCAAGATACGGATGGTCAAAGTGTGGTCAAAGCAAGGAAGTCGGTATAGTGTTCATAGCTAAGAATTTGACCACTTGCAAATATTGTGAAAGTGGTCTCAAAGCGAAGATCTCATCTAGATGAATAAGAAAAAAACTAGAATCTTGAAAAATAGAGCCTCTCATCTCAAGATACGGACAGTTAAAATTTAGTCAAAGCGAGGAAGTCATTATAGTGTATATACGTAAAATTTTGACCATTTTCAAATCTGGTGAAAGTGGTCTCAAATCAAAGATCTCGTCGAGATTAACCAAAAAACACCTTGAATCTTGAAAAATAGAGCACCTCTTCTCAAGATACAGATGGTCAAAGTTTGGTCAAAGTAAGGAAGTCAATATAGTGTTCATAGCTAAAAATTTGATTATTTCCAAATTTAGTGAAAGTGGTCTCAAATCAAATATCTTGTCGAGATAAACCAAAAAACACCTTGAACCTTGAAAATCAGAACCTCCCTTCTCAAGATACGAATGATCAAAGTTTGGTCAAAGCAAAGAAGTCAGTACAGTGTTTGTAGCTAAAAATTTGACAATTTGAATATTGAAAAATAGACCCTCTGTTCTCAAGATACAGACGGTCAAAGTATGGTCAAAGCAAGGAAGTTAGTACACTATTCGTAGTTAAAAATTTGACCATTTTCAAATCTGGTGAAAGTGGTCTCAAATCAAAAATATCATCAAGATAAACAAAAAAACAATTTGAATCTCGAAAAGCACAGCCTCTCTTCTCAAGATCCAAACTGTTAAAGTTTGGTTAAAGCAAGGAAGTTAGTATAGTGTTCGTAGCTAAAAATTTGACTATTTTCAAATCTGGTGAAAATGGTCTCAAATCAAAGATCTCATCAAGATGAACTAAAAAAAACCTTGAATCTTAGAAAATGGAGCCTGTTTTCTTAAGATACGAACGGCCAAAGTTTGGTAAAAGCAAAAAATTCAGTACAACATTCGTAGCTAAAAATTTGACCCTTTCCAAATTTGGTGAAAGTGCAGTCAAATTAAAGATCTCATCTAGATGAACCAAAAAAAACTTGAATCTTGAAAAATAGAGCATCTCTTCTCAAGATACAAATAATCAAAGTTTGGTCAAAGTAAAGAAGTTAGTACAATTTTCGTAGCTAAAAATTTGACTATTTCTAAATCTGGTGAAAGTGGTCTCAAATTGAAGATCTCATCGAGATGAAGCAAAAAAAACCTAGAAGCTTGAAAAATGGGACCTCTCTTCTCAAGATACGAACAATCAAAGTTTGGTCAAAGCAAAGAAGTTAGAATTGTGTTTGTAGCTAAAAATTTGACCACTTCCAAATTTGGTGAAAGTGGTCTCAAATCAAAGATCTCATTGAGATGAAGCAAAAAACACCTTGAATCTTGAAAAATGGAGCATCTCTTCTCAAGATACGGTTGGTTAAAGTTTGGTCAAAGCAAAGAAGTCAGTACAATGTTCGTAGCTAAAACTTTGAGCATTTCTAAATTTGCTGAAAGTGGTCTCAAATCAAAGATCTCATTGAGATGAACCAAAAAACACCTTGAATCTTGAAAAATGGAGCCTTTCTTCTCATAATATGGACGGTCAAATGTTGGTCAAAGCAAGGAAGTCAGTACAGTCTTCGTCGCGAAAAAATTGACCATTTTAAAATTTGGTGAAACTAATCTCAAATCGAAGATCTTGTCGAGATGAACCAAAAATTACCTTAAATCTTGAAAAATGGAGCCTCTCTTCTCAAGATAAGGATGGTCAAAGTTTGGTCAAAGCAAGGAAGTCAATACAATGTTCATAGCTAAAAATTTTACCATTTCCAAATCTGGTGAAAGTGGTCTCAAATCAAAAATATCATCGAGATGAACCAAAATACCGTTTGAATCTTTAAAAATGGAGCATCTCTTCTCACGATACAAACGATCAATGTTTGGTTAAAGAAAAGAAGTTAGTACAGTGTTCATAGCTAAAAATTTGTCTATTTCCAAATCTGGTGAAAGTGGTCTCAAATCAACGATCTCGTCGAGATGAACTAAAAAACACCTTGAATCTTGAAAAATGGAGTCTCTCTTCTCAAGATACAGACTGTCAAAGTTTGGTGAAAGTAAGGAAGTTAGTACAGTATTCGTAGCTAAAAGATTAACCATTTCCAAATCTAGTGAAAGTGGTCTCAAATCAAAGATCTCATCAAAATGAACCAAAAAACACCTTAAATCTTAAAAAATAGAGCCTCTCTTCTCAATATACGAATGGTCAAAGTTTGGTCAAAGCAAAGAACTTAGTACAGTGTTCATAGCTAAAAAATTGACCATTTTCAAATGTGTTTAAAGTGGTCTCAAATCAAACATCTCATCGAGATGAACTAAAAAACACCTTTAATCTTGAAAAAGGGAACCTCTCTTCTAAAGATACGGTTGGTCAAATTTTGGTCAAAGTAAGAAAGTCAATACAATATTCATAGCTAAAAATTTGACCATTTCCAAATATAGTGAAAGTGGTCTCAAATTGAAGATCTCATCGAGATGAAGCAAAAAATATGTTGAATCCTGAAAAAGGAAGCCACTCTTCTGAAAATACGGAAGGCCAAAGTTTGGTTAAAGCAAGGAAGTTAGTATAGTGTTTGTAGCTTAAAATTTGACCATTTCCAAATCTGGTGAAAGTGGTCTCAAATCAAAGATCTCATCGAGATGAACTAAAAAACACTTTGAATCTTGAAAAAAAAAGCCTCTTTTCTCAACATACAGACGATCAAAGTTTGGTCAAAGCAAGGAAGTCATTATACTGTTTGTAGCTAAAAATTTGACTGCTTGAAAATCTGGTGAAGTTGGTCTCAAATCGAAGATCTCGTCAAGATGATGCAAAAAACACCTTGAAGCTTGAAAAATGGAGCCTCTCTTCTCAAGATACGGACGGTCAAAGTTTGGTCAAAGAAAGGAAGTTAGTACTATGTTCGTAGCTAAAAATTTGACTGCTTTCAAATCTCGTGAAAGTGGTCTCAAATCAAAGATCTCATTGAGATGAACTAAAAAATACTTTAAATCTTAAAAAATGGAGCCTCTCTTCTCAAGATACAGATGGTCAAAGTTTAGTCAAAGCAAGAAAGTTAGTACAGTGTTCATAGCTAAAAAATTGACCGTTTCCAAATCTGGTGAAAGTGGTCTCAAATCAAATATCTCATCAACATGAACCAAAAAACACCTTGAACCTTGAAAAATAGAGCATCTCTTCTCAAGATACAGACAGTCAAAATTTGGTTAAAGCAAGGAAGTTAGTATAGCTAAAAATTTGACCATTTCTAAATCTCGTGAAATTAGTTTCAAATCAAAGATCTCATCAAAATTAACCAAAAAACATCTTGAATCTTGAAAAAATAGAGTCTCTCTTCGCAAGATATAAACAGTCAAAGTTTTGTCAAAGCAAAGAAGTCAATATAGTGTTCGTAGCTAAAAATTTGACCATTTCCAAATCTAATGAAAGTGGTCTCAAATTGAAGATCTCATTGAGATGAACCCAAAAACACCTTGAATCTTGAAAAATGGAGCTTGTGTTCTCAAGATACAAATGGTCAAAGTTTGGTCAAATCAAGGAAGTTAGTACAGTGTTGGTAGCTAAAAATTTGATTGTTTCTAAATGTTGTGAAAATGGTCTCAAATCAAAGATCTCATCGAGATGAACCAAAAATTACCTTGAATCTTAAAAAATGGAGTCTCTCTTCTCAAGATAGAGAGGGTCAAATTTTGGTGAAAGCAAGCAAGTCAGTATAGTGTTCGTAGCTAAAAATTTTACCATTTCCAAATCTTGTGAAAGTGGTCTCAAATAAAAGATCTCGTCGAGATGAACCAAAAAATACCTTGAATCTTAAAAAATTGAGCATCTCTTCTCAAGATACAGATGGTCAAAGTTTGGTTAAAGCAAAGAACTCAGTACTGTGTTCATAGCTAAAAATTTGACCGTTTACAAATGTGGTTAAAGTGGTCTCAAATCGAAGATCTCATCGAGATGAACTAAAAAACACCTTAAATCTTAAAAAGGGAGATTCTCTTCTCAATATACGTATGGTCAAAGATTGGTCAAAGCAAGGAAGTCAGTACAACATTCATAGCTAAAATATTGACTATTTCCAAATGTGGTGAAAGTGTTCTCAAATTGAAGATCTCGTCGTGATGAACCAAAAAACACCTTGAATCTTGACAAATGGAGCCTCTATTCTCAAGATACAGACTGCCAAATTTTGGTTAACGCAAGGAAGTCAGTACAATGTTCATAGCTAAAAATTTGACCATTTCCAAATCAGATGAAAGTGGTCTCAAATCAAAGATCTCGTCGAGATGAACAAAAAAAAACTTTAAATCTGAAAAAATGCAGCCTCTCTTCTCAAGATATGGACGTTCAAAGTTTGGGCAAAGTAAGGAAGTCAGTACAATGTTCGTAGCTAAAAATTTGACCGTTTCCAAATCTAGTGAAGGTGGTCTCAAATCAAAGATCTCATTGAGAAAAACCAAAAAACACCTTGAATCTTGAAAAATAGAGCCTCTCTTCTCAAGATATGGATGTTCAAAGTTTGGTCAAAGCAAAGAAGCTAGTACAGTGTTCATAGCTAAAAATTTTATCGTTTCCAAATTTGGTGAAAGTGGTTTCAAATCAAAGATCTCGTCGAGATGAACTGAAAAACACTTTGAATCTTGGAAAATAGAGCCTCTCTTCTCAAGATACGAATGGTCAAATTTTGGTCAAAGCAAGGAAGTCAATACAGTGTTGGTAGCTAAAAATTTGACTGTTTCCAAATCTTGTGAAAGTGGTCTCAAATCAAAGATCTCATCGAGATGAACTAAAAAACACCTTAAATTTTGAAAAACAGAGCCTCTCTTCTCAAGATACGAATGATCAAAGTTTGGTGAAAGCAAAGAAGTCAGTACAGTGTTCGTAGCTAAAAATTTAACTGTTTCTAAATCTGGTGAAATTGGTTTCAAATCGAAGATCTTGTCGAGATGAACCAAAAAATATCTTGAATCTTGAAAAAAAGAGCCTCTCTTCTCAAGATATGAATGGTCAAAGTTTGGTTAAAGCAAGGAAGTTAGTATAGTGTTGGTGACTAAAAATTTGACCATTTCCAAATCTTTTGAAAGTGGTCTCATATCAAAGATCTCGTCGAGATGAACCAAAAAATAACTTGAATCTTAAAAAATGGAGTCTCTCTTCTCAAGATATGGATGGTCAAAGTTTGGTGAAAGTAAGGAAGTCAGTACAATGTTCGTAGCTAAAAATTTGACCGTTTCCAAATCTGGTGAAAGTGGTCTCAAATCAAAGATCGAATCGAGATGAACCAAAAAATACCTTGAATCTTGAAAAATGGAGCCTCTCTTCTCAGATATAGATGGTCAAAATTTGGTCAAAGCAAGGAAGTCAGTACTGTGTTCGTAGTTAAAAATTTTTCTATTTCCAAATTTGGTGAAAGTGGTATCAAATCGAAGATCTCATCGAGATGAAATAGAAAACTCCTTGAATCTTGAAAAAGGGAGCCTCTCTTCTCAAGATACGTATGGTCAAGATTAGTCAAAGCAAAGAAGTCAGTACAATATTCATAGCTAAAAATTTGAGTGTTTCCAAATGTGGTGAAAGTGGTCTAAAATTAAAAATCTCGTCGAGATGAACCAAAAAACACCTTGAATATTGACAAATGGAGCCTCTCTTCTCAAGATACGGACCATCAAAGTTTGGTCAAAGAAAAGTAGTCAATACAATGTTCGTACTTAAACATTCAAATATGGTGAAAGTGGTCTCAAATTGAAGATCTCGTTGAGATGAACCAAAAAACACTTTGAATTTTGAAAAACAGAGCCTCTCTTCTAAAGATATGGACATTGAAAGTTTGGTCAAAAAAAGGAAGTCAATACAGTGTTCGCAGCTAAAAATTTGACAATTTCCAAATTTGGTTAAAGTGGTGTCAAATAGAAGATCTCGTTGAGATGAACTAAAAAACACCTTGAATCTTGAAAAATAGAGCCTC